>CM046398.1:1562309-2162309 GCA_025413875.1 Rhododendron molle | reverse complement strand
AGCCCTGGCTGGTGTTCTTCCTCACACCAGATAGAAAACTAACAGACGATCAGAAAGCTACGATTAACGACACAAAACATTAAATAAACCAAACCAGAGGCCGTTGGGCCTCACCACCTTGATCCCTCAGTTGCTTGATTGCTTGGATCGATGGGGATCGACTGATTGATTGCTACTTGGACGAAACCCTAGGGCTAGGGTTTGGAACTCCGAGGTTGGATCGTCAGATTGATGGCCGCCTTCGGGAGATTAGGGCTTTTGTAGAGAGTGATTTTGGGAGTATATAGCCAGAGTCTCGTGGCTTGAATCCATATGGATCTCAGGAATTTCATCTATTTGGGTGTATCCGAGGGTATCTTTATATAGGCAAGGGGGTGACTCACTCGGTTCAATCAAATCACGGGGTTGCAATTGCACTTGCATTGCAACTCAAACTCTTCATTGCAATCTCTGAACGTGGCCCGAACGCATCGGAGAGGCGGCGGGATTGGATCAAACAACCGACAGAAGGTTCGAGAGTCTGGAAAAAGGCCGATCTGGCGGACGAGCAAAGGATGTCGCGGCCTGGAAATGGATGTGGCGGCCGAGCCATTGATCTGGCGGCCGAGGCTTCGATCTCTCAGGGAGATTTTCGGTGCAACAGGTTGCTCGGGTGAGGAATGGATGTTGAGGCCGTGATAACAATGTTACGGCCGTCCGATGGATTTTCCTAACACACTATCTTTCTGTCTGAAAGGCTATTTGGCTCTGGATTGGGTCCTCTAAGTGGCTCAAAGTTCGAACCATAAGTCCAGGGGTTTCACAAGAAAGCAATCAGCAATCATCCAATCCGTATCATCATCGGGATGGTCCCAAGGTGGGAGTTGAAATAATTGTTTGGCCAAATTGGGGTGTCTACAATGATTTGTTTTTTTCTTAATGTATTTTTCTACTGTTTCTCTTTGTTGGGATTTTTCAAGGATATTCCCTTGATCCTCTGGGCTTGTTCCTTTTAATAAAGTAACTTGCTCCAAAAAGAAATTCTGTGTCTATTTTGATTGTGAGTTCACTTCAAGTTTATTTAAGCTAGTTTCAATCTCAAGTTTACTATAAGTGCCTCCTAAAATGCATTTTTGGACATGCCAAAATGCCCCGTAGATCTTTCGCTGCACCGATACACGCAGCACCTCGTTGTACTACCCTATTAACTGAACTGCCCCATTAGGAACCATGTTAAGGCATTTTTGACTGCCTTATCAGGCATTTTTGTTGTAGTGTTGTGTTTTATGTGTTGCGCATTTCTCATTCTTCTATTCCTTTTCAGGTGCTCGAAGAAGATTTAGACGTGCAACCATTGAGAAGATGGAATGGAGTCCACTTATGTTGCATTGTAGTGACTGAACTAAAATTGTTAGGTTGGATTTAGGATTTGTAGTCTATGTTGTTCTTTCGTATCTAATAAACATATTATCTCGGGCAATCAATTATGATTTTTTTTGGGATTGAATGAATGACTGAGTTAATTTTGCTATGAATGAGCGAATGGTTAATTGGTTCTATATGAGAATGAGGTTGAATGAATATTGTTTTTCTTGATATTGGAGGTAAATAGCAACAAGTTTTGCAACCGCCTGTACCTGAAGCAAAAAAGGGATTTGTTTTTTGTTTTTTGTTTTAGCCTTTTAATTTTTTGCGACGGCATGTATCCCAATGCAAAAGATAGTATTTGCGACGGCATAAGCCGTCGAAAAAATGTTATTTTCGATGGCCAAGTCACCCAATGCGAATGATTATATTTTTTTTCAATTTTCTTGAGTCGGGAAGAATGCCGATGCAAAAAAACTATTAGCGACAGTGATTGCCGACGCAAATACTATGCGACGGCACATGCTGACGCAAAAAACTTTTTGAGACCCCACCATTTTCGTCCCCCCAAATGCCGACGCGTTGCCGACGCAAAAAACAGGTCCCGTCGCAAAAAGTGTCCCTGCCGACGCAAATGGGGCGACGAAAAAGGCCTTTTCTCTTGTAGTGTATAAACATTTACCCGTCTTCTATTTTGATCCCTGAGGGGGGCTGGCAGGGTGAAGGCGGGTAATCAATACCAGTTCTGGCCCTAAAGTCAGCAGGGTTACAAGAAACTGTGATCAAGAAAACCCTCGTGCGATGGTCCCACTATCTCGCGCAACAGTTAGGTTAGCATGAGAATGGATCACGTGGGGAAGGGGGTGCTGGTCTTTAAGCTTCATGTATTGCTGTTAAGTGTTTTGAAGCATGTTTAGGTATAAACTCACTACTTTGCATGATAAAAGTCATGGTTTGGCTTAGTATGCTATTTCATTGGGTTTGGAATGCCCTTGGGTTGTTTCTGAATGTGTATCAGAGCCCAAGCATGCAAAGCAATTCCTGGAAGTCCAGTTAGGACCCTCGCACAAGTGTATCACTCTGTCGCGTGATGGTTCTCTGATTTTCAGTGGCTACCCTTGCATGGCAACTAGGGCTTAGGCCCTTGTTTATTCACCCTCTCTGTTTAGGGGCTATATTTCTATTTTATTTTTGTCTGTTTGTAATATTATTTTCATTCCAGTGCATCTAAACTGTTTGGTTTGCCCCCTGGGTGAGCACTTGTCCTTCCAAAGCCCAGAAGGGGATGAAATTTAAGTATGTGGTGAGTCCTCAGCCATCGCGTGATGGTATGGGTATGTCGTGCGATGGTCACTTTGCATGCACGTAGATCAATGCATGCAAAGTTGGCCATTGTGTATGGCAAGCTCATATCTTGTGCAGTTTTGATGTTCTGATCAGAGAGTTAAGGTTTTATCTCATTTATTTCCAACATTCTCATCCATCCATGATGTATTGAATCACATCTTGCAAATCGTGTTACAGTTTAAATCCCCGATTAACTGTTCCCCCGCCCTAATTGGCTAAAAATTGATTAGTAAAAGAAGAATCATAAATATTTTCACAAAATGCCTAAGTTGAGGCCGATCTCCGGAATGGGCGAGAGGGGTGCCTTAAAACCCTTTCCCTTTCGTAACCTGGCTCCCGAACCCAGATATGGTTATGACGGGCTGGTTCCTTCACTTTTTCAAATCAAATAGCACGGCAGGTGCTTTGAAATACGGTTCCTTGGGTGTTGGATCTTCAAACCCGAATGGCGACTCTGTATTCCGAGCGCTTGCTTCTTCACTCGCGCTCCCTCGATTTTTGGGCCGCTTTGGTACAAAAGGAACGAAATCCTTTTGCCAAGGGCATGCTGCCCACAGTGGCGACTCTGCTGGGGATAATCGAACCAATATTAATCCATACTTAGCGTTTAATACGCTTATGAACAATTTCTTAAAAGTTTGCCAAAACGGTGAGCTCTGCGCTACCGAAGGTTTGAATGGTGATTTAACAGGACCTCGTGTCCGGCCAATCTAATCTGGGACTTTTTCAATTGTTCACTTGTGTAGTTTGCTTTAAACATGGACTAAATAAAGTGAGCCAAATTTGAAAAGGCATTTTGCGATTTTATGATTCTTCTTCTTCTTAATCAAATTCTAGCATCTCATTTGCATCGATGTGGGACAAACCTCGTTGGATCGTTTTGGCAATCCGACACGGTTTACCGAAACCCGGGGACCTCGAATGACCAACAACCTTCGACGATGATGGGTCATTCTACCGTTCGACTGTTGCTCTGCGGTTACGCGGTCAACGGGAGGTATATCTTTGGCCCTAGTCCATGGAACCTGTTATGAACCAAAACTGGCCTTTGTATATACAAAGCACGAGAACTCTCCAAATTAAGACAAGTACCTACAGGGTAAGATGTATCTGCATCTAACCCCATATACTGTCTTTGTGTTACTGCTTTCTCTATCGCATGTGTTGTACATGCATACATACACGCCATCTCGCGTAGAAGCAAGTTCTAGGGCGGCTTCTAGGTTCTCATTTGAAGACGAGTCTGTCTTGAGCTTATTAGGACATTGCTATGACCCGATGAGGAGTCATGCATCTCGATGGTGCGCGTTTTAAGTTTTCAAAATCTTTAGAACAAAAGGACTTTAGGAAATCAGAAATTTCTACACCCTCGTTTATGTGCCTGCTTAAGGTTTCAAACAAAAAATGAGGAACAATATAGAGGATGCCATGATGCTTACACTAGTTAGGTAACAAGTGCCTCGTCAGTTACACCGCCTGGCTAACAGTGTTGTGCCGCTCACACCATCTTGCTTATAGTATCATGACATTCATGCCGAGTTGTTCCAACTTCAAAAGTTGAAACCCCGATCAGTGGAATAGTTGAAGGTTTAGGATTCTTTTGGCGTCCTTTAGCCTCATGTGCCGCTAGCAGGGATACACAATCGAAAAGAAATTCTGAGGATTCGGGCAATATCCGAACGTCTTGAGACAGACTCGTCTTTTAGTTCTAGAGTCTAGGGGACACAGACTACGCTGGCCGCATCTTTGCTTTAGTCTTTTATTTAGATTAAAGTGGCTGCAGGACCCTTATATGGTCTTCTTTTACATTGCAAGCAAAGGTTCAAAGCCATTGCACCGCCAAGGAAAGTATCAAGGCAAAAGGTCAAACCCGCTTGGGAACGTCTGCAACTGAATCCGGTTCAACGGCTTGTCAGGCTTGATCCCCAGTCAGTCACCACGGAAGACTCTCCGCTTTCTCCATTGGCCACTCAACAGTCAGGCTCACCATCAATCCAACTGGACGGACAACCAGCCTCCCCATCTTGTGCTTCAAGCACTTCCGAAACCCCTATCATGTTAGGACACCCGCAAGCTCAGCCGCTTTCTCTCAAAGAGATGCTCATGAATCTTCAAACTAGCATCACGGTCATACAGCAAAGGGCTACCCAGACCGATGCTAACATCACTCAACTGAATAACCTTATCAACACTCACCTTCTGCCTCCGCTTGAGGCTGAGGACAAGAACGATGAGTCCAACCAGGAGCAACCTATCATGGTCAAGGATCCGAACAATCCGGGGCATCTCGTTGTCTCGCCTAACCCAAGGGTGTTTCGCGCACTTGCTGCAAATCCGAATCCAGTAGGCGACATGCCAGTTGCAAATCCGGATATTACTGCTCTTACGACCAAGATGGCCAAACTTGAGGAAACCATAGCCAAAGCGGAATAGGTCAAGGCTGGTGGAATCGACTTGGATCGCCATTGCCTATATCCCAATCCTAAGCTTCCCGAGAAGTTTAAAATGCCAGACTTGGCAAAATTCGACGAAAGTGGTGATCCCAGGACTCACCTTTATAGTTACCAAGCATCAATGAAACTTTTATCGGTTGAGCCTGAGGCCATGTCACAGCTCTTCCCTCAAACCCTCTCAGGCCCTACTTTTCATTGGTTTTTGTCACTCGACATTGCCAAAAGGAGGACGTGGGAGGACATTGGGACTGCATTTATTTCGCAATACAGCTACAACTCTCAGCTGAAGATGACAACTCGGGAGTTGGAATCCACCAAAATGGAAGCAGAAGAGTCCTTCGCTGACTTCGTCAAAAGGTGGAGGGCTAAGGCAGCACTAATGACTGAGCGCCCTAGTGAAAAAGATCAACTCCGCATCATCTCTCGTAATCTTCAGCTGGACTATGCTAGGCACTTGGTTCTTGCTCAAGCGTCAGCTAACTTTAAAATTTTCTTCGACTCTGGGCTAGCCAACGAGGATGCATTATAGAGCGGAATACTTTCAAAAGGGGAATCTTCTAACCCTTCAAAATCGAAGACTCGGGCATACTCTGGGAATACCAATGCGCTATTTGGAGGTGGGACTTACTCCAATACTATAACCAGCGGCACCAACACCACTTCCTCTAACACCACTAACCACATCACTGATGTCAACTAGGTGCAAACACCGCAGAACAGCTGGCCACGCGGTCAGCCCCGCAGCTTCTTCGCATTCGAGGCACCTCTGTCCTTGGTCATGGAGAAGCTAGTCAAGTCAGGGCATCTGAAGCCCCTTGATCCAACTCCTCTACCCAAAAATCCTTTGGCAAATTTCAAAGCCAACCTTTACTGTGCCTACCATCACGGAGCCGGTCATCTTACAGATTCCTATTTCCGTCTTCGACATGCGATTCAGGATCTCATAGATGAGGGGACTCTCCAGGCTCCACCTCCACCGTCACAAAAGCCAAACATCCTATCTAATTCCATGCCTAACCACAAAGGTGTCCCATATATCAGCCAAATATACCTCAGCTCCACTGAAATCAACCCCAACTCTACCATATTGAAACCCACTAGTCAGATAGTCTCAACAGATCAACCCAGGCCGGTCATATCTCCTCCACCCGAACCTTGTGCCGAAGTTTCGTATATACATATAGAGGAAGGCCAGCTTTTTGACACTGATGTACCTTTGGGATGGTTGCAGAAT
Source organism: Rhododendron molle (assembly GCA_025413875.1). Lineage (NCBI taxonomy): Eukaryota > Viridiplantae > Streptophyta > Magnoliopsida > Ericales > Ericaceae > Rhododendron > Rhododendron molle. Next base: position 2,155,931 of record CM046398.1, on the reverse strand, counting down.
GGGGCATTTGTCCTCAGTACATCTATCAGTGACCTCTTCCATCAGTCAATCCCCGTTGTGTAGCTCAATTCTGCCTCTTCTCTTGACAGTCCATACTTCAACGTGACGGATCCTAACCCATCTCCTAGTCTAACAGACCGGCTTCAATCCAATGTATCTCCTCCATCGACATGCAAGCTGTGGGTTGGGCCATGGCTGACAACAAGGATTATGCCACTCCAATAATCAACAAGTGGTCAGGTCTCGAGTTGGATGGATTCCCACAACAGCCTGATCAAGCTTGGTATGATGGCTGGATGGCCGGCCATGAAGAGGCCATGCTCGATCCTTTGGATGGCTTTTCCTTATACATGCTTTTTCAACAAGTTGAACCTGTCATCCCCGAAGAAGAGTACAACTAGGACCCCAAGCCGATTTGGCAGGACCCCATGGATTTGGACCCTAACCCCCTCCAAGGTTATGCCATACCAGATTATATGCAACATTACATAGAGGATGATCTCGTCTAGGAAGACCCTCGGGTTTTAGGAGACCATGTTTCCACTTTCACCTCAGTATTCGATTCAGTTTGTGATGCTGATCAGAATCCCTGGTCTTACATTATTGACAAGGAGTACCCGTGCCCTGAGGTGCCATACCCTAGTAACAGGGACTATAGCATTATGGTCACAGACCTCATTCCGCCAGCCAATCTGTGGGATGGTGATGAGGTAGTTGATATTCAGGTAGGCACCGAAGTCTGGGCAGTTAACCGCTCCCTAGCAGAAGGTGGACTGTGGGACGTTCCTTTTATGGCCAATCTGGAGCCTATTACTGAAGTTGCAGTGGTCATAGATCTGAGTTTCTGGGACTCACTCCTGATGAAAGACTTGGCTGAGGATTTGGGGTTGGACATGGAAGTACCTAAATCTACAACAACCACTAACAAAGGGAAGCGCAAACTGGGGGAAGTCCCTGCTGATCTCTGGGATGTGAATGAAGATCCTCAGGTCGTGCCTTCTTCAGGGAACGTGCATAATGTTACGAGGAGTGGACGGATTTTCCAACCTACTAATCTACAAGCTTGAAATTCATCCAACCCTTCTAACCAAAGGAACAAACCCATCGCTTTCCCAAGGTCTGCACCTCTTGAGGCATCAACTGGTCCACCAGCTACCGATCTGGTTCAACGACGGCTTCAGCGGATTCCCGCTGCTATATCAATTTGGGGGCTAATCTGTTCCTCCCATGAGCATCGTCAGAAATTATGCCACGCTCTCTCCCGCCTTGAAATTCAGGCTGATGTCCCTCTTGAGGCGATGGTGTCTCTCATTCTCCCTCCTATCTCCAAGCACACTATGGTCTTTACTGACAAGGACCTGCCAGTTGAAGGGGTTGATCACAACCGCCCCTTGCACATTACTGTCAAATGCCGAGGACTCTGGGTTCCTGCCGTCCTCATTGATAATGGCTCAGCTATCATCGTTTTCCCTATGAGGGTGGCTTATCGTCTGGGATTGGCTAAAAAGGATTTTGCGCCTTCCAGCTTGGCTGTCAAAGCATATGACGGGACACGTCGAATGGTCGAGGGCACTCTGATGCTCAAGCTCGATGCAGGGGTTTCGAAATGGACGTTGAGTTCCATGTTATTGACATTCCCGCTACCTTCAACCTGCTGCTGGGTAGGCCATGGCTCCATCGGTCAGACATCATGGTTGTGCCATCAACCCTCCACCAAAAAGTCATTTAGGGACTTCCTATTGGCACCCTTAGCATCTGTAGAGATTCAGGCATTCATCCGCTCAAAGAAGATGGGACTCTTGTTTTGGGGATCTTACATGGTGAAGAAGACGTTGACCTTGGGGGCTTCTCGTTCGACACCTTTGGTTCTGTTTTGGCAATCAACGTGGATGGGAATTTCATCATAAGTTCTGTCGTGATGGATATTATGAGAAGGATGTCCTTCTTCCCTGGCTTGGGCTTAGGGATTCGCTAACAAGGAGTCTCGGAGTTCCCTACCTTTCCTTCCTGTGAGGGCCGCTTTGGTTTAGGGTATGTTGCCTCTGCCAAAGATGCCAAAAGAAGGAAATGTACGGGAAAACCTCGTACCCTCTATGGTGATCCTAACAGCTATTTCGTGCACGAAGTTGGGAACGCTGCTTACACTGGCAGTCTGAGCCGTTTATCGATGCTGAGACTGGAGAGCTGCTACCTGGTTTTGAGGTTTTTGCTGATGACACCTGGTCATCTATTGATGAGGAGCCGGCAAAGGCAGAATTCAAGAGGAAGCTTAATTAGCCAAAGGAAAAGACTGACTGGTTGGGAATTTTTGATCAGGGGAGCCTAGGGCTGATGTTTCATGAATTCCCCCAAGTGGGTTTGGCTGAGGACGTTGGGGAGGTCGAAGTGCTCATGCTCGGGCTCGACACCCTTGAAGATCCTACATCTCTTATTGTGGAGGCCAAGGGTAGCCTTAAAAATTGCATTTTCAAGCCACGCTTAACTTGCATTAATGACACATCTGAGTCTGAGTCAGAGTCTAGTGAGTCGTCTAAGTCTAGCTCTGAGTCGGAGTTTGTGCCTCTGGGCCCTCCACGTCATAGCTTTTACTTTGAGTTTGATTCTCTTGTACTTGGCAACCTTGAGGGCTTTTGTGAAATGGATGACTCATCTTCTAACTACTCACTACTAGAAAATTTTCGATAGGTGACGAAAAAGGTGGTGACGAAATGTACTGTTTTACTATAGATAACGAAACAACAAAATTTTCGTCACCAAAAGTTACTATAGGTGACAAAAAATTTGTTTTTCGTCACCAAAAGTGACTTTTGGAGACAACCTATAGGTGACAATTGAAATAGTAAATTTCGTCACCTATAGTTTGTCTCCGAAAGTCACTTTTGGTGACGAAAAATAAATTTTTCGTCACCTATAGTAACTTTTGGTGACGAAAATTTTGTTTTTCGTCATCTATAGTAAAACAGTACATTTCGTCACCACTTATTTCGTCACCACTTATTTCGTCACCTATCGAAAATTTTCTAGTAGTGACTTGAATGATCTTTATATAAACTGTGTTGACCCTGACGATGAAGAGATAGATTTTGATGGGGACATTCCCAAGGAAATCTGTGCCTTCATCGAAAGGGAAGACGAAAGGCATGCTCGGCCATTACAAGAAAAAGTAGTTTCTATAAACTTGAAAGATGAGAACGATCCCCGAATGGTTCAAGTGGGCTCCACGCTTTAACCAGAGGAGCATCGTGACTTCAAGGAATTACTCACCGAGTACAATGATGTCTTCGCATGGTCTCATCAAGACATGCCTGGCATCGATCCCGAGATAGTGGAGCATCGGATTCCCCCACTACCAAATGCTAAGCCTGTCAAACAGAAGCTTAGACGGATGAGGCCGGATTGGGTACAGAAGGTCAAGGATGAGGTCACCAAGTAGATTGACGCTGGTTTTCTCATGGTATCTCAGTACCCTACTTGGGTCGCCAACATTGTTCTTGTTCCTAAAAAGAATGGACAAATCCGAGTCTGTGTCGATTTCAGGGACTTAAACAAAGCAAGCCTCAAAGACGATTTTCCCTTGCCACACATCGATGTGCTTGTGGATAATACTGCGGGTCATGCTTTGCTTTCGTTCATGGACGGCTTTCCGGGCTATAATCAGATTCTTATGGCACCGGAAGACCGTGAGAAAACCACGTTCATCACTGAGTGGGGGACTTACTGTTACTTGGTCATGCCGTTTGGGTTGAAGAACGCTGGTCCTACCTATCAACGGGCTGCTACGACCATCCTGCATGATATGATGCACAAAGAGGTTGAGGTCTACGTGGACGATATGATTGCTAAATCTAAAACTCGATAGGGACACATTCCTGTGCTTAGGAAGTTCTTCGAGAGGCTCCGGAAGTTTCGCAAGCAGCTCAATCCACAGAAATGCACGTTCGGAGTTACAGCTGGCAAGATGCTCGGTTTCATGATCACTTCTCGTGGTATAGAGGTCGACCCATCAAAGGTCAAGGCAGTTCTTGAGATGAAGCCACCAGAGTCTGAAAAGGGAGTGCAGTGCTTTTTGGGGAAGGTTCAGTTCATCAACAGATTCATCGCCAAGTTAACTTTAACTTGCGAGCCGATGTTTCGTCTACTCAAGAAGGATACCCCGTTTGTGTGGTCAGACAAATGTCAAGCGGCTTTCACGTCAATCCAGAATTACTTGCAGAATCCTCCTATTTTAATGCCGCCAGTGCCTGGGAGCCCTTGATACTTTACTTGTCTGTAAACCACTCCTCTATGGGGTGCTTACTAGCTCAGGAAGAAGATAAGGGAGTCGAGAAGGCCATTTATTACTTGAGTAAGAAGATGGTGGGTTGTGTGGAGTGCTACACTGGTCTTGAAAAGATGTGTTGGGCCCTTGTTTGGGCTTCTAAGAAATTGAGACACTACATGCTGGCTTATCCAGTGAAGCTGATTTCTCGAATGGCTCCTCTCATGTATTTATTTGAGAAACCAGCACTTACTGGTAAGTTAGCACGTTGGTTGCTCTTGTTGGCGGAATTCGATCTTGAAAATATCACGAGGAAGTCCGTCAAGGGGCGCACAGTGGCAGAATTCTTGGCTGATCATCCTGTGGATGGGCCGGAGGACTCAAACTTTGTCTTCCTAGATAAGGTAGTGCTAACAATTGTAGAAGATATGGAATCAGGGTTTTGTTAATCACTACAACACAAAAAGCCTATTGCGAGGAAATATAGCTAGGAAAATAGATTTCGTCACTAAAAGTACGCAATCTGCGAGGAAATTAAATTTCCTCGCCAAAAAGTTACATTTAGCGAGGAAATTATTATTTCCTCGCCAAATGTAACCCTTTTGCGAGGAAATCTGTTTTCCTCGCTAAATGTAACCTTTTGGCGAGAAAATATTTTGTCACCATTTTTAGGACTAATGAAATTTTTTATATGTAAGTCATTATTAATTATGTTCATGTATTTTTAATATCACGATGGTAGCAAATTTATCAAAACAAAAAAGTGATAAACGGAAAAAATAGTTTCCTTGCCAATCGCATTGAATTGATGAAATAAAAAATATGTTTCTCATGAATTATATGAATTCACTTTTCCCTAACTGAAATTAATTGTTAACAATGTCAGTATGTTCAAGTTGTACTAAAATTTATTGTTTGAATACAAACATTTTTAAGGACGTGCTAAAAAAAAGTTCATCCCATAGTTATTGTCAACCAATCAATGCAAATGATCAGTTGATCAAGAAAAGAGGTCCTCTCGCAAGCAACGCACTGTTGGTCGCTCTTCAACTGAATTCGAGTACAAGGCTATTGCGGATGTGGCCGCCGAATTAACTTGGGTTCAATCACTCCTCTTCGAACTTGGTCTTTATATCTCTGCCACTCCATTACTGTGGTGTGATAATATTGGTGCGACATGACTTACAGCCAATCTCGTCTTCCATGCCCGCACAAAGCATGCTGAAATTGATTATCATTTTGTGCGTGACAAAGTCACTCGAGGTGATTTAACTATCCAATATATTGGAACCAATGATCAAATTGCCAATATTTTTACGAAAGGACTTGCAACTTCCCACTTTCGGACACTGCGTTTCAATCTGAAGGTCATGCCTCGGCCATCAGCTTGCGGGAGAATGTCAACCATCAGTACAAATCAGTTGATCAATAAAAGAAGTCCTGATAAGGTTAGCCATTTCAGTGGTTATCTTATTTTATCTTTTGCAATATCTTTTGTAAAGCTTATCACTTGTAACCGTATTTGTATATAAATACCCAAGGAATAGAACACTCTAGGTAACCGACTTCATTCATCAATTCTATCGTATTGTTCTTTTGACTGTTATAAATCCAAAAAAAGGACTGGACATAGGGATTATAACTTTGTGGATGAATGATATGCTTTTCACAAAAAAAAAATACATGGGATATATGGATTGCTTTTTGTAGAGATAACTAATTATTAATTCATACAAAAAAAAATTAATGAAAAGCTAAACAAAAGATAAAGTACTTAATAATTGCGAAATGTATTTTCAAAATATCTCAAAGTTAGATCGTCACTAATCTATTTTCAAAATATGTAAGCTTAACCCCATTTAAAAAGAAACATAACATATTATTACTATAGTAATATTGTAATTGAGTTAAAATTGTTATGGACGCATATACACAGTAAGAACTGATTGACCCACCAAAAAAAAATATCGTATTTGCAGAAATTTAAATTGCTCAAACTAATTTAGGCACTACAAAAGGTATAAAGATTTATTAAAGATATATAACAAAACATTAAATTACAAAAAAATTCAATAAAAGTGAATAATATTAAAGATTTAAAAAATAAGTTTAAAGAAATACTACGAAGGGGCTAAAATTAGAGAGAAAGGTTTAAAGAAACAAATATAGGAAGGTCAAAGGATGTACAAAAGGTTTATATATAAAAAAAAGGCAAAGGTGTAAATCAGAAAGAAAGTTGGTGTGATGGATGGAGTGAATGCCTCCATACAGGAGGCCAAGGTTCGAATTTGGGCGGAAGCAAAGGAGCTGGAAAATTATTTGTTTTTAGTTTCAAGAGTTTTAGCGAGGAAAAATTTCCTCACCTATTTTGTAAACATTGCATTAGTCTAGTGAGGAAAAACTATAGCAAGGAAAAGATTCCTCGCTAATTGTGTCAGAATAGGCGAGGAAATTTTTTTTTCGTTGCTAATTCTTTTGCGACAAACTTTTAGCAAGGAAAATGGGCGAGGAAAAATTTCCTCACAAATACATTTTGCGAGAAAATCAGCTGTTTGGCGAGGAAACTAAATCCTCGCTACAAGCCTTTCGTGTTGTAGTGAATAACGCCCAATGGCTCTCATATTCCGCTGGCATTCAAGCTCAATTTTGATGTCATTAATAACCAAACCGAATATGATGCCAGCATTGTTGGTATGTGTAGGAAGGTAATCCCGAACAGGTACAAAAAATGGCCTGAACGCGTGGTACGTGGGGCCTAGGATAAATATAATCGGAGCATCCGCCGTGCAGTACGGTGAACGGTAGTAAGGACCGGGGACATGAGAGGTCCCAGGTCCAAGATACCCGAGAAGGGATATGGTTCAAAGAGCAAGAGAAGTTGTTGGACCAGTCGCATGGTAAAAGGACCAATGATATGAGAGATCATTGGTCCAGATAGTCTGTTCGGCAACGAGAGGCCCGAACAGGAGAAGCGTTCTGGAAGAGGTGCCAGGAGATGCTCCAGAGGGGTCCAGAAATGGCAAATACCCAGTAAGGAAACAATATCTGGAGAAGATACCCAACGGGAATGGGGTGAACGGCCAATTAAGGAAGGAGTTCCTGAATGGTCTATAAGGTAATATACAATTAAGGGAATGAGAATCCCTGATATTCTGGGTTCCTTATACGAGAAAGGAAACTTAGGGCAACGAGATGGCTTGGACAACAAGCATAAATGGATCTATAAATATGAGGTAAACCTAGAGGTAAAGGTATGCAATTCTTGGCTATTTGCTCATTACCTACTGATAATTAGGGTTTTCACTAGTACGAGATACTGACTTTGGCATCGGAGGGCCTTTGCGACGAGAAGGCGAAGGTGCGCCCACCCTTTGTCTGTTTTATAGGTTCAACTCCGGCGGTGTGCTAGGGTTCCGGCGAGGGGTTCGAAGTAGCCGTTACGATTCGGTGTGGTTCAAATGCTCTTTCGGTTTCCTGCACCTACAGTATGGAAGCCGCTTTAACACTCGGCGTTGAAAAGCTCGAGGTCATCGGCGATTCTAATCTTGTTGTATCTCAAGCCGACGGGGACTGGAAAGTTTCTGATGAAAAATTAAAGCCTTACCACCAAGATCTGGAAGACCTTATTCTGCATTTCAATAAGGTGACTTTTACTCACATCCCCCACTTGAAAAATCAATTCGCTGATGCCTAGGCAACTTTGGCTTCCATGGTTGAACTTCCTTTGGGCGTCAAGCTCAGTCCTATCCTCATTGAACTGCAGGACTGCCCTACTTATCAGTACGTTAGCACTATTGATGATGTCGATGATGGCCTCCCTTGTTACCATGATATATGGAATTTCGTAGAAATGGGTGAGTATCCAGCTGAGGCCTCTAGAAAGGATCAACTCGCGTTGCGAAGATTGGCTGCCCAATACATCATCTGTGGAGGGAAGCTTTATAGGAGATCCCATTGCGGGATGCAGAAGCTCTGTATGAGCGGTACCGAGGCCGCCAGAATAATGGTGGAGATTCATGAGGGAGTCTGTGGTCCTCACAGAAGCGGTGTCATGCTCGCTAGGAAGATTTTACGGCAAGGATACTTTTGGTCCACTATGGAATCACAGTGCGTGGATTACGTCCGCCGCTGTCATAAGTGCCAGATTCATGCCAATCTCATGCATGTTCCTCCCTCCAATCTGTTTGGCATGACTTCACCTTGGCCCTTTGCTGTGTGGGGCATTGATGTCATCGGCATGATCAGGCCGTCTGCTTCAAACGGTCATCGCTTCATCTTGGTCGCAATAGACTATTTTACTAATTGGGTGGAAGCTGAATCTTATAAAACCCTGATTGCAGTTCAGGTGGCTCACTTCATCAGGAAGAACATTATCTATCGGTATGGTGTTCCACAGGCATTTGTGTCAGATAATGGGTCTCATTTCAAAGGCAGGGTTTTGGAGCTCTTCGAAGAATTCAAAATCCAAATACACCACTCAATGGTCTATCGCCCTCAAACAAATGGGGCAGTTGAAGCGGCTAACAAGAACATTGAGACGATCATCAAGAAGTCTGCAGAGTCCGCCAGGGACTGGCACGAGCAACTACCTTTAGCTCTTTGGGGGTATCGAACGTCAATTCGAACCTCAACTGGGGCAACTCCCTACTCTTTAGTTTACGGGATGGAGGCAGTACTCTCTATCGAGCTCGAGGTACCGTCGTTGAGGGTCATGGCAGAATGTGAACTCACAAAATCCGAGTGGCTCAGTGGAAGGTTCATTGAACTCATGCTCTTTGAAGAGAGGAGACTCCGTGCCTTGTATCATGTTTAGCGGTATCAGCGAAGGATTGCTCAGGCTTTTAACAAGAAGGTGAGATCTCGTGACTTAGTCGAAGGGGATATAGTTGCGAAGGAGATCCAGGCTCCTATCTTTGATCCTCGCGGTAAGTTTCGTCCGAAGCGCTCGAGACCTTACATCATCAAGACTATTCTTTCGGGTGGGGCAGCTTAACTCATCGATCTGGACGGCAACGAGTTCAACACTCTGGTCAACCTGGATCAACTCAAATGTTACTATCCCTGAGAGAAGCTCGCTGGGCTGAAAACCACAAGGGTGGGCGGTTCCAGGTAAAAATTAGAGCAAGCCTGCTTGAACGAAAACCTGAGGAGGCGGTCTAGGAAAAAATAAATAGGTAAAAATCAAAAGCTCGCTAGGCTGAAAACCCAAATGGGCAGCACTAGGCAAAAATTAGAGCGCAAAAGGAGAGCCAAAACACACGAGCGAACCTTAGCCTGAACTACGTTTTGATCTGATTCCTTGAAAAGGGATACGTAGGCAATCTCTCCGTGAGATTCTGTCACAATCAATCAACTTGATCCAGAGTTGCTTACTCCAAGGTGCGTTTTCAGTGTTTAAAGCAGCGCGGTGTTCAATATTTGGACCAAAAAGGGGAAAGTTCTTAAATCTTTCGATTTTATTCAAACTACTACTTCTATTACACAGGCTAAGCAGAGTCTTTAAAATAGTTAAAGCATAAAAACAGAATAAAATGCTAGAGGCCTTCACAAGCTCATAGTTTATTCTAGGTCATTGGGGTTGTATCAGGAGTCAGTCTGCATTTTGTCTTCTGGTAACTTCTCTTCTTAGCCATGTTCTGTAGCGATTTGTCAGCTCTCTGCTGAAGTCCGGATCTGCTCCGCCAAGCTCCCTCAGACCCCAGTTATCTTCATACCCAGTCAGATTTTGGGCAGTGAATGCAGGAATATGAAAGGTCTCTACTCCGGCTTGGTGCAATCCTTGACTTATCCCTAGCTGCCGAAGGATGCGACCTGGAATATAGAATGTGAAACTGGACAGCCCAGCAATCACCATTCTTTCAAAACCTGCGGAGTTTATGGCCATATCCGGAATGTCCAGCGTATCATGCCTCCAGATGATTTCTTGTGGCGACATCTCGATCATGAACCTATACCATTCCTCTGTGGTCATCTCTGGATACAGCATCCCTCTTTGATGCATCTGCCTGGGCAAATGGGGCCAGTTTGCCTCTGGAGCCGTAATCAACCCGAGTTTGTCTGACAACCATAGCTACATGAGTGAAAAGACAAGAAAGGAGCCATATAAGACTTGAGCGGAAAAACAAGTAAGGAGCTCTGACATAGCCTTAACCGAGTGTTGAGGTAAAAGCAGAATGTGCGAAACTGGAAAAAGGTGAGCTGAGTGAGAGTCTACCTGCAACAGTAGTGGACTACCGCCAAATATCATTGTTTGGCCAGTGGAGGCCAAATCCAACCCTATGAGCGTCTCGGCAAGAACCATGGGCAACATGTTCCTTTGGGCACCCAATTGTGTGGCAACGCTCACCAGAGAGGGAGCAACCTCTCTGTTTGGGGAAACCAACAAATATGCGGCAAGCAAGCTGATTACTAGAGCAAAGCGACGACGAGCTTGCAGAGCCATATCTCCGGTATCACCTTCGGGCTCGTACCATTCCATCAGGCGCATGATGTTTATCTGTCCGCCGCTTAGCAGACTTTCTGCTGCACCAATGGTAATGTTCAGGCTGGTTTTCAGAAGTTTTGACATGCTTTTCTAGTATGGAGGCACGACGATCACACTGGAGGTGAAACCTTGGAGATATGCTTGAAACTCCTCTACTGTTGGACACAGCTCGTTGTCTCCGAATTTGAACATGTGGACGTCCGGGTCCCAGAACTGCAGGGCTGACCACAAGATTTTAGGGCGAAGCCTTATACTTCGAAGGAAGCAAACTACGGCAAGCCCGTGGGTTCGAAAGGATAGCCAATCGCTTGTGATGAATGCTTCTAGCCATGGACCAATTAAGATTGGTAGGTGATTTGCCATTCTGTATGATATGTGGAGAGTTTCTACTGAAGGAGTGTATTTCATTCACAGAGACTTGCCTTTTTATGGTAAAGGGGATTCCCTGCCACCATGACAAATATCTAAGTGAGGTGTCCTACTCCCTTCAACTCAAGGGTACCATTGAGGAACATCCCAGAGACCCCTTTGACGGGCAGGGTTGATGACAGGGCCTGTAAAGTTTCACTTTCCGAATGGGTCAAAAGTGGCAACTGTGATAGGGCAGGACCATCACGCGATGGAGTGGATCTGTCGCGCGACAGAAAAGGTCCAGCGCGCTGGAGTCAGTCTGTCGCGCGATGGTTGATCTCTTTACCAGCCATATGGGCAGTCCACTGACTTTTGGGGTTGATTTTTCATTATCAACTGGCGTCTATTTTCGGAAGAGGTCGGATTTTCATTGGAACAAATCAGCATTGTATGGACGTTTGTGCCAAGCGAAACGCTCTTTTTATTAGTCATGCCAGGCTTGAAGGCCACACAGCGAGCTTCAAAGCAAACTACTAAAGCAAGGAAAAATGCTCGAGCAACCCATTGGCTCTCGGGCTTATGATTTAAACAAACAAGACTATTCCCGGGACTTCAGAAGTATCCCCCTAATCTTGCTTTGACCTCTTTGTGAAGCCATTTCATGTAGCGGCTCTCCAACCATGTGATGGAATCGAGGAGAGGCCCCTCCAATTCCCTGTTGTTCCAACTGTACTCATAGACTTGCAGGTTATGGTCTTTGAACGTGGGGAGTTCAAAGTGTTCTCTCCCAAAGCGTCTATTCTCTTGGTTGGTGCCCAATTGACGAAGTATCCGCCCTGAAATGTAGAATGTGAAGCTAGTCAATCCAGTGAGTACCACTCTTTTGAACCCTGCAGAGCTTACTGTCATCTCTGGTAAATTCAGCCATGGGCACCTCCAGATAATGTCTTCCGACTGCATGTCATTCAGGAAGGCATACCATTCCTATATCAACAGCGCAGGGTACACCATTGGTCTTTCGACCAATTGCCTTGGGAAGTGTTCAAACCCAGCCTGCGGTGCTTTGAGCACACCCACTTTGTCTGAAAGCCAAAGCTGAGCGTAAAAACAAGTAAAAAGTCAGATATGGCCAGAGTTAAAAGACAAGTAAGGTTTGTCGAGTGTTCTTAGCCTGAGTGTCCAGGTAAAACGAGAAAGTGTGCAAAATAAGAAAAAGGTGAGCTGAGTGAGAACCTACCTGGAGTAGGAGAGGGCATCCGCTGAACCAATACGCTTGGCCGCTTTTGACCAAGTCTAAGCCCATGAGGGTTTCCGCCAAAAGGATGGGCATGATATTCTTTCGGGCATCCATTTGTAGGGCAATGCTCACCAAGCTAGGGCTAACTCCTTCATCAGCAGGAATCAACATGTAAGCAGCCAACACACAGATTGACAGCACAAAGCGTCTATGGGCCTACCTGACATAATCTCCTAGGGCTCCCTTTGGACCATACAGTTCGATGAGACATACAATGTTGAGTTCGCCGTTTTGGATTATACTTGTTGACAGCTGTTTGGGTATGTTGAGTTTTGTTTGTAAGAGTTGATTCATGTTCTTTTAGAATGGAGGAATGGCCAGAGTTCCACAATCAGTGAAGCCTCAGAGGTAGGTTTGAAACTCCTCCATCGTCGGGCACATCTCCTCATCGTGGAAGCGGAAAACATGCATGACGGGATCCCAATACACCATCGCAGCTTGAAGTAGCTCGGGGCGTGGCTCCATGAATCGAAGGTCGCGAATGGAAGCTAAGCATTGGGAGCGGAGACTTTCCCAATCAATGGTTTCGGGCCACATTTGCCACAGATCGAGTATGGCAGCTAGCAGACTTTCCTTCTTGGAGGATGCGAGAGTTTTTATGCTTACAAAGAAAGGATGTATTCTACATTGCCGCAAATGCATTCTATTTATAGGCAAGATTTTGGAAATATTGTTCTTGGTTTTCGTGTCTAGAGATAAATTCCATGCAAGGTGTCCTGAACACCTTCCCATGCAAGGACACCCTCCTCTGCAAACTTCAGAATGGCCCGCAAGACGTTTGGAGGGATGACAAGGCCTCTGGTGCCTTCAAGGGGTGATCTGGTCAAAAAAGGGCAGCTTAGTAGGGTCATACCGTCACGTGAGCATGCCACACCATCGCGCGAGAAAGTGTCCATCGCGCAATGGAACCAGACTCTCGCGTGAATGTTCATCTGCATTTTTGATAGTTTTGAACAGCTACTGATCCAAATTTGTCGTTTTTTGTTCCAGAGGGGTTTTGGCACTTTAGTTGGTTCCAGGAAGTCATAACGGGTATATATGACTATGTCTAAGCATTGGATCCAAAATTTCATGCTCAACGAAGATTTTGGACCATCGGTGGCCCATTTCAAGTTAAAATCGAGGTTTTGGGAGGTCGAAATCCGTTCCAAGAGTTTTGGCCAGTCCTACCATGCCGTACAAGTCATGTGGACCTAATGTGACTGTGCGGAGGTGTCGGTTTCAGTCCGGGACATAATCGGATCATGTTTTGTATCTTGTGTTCGTTGCGAATTTTGAGCATTTTTCGGTCTAAATCTTTTGTTAGGGTGTTTATCTCAATTCCAATGGTTCGTGTAAGTCATGTTATTCAAGCTTGACTTTTCAGAAGCGTCCGATTTGTCGAGCTGGTCACACCTGTACATACAAACGGGTCTATGTATAGTCTTAGTATATTGTCAATACAAGTTTGGTATTAGTGGATGGTTTTTACTTTCTTTATCCATAACGAGAAACAACAAACCATGAAAATGCAAATTTTATAGCTAAACCATAATCTATCCATGTCAAAGGGAACTACTATATCTGTGGCGCTTCGGCCAAGCATAAACCATCAAAAACAGTTCGGGCACATCCGCCCACAAATCCAAAGGCACACAAGCCCTCAAAACCTATATCAATGTCAGCTAGGGCACATCTGCCCTCCATCTATCTACTTGGGCATGCAGGCCCCAAAAGCAAAATCAATGTGTAGAAAAGTAAAGAGGCTCCGCTGTAGCCCTCAACTCTCCTCTCCAAGCCAGTCCCCCTGGCCACTGTCGCCACCGTCGTCATCGTCATCGTCGTCGTCGTCTTTCTCCTTGGGATCTTTCCTGTATGGAGGATCATCAACAGAGTCGTCGGAGTCGCTGCGGGCGGATGAGTGCTCTTCCTCCTCCTCCGCTACCTCTTCTTCTTCCTCTTCAGAAACCTCGGGCAGGATCAGTCTTGGTCTCTTTTGAGCACGCCCCTCCTCCTATGATGGCCTCTCGCGCATCTTGATTTGGTATTGTAGCTCAGCATGTACCACGGCTTTTCTAGCTGCCTCCTCGCTTGTAGGAGCTGGCTGCGAGCTCCTAGTTTGTCGCCGTGTAGTGACCGGTGGTGTGGGCGTCCTCGCCGCCATCTTCTTTTGCGGAGGCGACCGTGTCCTCTTGCTCCTAGAAGCTGTCTGCCCCTGTGCTTGCATTGTCATGTTATTTAAAGCATTAATATACTTTGTGCATATTGTATATATCAAATGCTTGAACGCAGGTACTTTCTATCAAAGGCTATCAAACTGTATAGATCATGTGTATTGAAAGCAGAAGTATATCATAAAAGTATCAAAAGTAGTAATGTATTGTTGCATATACCTGAGGTCTCCGAGCAGCAGCTCGCTAAACTCGTGGTAGGGACGATGCTGGGTAACGCAGCTCTAATAGGATGCCACTTGCTGCTCTCCTGATCACATTCTCCATGGCCAGCATACACCAAATAGCTTCATTCACCCACTCATTGGGCACCTGCAAAGGTAGTTCGGTATTATTAAGCTATTCAACAATAGTGCATGACTATCAAAATATAATGGAAGCAAGATTCATGCCGGAACGGTCACGGATAGCGGCTCGGCTCTAGCAGGAACCAAGTGTATCTCCGTCGGATTGCCCTATGTGTCCACCACTGGGATCTTCCATGACATCTCTGGAGGTCCGCCTGTTACAGGTCCGCTCAAGCTCCTCCTGACACGGCCCTTGCCACCTCTCTCCCATAGCTCTTCTCTCCTTAGCGGCTCCACGAGCCTGGCTTCGTACGTCTCCTGCCAAGCGATCCCTCTGGTAGGCAACATAGTCCAACTCAGGTCGCAGGTGGCGTGTCAGCTAGGTATCAGGCTGAGTGAACCTCTCTAGCTCAGCCCTGGTGTTTGTGCTTGTATGTGAAGCTCGGGGTGGAAGTGGCCCTGGCACTTGGAACTCTGCGTAGCCAAGTGACTAGCGCGTCACCTGATCTCCAAGATACCATTGCCAGCCAAAGGCCGACTCAAGTAGCACCCTACTAGCTGTAACAGCTCTGCTCCTCGCTAAGTACTCAGGCTCTGGCCCTACAGCTCTCCAAGGGTCCCAATTGATTTGCACACAGGTCAAACAGGAAATGCATACAATTGATCAGCGACAACATTAAAGCAAGTAAAGAGGTGCACGTTTAACTATGAGGGTTTTACGATATACCTGTGAGGCTCTGAGATCATCCAAATACAGTCTGAAGGCATTGAGATTGCCTCTACCTTCCTTTGTCCCCATGCTCTTCTTGTTCCATATCAGTGCACGGGGGAGGGTGCTCAAGTCGGGATGCTTGCACTTTGGCGGATACATCCGCAGGACTTCATAAGCCCAGAGCTGTTCAAAATTCAAGTATATATATGCATCAGTCAAAGGATATATGATTATGCAAATATGTATTCAAATAGGCTATTGCAAACAAATAATACAAGTATAACAGAAGTTGTATTGTGTTATCATACCTCCCAGACTATCCAATAGCCAGCAGTGCTCTGCTCTGTCCTTGATGAGTCGCCTAGGAAGCCGTAAGCCGCCCCAAGTGCTGCTCTGCCCCAGTCGAAGCGTGAAGCTGTCCTCAAGTCCCTCAGGGCCGATAGGTAGGACAAATGCACCTTGCTACGCCTGCCTGGATACAAGGTGGCACCGAAGAGGTATATAAGGTATGCTCTGGCCATCTGCTCTTCCTCCTGCTCCGTGGTCCTCTTTTTCTTTAGGTACCCCATGAATTGTTTGTACCTCGCCATCCCCTCCTCAAATTTGGGAGCCTCACCCAAAAACCACTCCAGTGCAGCTCGGTCATTTTGGATGCCTAAGTCAAAAGGGATGGACTCTCCTCCAACCCTCAACCCTGTGATCGCCGCGAAGTCTGTGGGCGTCACCGTCATCTCCCCAAGCGGCAAATGGAAGGTGTTGGTTGTATCCCTCCATCTCTCTACAAGTGCCACTAGCACGGCATGGTCATTTCTGCTCGGGGTGAGAGTTCGAATGACCTCCCCAAAACTCGCTGCATCCACCAATTCTCTCACCCTCGGCGGTAAGGCCTCATACAGCGCCAGGGACCTGCATGCCCCTCCAAAGCCGCGGATATCCCTCTGTCCTGCTCTCTCCTATTTTCAAGTACATAGACAAGCAAGAGGGCAAATGTCAGTATACATGGCCTTCATTTTCAAGTTCTAGGTAATCAATGCAGCGGTATAACAACGGTTCTTTGGTTTGTACTGTTGCATGCATGGCCTACAAGGGTTATGTCATCATGATATTGCTTCAGTGCAGTTGATACTAAGATGGTTGGTTCAAGTTATTATCTGCGTGGCATGCAATTCAAGGGTTCTATTATCGTGACTTGGTTTTGTTTGAGGTTTGGTTTCATTCTCTTCTATACAACCTACCGAACATGCAAGTGAAAAGAAATTTAATTACAAAGGAGGTTTTCCAGAAATTACCTCAGACCAAGTGTTCGCGATGTGAGCCTCAAGGTCTCTCAGCACCACCTCGTGATCGTACTCTGTCCGTTGTGGCACGTAGGCCGCAAAGCATGACAGCACGAACAGGTGTGGTGTACGTAGGAGGCACATATGCCTCTGCTAAAAACTCAGGGCACGTTAATTTCCCCACCTCAGCTACTGCTGTCACTCTAGGCCACTGAGCCTCTGCTCCGGCCCTCTCCTCGACCTCCATATCTCTCGCCAGGTCCTCTCGCTCAGCTCTCTCCCTCTCAGCCCTCTCCGCTGCCTCTGTTGCAATAATAGCCCATTGTGGGCTACCACAGCCCCGGGTCGGGTGGATCGAGGCGGCCCGAAAAACACCGTTTTTGAATCGAATTGAAAAATTTGAAGAGTCGCCACCGGGATTTATGGTTCGCCACCCGAGAAACCGTTTTGATTGAAAATGATTGATTTGAATTGAAAACCAGCGATTGTTTTGAGGGTTCGGAAGCCACGTTACGAGGGGTGAAGTGTTTTACGGCACCCCCCTCGCCCGATGCAAGATCGGTCTCTACTAAACGTTTGCGGAATTTTTTTTAAATATTTTGTTTCATTAAACCATTTAGCAAGTATCCACAGTATTATCACATAACGGGTGCATGCTGGTGCCAATGAATGTGAAATAATGAAGCGAGAAAGAGCAAGTGCATAGTATTAGTAAGACCGGAAAATGCCAATGACTTCACTCCCGAGTGCTCGAGAGTACTCCCAAGCGCTTGGGACTGCTAGTGCTCAACCTGCAAAACTTTGTTAGGCCTAAACAGGATACAACATTAAACTGAAAACTGGAGGTTATTTTAAACATATAGTATGCTCAGCAAAGGGCCTAGAAAATCAAAGCCGAGCTTTAATCTACCGGACCATGCATCCCTGCCTCTACGAAATTAGATCTGCATTCTTTCAAGAGCAAATGAACACATCCCCTGCATGTGGAATATCAGTAACTTGGAAAAATAGGGGAGTAATGAACTGCAGTAGCATGCATGCACTCACGAGCGCTCGGGAACAGTTCCAAGCGCTTGGGAGTGGATTGCATGTTAGCTTGCTATCAGGTAGGAAATGTCCTCATCTTGACATGCAATTACTCCAGTATTGATTTTCTAAAAGCAAACCTCCCTTTTAACTTGGAAAAGAACTTTTATTTTTACTTGAGCATTGGTAGGAAAGATCTCTGATTTGAGAAAATAGGTTTTCTGAGTTTGCATGTCACAGAAAGACCATTTTACACAAGAGTGCACTTCACTTCTACCCACTATCCACCAAAATGCAGCACATAGGGACTGGAGGCAGTCTCGAGCGCTTGGGACCACTCTCGAGCGCTCGGGAGTGGTTCCAGTAAGCTTCAAAAATAAGTTTGTGGTTCCTTTGCTCTTGTCTTTACACTAAGATCAAATGGACTTATGACCAGTATGAGGAACTGATACAAGCCCTTGATCTCCCTCAGAAATGGAAAAACAGTGGCTTATGAAGGTGTTTATACCTGTACTTGACTTGAACTTGGCTTCCCGGACTGATTTTGGTGATTGAGAATTGTTAGAAAACAGTTTGAAAAGATGGGATTTAGGCCTCCATTTCTCTTAGAGATTTTCCTTGAGAATTGGAGATTTTTCTTAGAAAATGGAGGTTGTTTTGAAGGAGTTTGAGGGAGAGCTTTGGAGACTGATTCTTGGCAGCAAAAGAGGGAGGGAGAGATTGATTTTCGTGGTCTCTTTCAGGTGGTAATGAAGGGGTTTATATAGGGGTGAAGAAAATAGGTTTGAAGCTTGAAAAATAAATTAAAAACAAGGAGAAAATGGCTTTGGGAGGGCAAAATGGCATGATTAGATGCTCTGCTGGCTCAGGCATGCTCACGTAAGACCAGGTTTGAACGTTGAAAGACCTGAAAAGCCTAAAAAGCCATGGTCAAAGCCAAACTCAACATGCATTGGTCTATCAGCACTCCCAAGCACTCTAGAGTGAAACTCCCGAGCGCTCTAGAGTGTTCCCGAGCACTCTAGAGTGGCAGCCCAACTTCAGAAGGGCACCACGGACACTCCCGAACTCGATTTTTGGTGTTTTTTGAAGCGTTGGAAAGCTCGTTAAGTCCTCTTTCAAACCCAATTGGTCTCATTCAAAGGTATTTTATATGCTCAAATGTGTCCAATTTTACCCTCAGGGTGTCGCAAAAAGAGGATTTTGGTTTTGAAAAAGTCCATGAAGCATCGTCCAAGTTCGTCCAAGGCCTGTTTTGATTCCGTTTCATCATCGGGGAGCCTCAAGGCCACAAATTAAGGATAATTAATAGGTCCAAATTGGGGTGTCTACAGTTGCCCCTCTTTGGATGGCGCTCGGCATCATGTCTGGATACGAGTGACATCCAAAGATTGAGACAGCCCAATTCGAGCCCTACTAAATCCTTAATTCAAAATCAAATGCAAGTAAAGATGTACAAGCATTCGAAACATGAGGTCGTGCTCGTTCGAGCTGCCTACTTACCCCGTTTGTAGGGATCAGACCAGCGTAGTTCTTTGGGGCAAATGAAAACATGCAGACATGCACGCAAATGATGGACAAGATAGATTGATTGAGGAGCGCCCACCGATTGCTCAGTCTCAGTGGGTGGAAAAATTAAACCAGGGAAAAGATTATAAAATACACCGCGAGGGGTGTCACCCAACGAAACAAGTTAGTTTGTCTCGAAGGGATAAAAAGGGAATACACCGCGAGGGGTGCTATCCAATGAGACAAGTTAGTTTATCTCGAAAGGATAAATAGCGAATACACCACGAGGGGTGCCATCCAATGAGACAAGTTAGTTTGTCTCGAATGGATAAAAAGGGAATACACCGCGAGGGGTGCTATCCAATGAGACAAGTTAGTTTATCTCGAAAGGATAAAAAGCGAAAACACCATGAGGGGTGCCATCCAATGAGACAAGTTAGTTTGTCTCGAATGGATAAAAAGCGAATACACCACAAGGGGTGCCATCCAATTTGTAACGCCCCGAATTTTGGGTACGTTAAATAAACATTTTTATTGAATAAGTCAAGGAGAGTCTAGCTCATTATTACAACATAATTCTCACAAGAGTACTTTTATTCAACAAAAGAGGGGATAATCTAAGGTTATCTACAGCTCCTTCTCTTCTTCCATCCTAGCAAGTTCCTCAGCTCCAAGGGCCTCCAAGGTGTACTATTCATGCTGCTCATCTATAAAATCTGACACATTATACCAGCGTCGCCCCCAGTATAATATGTCAGGGTCACCAAAAAGGTAACACCGTGAGCTACAGAAGCTCAATAGAATAATCCAAAACCCACTAACCCTTAACTTACAAATAGCAAGTCATGCATATATCATAAAGAGTCATAACAGCACATGCATTAATATAACAATAACAACAACAATGACACATCCGCATTCGCTATCTATCGTTGGTGTCATGTTTCCGTGTGTTTCTCCCATGTAACTCATCGTTTTGTGTCTCATCTTTCAACATCATTTCCAAAAATCACACGCACACACCAATGAGCTACCAAGTCCGGCACATTATGAACGCACACAATCAATAAGCTACCAAGTCCGGCTTATTGGCCATAATGGCTACCAAGTCCGGCACATTGTGTCACATCTAGGCTCCTCTCCGCGGATAACCAAGTCACACACCTCCAATGAAGCTACTAAGTCCGGCTTATTGGCCACAATGGCTACCAAGTCCGGCACATTGTGTCACATCTTGGCTCCTCTCCGCAGATAATCAAGTCACACACCTCCGATGAAGCTACCAAGTCCGGCTTATTGGCCACAATGGCTACCAAGTCCGGCACATTGTGTCACATCTTGGCTCCTCTCTGCGGATAACCAAGTCACACACCTCCAATGAAGCTACCAAGTCCGGCTTATTGGCCACAATGGCTACCAAGTCCGGCACATCGTGTCACATCTTGGCTCCTCTCCGCGGATAACCAAGTCACACACCTCCAATGAAGCTACCAAGTCCGGCCCCATTGGTAACGCATACCAACGTGAGGCTACCAAGTCCGGCCATTACGTAGTTTCTAAAATATTTTACCAAGTCCAATTATTTCCTTTATCCACACTCTAGGTGTCATGTTTCTACTTCTCGGTTGTCGTGCCTCGAAATCATGCATAGACTCCGCGGTGGGACTATTCACATAACTCATGCGATATCAAATAGCAAGATCATCCAACTCTATACTATCATGCTCGTTAAAAGGTCAAAATACAAATACTTCATTTCAAAACGACACTTTATCTTTAAAACGCATTTCCTTCGAGAAGTTCAATAAAGCAACACATGTTTATTGACGAGTTCATACAATCACGTGGTAATTAGGCGATCAAGCAATCAAGTAGCCATAAGATCAAAGTAAACTACGTACTTTTAGCAAGAAAGTTCTACAAGCTAAATATCACAACTACATTATCATGCTCATATACTTCAAAGAATTCTACGTCAAACAACATCATGCGATCAACTAGCCAAGTACTACATATTCTTAATCACGCTCATATCATACGATATACGTAGGGTAGGGGTATAAGAAGATTCTACCTTAATCCGAAACTAGTCGGGGCCGAATAAGCTAGTTGAAAAATTCTACGGGCGGTGAAACTCTCAAATCTGGACCGAACTTTGAATGGCAGTAACTCGGTCACAACTGGGCCGAATAGGATCATTCTTGAGTCTAAAACGAAGATCTCGAAATTTTCTACAACTTCCGTGAAGGACGTTATTTCTAGAAATGACTTTCGCCCGGAGAAAAATGGGGATAAGAAAGTGGACAGTGAGCTGTCTGGAATGGAATTTCCAGATTTTTCACTGAACTTTGGAGGTCGATATCTTGGTCATCTATTGACCGTTTGGGGTGGTTCTTGGGTCTAAACTGAAGCTCTCAAAGTGTTCTACGACTTTCGTGGAGGTCGTTGTTCCTAGAAACGACTTTCGCCCGGAGAAAAAATGGAGTTTTTCAGAGGACAGTAGGCTGTCCAGAAACTGGTTTCTTAGAGAAGTTGGAGAATGAGGTGAAGGTGTGAGTTCAAATGAAGAATGAGGCAAGTATTTATAGGCAAAGCCTCTCCTCTCTCCTCTCTTGGCCGGCCTCTCTTTCTCTCTTTCTCCCAATTTTTTATTCCACCAAATCTTGATTTCTTGCAAGAATCATCCTAAAAAAACTAGGCTTGCATGGCTATGGAAGATTTTGCTTTCCTTGCACTCCAAGAACTAGGACAAAACTATGTTATCTTATTGGGGTTTTGGTCTTGTCTAGTCCTTGAATCTAATAAGAAAGTCTAGGTTTAGTCCTTAGGAGATTTAGGCTAGATATGTAAGTATAAAACCCTAGATATGGTGAGGTAAGAAGATTGACCAAGGATTTGGACACACATCACTCTCTCTCGGCCTCTCTCTCCAAATCTCTCTCTCTCTCTCTCTCTCTCTCTCCCACTTGTTTGTACTATGAAAGACTACATATATACTAATATATATAAAAGTACTTTGGGTCTTTAAAAATCTAGTATTTAAAACAAATTATAGATTTTCTAAATATAATAATACAATACACACATGCTATATACAATATAATATATATATACATATATATATATATATATATACAAGTACATATATAATATATACAAGCCATGTACTTCTCAATCTAGACTAGATATGAAAGAATCCCATAGCTAATAAATTAATGTAAGTCTTTCAAAGTACTAAGTAATTAAATAATAACCCTAATGTACTAATTATAATTAATTCAATTACCACACATGGCAAGTCTAGTATTTTATTAACCCTAGTACTTGGTGGGCAAGTAAGGCTATTATCCAATGGATATTAGTTTCCCTAGCGGTTATTAACCAATGGGTAAAGATGGCTAGGATTCTAGTCTATCGTCCAATGGGTAAAGAATCTCCTAACGGTTATTAACCAACGGTTAATGCTAGAAGGTCTAATACTTGCAATTAAGTACTAAACTAATCTAATCTCGTACTTAGGAAGATTAACTAAGGTTTACCTATTGACCAATGGGTAAAGGAAACTCTAACGCTATTGTCCAATGGATAAAGACAAAAAGGTTCAAATGGTCCAACTAGGTTTAGGAAGAAGTGATTAGGCTAAATGGGCATTAGGCTATTCTAATTAATTAGTTAAAGACTAACGATACTTAATCTAGGCTTTCATTGCTCGAGCGGTATTTTGGTTTTATTTAGTAAGAAATTGCCTACTAACGAAATATTAAAGCCCGACGGTGCCAAACGCCAAGGCAAGGCGTGAGCGTGGCCAAGGCATCCTGCTAGCAAAGTAGTGGCCAAGGTGGCCCGCTAGTAAAGCAGTGGCAAAGGCGGCCCGTTAGCAAAGCGGTGGTCAAGGCGGCCCGCTAGCAAAGTAGTGACCAAGGCGGCGTACATGCAAGGCGGTGGCCAAGGCAGTCTACAAGCAAAGTGGTGGCCAAGGCGGCCTGCTAGCAAAGCAGTGGCCAAGGTGAGGCGTGAGCATGGCCAAGGTAGCCTGGTGGCCAAGCAAAGCAGTCCGGTGGCCAAATAGTGGCCAAGGCAGCCCGGTGGCCAAGCAGTGGCCAAGCGGTGGCCAAGGCGTAGCCAAGGTAGGGCCAGAGCATGGCAGCCCAGCAACGCCAAGGCAAAAGCAAGGCGTGACTCGATGCCAAGGCAGAATCTGATGGCAGCCAAGGCAGAGCAACCCGACAGCGACCCGACGCTAAGGCAAGGCGTCCGACAGTGAGCCGACGCCAAGGCAAAGCAGGCGTCGTCAGTGAGTCGATGCCAAGGCAAGGCAGGCTCGTCAATGGTCGACGCTAAGGCAAGCGGCTCGTCAATGAGTCGACGCCAAGGCAAAGCGACTAACAGGACCGATGCCAGGCACCTAGCCAAGCCAAAGCAAGGCAGTCAAGCCAACGGTCAAGGCAAAGGCCAAAAATTTCTACTAACCACTTCGGTATCGATGCATCACTCCAGGTTAGGGAAATGTAACTAAGCCAATTGTAGTTAGGGTTTGCTAACTAATCGGTTAAAAGCTAACTATGCTTGCTAAGTAGGATTTCCAGTCAAGAAATATAATTTAAAGATTTTCGAATAAAAA
This sequence comes from Rhododendron molle, assembly GCA_025413875.1. NCBI lineage: Eukaryota > Viridiplantae > Streptophyta > Magnoliopsida > Ericales > Ericaceae > Rhododendron > Rhododendron molle. The sequence continues at coordinate 2,131,899 of CM046398.1, read as the reverse complement.
TGAGATTTTTATTAGTCAGTAATGATCGATTTTTGGTTTTGAAAATAAAAATCCAAGTAATTAAAATAAAATTCAAATTTTTAACGAAATTTTTACTGACCAAAAGTCAGGGTCGTTACACAATTAGACAAGTTAGTTTGTCTCGAATGGATTAAAACCAAATCTATGGCGAAAGGTGATTAAAAGATGTCCCTCAGGACAGTGCCAAATCTATGGCGGAAGATGATTGAAAAAGTGTCCCTCAGGACGATGCCAAATCTATGGTAGGACATGATTGAAAGGTGTCCCTCAGGACGATGCCAAATCTATGGCAAAAAATGATTGAAAGGTGTCCCTCAGGACGGTGCCAAATCTATGGCAGAATATGATTGAAAGATGTCCCTCAGGACAATGCCAAATCTATGGCAGAAGATGATTGAAAAGGTGTTCCTCAGGACGATGCCCAATCTATGGCGGAAGATGATTGAAAAGGTGTCCCTCAGGACGATGCCAAATCTATGGCAGAAGATGATTGAAAAGGTGTCCCTCAGGACGATGCCAAATATAAGGCGGAAGATGATTGAATGATGTCCAAGAGGACAATGCCAAATCTATGGCAGAAGATGATTGAATGGTGTCCCTTAGGACAGTGCCAAATCTATGGCAGAATGTCAAGAAGTCGTGTTGACAAATATGATAGATGAAGGCGACCATAGGAGGTCGAGGCTAGAAAGTGAGACCCGCGTTTCGACATTTGACAACAACGATGATTGATTTTTTTTTTTTTTTGAAAAACAGAGGACATATTCGAGTACCCTTTCTGCTTTGCTGTTTTTGGCCAACGGGCTGGTATTTTCAGGACCTTGAGATTTGGGATGGAGTTTGTCTTTGGATGGAAATTGGGTTTGAGCTGGACCTAGGGCTTGAGTTGGTTTGAGTTTGACTTTGATCAAGGCTTGAGTTTTGAGCATTCAGGCCCCAGTCTTGATGTGCTTGCTATGATCGATGACATTGGCCTGATGCACATGCCCCAGTGACAGATCTCAGTTCTGATTCCTTTCCTTGATTCCACTGATAGTTTCGGCAACCAGTTTTATCATGAATGCAAGTGCGGGTCCTTCCATGTATCGGAATTCCTCTCACGAGTTGGGGCCTCAAGATCAACATGACTTGACTAGACAGATGACCTTGTGTGAATTTGGACAAGGCTCAAAAGACAAGAAATACCATTTATGAGAGGACTGACTCTCCATGATGATCTTGATTGGACGAGGAGTTTGATTTGACTCGATGAGAAACTTGATTATTTGAGGGTTCGAAAAACGGCAAGCATCCCCCACAATTGATGTTTGAAATTGTCATGATAAAATCAAGTTTTTGGCGATTTTCCCATTCTGGCTTTTGAAATTGTTTTAGCTTCATCAATTGATGCTCATTCAGGATTTTCTTTGATCTTGTTTCGTGAAAACACGAGGGTTTTTACCATAAACCGTGCCCCAGATTGTTGATGACAACCTATGGATTTCGAAAATGCCCCAGCTTGGATCTTACGGGATCCACGAAATGCCATGCCCCTCCTTCTTGTTTTCTCCTATTGTCTAGGATTTTTGTTATCAAGTTTGTGTTTTCCAATCTGAAAGGACTTTATTCAGGTTGTAACGTGGCCAAGGTTTTGGCTTAACAAAGAAAGGATAATAGGCTCAAGAATTTTCATTTTCTTTGGGTTTCGAGAGCTAACAACTATCTTGAATATTTTCGCGCCCTTTTGCTTTTGATAGGCGCCTTCTTTTACTTGATTTGCTTTGCACTTTGTTGTGCCGATGTGTTTGGCACTTTCATTGATTTTGAGCTTTCTTCATTTTCCTTCGAAGTTTTGCATCTCATAGTGCCTATGTATTTGGCACTTTCTCGTCTCGAGTTCTGATGCGCCGATGATAACAATGTGTTTGGCACATTTGTCTTCCTTATTTCATCCCCGTGTGGGGGATAGCTGCCTAGCTGGGTTCTTTCAAAGAAATCAAATTAAGCTCAAAGGGGTTATCAATGGATATATATCTTCAAGCGTTTGATAAAAGAAAAGAATGCCTTTCTTCATTTTGAATTGCACAACTTGATAACTGGATCCTAGATGCAAGTTAAGAGACTTGTGATCTAGCCAGCTTTTTCTCGGGCCATAACGTTCCTTCTTGACGGCGCCAGGGAGTGGTCCCATGAAATTCTTCTTCTTGCAAGGGCAAAGTATCTCATGTTTTGATTTATCAATTGATGGTGCAAAACAATTCCAAGTTAAGGGATTATCACAAAGCACGAGTTTATTATGACAAATTCGACATAAGAAGCTTGAGATTGATTTCAAAAGACGGGACAGACCGACAATGAATTGACTCGAAAGATCGTGATTGAATTTTGGGATCGACTCGAATGAACATGACCGGGCCACAGGATGAGGCTGCCTACATATCCTTCTTACGAAGGAATCAGGTCATAACGTAGTTTGGGGATACGAAAGTGACTCTCTTTTTGGTTTTTCTTCTTCAACTACAAACAGGAATTTGAAAGCATACGAAAAAAATGGAAGACTTGATGTACAAACTGACTCGAAATTAAAAGATGAAGACTCGACTTGAAACTCAGAAACTTCCCCAACTTGTGACAGATTCCATTCATGGATTGACTTTGCTGCACTCAAAATTCTCCTTCAGACCTGAGGTTCGGCATTGGGATGCTTTCGTCATCAATTAGACGGTGACAGTCATTGGTAGCATGACCGGGCATTTGGTGGAAGGCGCAGAAGGCATTGGGGTTGTCAGTATTTTCAAGGATGCCCAACTGAACAGCTTCTTTGACTGCTAGGCCTGTTTCAAAGAATGTCTTGAAGTTGGAAGAGGCTTGAGCTAGGATCATGTGCTTGGCAAGTGCGGGTTGGAGATTTCGGACAATCATCCGAATTTGATCTTTCTCAAAGGGTTTGTCCTTCACCTGAACAGCCTTTGCTCTCCATCTTCGGACAAAATTCATGAAAGACTCCTCCAGTTCCATCTTTGTTGATTCCAACTCTCGGATGGTGACCTCAAGTTGGATGTTGTAGTCGAACTGGGCCACGAAAGCTTCACAGATGTCTTCCCAAGATTTCTTCTTTGTTATTTGCAAGGCAGTGAACCAGTGCATGGCATGCCCAATCAGTGTTTGAGGGAACATTTGGGCCATGGCGTCTTTCTCCACACCCCACATGGAAAGTGCCCCAATGTAGCCGATCAAGTGTGCTTTTGGATCACCGGTTCCGTCGAACTTAGCAAAGAAAATTGGCTTGAGTTTCTTGGGTAGTCTGGCATTTGGAAAGAGGCAGAGTTCGTCGATGTCGAAACCAATTGAGGTTATTCTTTCGCTTCTGGCTAAGGACTGCTCAAGTTGGGCCAATTTGGCTTTGATGGCGGCCATTTTTGGGCTTTGGGGGTTTGGTTCAGGGGGTGGTTCATGGTTATTTTCAAGGGGTGTTTCTTGATTTTGAGGAGGTGGAAGTCGTCTGGCAACCCCGGTTATCATGAGCATCAACTCGGTAATCTGGTTGTCTGTTCGCTCACTCATCTGTCGGATGGAAGTTCGGATTTGATCCAATTCATTCAGATTCCCTATTGACTGTTCCCCGTTCGAATACTCCCCATTCAAATTTTCCACCGTTTGTTCCATATCTTTCCCGCAAATTCTGGGTTTATGAGGGTATGGCTTTGTTGTAGGATGGATGGCCCAGTGCTGACAGTAAAGTAAGAAGCGAACTCAGAATGTGCCCCTGTTGTGATTTATTGAAAAAAAACATGTATGAATAAAAGAATTGTTATTCACGTGTTGTCAACGTCGACTCAAGGGATCAAACTTTACAGATAGTTCCAACAGTCACGGGTAGGTCGATGTCAGGCAGGTTAAATTCCATACGTTGGGAATCAGAGCCAATCTCCTTATCTAAAGCCACCCGAGACAGAGCAATAAGACTGCTGGAAAATGCACTGAATTAGAGGGAGCCATTCGGGCACGGCGAACATCGGAGTTATCCCAGACTCCTCGGATTTATGGTCTCCTAGACCCAAGAAATGACAACCTATGAAGGATTGCCATAGTCCTCAGAGATTCTTTTGAATGTGTATCCTTTGATTAGGAATAACAAGACTTGGGAGATATCATGACAAATTAAGTCTTCAACATTTTTCACCAGAAATTTCTATTTTGGTTTCAAAAACCGTTTGGCGTAAATGACATGATACCGTAACCGGAGTGGCATCAGTGGCATGGCGCCATTAGCCTAAGCGGTGTAAGTGACTTCGCACTATAACCTGGGTGGTGTGGGTATCATGACATTGTAGCCTAATTGTTTCGTTGATTTTCATTGAATCCATGATTGAAAAATGTATTGAAGACTTAATGAATTTCGATATCTCTAAAACCTCATCGTTCCAAGGACTAAATAATTCCCACAACGTGCCTTTAAAAAGCATGACTCTTCATCGGTCCAGGCAATCCTAAACAAGCCGCGCGAGCGAGTCTAAGAGTTCTATACGCAATACGAAAGTAAGCAGAAGATGCATGGTGCGATGCGCAAGCTGGATAAGATTACGGTCCTTCGAAGGTTGCCTCATTCCTCAGAATTTCTTTTAGGATGTATCCTTTGTTTAGAACGACAAATTCTAAGAGATGTCAAAAGAACTAAGTATTCAACTAGTCCTCATTCGAAGCTTGAATTTTGAACTTAGAATAGACTAGTATAGACGACGTGAAACCACAACCAGAGTGGTGTCAGTGGCATGGTGCCATTAGCCAAAGTGGTGTAAGTAAAGTGACATCACGGCATCGTTCCTGTTATTCCTTATTCTCTGTTGAATTTTCGATTAGGCATTAGTCAAGGGCTTAGCATATTTTGATTTCCCAAAGTCTCATTGTTATAAGGACTTATGCAGTTTAGACAATGTACACTGGGGTGCACGACTCTTATCGGGTCTTGGCAACCTTCTACAGACCGTGCGAGCGAGATTAAGAGCACATGACTTGAAATTGAATAGACAGCATGATGGCATGAAATGGATGAGATGCATGGTGAGATGCAGAAAGCAGTAACGTGTAGGCAAGATATAGCACATAGTCCTACCTTGCAGGTCCCTGTCCTAGATTGGAAGGTTCTAATGCTTTCTACACATATATGAAGGCCAGGTTTTGGTTTAGAATGGGTTCCCCGGACTAGAGTCAAGGTATGCCTCCCGATTATCGAGCGTACACCCAATAATGGTACAAACGGCAGATATGACTCATCACGGTCGAGGGTTGCTGAGCATTCTGGGATTCCCTATCATCGGCAAGCCGAGCAGGATTGCCAGAACACAACAGCGAGGTTGAACAGAATATATATACAAAAGAAATAGACAATGAAACAAAATAACTTTGAAAATCCCACAAACGTTTCTCAAGCTTGGCTCACAAGCTTAATTGATATTCAAGAAAAGCGGGCAGTTTCATAAACAAACCAACTTTTTCTCAAGTATCAATTAAACGTCCCCAGCGGAGTCGCCACTGTGGGCTAACACAGCCCCGGGTCGGGTGGATCGGGGCGGCCTGAAAAACACCGTTTTTGAATCGAATTGAAAATTTTGAAGAGTCGCCATCCGGATTTATGGTTCACCACCCGAGAAACCGTTTTGATTGAAAATGATTGATTTGAATTGAAAACCAGAGATTGTTTTGATGGTTCGGAAGCCACGTTACGAGGGGGGAAGGGTTTTACGGCACCCCCCTCGTTCGATGCAAGATTGGTCTCTACTAAACGTTTGCGGGATTTTTTTAAAATATTTTGTTTCATTAAACCATTTAGCAAGTATCCACAGTATTATCACATAAGGGGTGCATGCTGGTGCCAATGAATGTGAAATAATGAAGCGAGAATGAACAAGTGCATAGTATTAGTAAGACCGGAAAATGCCAATGACTTCACTCCCGAGCGCTCAGGAGTACTCCCAAGCGCTTGGGACTGCTGGTGCTCAACCTGCAAAACTTTGTTAGGCCTAAACAAGATACAACATTAAACTGAAAACTGGAGGTTATTTTAAACATATAGTAAGCTCAGCAAAGGGCCTGGAAAATCAAAGCCGAGCTTTAATCTACCGGACCATGCATCCCTGCCTCTACGAAATTAGATCTGCATTCTTTCAAGAGCAAATGAACACATCCCCTGCATGTGGAATATCAGTAACTTGGAAAAATAGGGGAGTAATGAACTGCAGTAGCACGCATGCACTCCCGAGCGCTCGGGAACAGTTCCAAGTGCTTGGGAGTGGATTGCATGTCAACTTGCTATCAGGCAGGAAATGTCCTCATCTTGACATGCAATTACTCCAGTATTGATTTTCTAAAAGCAAACCTCCCTTTTAACTTGGAAAAGAACTTTTATTTTTACTTGAGCATTGGTAAGAAAGATCTCTGATTTGAGAAAATAGGTTTTCTGAGTTTGCATGTCACAGAAAGACCATTTTACACAAGAGTGCACTTCACTTCTACCCACTATCCACCAAAATGCAGCACAAAGGGACTGGAGGCAGTCTCGAGCGCTTGGGACCACTCTCGAGCGCTCGGGAATGGTTCCAGTAAGCTTCAAAAATAAGTTTGTGGTTCCTTTGCTCTTGTCTTTACACTAAGATCAAATGGACTTATGACCAGTATGAGGAACTGATACAAGCCCTTGATCTCCCTCAGAAATGGAAAAATAGTGGCTTATGAAGGTGTTTATACCTGTACTTGACTTGAACTTGGCTTCCCGGACTGATTTTGGTGCTTGAGAATAGTTATAAAATAGTTTGAAAAGATGGGATTTAGGCTTCCATTTCTCTTAGAGATTTTCCTTGAGAATTGGAGATTTTTCTTAGAAAATGGAGGTTGTTTTGAAGGAATTTGAGGGAAAGCTTTGGAGACTGATTCTTGGCAGCAAAAGGGGGAGGGAGAGACTGATTTTCGTGGTCTCTTTCAGCTGGTAATGAAGGGGTATATATAGGGGTGAAGAAAATAGGTTTGAAGCTTGAAAAATAAATAAAAAACAAGGAGAAATGGCTTTGGGAGGGCAAAATGGCATGATTAGATGCTCTGCTGGCTCAGGCATGCTAAGCTAAGACCAGGTTTGAACGTTGAAAGACCTGAAAAGCCTAAAAAGCCATGGTCAAAGCCAAGCTTAACATGCATTGGTCTGTCAGCACTCCCAAGCACTCTAGAGTGAAACTCCCGAGCGCTCTAGAGTGTTCCCAAGCGCTCTAGAGTGGCAGCCCAACTTCAGAAGGGCGCCACGGACACTCCCGAACTCGGTTTTTGGTGATTTTCAAAGCGTTGGAAAGCTCGTTAAGTCCTCTTTCAAACCCAATTGGTCTCATTCAAAGGTATTTTATATGCTGAAATATGTCCCAACTTTACCCTCAGGGTGTCGCAAAAAGAGGATTTTGGTTTTGAAAAAGTCCATGAAGCATCGTCCAAGTTCGTCCAAGGCCTGTTTTGATTCCGTTTCATCATCGGGGAGCCTCAAGGCCACAAATTAAGGATAATTAATAGGTCCAAATTGGGGTGTCTACACTCATGCCTGGTATTATTTGGCTTTCAGGACTATCTCGCAAATTATGGGGTTGTCTTCAAGAAGCTTCGCCAATGCCTCGTCGGGCAAATGCTCTGCGACATTGTATTTTGTGATTGGCCTGTGGCTCAACGATGTGGCCGCCGATGTCACTGGCTGAAACAACACACCCTCTTCTCGATAGGGAATCTCCGTGGTTTCCTCCTCCACCACAACAGCCCATTTGCCTCTCGCCGGATCCCTCGGCGGAGACCCGATAGGTCCAAGGTCGTCACCTGTGGCTCCACTACCTCCGGCATCACCCGAACTCCCACCAACTACAGGCGAGCCCTCTATCACTGTACCCTAGCCCATTGGCTCAGCGCTGGGCCCCATGGTCCCAACCTCCTCTATCGTGCGAGGTTCTCCCTCTATCGCGCGACGATCACCTCCACCACCGACCTCCTACTGCTGGTCTTGATCGCCATCACTGCCGTTTGTGGCTACTGCACCGGTACCTGCGGCCTCCACCGCTGCCGTCTGATCCTCTATTGCGGGCTCCATGCTCGCCCCCTCATCTCGTGTTTGGTCCACTACTTCCCCGCCACCACCATTGTCATCATGGTCTGCCATAACCGATCTATTGCATGTGGGTGTGTTGATTTTGGAAGGGAATCAAGGATTTATGGAGAGTTTGGGAGAGTTTGAGAGGTTTTGGAGTTTTGAAAGTTCGAAACCGACTGAAAAATGGTTTTTTGTAACGCCCCTGCCGAGTACATGGAAGCTAACAGGCGTGGGCCGGGTCCGGGCCTGTTCCAGATCCAGGCCTTGACAAGCCTCCATCGCGCGATGGTCTGGCTTCGTCGCGTAAGTGTCAGCTTGGGCCTCAGGCCCAAGTCCCCAGTGGGCCGGGCCCAATCATGTTTATCCCTCTTGCAACAGCCCATGGGTTATTCTTATGGCCCCACGACCATTTTGGGGGTTATTTTGAATTGATACCTCCAAAGTTCAAGTTATTTTGTATCTTGGGTAGTGGTTCACCCGCACACGCCTGTGGAACTTTCAATTCAGCTGTAGGGAGGTAATCCCGAACAGGTACAAACATGACCGGAACACGTGGTACGTGGGGCCCAGAATAAATATAATCGGAGCATCCGCCGTGTAGTACGGTGAACGGCAATAAGGACCGGAGACATGAGAGGTCCCAGGTCCAAGATACCCGAGCAGGGGTATGGTCCAAAGAGCAAGGGAAGTTGTTGGACCAGTCGCACGGTAGAGGGACCAGTGATATGAGAAATCATTGGTCCAGATGGGCTGTTCGGCAACGAGAGGGCCGAACAGGAGCAGCATTCTGGAGGAGACGCTCCAGAAGAGTCCAGAAATGGCAAATACCCAGTAAGAAAAAGAGATCTGGAGAAGATACCCAAAGAGAATGGGGTGAATGGCCAATTAAGGAAAGAGTTCCTAAATGGTCTATAAGGTAATACACGGTTAAGGGAACGAGGGGTTCGAAGTAGCCGTTACGAATTCGTGTGGTTCAAAGGCTCTTTCGTTTTCCTGCACTTACATCAGCGATGATCTATCCGTCCAATTTCAATTCAGCGACGTTCTATCCGTCCGATCAGTGACTATCCATCCGTCCAATTTCAATTCAGTGACGATCTATCCGTTCGATCAGCGACGATTCATCCGTCCAATTTCACTTCAGCAACGATCTATCCGTCCGATCAGCGACGATCTATCCGTCCAATCAATGACGATCCATCTGTCCAATTTCAATTCAGCGACGATCCATCCATCCAATTTCAATTCAGCGATGATCCATCCATCCAATTTCAATTCAGCGACGATCCATCCGTCCAATATCAATCAACGACGATCTATCCGTCCAAACTTCCAATCCATGACGATTTGTCCGTCCAATTTTCATTCCCAAGGAGGGTTTGCTTCGATTAGCTCTACACTCCTTTGGTGCCCAGTATTTTTACATACTTGTCTGCATCTTTTATTTTCATCGGCTTTCGGGTGGATTTCATGGGTGTCTAGAAATCTTTGACTTTACCCGTACCAGTCAATGGTGCTCCACATGCCGTCAAAGAGGGACTACTGTAGACACCCCAATATAAATCTCCTGATCGTTTTACGGTTTCTTGTTTCCTCGATGATGAATCGGATTGAAACAGACTTGAGAATGGAATGGATTGAGCTTGGAGTGTTTGGAACCCCTCTTGAACCTTTTGAACCCCAAAACCCTAAGTCAAAACCCTAACGTAAGTTTGACCAGCACGCGGTACAGTGGCACCCTTGTGCGATGGAAAGCCTGCCAAGTTGTGGGCAGCATGACCTGGAATTTCCGGATTCCAAAATGCAAGTGCCCGTAATCGAGGGAGCGCGAGCGCAGAAGAGGCAAGCGCTCGGAATATAGAGTCGCCACTCGAGTTTGAAGGTCCGACACCCAGGAACCGTACTTCGAAGCACCTGCCGCGTTGTTTGATTTGAAAAAGTGAAGGAACCAGTCCGTCATAACCATATCTGGGTTCGGGAGTCAGGTTACGAGAGGGGAAGGGTTTTAAGGCACCCCTCTTGCCCAATCCGGAGATCGATCTCTACTTAGGCATTTTGTGAAAACATTTGTGATTCTTCTTCTTCTTTAATCAATTTTTAGCCAATTAGGGCGGGGGAACAGTTAATTGGGGATTAAAACTGAAACAGTTTGCAAGATATGATAGATGGCACGGATGAGCAGTTAATATAGGATGAAAATAGATTGCCGTGGGAGTTTAAACAAACTTGAAAGCCCCAGTCTTAGAGTGTCGTGCACAGGAAGAAACTAGTATGCACTGATCAAGTCAATGCATGCTGACTAAACCTGCGAACGCTACTACAAGACCTGCGCGCGCCAGTAAGCCTAAGCCCACAGCTCTTATTCTCAAACCCTCTAGGCTCTGGAAGGACCAGTGCACACCCAAGACAAACCAAACAGTTGATAAGCAGTTATAATATACAGTTTTAAACAACTTAAAGGCTGAAAAGCCCTACAAAATGACAAAACACCCCATAAACAGTGTGGGGACAAAATAACAGTCTAAAACCAAGCTACCCGTGCAAGCCACTCACTGGTCGGGGACAAACAATCGCGCGAGGAAGTCACTCTGTCGCGCGAGGGTGCGCCCTGGCATGCGAGAGTTGCCCTCTGGCACGTGATGGTCAACCATCGCGTGATGGAGTCAGACCGTCGCGCGACGGTGCGCCCTGGCGCGCGACAGTTGCGCCCTGGCGCGATGGTCAACTCTCCACTTGACCATCGCGTGATAGTTTGGGTGCATCGCGCGAGGGTTTGGGCAACCTTCCAGTGTTCGATTTACATGTTTCTAGGTTCTGAGACATGTTCAGAAAGCTCCCAGGGTATTCCAAAGCAACAGAAATGAATATTGAAATGTAAAACTAGCATTTCTAACAAAGGAAAAGCAATAAATTGGTTATTTTCATGCTTGCAGGTGATCTATACAAAATAAAGTCATAAAACAGCACGACACCAATCCCCACGCGGACCATCGCGCGCAACAGCAGAGTGTCGCTCGAGTGTATGGGTCCGTCGCGCGTTGGTTCTTTGCCATGACAGTTTTTGAAACCTTGCCAGCTTTAGGGCCAGGACTGGTATTGATTACCAGCCTTGGCCCTGCCAGCTCCCCTCAGGGATCAGAACAGTAAGCAGAACAAAGGTGTTATACCTTTGGCCTTTGGTTTGAAAAGTGTTTGAACTTTGAGTTGAGTTGAGATTGATTGAGGTGTGAAAATGGTGTATAAGATGTTGCACCCTTTCTTTCCTAACCCAAAGTGAATGAAAATCTTGAACCCTTTGAAAGATGAACAAAGGGGGGTATTTATAGGAGGCTTGGAAGGTGTAGGAGAGTGGCAAAGAGACGTGCAGGCTAAGGGTTGCTCGTGGCTAAGTTTTCCCAGCTGATAAAGGTGATTGGGACAGGTTGTTGACCGTCGCGTGATGGAGTGGGATCATCGCGCGAGTGACAGCTGTCGCGCGTAGGTCAACAGTCAAATCTTTGACTTTGACCCAGGCTGACTCTCGCGCGATGGAGTCAGTCTATCGTGCGAGGGTGCGCAATGGCGCGCGATGGTGCCAGTCCGATGCATGATGGTGCGCCCTGGCGCGCGATGGTTATCCATTGCATGATGGAGTCAAACCGTCGTGCGAGGCGACTGGCGCGGCAGTTGCGAACTTCACGGTTAAGGGTTTTTGGCTTTTTTTTTTTTGAAGTGGCTTAGGGTTAGGTTAGGTTCAAGGGTTTTTCAAACACTCAATGCTCAAGGTGTTCTTGATCCATTTCATCATCGGGGAATCAAAAACCGTAAATAAACTAATCTGGAAGCCCAGATTGTGGTGTCTACAGTAGCCCCTCTTTGACGGTGCTTGGAGCACCATTGACTTCGTACAAGTAACGTCAAAAAATTATAGACACCCCTCAAGGCAATCCAGAGCAGAACATAGTAAAGTAGACAAGCATACTTACAGAACCTGATCGGTTTGAATGAATGGACGGACCGTCGCTGGGGATGAACACAGAAGTGGACGATGGCATCACCGCATGTTGATCGAATTTGGACAGAACAGGCTGTCGCTGCAGATTTAGACGGGACAGGCCATCGTTGCTGGGGATCAAGCTATCCTTGGCACAAAGTATTCCAACAAACACGGGTAGGTCGTGTCAGGCAGGTTGAATTCCATCAGTTGGGAATCAGAGCCAATCTCCTTATCAAAGACCATCCGAGACAGAGCAATAAGGCTGCTGGAAGATGTACTTGCGGCTAGATTGAGGGTGGTTGTTCAGGACAGGCCAAAGCCAGACTCTGTTGATGGATTGAATGAGACGACGACAAATCATTGATTGATTTGAAAGAGATGACATGGCTGATCGTCGGCGATGACATGGCTGATGTTGGTTTAAGGACTGAAGAGACGACATGGCTGATCGTCGGCGATGACATGGCTGATCGTCGTTGATGGATTGAAAGAGACGACATGGCTGATCGTCGGGGATGACATGGCTGATCATCGTTGATTGATTGAAAGAGACGACATGGCTGATCGTCGGCGATGACATGGCTGATCATCGTTGATTGATTGAAAGAGACGACATGGCTGATCGTCGGCGATGACATGGCTGATCATCGTTGGTTTGATTGAAAGAGACGACATGGCTGATCGTCGGTGATGACGTGGCTGATCATCGTTGGTTTGATTGAAAGAGACGACATGGCTGATCGTCGGTGATGACATGGCTGATCATCGTTGGTTGATTTGAAGAGACTACATGGCTGATCGTCGGTGATGACGTGGTTGATCATCGTTGGTGGATTGAAATCGACGACATGGCTGATCGTCAGCGATGACATGACTGATCATCGTTGATGGATTGAAAGAGACGACATGGCTGATCATCGTTGGTTTGATTGAAAGAGACGACATGGTTGATCGTCGGTGATGACATGGCTGATCATCGTTGGTTTGATTGAAAGAGACGACATGGCTGATTGTCGGCGATGACATGGCTGATCATCATTGATTGATAGGGCTGGCGGACCATTCTTCAGGATGAATGTGCCATCGTGGATTGAACAGGACCGACTGTCGTTGATAGGAGACGGGAAGATCAATGTGCGAATGATCGAGCCGATGAGAAATTGGACAGGACCGGCTGTCGTCGATTTTATCCAAGTAGCACATGCAGTGGTTATCCTTGATAATAGCATGGATAGAGGCAAGGCGGACTGCAGCTGGGGAGAAATTGGTGATAACTACTGATTGGGCCTCAGGCCTGAATTTACCTACGCGCGCTAGTACAGGTCGTAGGCTTGACGGTTGCCATGGAAACCAAGATAAGGAAAGCGGCGTGTGACACCCCTCTCACAGCTGCATTATCCCAAAGAAGCGGTTCCGGCCGTAGTTACAAAAATGACCAGGCAACAGGCATGATCCCCAAATTCCTGTTTACTTGCTGCCTTTGATACCGGACAGGCGTGCTTTGACACTTGATAGAATTTTCTTGCTTTCAACATTTGATATACAATATGCAATGATGTGTAAGCAAATGCATAATTTGAAAATGCAGATGCAAACGTAGGGCGGCTCCTAGAATCGTTTTACGGTTTCTTGTTTCCCCGATGATGAAACGGATCAAGAAGCAGGCTTGAGAATGGGAAAGGTTTGAGCTTGGTGTGCATGGAATCCCCTTTGAACTCCCTTTGAACCCCTTTATTTAAAATAAAAATCATTTCAGCCTTGGTCTGGGGTTGACCATCGCGCGGACTCCCTCGCGCGAGAGTCGGCTTTGCCAGGTGTGGTCAAAGTCAAAGTTTTATCGTTGACCCACGCGCGACAGTGGCTACCTCGCGCGAGTATAATCAGATCGCGCAACACACTTTGCCTGTCCCTTTCACCTTTTGTCAGCCACTTGGTTGCTTGCCAGGGGGGTCTGCAGGGCTACTGAACCCCGTTCTTCTGCACAGGCCCGTGGGCTGTGCAGGTCTTGAACACTCCACCCTCACAGTCTCTCCCTATCACCTTTCCACCATACTTAGTCCTTAAGTTTGGTCCTAAGGGGGTGTTTGCCATTCCCCTTTGCCCTTACCTCCTCCTATAAATACCCCCTTCACCCTTTTTAAGAAAGGGTAATGAATTTCTCTCAAAGTTTTCAAAACAAAAAGCCAAGGAGAACATCAAGCACACAAAGGCCTTCAATCCAAGCACATTCGATCAGTCCATAACCCCTTCCATTTTCCATCACAAGCTTCAATCTTTTCCCAAAACCTTCCAAGCAAAGGTATAACACCTTGTACTGCTTACTGTTTTGATCCCTGAGGGGGGCTGTCAGGGCCAAGGTTGGTAATCAATACCAATCCTGGTCCTAAAGTCAGCAGAGTTACAAGAAACCTTGCAAATCATACCCTCGCGCGATGGTCCATCTGTCTCGCGCGATACACCTGTGTCTCACGCGATGGATCTCGTGGGGTTTGGGGATGATTGGTTTTCCTTGTCTTCTCCTGTTATTGCTTATTTTAAGCTTTGTTAGGATTTTAGCTCACTGTCAAGCAAGTTAAAAATACATAGTTTAGCTTTTCTTGCTTATTTACTTTGTTGGAATGCTTCTGGGTTGCATCTGGGTTTGTGCTAGAGCCCAGAACATGCAAAGCAATTCCTGGAAGTCCAGTCAGGACTCTCGCGCGATACACCTACTGTCTCGCGCGATGCTCTTTCTTATTCCAGGAGCTGCCCTTGCATGAGCAGCTTAGCCCTTGGCCCTTGCTTTCATACCCCCTCTGTTTAGGGGTTGTATTTCAATTAATTTCAGTCCCTACTTGTAATAATTAGAATTAATTATTTACTTCCAGTCCCTATAAACTGCTTGGTTTGCCCCCTGGGTGCGCACTGGTCCTTCCAGAGCCCAGAAGGGGATAAAATTTAATCTGTGATGAAGCATGGACCCTCGCGCGATGGAGAAAGTGTATCGCGCGACACATATCTTTGTATGCACGTAGATCCATGCATACAAAGGTGGTAGTCAAGTGACACACTCACTCTTTGAGCTGTTTTGGTCCAGGTTTGACCAGGGATCAAATCTTATCCCATTTACATATTTCATCATCCATCCATGCCGTATTCGATCATATCCTGCAAATTTGTTATAGTTTTTATCCCCGATTAACTGTTCCCCCGCCCTAATTGGCTTAAAATTGGTTAAAGAAGAAAGCGAATCACAAATATTTTCACAAAATGCCTAAGTAGAGACCGATCTCCGGATTGGGCCAGAGGAGTGCCTTAAAAACCTTCCCCTCTCGTAACCTGGCTCCCGAACCCAGATATGGTTATGACGGACTGGTTCCTTCACTTTTTCAAATCAAACGGCACGGCAGGTGCTTCAAAATACGGTTCCTTGGGTGACGGACCTTCAAACCCAGGTGGCGACTCTGTGTTTTGCGAGCGCCTGCTTCTCCGCTCGTGCTCCCTCGATCTATCGGGCCCTTGCTTCGGGAAACGAAATTCCCGGAGGCTCGCTTTGGAATCCGAAAATTCCAGGGCATGCTGCCCACAAGATGCAAGCGTAGGGCGGCTCCTAGAAGGACAACGATGCCTAAGGACCACCACTGAGCCTCATTATTGTACTGTCAGTTATTTCTGAGATGCGCACCCAGATAGATAGACACTGAACAGGCTGGCGTGCCCAGTTGATATAGTAATGCCATTGGACCTATGCGCCCATTTCCTTGATGCTTGGGCGGATGTGCCCTAGAGATGCTCTGCTTGGCCTTGGGCTGATGAGCCCTTGCTGTTCATGAGATTCCATAGCTTGTAGATTACAGGAGCTAGGGTAGCAATGTAAAAATTGCATTTTCCAATTTATGGACTCTCTTTTTCAAGTGTTGAAGAGAATGTAAAAACTAACCACTAATATCTAATTTGCATTGACAAGTGACCTGAATTGACACATAGACATGCGCACATATATAACACACTCCTCTAGCTCGAACGAAAAGGGAGAAAGAGCCTCAGGGTACAACGCGGACCCTTAGACATGCAGAATACAATGAAATTTTGGGCATTAACAGGCCAAAACTCAAATATCCCCTAGACAGGTGAAACTGACACTCGTGTAAGGTCAAACAGATGTACAACGACTTGCACGAACGAACAAAACCGAGAAATGCATCTTGACATGACAATTGATTGAAAACAAGAAAAATGTCATAAAGATGGACATAAGACACAAATGATGACTTATATAGGCCCGGACTGAAACCGACACCCCCGTGCAGTCACATTAAGTCCATATTGACTTGCATGGTATGACAAGACTTGGCAGAAGCCCCTGGAGCAACCTTCCAGTGTTTGGTTTACATGTTTCTGGGTTCTGAGACATGTTCAGAAAGCTCCCAGGGGTATTCCAAAGCAACAAAAATGAATATTGAAATGTAAAACTAGCATTACTAACAAAGGAAAAGCAATAAACTGGTTATTTACATGCTTGCAAGTGATATATACAAAATAAAGACATAAAACAGCAAGACACCAATCCCCACACAGACCATCACTACAAGAAAATGCAGCAAGGGCGACCCAAATGGCGATGAACCAAAAATTGAGTTGCTGTTGGGTATGCAATGGGGACACGCTTTGATAAATGCATCGGCGGTGAATGGCCGCTAATAATCCAATTGGGTCCATTGGTGGGTTTATTTCTAGCAACTAAAATTATAGTTTCAGCGATGAGAAAATGTTGTCGGCGAAAAGCCCGCATTTGGCAACACACAAATTGCGTCGCCGAAGTCCAATTTTTTAGGCGCACTCCACAATTTCCACTTGGCGCTTCTTTTCAGGGGTTCACCGACAAAGTGGATGGGTCGGCATAAGTAGGGCTTATAAAACGATGTAGTATTAGGTAATGCTGTTCATTTATATTTTATATTTCAATTTTCTTTTCTACTATAATCTATTACTAAAAAGAACACCCAAGTTCTTTAATCAATCTGCCGCCCCTCCCCCCTCTCTCTTTAGCGTTACGACCATGGCGAAGTCGAAGCTCCTTCAATCTCCTTTCCAGGTCTCTCCCTCTCCCTCTCTCTCTCTCTCTCTCTCTCTCTCTCTCCCTATTTGTCTCTCCCCCTCTCGATCTCTCTTTTCCTCTGTATTGATACAATACGCCATTTTTGGTGTGAGTTTAGGGTTCTCACTGTATCAGGGTTTTTTTTTTTTTTTGGCACCATTTTTGTATTTGCCTATCCTAGGTTTTGGTGTGCCGTTTTTCTATTTGCATGTCCTAGGTTTTGATGCGCCATTTTTGTATTTGCCTGCCGTACATGGGAAATCGCTAGAAACTTTTCACAATCTGGTTCTCTTTGCTTGAATAGTTGAATTACTAGGTCTAAAAGGTATTTTAAATGGGGGTTTTCAAAGCGAAAGCCAAACCGGCCATGTGTATTTTTTTTAATGATTTATGTATGTGGTTTTGCTGTTTTCTAGGCATTGGGTATTTTGATTTCGATGGGAGTTTTGAGATTAGACTAGTAACTTCTAAAATAATCACAAATTGATTCTCTGTACATCTTGCATAATTCCTTTGAATTTGGTGGAGCTTCGTACCATTCTTATACTTACAACTATTGACAACAGAGTATGACAATATTTATGAACTGTTCAATCGTTTCCTGTTGCTCAATTTATGTGTTTTTATGAGATTTTGCTCCATCTTTTCTTTGAATCTGTAATTATGTGTTCATGTGTGTATTTTTAAGTGCATTTTTATGGTGACTTTGTTGTACAACAGTGATTCATTGTAGACAAATTGCTGAATCAATTCCTAAGTTCTACAACAGTTGCTACTAGCTAGCATTTTCCTCCGCTGGTGTCATATTCTTAAGGTATCTTGCTCTTTCACTTTTATTTATTCAATTATTCAGTCCCTATTCTCCATGATTTGGGATCTTCTCCAATGAATAAACCCCACAGTTGGATTTATGTTGTTTGTGCATTGGTGATTAAAGAAGCATTTGAGATGTATAGAAGTATTTTTAATATTTTTATTTTGAAGTGTCATGACTTTTGCTTGATGCATTTAGCATTTGATATGGATGTATGTGAAGTTTTATGGAATATTTTGGCATGGATTTTGGATGAGATGAACATACAAATAGATTAGGAATGAAAATCTGAATAGCGAAAACAGGTTTATAACCCGAAATGAAATCAATCGTTCCTACTTGTTGCTCTCTTCAAACAACACCCCCCCCTACCAAGGCGATGTGCAGCCCCCAGCCCCGCACCTTTTCGTTACCAGGTGTGCCTTTCTCTCTCTCTCGATCTACCGTTCACTTTGTAAATTTAATATGTTAATGCAAGTTACAAGTTCCTATGTGTTCTCTCCCTTTGTTGCTCTAAAATTTTGGCCAAAATGACTTATGTGCAGATATGGTTTTTGCTTTTTGAAATATACGTACATTGCATCTGACATTCAACTTACTGCTTACAAGGCTGTCAACCTGCAACCAGTCAAAGCACATCAGAGGCAAATTTTTAAAGTGTTGGGCATTGCTCACTCCCTCTCCTCAGGTGCATTCGATCAAAATGTCAAGTACACACCATCACATGAAGTTCTTACTTTTGAGACCCTATTTTATGCGATCTCTTCTTGTTTTCTCAATTTTAATTGAGTAGAAACTTGGACTATTTTTCACTTTTGTGGTATTTCTGTGTCTCTGTATAAGGAAGCTAGACAAATTCAATAACGGGGCAGTAAATAGATTGTCTTGTATTCTTTGCTGAACTTCCTTAATGTCTTCCCTAACAAACTGTATTTATTTGGTATTGACCGTACCATTTTGACAAAGTTAATTCAACTCAATTTGTTTCAAAGAAGCTATTACAACACTATTTTTTGATCAGCGCCAATGCCAGCTGAATACACGATTTCTGTCCTAAGTATCTTGACTCTTGAGTTTAACTTCCACAAGCATTGTGTGTAGCTCTAATTACCTTTCTGGTGAAGGGTATAGCGGACGGGTCTCTAAATATCTCCTCTATTCACACATTTATTGACATTTAGTTGCTCTTCCAATTCAAATGTGTCTAGGAGCTTATAGTAAGTATTGTTTATAGGGGGAGGTACGGTTCTGGAAAGGTCTTTAATGCATTTTTGTGGAGTTGGTCATCTAAATCACTTCAATGTACAAGAAATGCTCCAGAGTTTTGTGGTCCAAGTGAACCATGCTGCGCAGGTGCTCATTCTGTCATGCTCGAAAAACTATATGCTGAAGATCAAAGACTTTACAAGGATATCAAGGTATCTATGGTATTCCTAAAGTGATAAATTCCCAGAGAAAGATGTATTCCTGTTTGATAATGATCTTTCATGTATATTGTGAACCTTCATAAACTAGGTGCAAAGTTGAACTTTTCATGAAGTTGTGTAGGTTTAGGATTTTTTGTGTTGGTTGTGCAATGCATACAAGGCAGGAACCTAAAGTTGTACAGGCTTAGTCAATGTAGCAAAGTGATTGTCCTGAGACCTCTGTAGTTGTAGGTTCTTTAATGCGTATTGGTCTCATATTTAGGGGCTGATGTGGCATGGGAATCCTCTTGCAGAAAAGAAAAAAAAACCCATCTTACTAGTGCTTTCCGTTATTTGTTGAGCTTCCTCGAAGGCCGTTGACCATTTCTTTTTTGTTATCTATTTTACATTTTCTATTTCATAAGTTCCACTCTTACCACTTGACTGCATTTTATAGAAAGTTGAAGGAAAACTGAACAGCTCAACTCTTAATAGCTCAAAAGTCCATGTATCCCCAATAACAACAATTAGGCATAGTCTCTTTTGCCAAGGACAAAAAAAAAACCAATTAGGCATAGTCTGACGATTACATCTTCAAATTAAAGTCATGTTTATACTGGAGATGGTTAAGAAATATCCACTTCTAGCAGCAATGATCCCAAAAACAAGGATGGAAGGAAGAGTACTGGTGTATTATGTTTCTTTTTTGTCTTTCTTTGTTGTACTTTTATGATCCTATACTTCTCGTGGTAGTATTATATTGTACTATAGGATGAAGGGGTCACTAAATTGGAGCATGAGAAGAAATCCTTGCTCCTGCAAAAGCAAGAGGATGAAGACCGAGACTGGACAAAGACAGAGAAAACTCGTTCAAGTGTTGAGAGTTTTCAATCTGACATAGTATGTCTGAAAGAATCAATTAGTAGGTTGTGCTCATCCATATCGAAGCTTATAGATGAAGCGCTGCATCCCCAACTTATTGCAGTAACTTCTGGGTACAGTTCTGGACAATCACTACGACTAGTCCTTAGTTTGGTGCTAATTGAGTATTTTTGGTGTGACTGTTAAAGCTGTTTATAGATACATAATTTGGGGATGACTGTAAGTGTAATATGCTGAAAATATTTGCCAAGCTTGAGTGCAAAAACATGACTATATTACTTCGAGACTTTATATAAACTAGAGCATACCTTAAAGAAACTTGTGAGATTCTTTTGATAAATATTACAGTAATTCCACATTGTTGCATTATTAATTGGATGGCTAGTGCTGAAACTCCATGAGAGCTTGCTTAGTGTTGCCTGCTCATTCTTTGTGTAACCTGATTGTGGAGTCAGTGAAGGCATGCTTATGTTCCCTGAGGAATTTGAAACCTAGAGATCGAGAATAGGCTTCTAGCTGGCGCTTGGAGCCTTGGCTCCATGATTTTCTGTCTCAGGTAATTTCTGAGCTCTTTTACTTTCTGTTGCTTTGTTTTCCTTAGTTGATTAGCTAGGTGCTATTTGGCCTGACTGTGCTTGTTTGGATTTCTTCCATTGCTTCTGGTTTGTTTGCTTTAATGAAAGGTTAACTTACCAAAATGAACAAAAAAGAAAATTTGCGGTTTAGATGTTTGGATTATAGTGTAGGGGATTCTTACTAAGACTAGCACCGGATTTTCCACATGCAGTTGCGGAATTAGCACTCTCGGATTCATTCTTCCTAACAACAGGGGATTGATTTGCCCACTAATAGAACAAGGACAGGCCTAGCTACTTTGCAAGCATTCCAGGCTAGGCACCTAACTGCGGTTATTCCTCCAACTCCAAGAGGTTATTCTAGGCTAGGCTAAACCTTCGACGCCTTCCACTAGTGGATGAATACTAAACTCAAGATATCCCCTCTACACGCGGAAAGGAAAAGCAACTCTTCAATGTGCCGAAAATCCTATGTTTGGAGTGACCATGAATACACTGCTGGAGACCCTTCTTTCATGAGACAGTTGTGATTCCGCTTTGACTAATAGACAGATGGGATACTGAAGAAGACTGACTCTCTTAACTGGCCCAAGGGTTGAGGCTAGATGCACCTCACGCATACGCAACGCCCTCTTACGACTGCTCTGCATCTAGGGTTCTTGCTTTCATCGGCGTAATGACTGGTCTTTTCCACTTATACTTGCCAAGGTAAGGTGTTTACTATAAGGAAGAGTCTACGAAAACTCTCTTTGTGGTTTATGCTGAATTATGTACTTATGAGCTTAGATGTTGATCCTTACATGCTGGAAATCTCTTGTAAGCTTAAAGTCTATATGTGTGTGCTGAAATGTAGAGAGTGGAAGCTAGAATTGAAAACAAAATACTGAAATATGCGCTTCAAAGTGTTTTATTATATGCTACTGCATTTCCTAGTTATGAGCTCGTGTGTTGAAAATATTATTTATGTGCTAGATTGTTCACCTATTAGCACACCTGAGATATTGTGGTCTTTACAGGGTCCACGTCACTCTCGAGTATGAAGTGTGTATGGGGTTCAACATTGGGGAAGAATTTGGATGAGATAAGGAAATACTTGGTCATTCTATTACGGTTGATAATAATAACGAAACTGTGGCAGTAGAGGTCGAGTATTGAACTTCCTGGCTCGTGCTATCAAGGAGCATGTACGAGATCATGACTAGCTCGAGACATTGCGTGGGGAAAGATTTGGTTTTGGAGTCCTGTTGTTCAGTAAGTTGGTGTAAATTGGTGTATTGTATACTTCTTGAATGGATTAAATTCTCGTATGATTTGGAATGAATGTATCTTTTGACTTCGTTATTGAATGAGTTTAGATGGATTGAATATATAAACAGGTTGTACATTTGTGATATTTACAAATTTCTAAATGAGCTTGGATGGGATAAATGCATATGGACAGGTTATTAGGAAAATGGGAATTTTAATAAAAAAAATTATATTGAAATACTATCGCCGACACGAAGTTGGTCGGCAGTGAAGGTTGCGAGGAAACTACATAGCAGTGACGGTAACTTTCAGCGGCAAACATAGCATATCGCCAATTGTTTTTACTTTTGCCGATACAAAATCCTGTAGCCAAAAGTTTTGGAGGTCTTAAATTTTGACCCACTTTTGCCGATGCAGTAACTTTTGCCAACCAAATTTGCCGATGCAAGTTTACATCGCTGAAGCTATTACCTTTGCCGATGAGTGCCAGTTCACATCGGCAAATGCCTTTCCCAATATACTAACACCGACAGGCTGCCGACACAACGTTTTCATCGGCAAAAACCTTTGCCGACACAATTATACTTTTGCCTATGCGTTATATTGCATCGCCAAATCTGCATTTTCTTGTAGTGCATCGCGCGTAACAGTAGAGTGTCGCGCGAGTGTATGGGTCCGTCGCGCGTTGGTTCTTTGCCATGACAGTTTTTGAAACCTTGCCAGCTTTAGGGCCAGGACTGGTATTGATTACCAGCCTTGGCCCTGCCAGCCCCCCTCAGGGATCAAAACAATAAGCAGAACAAAGGTGTTATACCTTTGGCCTTTGGTTTGAAAAGTGTTTGAACTTTGAGTTGAGTTGAGATTGATTGAGGTGTGAAAATGGTGTATAAGATGTTGTACCCTTTCTTTCCTAACCCAAAGTGAATGAAAATCTTGAACCCTTTGAAAGATGAACAAAGGGGGGTATTTATAGGACTAGCACCTTCCATTAATAGAGAGGGGGAGGTAGATCTGGTGCAAAGAGACGTGCAGGCTAAGGGTTGCTTGTGGCTAAGTTTTCCCAACTGATAAAGGTGATCGGGACAGGTTGTTGACCGTCGCGCGATGGAGTGGGACCATCGCACGAGTGACAGCTGTCGCGCGCGGGTCAACAGTCAAATCTTTGACTTTGACCCAGGCTGACTCTCGCGCGATGGAGTCAGTCTATCGTGCGAGGGTGCGCAATGGCGCGCGATGGTGCCAGTCTGATGCGTGATGGTGCGCCCTGGCGCGCGATGGTTATCCATCGCATGATGGAGTCAAACCGTCGCGTGATGGTGCGACCTGGCGCGCGACGGTTGCGCCCTGGCGCCGGTCAATAGGGTTTTTGGATTTTTTTTTTTGAAGTGGCTTAGGGTTAGGTTAGGTTCAAGGGTTTTTCAAACACTCAAAGCTCCACACTTGACATTCCCAAGGTGTTTTGATCCATTTCATCATCGGGGAATCAAAAACCGTAAATAAACTAATCTGGAAGCCCCGATTGGGGTGTCTACACAAGTGTTGGTCAAAGTCAACACATTGACTACAAACCCTCGCGCGATGGTTTTCTCCCTCACTCGCCTGTCCCATTCCGTCGCGCGATGCTTCTAGCTTGTCCCCATCACCATTTTCCACCTGGATTTTGTGATCATCAGGGGGCCTGTAAGCCTGTGGAACCCCGTTTTCCACCAAAACAGCTGTTGTAGACTGCATGGTTGGCACCTCCCAATGTAACCACCCCCCATCACCTTGTTGGAGCCATTCTCCACCAAGCTAGCTGGCCAGCTTTGTTGGCTTGCTTCTAAGCCTAGTTCTTCATCAACCCTTGGCCCCTCTTTGTCCTGTAAATACCCCATATGCTACCAAAGTTAAGGGGTTACCAAAAATCAAGCAAAAAGGCACACAAACCCTAGAACACTTGTTCTTCCTTAATCCTTGCCATCTCCATACACTCATTTCCCAAGCATAACAATCGTCTTCAATCCATTTCCAAACTACTCAAGCAAAGGTATAAACATTTACCTCTCTCCTGTTTTGATCCCTGAGGGGGGCTGGCAGGGCCAAGGCTGGTAATCAATACCAGTCCTGGCCCTAAAGTCAGCAGGGTTACAAGAAACTGTGATCAAGCAAACCCTCACGCGATGGTCCCATTATCTCACGCGTGTAGACACTTCCCTGGATCGAGGCATCGCCATACAGATTGATCGTTGTTTTGCTCCTTTGGTTGCTTGCTTCATAAACCAAGATCGTGCACATTCCCATGGCTCGGAATATCGCCACACGATAGCGGTTATCATGGTTTTCTCCCTCACGCGCCTGTCCCATTCTATCGTGCGATGGTTCTAGCCTGTCCCCATCACCTTTTTCCAGCTGGATTTTTTGATCATCAGGGGGCCTGTAAGCCTGTGGAACCCCATTTTCCACCAGAACAACTGTTGTAGACTGCATGGTTGGCACCTCCCAATGTAACCACCCCCTATCACCTTGTTGGAGCCATTCTCCACCAAGCTAGGCTGGCCAGTCTTGTTGGCTGGCTTCTAAGCCTAGTTCTTCATCAACCCTTGGCCCCCCTTTGTCCTATAAATACCACATATGCAACCAAAGTTAAGGGGTTACCAAAAATCAAGCAAAAAGGCATACAAACCCTAGAACACTTGATCTTCGTTAATCTTTGCCATCTCCATACACTCATTTTCCAAGCACAACAATTGTCTTCAATCCATTTCAAAACTACTCAAGCAAAGGTATAAACATTTACTTGTCTTCTGTTTTGATCCCTGAGGGGGGCTGGCAGGGCCAAGGCTGTTAATCAATACCAGTCCTGGCCCTAAAGTCAGCAGGGTTACAACAAACTGTGATCAAGCGAACCCTCACGCGATGGTCCCATTACCTCGCGCATGTAGACACTTCCTTGGATTGGGGCATCGCCATACAGATTGATTGTTGTTTTGCTCGTTTGGTTGCTTGCTTCATAAACCAAGATCGTGGACATTCCCATGGTTAGGAATATCGCCACACGATATCATCAAAACTGAGTCGCCGCCCAGTTTATTAAAACTAGGAAAATAGATAGAGATTCTGGGTACGGAAGCCAAAAGTACAGTAAGGGGAAGGTGTTAGGCACCCCTCTCTGCCCAGCCGCAAGACTGGCCCATAGTTGTTCAACATAAGACATATGCATGCTTTATTTAATCCCAACACATAGTCTGTTTTTAGCCTTTAAGCAGTCAATGGTGAATCAAGATTGTCATTGAAACATGCATTAGAAAGCAGAACAAAATCAAGCTGTCCTAGGGGAATGGATCCCACGGCCGATGAATAGATGTCACGGCCGGGGGATCCTCCTGGTTTGATGTACCGGCCAAGGGATCCCGTCGGTGTTCTTCCTCACACCAGACAGAAAAGTTAGCAGACTATCAAAACGCTATGATTAAACATAAAAACTATAAACAAATTGAACTAGAGGCCCCTGAGCCTCACCACCTTGATCCCTCAGTAGCTTGATTGCTTCGAATTGAGGATGATTGACTGATTGCTTCTTGAAAAACCCTAGGGTTATGGTTTGAGACTTCGGGGTTTGATCACCGGATTGATGACTACCTTCGGGAGGTTAGGGCATTTGTAGAGAGGGTTTGAGTGAAACGACCCGCTCAAGGAGGATTAGCAAAAACTCTCTCAAAGAAAGCAAAATATCAACCTTAATAACATGCATTCCATAAACATAAGACTATGTCGACTAGGTGGAT
The DNA here is from genome assembly GCA_025413875.1 of Rhododendron molle. Classification (NCBI taxonomy): domain Eukaryota; kingdom Viridiplantae; phylum Streptophyta; class Magnoliopsida; order Ericales; family Ericaceae; genus Rhododendron; species Rhododendron molle. The sequence continues at coordinate 2,106,047 of CM046398.1, read as the reverse complement.
TACAACTGGCATCCAAAAAAAAGTTTACAAGAGAACTATACAATATGAGTTGTATCCACACATGCGAGAACTCCCAAAATTTTATATCACAAAATGTACTATGCCAAAAGATCCCCAAATCGACCCTTATCTCCACTCCTACAGCCTGTCAGACCAACAGTGGACCAAAACTCTATTTCGGATACTTGAAAGGATTGTGGGTGTTACTACTTCATTCAAGCGGAAAGCATAAAACAGTTTATAAAAGCAAACATGGATCAAGTAAAGCATCCAATCACACTTAGCAAGAAACATACTATTTTTCACAAGAAGTAAATAAGCAACAAAATTCCAAGAAGCCATAGGGTTGCTTCCCTCGCAACCAGGAGTTATGACAGTACCATGACCCTGTGAACAGGGTACTTCTAACAATTTATACCCTGTTTGTGTACAGCAAACAGACAATTTATACCCTTCATGTGTACATCAAGAAGAAAGAAAGTCCAACCAACAATACAACTATGGCATGCTCTTGAAATCAAAAACATATTTTCAAGCAACTTGATCCATATCCACAACCGTCAAAATTTTCCAACATTTACAGAAAAAGTATAAGTTTATTTTTATCTAATCACTTCAATGAAATAGCACACTCACCTTAGAGATCCAAAAGACAAAAGCGAAAAGCCTCCTTCTCAACCTTGAGGTGGAGACTCGTCCCCCGATCCTAAAATATGAATGACACTACACTTAGTATAATGCATGCTCCAACTCATATTAAAATGCAAGAAAAATGCATCAATAAGTCTAGCATATGTTCTCTTTTTTTTTTTTAATCTCCATCCCTAATATGATAATGAATGAAACCAATGCATTAAAAATGATGGATGATGTGCTTCAATGCTCCTAAAATGATTCAATGAGATTTGATACGAAAATTTCCAAGAATAAGGCTTAATTCATGACCAACGTGTACGGTTCTGACCATATCCAATACATAATCGTGAATTCTAAGAATTTCACTTAAACAGTTGAGAAGTACACTTCTTCCTCTTTGAATCGACAGGTCATTCATCAAAAATCGAGTTCAGGTAACCTTACTACGGCCTCGCGATTATAACCTAACGTAATGTTAAAATGGAACAGAGACAGATTTTGAGTCAACTTTAACAGCAAATCTGTTACTGCTCAGGCATAACCACAGTGCATGGGTTGCATCGTTGGAAAGCTCTATGTGTCTAGTTTTCAGAAAAGCAAGCGGAATGTGTTTTCGAGTCTCGAGCTAGGAGATATGACTGTTTTCCCAACTTGTGTCGGTGCAGTCAGCTCTGTGAGTTTCACAGCAGCAGTTCGGTGCGTGATTTTTAACTTTTTCCCCTCTTTGAAATAAATTCTGAAAATTTTACCCAATGAACTAGACAAGCATAACCATCTCCAATAAAAATTCCAGAAAATTACAAGGTCGGCAAGTTAGTTAGAAAAATTCATTAAGAACATGACATATTTCAATCTTGCTCAAGCCCTAATTGACAAATTCAAAGATGGACGAATTTGGTAGAGTAAATTCAATCTTCTATAACCTAATTAGAACTTATACTACATGAATATGCAGGTATATACATGTTTGATCAATTCCCAAAACATAAATTAGGTATAAAATATGGTTTACCTTCAATTAGTTTCCCAATTCCTCTTATTGCTCTACTTCTTCTTTGATCTTCCTCTTTGATCTTGGTTTTGTACCTGGCAGAGGCTCAATAGAGAACTCAACTTCTCGGTCCACTAGCAACCCCGGTAATTCTTCAGGAAATACATCAGAAAACTCACAAACTATTAGTATATCCTCCACCTGCGATGTACTTTTGCTGCTATCAACAATATGGGCAAGGAATCCTTGGCAACCCTTTTTCAACAACTTTTGGCCTTCATTATAGAAATTATACGAGCAAAAGTTCTATCCCCAGGGAATTTCAATTGTGGATTATTTGGAATCTGCAATGTTACTTCTTTTCGGAAACAATCAATAGAGGCATGATAAGCAGATAACCAATCCATACCAAGGATTATATCGAAATCTGTGATATTCAATTGCATCAAATCAACTGACAACTCCCTATCACCCATTCGAAATTTACAGTCCCGATATACACCTCTAGGTAATAGAGTCTCTCCTGCAGGAGTGGAAATGGCCATAGTATATTCTAGTGGACTAGGGGGTCGGTCTACATGCTTCGTAAATGATAATGCTATGAATGAATGCGTTGATCCAGAACCAATCAAAATGCGCGCTTCTTTACCAAAAATAGTGAGCATACCTGTGACAACATCTGGAGTTGCAAGTGCTTCTTGTTTATTCATAGCAAAGATTCTCCCTTGTGCTTTAGGTCTACCAACTGAACCACCTCCACGACTTTGATTTTTACCCTGAAAAGTATCTCCACCCATCTGAATGCTACCCGAAGATGAAGCAGACCTCGATGTTCTGGGACAACTTGAAGCCAAATGTCCCGGATCCCCACATCTAAAACACCTACGGAATAATTCTTGTTCGGGACAATCTCGAACAAAATGATCAGGTGATCCACACCTATGACATGTAAGGGCATTACTGCGACCACTAGAAAAAGTAGAACCCGTCTGACTTTGTTGCTTTGACACATTCGATCGCTCCCCAGATTGAAATCCCCGAGATTGACTCCCACCTTGGCTCTGAAAAGTAGAAGTTCCTCTCCCTCTATTTATGGATTGTTGGCCCAAGTTACTTCCACTTGATGTAGATTCAATTTTTCTTTTCTTATTCTACTCCCGTTGTTCATTCAATAACCCCAAATCCCGTTCTAAATTTGTTGCCACTTCGATCATATCCGCAATATTATTTAACCGTTGATTTACCACATAAGGCCGAAGTTCTATATTCAACCCATCCTCAAACATTCTGCACTTGTCCTCGTCTATGCTAACAAGATTCAAAGCAAAACGTGATAAGGTTGTAAATCGGGCTTCATACTCTGCTACCGTCATCTTCCCCTGCTCCAACTTCATAAATTCCCGTCTCTGACCCATTTGGTAACTCCTTGGAAAATACTTTTCATAGAAAGCTTTGGTGAACACAGCCCAAGTGATGACTGTAGGTATAGGAGGAGCATCATTATTTTTAGGATTTGCCATTGGTGCAGACCATCTTTGTTTGGTAACCTCCCACCAACGTCGAGCATCTCCTTTTAACATAAAGGTAGCCAACAAAACCTTTTGTTCATCCATCACGGCCATTATCTGAAAGATTTCCTCTATCTTTTTTATCCATTCCTCGGTATCCAAAGGGTTAGGTGGTCCATCAAACTCTGTAGGCCCAAGCTTTTTAAACCGACCATATATGGTGTCCCGCTCAGTGCGTGGCCCAAAGAAACTTGCTTGTGCTGCTGCCTGAGACTCGAAATATCTTGCCTGTTGAGTTGTTAATTGCACTATTGCATCAAGTAATCCACCGTCCACGGTTGGCTGATTTTGTGCATTACTAGGATCTCCCGCTCGAGCATTATCATGTTGACCATTGCGGTCCATAGCTAGATATGCAAAAAATCATCAAATAACAAAAGTAAATGCATGATATGCTTCATGATCAATCTATTCCTTCCCATCCCCACAGCCACAAGACAAACACCCTATGGTCCACAACTAGTCTAAACATGGCTAGTCTACAGAATTCACAACCTATGCTCTGATACCAACTGAAACCCGCTCAAGGAGGATTAGCAAAAACTGTCTCAAAGAAAGCAAAATATCATCCTTAATAACATGCATTCCATAAACGTAAGACTATGTCGACTAGGTAGATTACAACTGGCATCCAAAATAAAGTTTACAAGAGAACTATACAGTATGAGTTGTATCCACACATTCGACAACTCCCAAAAATTTATATCACAAAATGTACTATTCCAAAAGATCCCCAAGTCGACCCTCATCACCACTCCTACAGCCTGCCAGAGCAACAGTGGACCAAAACTCTATTTCGGATACCTGAAAGGATTGTGAGTGTTACTACTTCATTCAAGTGGAAAGCATAAAACAGTTTATAAAAGCAAACATGGATCAAGTAAAGCTTCCAATCACACTTAGCAAGAAACATACTATTTTTCATAAGAAGTAAATAAGCAAAAAAATTCCAAGAAGCCCTAGGGTTGCTGTGTAACGCCCCGAATTTTGGGTACGTTAAATAACATTTTATTGAACAACAAAAGAGAGTCTGGCTCTTTATTACATCATAAACTCCCAAAGGGTTCTTATATTACACAAAAAGGATGGATATCTAAGGTTATCTACAGCTCCTTCTCTTCTTCCATCCTAGCAAGTTCCTCAGCTCCAAAGGCCTCCAAGGTATACAGCTCCCCTTGTTCATCTAACAAGTCTGACACATTATACCAGCGTCGCCACCAGTATAATATGTCAGGGTCACATAAAGCAACACCATGAGCTTGAAAGCTCAATAGAATAATCCAAAACCCACTAACCCTTAACTTACAAATAGCAAGTCATGCATATATCATAAAGAGTCATAACAGTACATGCATTAATATAACAATAACAACAACAATGACACATCCGCATTCGCTATCTATCGTTGGTGTCATGTTTTCGTGTGTTTCTCCTACGTGACTCATCGTTTTGTGTCTCATCTATCATTTTCAAAAATCACACGCACACAGCAATGAGCTACCCAGTCCGGCTCATTGGCCACAATGGCTACCAAGTCCGGCCACGTTATCAAATCTTGCATTGGCTCCTCTCCGCGGATAACCAAGCCCAATCAATCAATGAAGCTACCACGTCTGGCTCCGTTAACAATCTACACAATGGGCTACCAAGTCCGGCACATTGTGAACGCACATAACCAATAAGCTACCAAGTCCGGCTTATAGGCCACAATGGCTACCAAGTCCGGCACATTGTGTCACATACTCATCTCCTCTCCGCGGATAACCAAGTCACACACCTCCAATGAAGCTACCAAGTCCGGCTCCGTTGGCATCGCACACCAACATAAGGCTACCAAGTCCGGCCATTATGTAGTTTCGAAAGTATTTTACCAAGTCCAATTATTTCCTTTATCCACACCCTAGGTGACATGTTTCTACTTTCTCGATTTTCGTGTCTCGTAATCATGCATAGACTCCGCGGCGGGACAAATCACTTTAAAGTAATCTTGAAACTAAACTAGCAAGATCATCCAACTCTATATTACCTAATCGTACTCAAATTATTACTTAAAGCCACTTATGTTTTATCAGCAACAAGTAATGCAAACAAATATACATACATGTTCATAATCATCCTCAAGACAATAATATATTACGAAAAAATCCGTTCTTTCTTCCTTTGTGGGATTTTCAAAACAACATATGGTTATTGACGTAGAAATTCATTATTTGGCATGCTCATTCTTCTTTAGTACATTAGTAAAACAAGTTTTGCTAACTAGCTTTGATACCTTAACCGTTTAACTCATGTTTGCATACTTAAGGTAAGTATAATCCAAGCAAGTACATAGCATGTCCATAACCATTACTTAAAGCATAACGCCACATGTGCGGACGCCCTTGGGGTGGTAATCCACCATATGCTTTGTTATAATACCACAAGCAATGGAATATAAGCTTATAGTTAAGTTAAAAGATCAACATGCGATTACTTCTATACGAAGTTATATCTTAAGTTGATTCTAATCCTGCTTAATCATCCAATAGCAATATTAAGTTCACTAACTATCATGCATCCAACGTTTTAAGAAAATAAACTATCATTATCATGCTTTCATTATAACGACTTAGCTAGGGTTAAAACTAAGACAAGGAGTAGTGTCTAACATATATTTAGGATTATGGGTTGATTACACTACCTTTCTTCTTGGCGGTAGAAAAGGACTACGAAAAGATCGACGGAAAGAAAGTCGGCGGACGGACGGAGTAACGGCAAGCTTCTGGTAGCTTCGAAAGAGAAAGGTTTCTCTCGAAACTAAATCTTGACTATACTACTAAACTCTTATGGATCGAAGGGTGGTGAAGTGGTGGTTTAGTGGCGGCTTAGGATGAGTTTCTTGAAGAACAAGAGAAGAACTTCAAGAACACTCAAGAACAAAGCAAGAACAAGCAAGAACACTAAGCTTTCTAGAAAGAGAAGTTGAATGGTGAAGGTGTGAGTTGAAAGGCATGGAATGGATGCTATTTATAGGCAAAATGAAGCTTCCCCCTCACTCCACTTGGCCGGCCATATCTCTCTCTCTCTCTCCTATAGATTTGCTCCTATTGTCTAGTCTTGTCATGCAATAGTATGCCAACTAAGTGCCACTTGGTAAATAGTGTTCAAAGTACACCCACATGCCAAGGTTCAATGCACATACACCTCACTCTCCCCTTCTCTCTCATTCGGCCATATCTCTCTCTCTCTTCCATGGATTTGCTCCATTGTCTAGTCTTGTCAAGCCAAATCCCAACAACAAGTGCAACTTGGTCAAATAGTGTTCAAGTACTACAACTTGTCAAAGTATGACACACATACATCTTACCTTCCCTCTCCCTCTCATTCGGCCATCTCTCTCTTTCTTGGTCAAAGTACATCTATGTATATACATATATGCACATTTATGAAAAAACTAGGAAGAAAAGGACAAGACCACTTAAATGCTCACATGGCTTATGATTATTCTTTTGTAGGAGAAAGTACTATCATATCTTTCACCAAGAATCCCATGGGAATATTGGACAATGCTATTATCCAAGGGATAATAATTTCCCTAATGGTTATTGTCCAAGGGTCTAACATTTCCCTAGCGGTTATTAACCAATGGGCGAAAGAAGTAATGATGAGGAAGCACATGACTTGTCTTGTCATCCTATTTGGCAAATCCTAACATCTATTATCCAATGGGTAAAGTTTCCCTAGCGGTTATTAACCAATGGTCCAAGGAAAGTCATCATGGAGTACACTATTTGCTTTTGACTAGACTATTCCAACTACTAGTCAAACTTGGTCTTCTCCTAACAACTATTGTCCAATGGTCAAAAGATCTTTCTAGCATGTAATAACCAATGGGTAAAGACTAGTCATCATGAAGTACACTATTTGCTTTTGACTAGACTATTCCAACTACTAGTCAAACTTGGTCTTCTCCCTAACAACTATTGTCCAATGGTCAAAAGATCTTTCTAGCATGTAATAACCAATGGGTAAAGACTAGTCATCATGAAGTACACTATTTGCTTTTGACTAGACTATTCCAACTACTAGTCAAACTTGGTCTTCTCCCTAACAACTATTGTCCAATGGTCAAAGGTCTTCCTAGCATGTAATAACCAATGGATAAAGACTACCCTACTATCTATTGTCCAATGGATAAAGATTAAAAGGAAAGGGTAAAATAGTCCTTCTAGGGTTAGGGAAAAGTAATTAGGCTAAATGGGCATTAGGCTAACGATACTTAATCTAGGCTTCCATTGCTCGAGTGGTATTTTGGTTTTATTTAGGAACTCGCCTAATAACGGAATATTAAAGTCCGACGGTGCCAAACGCCAAGGTAAAGCGTGAGCGTGGCCAAGAGACTGGTGGCAAAGCGGTGGCCAAAGCGACTGGTGGCTAAACAAAGGCCAAAGCGCCGGTACAACAAAGGGCTAAGGCAGCGGCGATGTGGCTGCCGGCGGCCAGCGTGCGTGGCAGCGTGGCGGTGGCCAAGGCGTAGCTAAGGCAAGGCGTGAGTGCAGCCCAGGAACGCCAAGGCAAAAGCAAGCGCGACCGACGCCGGCAGAACCCGATGGCGGCGAGGCGAGCAAGGCACCAGAACGCCAAGGCAAAAGCAAGACGCGACCCGATGCCAAGGCGTAACCCGATGGTAGCCGGCGAGCAACCCGACAAGGTCCCGACGCCAGCGAGGCGCACCGACAGCGACCCACGCCTGGGCGAGGCAGGCCCGACAATGAGCCGACGCCAAGGCAAGCGCGACAGAGACCCGATGCAGGCGGCATCAACGACCCGATGCCAAGGCCGCCTAGCCAAGCCAAAGCAAGGCGGTCAAGCCGGCGGTTAAGGCAAAGACCAAAAATTTCCACTAACTACTACGGCATCGATGCATCACTAAGCCAAACGGTAGTTAGGGTTTGCTAACTAATCGGTTAAAAGCTAACTATGCTTGCTAAGTAGGATTTCAAGTCAAGAAATATAATTTAAAGATTTTCGACTTATTAGGAAAAAAATATACGAGTACGTTGACAAGTATACTAGTCATGGGAGAAGGACTAAATTGTCCGGAGTAAAATGATTCAATTTTACAAGTTTCAAATCTAATTATGACGGATTATTAATCGCTAAAAGGGATTTATAAAACAAATAAAGAATTTTCAAATATAACAACAAAATTTTTATAAGTCAATAACGACCGATTTTTGGTTGTTAAAAGGAAATCCAAGTATTAAAATAAAATTCAAAATTTTAACGAAATTTTTATTGACCAAAAATCAGGGTCGTTACATGCTGCCCTCGCAACCAGGAGTTATGACGGTACCGTGACCCTGTGAACAGGGTACTTCGAACAATTTATACCCTGTTTGTGTACAACAAACAGACAATTTATACTCTTCTTGTGTACATCAAGAAGAAAGAAATTCCAACCAACAATACAGCTATGGCATGCTCTTGAAATCAAAAACATATTTTCAAGCAACTTGATCCATATCCACAACCGTCAAAATTTTCCAACATTTACAGAAAAAGTATAAGTTTATTTTTATCTAACCACTTCAATGAAATAGCACACTAACCTTAGAGATCCAAAAGACAAAAGCGAAAAGCCTCCTTCTCAACCTTGAGGTGGAGACTCGTCTCCCGATCCTAAAATATGAATGACACTACACTTAGTATAATGCATGCCCCAACTCATATTAAAATGCAAGTAAAATGCATCAATAAGTCTAGCATATGTTCTTTTTTTTTTTTTTTTTTTAATCTCCATCCCTAATATGATAATGAATGAAACCAATGCAATAAAAATGATGGATGATGTGCTTCAATGCTTCTAAAATGATTCAATGAGATTTGATACGAAAATTTCCAAGAATAAGGTTTAATTCATGACCAACGTGTGCGGTTCTGACCATATCCAATACATAATCGTGAATTCTAAGAATTTCACTTAAAGAGTTGAAAAGTGCACTTCTTCCTTTTCGAATCGACAAGTCATTCATCAAAAACGGAGTTCGGGTAACCTTACTACGTCCTCGCGATTATAACCTAACGTAATGTTAAAACTGGAACAGAGACAGATTTTGAGTCAACTTTAACAGCAAATCTGTTATTGCTCAGGCATAACCACAGTGTATGGGTTGCATCGTTGGAAAGCTCTATGTGTCTAGTTTTCAGCAAAGCAAGCGGAATGTGTTTTCAAGTCTCGAGCTAGGAGATATGACTGTTTTCCCAACTTGTGTCGGTGCAGTCAGCACTGTGAGTTTCACAGCAGTAGTTCAGTGCATGATTTTTAACTTTTTGCCCTCTTTGAAATAAATTCTGAAAATTTTACCCAATGAACTAGACATGCATAACCATCTCCAGTAAATATTCCAGAAAATTACAAGGCCAGCAAGTTAGTGAGAAAAATTCATTAAGAACATGACAGATTTCAATCTTGCTCAAGCCCTAATTGACAAATCCAAAGATGGACGAATTTGGTAGAGTAAATCCAATCTTCTATAACCTAATTAGGACTTATACTACATGAATATGCAGGGATATACATGTTTGATCAATACCCAAAACATAAATTAGGTATAAAATATGGTTTACCTTAAATTAGTTTCCCAATTCCTCTTATTGCTCTACTTCATCTTTGATCTTCTTCTTCAATCTTCTACGTCTCTCTCTCTCTCTCTCTCTCTCTCTCTCTCTCTCTCTCTATGTTATATAGTGAAGGGGACGGAGGAAACAATGAAACAACGCTGAAAGGTTTATTAGAGAAGAATTATCCCATGTGGTTGGGTGTATGGATTCAATTAGGCCATTACTCATCTTCACCCTTCATTCTACCTACCAAGACCAATCCCTTATTTATTTATTTCACTTAACTAAACCTTCAAATTTAATATATGCTAGACAATTAATGAATGATTTGTGAATGATAACGCAACACGTGTATCAAATAGCATGACCTATGCAACATAAAATTAAATGTCATATGCGATGCACGTGCATTCTCGGAACGGCTGTTACATTGAGAGAATGATTCTGCTGAGTTTCATGGTTTCAGGGAGTAATTTTGTAGGTGAATCTGATGTCTTTATTTTTGGAACTCAAAGGCTCTTTATCTAGGCAATTGGTGACTCTCTCCGGTCAATCAAAACGCATGATTGCAATTGCTATTTCAATGCAATGCAAACTCTTCGTGGTAATCTCTGAACGTGGCCCGAACGCATCGGAGAGGTATCGTAGTTGGATCAAACAATCGACAGAACGTTCCATAGTTTGGAAAATAGACAATCTGGTGGCCGAGCAATAGATCTGGCGGCCGAGGAAACGATGTGCCGGCCGAAGGATAGATCTTGCGGCCGAGGGATTGACCTCTCCGGGAGACTTTCAAGCAACAGGTTGCTCGGGTGAGGAAATGATGTTAAGGCCGTGAGATCAATGTTACGGCCGACAGATGGATTTTCCTGGGATACTGTATTTCTGTCTGAAAGGCTATATGGCTCTGAATTGGGTCCTCTAAGTGGCTCAAAGTTCTTACCATAAGTCCATGGGTTCACAAGAAGTCAATCAGCAATCACTGTATCCATTTCATCATCGGGATGGTCCTAAGGTGGGACTTGAAATAATTGTTAGGCCAAATTGGGGTGTCTACAGATGCCCCTCTTTGACTGAGCTCAGACAGATCGTGAGACATGTTTGAGTAAGAGTCAAAGCTGTAAAAGCAACTCAATTTGGTCCAACCACTATTCCAAGGGGTTTTTGAAAAAGGTTTTTGTTATGGTCGGGCCGGGAGGCTGCCTACGTATTCCATAGGGGAAATTCACACCAACCGTAGTTCGGATGGCAATAAAAAAGAAAAAGTTTGGAGGGTTAGAGACAGAAGATGTACCTTCGGGCTTTAAAGGCCGTAGTGTGACGTACCTAGGCTGAGTCAGGATTTTGGCGGAGAGTAGTTGAAGAAGCGCGGGGCTGCCGGGGATATTTTTGCGGAAAGCGTCCGTAGTATTTTGGGGTAGATTAGTACACGGCAAGTGTGTTTGCTTTTCTTGATCGTCCTGACTTTAACTGAGGGAAACTCGGTAGAGTAGCTTATTCTTGTGAATGAGCTAGAAGGAATTGATGTAATTGGGGTGGAATCCAAGCCATCTGCTGGGAATGAATTGGACACCGATTCTTGAGATATAGGGGGCACAGGGCCAGTAACTGGAGCACGGAGCATTTGGAATGAAGGAACCGAGGCGGGGAGCCAGTTGTAGTCATGAGGTGAGAGCTTAAGGAGTCAAAGCTTTTGAGCTTGATGGAACCGAAGCGCGGAGGTGGTGTTGATCATAAGGTGAAAGCGTGAGGTGTCAGAGCTAAGAGCTTGACGTGATTTTGAATCGAGGCATAGAGCTGGTTGTACTTTGATGGTCTGTGCACGGAGCTTTCTCATCATAAATTTTGGCATAGAGCCAAAGGATCGAGGCGTTGGACCAATCAATAAAACCGAGGCATAGAGCCGGTTGATTGCAGGATTGACCTATTTAATGAATAAGAGAGATATGCAGAATGTGTATATGGTGATGGTGGTTAGATGTGAATAGATACGATGATGCAGACTCGATGTGATAATGGTGATGCAATTGATGCAAATGTGCACGGGCCCGTGCGTGTGTGTTTAATTTTAAGCATAGAGCTTCTATCAAGTTCTGGACTTGTGCATTTGGAATGTAGAGCTCGAGCATTCGGACAGCAGAATCCAAGCATTCAAAGTACAGGCTTTGAGCATCCAGTACGCAGTGGTTGGGCATCCAAGCATAGAGCTTGAGCATTCAAGTATAGAACTTGAGCATCCAATACACAGTGGTTGGGCATTCGAAGAGATTCGAGCATTCAAAATGTTAGATTTTGAGAATTCAAACGTAGAGCTTGATAATTGATGATGTTTTGATTGGGGCGGCATAGAGCCTATTGAGAACGGTTGTTACGGCATAGAGCCAATTGAAGTGGTTACGGTGTAGAGCCATTTTGCGTAGAGCCAGTTGAAATAATGGGCGTGGAGCCGCTGAAATGATTGGCGTGGAGCCTGTTCGAGATAATGGGCTTGGAGCCGCTGAGGTGATAGATGCGGGCTTGAAGTGGCTGAGTGAGCCTGGCGAACGTAGAGTCGCTGACTTATTTGATAAAGATGAGCTCGGAGCTGTTGAGATGACGATGCATGGCTTGTCGGATAAGTGGGCGTAGAGTTGCAGGCGCAGAGCCGTCGAGTCACTTAATAGTGATGAGCTCAGAGCTGTTGAGTGAATTTAGCTTGGAGCTGCTGGGGTAGCATGCATTGGGATGCTGATGGTGACGAGTGAAGCTTTGCTGTGTGGTTGCTGAGATGACAACAGGCGTAGAGCCATTGGGACAATGTATAGTGGGTGCGGGACCATTTGAATGATTGAGAGCATAGAGCTGAGTAGTGGGCTTAGAGCCGTTGAGTAACTTTTGATGTGGCGAGGACGAGCTTACGGTGTTGATGAGATGACGAATATGGGCGTGGAGCCGCTGAGCGACTTGATCATGAACCTGTGGGTAGAGTTGTTGTGAGAATTTGGGTTTGATAGTCAAGCGACCAGTATTTGCCGTTACGGTAGAGAGAGCTTCTTTATGCTCGGGCGTGCCGCCAAGGTTGGTTTTGATTGCACTGTATTCATAAGTGCTTGGATGAACGTGTTGAGGATAATCCACTGGGGCTGTAGAGAACGGATTAGGGGGCTAGGAGATCGATATCTCGGCCGAGTAATAGATGTTTCGGTCGAGCTATCGATAAATCGGGCGTGCAATCACTTTATTTTCCAGAGCTCTATAAAAGGCCGAGACTTTGGTCATTTCATTTCGTTCTTTCTCTCTTCTCTTTGTTCTTTCTTCCTCCGAGAGTTCTACCAAAGGCCTTCTCGCTCTTCCTGTCAGCCTCGAGCGATGTGACGCGCGACCAATGATCGCGGAGGGAGTCTGCGATATTTCTGGCCTTGTCTTGATGCTTGACTAGGGACCCTTGCATGGGTGGTTTGCTTCCATGATGCGGAACTCTTGGGGTGGCGTTTGTACGTGGTAATGATTTTTCTGGGCCGCGTGATGTCTCTTCTACACCGCAGTGCTTCTTTGGTACACGTCGCCCCAGGGGTGTTTTTCTTCTTTTTTTGCAGCTGGTCTCCGGTGTTCGGACCGCCAGAGAATTTGGCATCCTCTTCTCCTTCTTTTCTGCTTTTTGGTCTCCTGCATAGGTTAGTCTAACAGGAAATGGATGTATAGTTTGCTTAGAAAATGTGGGATGATTCACCTTGTGATGTAAAAAGCTTTTGATAGATGAAATAAATTCTTTGCTTTGATACATGATTGTGTATGCTTTTGTTTACACTGTTGATAATTTGGTGAAAATCTAATGAACTGAACAGAACCGTGGAGGTTTTCTGTAAAATAGTCATTCTAATGGTTGAGCTATCGTTTATACGGCCGAGCCATTGATCAGGCGGCCGAGGGATCGATTCATCTTCCTTGGTTGACTTTGAGTCAGCCTTGATTTTTATGGGCCGAAGAATCAATCCTAATGCCGTTATATCGATATGGCGGCCGAGATACCGACTATGTTAATGACGGGTTAAAATCCGATTCCGATCCAAACTAGGACTCGACCTAGCCTATAAGTACGCATTCTACGAACTTGATAGCATCATCAGCAATAGTTGCTTGCATATGGTTCAACCAGTTCTTGATCAGTGGATGAATTCCTTTAACGGCCTTGACCGTTTGCACTTTAAGTCCTTTGGTATGGACTTTCTCTTCTCCCTTCGCCGACTATTTTTCATGTCTTTCGATTTAGAAGAGAGGAATTGTGTCCTACCATCAAGGAATTTGCAGCTATCATGGGTCATTCAGATAGAGAAGGTCTCATTATTCCTAACCCTTTGTTTAATCGGGGCAATCTCTTGAAGGATTTGCTCCAAGTTCAGAAACACAAAGCCAGATTTTTCATGGTGAATGGAAGGTTGGAAACTCTACAACTTGTTCAACGTTTTGGTACAGCTGAAGCTCATCATCAAGTTCCTCAATAGAAAGCGTGCTTTCATGCGCTGTGCATCTGTCTTCTCCATTATTACTTGCTTGGCCCTTCTTTTAGTCATGCTGATTCCATGTTGCTTGATTTCGCTCAACAGGTGGGAAACTGTATAGGTTTTGCTAGTTTAATGTTGGCAGAGACCTTCATAGGTCTTGATGTGGTAAAGGGTAATCCTATAGCCCAATTTTCAGGCAGCCCTATATTATTACAGGTTCGCTCTTTACCTATTTATTTGCCAAGTTTGTCTTTCCGCTCGTCACTCTTTTGTTTTGACTCACGTGTCTTCACAACTCGCAATTTTCCCTTGTTTTCTATTGGTATGGCTTTATGAGAAGTTGAAGGTGTGGGACGTGCCAGAGCGGCTTCCTTACAGTTCAAATCACTGTATGGAGCGTCGTGTAACTAGACAATTTCCGACTGAGGCTGCTTGGACAGCATGGATGAAGACTCATAAAGGCGATCAGATCCAATGGGTTTTCCCCTGGTATGGTGTTAAGAGCATGACTGCAAGTACCATGAACCATTTTGGTGTAGCAGTGATTGGTATTACTCAAGTTACCTTCTATTTCCCTGCTCGTTTCCAAAGGCAGTTTGGGGCTGAACCGGTCAGAATTTTGGGTGACCCTTACTATATTGTTTCTAAGGTTCATGATGCCAACCTTCGTCGTAATATGCTTCGCTTATGGCCGGACCGAATAATGCAAGAGGTTGTTGAGATCTTTGCTGACAAGCTATCGGGTTCGTACAAGCGCTGGTTAGAGAAAAACCTTTTGAAGGACAAAAGTGTGAAAAGAAGGAAGACCTAGAGATTGACACTTTGCTTATGTTTTTTTTTCTTTTTCTTTGATTCTAGTTTTCATCGGTTAGGAATTGTTTGAGCTCACTTTTCCTTTTTCCATGGAAATAATAACACATTGGTTGATTTATTTGAAAATGTTGTCGCCATGGTTTGATAGTGAACATGCCTTAGGATAGACCTAGAAATTTGGAAGTGATAATGATAGTAGTGGCCGAATCTCCAATCAGAGATTGCCTACGTATCCCGTGGTGGGAATCAGGCCATAAACGTAGTTCCAACAAGATTTGCTTGTTTTTCTTAGGGTTCACTCAAGTATTTTCCTCTCCTTTTGAGCTCTTGATTTTGCCTAAACCGCCCTTGCGGGTTTTCAGTCTAGCGAGCGCTTTTATTTATGCCTTAGTTTTTGCCTAAGCCGCCCTTGCGGGTTTTCGACCTAGCAGGCTTGCTCTAATTTTTGCTTGGGTCCACCCACCCTTGTGGTTTTCGGCCCAACGAGCATCTCTCAAGGGTAGTACTACCTCAGCTTGTCAATGTTGACTGGCGTTGCGAATTCCATCCCATCTAGGTCTGCAATGTAGGCTACTCCTCCAGACAGTATGCGCTTGATAAAGTAGGGTCCTCCCCAGTTTGGTCTAAACTTGCCTCTCTGGTCTGAAATGTGGCGACGGGTTGCTTTGAGCACCATATCCCCCACCTTGATGTCTCATGGTTTCACCTTTTTGTTAAATGCTCGTGCTATGCAGCGTTGATACCCTTGCACATGGTATAACGCTCTTAGCCTCCTCTCGTCTATCAATGCTAACTCGTCGTAGCGGTTTTGAATCCAATCCTCTTCGATCATTCCAGTCTTAGCCAGAACCCTTAACGAGGGTAGTTCTAGTTCGATAGGTAAAACAGCTTCCATTCCATAGACCAGGGAGTAGCCCCAATTGAAGTCCTTTCAGTTGTTCGATAACCCCATAGTGCTAGAGGTAGCATTTCTGGCCAGTCCGTATAGGTGTCGGTAGTCTTCCGTAGAATCCTCTTGATGTTTTTTTTGCAGCCTCAACTGCTCCATTAGTTTAAGGCTGATAAGTAGATGACCGATGATTCTGTATCCCAAATTTGGCAAAAAACTTCTTTGTTGCTCCTTTGAAGTGTGATCCATTGTCGCAGATGAACTCATGACGTACACCATATCGATAAATGATATTGGTGTGAATAAATTTGGCCACATGAGTAGCCTTAACGGTGGCATAGGAGGCTGCTTCTACCCATTTGGTGAAATAGTCAATGGCTACTAAAATAAACTGATGCTTGTATCTTCTCTTTGGATTTATACTGCCAATGAAGTTTCTCGTTGGATAAACTCGTAGTGTTAGTGCAAAATAAAGGCGGCTTATAGGGGGATTTGGCTCTACTCAAATCAACTTCATTGTTAAGAATGCTGGATTCCTATGATAGTGTCTGGTTCTGATGGCAGACTAGTGACAGCTATACTCCGTGGCATAGGAAAGGACAGAATGAGACTAAGTCTATCTCCCAGGTCGAGAATGGCTAAGGAGATGTCATGTTGTATAATTCCGTAGGTGTAATACGCATGCGATCAGTGTGAGTCTGGCATTTGTAACATCGGCGAACATAATCAGCACAGTCAGCTTCCATTGTAGTCCAGTAGTATCCCTGACACAGGATTTTCTTTGCCATTGTTGCCCCATTCATGTGCGGCCCACAGATTCCCTCATGTATTTCTTTCATTATCTTATGACTTTCTTCTGTTGTGACACATAGTTGATTGGGACCTAGATACATTCTTCGATACAATGCTCCCCCGTAGGTTGCAAATCGAGTGGCAAACTTTCGTAGAGCCACCTTGTCTTTTGAGGTGGCTTCGGAGGGGTACTCTCTTTCCTCCAGGAATTTCTTCACATCCTCATACCATGGCTTACCATCATCTTCACCCTCTTCAGTGAAAGTGCATTCACATGCTGGTTTGACCTTTTGTTCAGTCATAAGAGGTCGAATTGTGAACCCTAGGGGTATTTCGACCATAGAGGCTAGTGTTGCCAATGCATCTGCAAATCTATTACTTTCTCTGGGAGCGTGCGTGAAGATGACTGAGTCGAATTGTGGAATCAGTTCTTCCAGTACAGAGTGATATAGTTTCGGCGTATCTTCCTTGACCTTCCAGTCTCCTCTTGCTTGGGACACTACTAGGTTTGAATCTCAAGTGACTTCTACCATTCTTGCCCCTAGTTCCAGGGCTGCCTCCATTCCAGCTATGCAAGCTTCATACTCAGCTTGGTAGTTGGTGACTTCAAACCTTAGTTTATATGATAGGGGGGATATGAGAGTTGTTTGGGGAAACTAGCAATACCCCTATGCCATATCCACTTTGGTTTGATGCTCCATCAAAATAGAGTTGCCAGGTGTTGTCTAGGAGACATAAGATGTCTTCGTCAGGGAACATGAAGCCCTCTGCTTCGGCCTCTGTCACAGGGTGATCTGCCAAGAATTCTGCCACAGCCCTTCCTTTCACTGATTTCCTCGTCATGAATTTGAGATCGAATTCTGCTAGAAGCAGTAGCCATCTAGCTAGCTTTCCAATAAGTGCCGGCTTCTCAAAAAAGATATTTGATTGGGTCTAAACGAGAAACTAGCACTATCGGATGTGCTAATAGGTAGTGCCTCAGTTTCTTTGTGGCCCATACTAGCCCCCAACAGGTCTTCTCCAGGAGAGTATATCTTGTTTCATAGTTCATCATCTTCTTGTTGAGGTAGTATAAGGCGTGCTCCCCTTTGGCGTCATTTTCTTGTGCTAGCATGCATCCCATGGATGTGTCTGTTACTGAAAGATACAGAATCAATGGCTTCCCAGGGATGGGTGGCGACAGTACAGGTGGATTCCATAGATATTCTTTGATTGCCTCGAACGATTGCTGACAGTCTTGGCTCCACTCAAAATTACTACCTTTCTTCAGAAGCTTAAAGAGAGGTTCGCAGGTGGCTATGAGTTTGGAAATGAACTTGCTGATAAACTGCACTTTCCCTAGAAAGCTTCTTACCTCCTTTTCTATCTTTGGCAGTAATATCTCCATGATAGCTTGTATTTTGTAAGGGTCTAACCTCGATTCCTCTTTGAGTGATGAGAAATCCTAGCATTTTTAAGGATTGAGACGTAGCTTGTATTGCCTAATCCTCTCAAAGAACTTTTGAAGTGCTTTGCAGTGCCCTTCCCTTTCCTTTGATTTGACTATCATATCGTCGACATATACCTCTACTTCCTTGTGCATCATATCGTGCAGCAGTGTGGTTGCCACTCTTTGGTAAGTGGCTCTAGCATTCTTCAACCCGAATGGCATCACTCGGTAGCAGTAAGTTCCCCATGGTGTGGTGAAGGTAGTCTTCTCTTTGTCTTCGAGAGACATCAAAATCTGATTATACCCAGAAAAGCCATCCATGAAAGATAGCAATGCATGTCCCGCGGTGTTGTCCAGGAGCTCGTCTATGTGTGGTAATGGAAAATCATCTTTTGGGCTGGCCTTGTTGAGATCTCGGAAATCTACACAAACCCTGATTCCTCCAGTTTTCGTTGGCACTGGAACGATGTTGGCTACCCATTGTGGCTATTCGGTGACCATGAGAAAACCGGTGTTGATTTGCTTAGTGACTTCCTCTTTTATCTTTGAGACCCAATTAGAGTGCATTCGTCTTAGCTTTTGTTTAACAGGTTTTGCATCAGGATAAAGAGGAATTTTGTGCTGAACAATTTCAGGGTCTATTCCAGGCATGTCCTTGTAAGACCAAGCAAAAACATCTTTGTATTCTTTTAGCGAAAGGATTAGTTTTCCACTTTTTTAAGAAGATAGTGTTGCACCAATTTTAACCAGTTTGGGCTCGTTTTCAGAGCCTATGTTTGCTGTAATTATTTCCTCAGAAAAAGGTTTAGCATGCCTTTCTTCCTCTCTCTCGATGAATTCTAGAATTTCTTTTGGAATTTTTTCCTCAAAATTTGGATTGTCAAAATCCACACAGTTGATTATAGGCAAAGTGAAATACTCTAAATCTTCCTTCTCATTGCTAAAATTGTCCAAAGACATTTCGGAGTCAAATTCAAAATAGACGTTATGCCTTGGTGCTTTCACCAGGTTTTTCTCACTAAAGTCAGTAGTTTGAAAAGATGAGAAGCTAGACTCGGATTGAGTTGACCTAGAGTCGGAATCGGAATCAGAGCTAAGATCGAAATCAGTATTTTTTATTTTGTATTTTAAAGTGTGTTCCACGGTCCAGTTAGGGTGGGCCCCTCTTTCAGCATCCACAATCAGCTTAGAGCAGTCTTTTTCATCACCCAGGTTGATCATCAGCACTTCATTGTCACCTTGATTAGCACTTTCATCATTGTCACCCTGCAAGTCTTGGAGGGCCATTTTATTTGCTATTGCTGTTAGCTCTTCCAGTTGAGCTCCAATTTCTGCTTCGTCGCTGTTGTCGACTCTTCGTGTGCCCACAAATCCCCAACAATTACCAAATCTATCTGTGATGGGATGGATCACCCTTATTTCATTGTTGGTGACCCTCTCATCAAGGAGTAGATTTAGTGATATTTCGTCTAGTGGATCATTGTCAGTAGATTCCTCTTCCCTTGCTTCTTCAGCTTCAGAGTTGTCGACCTCATCGATTGGCCAGTAGTCATCTCATAGAAGTAGATTGGGACCCTGCCAAATTCTTCTATCTCTTCTTCATAGACCGTTCTTGCGAAGATGACATGGTTGTCTTCAACGATAGTTACCATAAGCCTTGGTTGTTCTACCGGAGTGATATATTTGGAGGGGTCAAAATCCTCGACTGCAGAGCGGGGCAGACCAGACAGGTTGGTGACAATTTGAAAGTGCGAATCAAACAAGAACAATGATGTGGCCATTTTTCCTGAAAAGTTTTTAACCAGATTAGTTTAGCTTACTCATCTTCATTTGATCTTAAAAGGTCCCTAAGGTTTAACTTGCAAAGGAAAACTTTACAACATACATATATACAATGGGTGTGAGGAAAAACTTGTACAAGTAGATGCAAATAGATTCCTAGCCTGTAGGTTCCTATCTTATTTTGATAAGTTCTATGGTTTTATAACACATGTGGGGTTTATGTAGGCTCAGGGTGCTCCATTGTCAAAGGACACCAGTCCTTTCGCCAGCCCATCATAGGCGGTGATTGGGTGATTTCCTTTTTGATATACCACTAGGTACAGGTGACTGTGGAGTTTGCTGGAACCCCTAACATAGCCCGTGTCATGCTGGGGTATTAGGTGAACTCAACGAAGTTTGCCTGCTCGATGCATATGATAAATGAATTAAATAAGGCATGTATTAGTCTTATGTTGAACTTTCTGGTTATGGTTCTCATTTCCCCAGCAGAGTCGCCAGAAAACTGTAGACACCTCCCTGGATCGGGGCACCGCCATACAGATTGATCGTTGTTTTGCTCGTTTGGTTGCTTACTTCATAAACCAAGATCGTGGACATTCCCATGGCTAAGAATATCGCCACACAATAGCGGTTATCATCAAAATAGAGTCACCACCCAGTTTATTAAAACTAGGAAAATAGATATAGATTCTGGGTACGGAAGCCAAAAGTACAGTGAGGGGAAGGTGTTAGGCACCCCTCTCTGCCCAGCCGCAAGACTGGCCCATAGTTGTTCAACATAAGACATATGCATGCTTCATTTAATCCCAACACGCAATCTGTTTTTAGCCTTTAAGCAGTTAATGGTGAATCAAGACTGTAATTGAAACATGCATCAAAAAGCAGAACAAAACGAAGCTGTCCCAGGGGAATGGATCCCACAGCTGGTGAATAGATGTCACGGCCGGGGGATCCTCCTGCTTTGATGTACCGGCCGAGGGATCGAAGCCCCGGTCGGTGTTCTTCCCCACACCAGATAGAAAAGTTAGCAGACTATCAAAACGCTATGAGTAAACATAAAAACTATAAACAAATTGAACCAGAGGCCCCTGGGCCTCACCACCTTGATCTCTCAGTAGCTTGATTGCTTCGGATTGAGGATGATTGACTGATTGCTTCTTGAAAAACCTTAGGGTTAGGGTTTAAGACTTCGGGGTTTGATCGCCGGATTGATAACTACCTTCGGGAGGTTAGGGCTTTTGTAGAGAGGGTTTGAGAGTATGATTCTGCAGAGTTTCGTGGTTTCAAGGAGTAATTTCGTAGGTGAATCTGATGTCTTTATTTTCAGAACCCAAAGGCCCTTTATATAAGCAATTGGTGACTCACTCAAGTCAATCAAAACGCATGATTGCAATTGCAATTTCAATGCAATGCAAACTCTTCGTGGTAATCTCTGAACGTGGCCCGAACGCATCGAAGAGGTATCGTAGTTGGATCAAACAATCGACAGAACGTTCCAGAGTCTGAAAAATAGATGATCCGATGGCCAAGCAATGGATCTAGTGGCCAAGGAAACGATGTGGCGGCCGAAGGATAGATCTTGCGGCCGAGGGATTGATCTCTCAGGGAGACTTTCAAGCAACAGGTTGCTCGGGTGAGGAAATGATGTTAAGGCCGTGAGATCAATGTTACGGCTGGCAGATGGATTTTCCTGGCATACTGTATGTCTGTCTGAAAGACTATATGGCTCTGAATTGGGTCCTCTAAGTGGGTCAAAGTTCTTACCATAAGTCCATGGGTTTACAAAAAGTCAATCAGCAATCACTATATCTATTTCATCATCGGGATGGTCCCAAGGTGGGACTTGAAATAATTTTTAGGTCAAATTGGGGTGTCTACAGTGCGACAGTTAGGTCAGCATGAGAATGGATCACGTGGGGAAGGGGGTGCTAGTCGTTAAGCTTCATGTATTGCTGTTAACTGTTTTGAAGCATGTTTAGGTATAAACTCACTGCTTTGCGTGATAAAAGTCATGGTTTGGCTTAGTATGCTATTTCATTGGGTTTGGAATGCCCTTGGGTTGTTTTTGAATGTGTATCAAAGCCCAAGCATGCAAAGCAATTCCTGGAAGTCCAGTCAGGACCCTCGCGTGAGTGTATCACTCTGTCGCGCGATGCTTCCCTGATTTCCAATGGCTGCCCTTGCATGGCAACTAGGGCTTAGGCCCTTGTTTATTCACCCTCACTGTTTAGGGGCTATATTTCTATTTTTTTTTCGTCTGTTTGTAATATTATTTTCATTCCAGTGCGTATAAACTTCTTGGTTTGCCCCCTGGGTGAGCACTGGTCCTTCCAGAGCCTAGAAGGGGATGAAGTTTAAGTCTGTGGTGAGTCATCAACCATCACGCGATGGTATGGGTATGTCGCGCGATGGTCACTTTGCATGCACGTAGATCCATGCATGCAAAGTTGGCCATCGTGTATGGCACGCTCATATCTTGTGCAGTTTTGATGTTCTGATCAGAGAGTTAGATTTCATCTCATTTATTTCCAACATTTTCATTCGTCCATGCTGTATTGAATCACATCTTGCAAATCGTGTTATAGTTTAAATCCCCGATTAACTGTTCCCTCGCCCTAATTGGCTAAAAATTAATTAATAAAAGAAGAATCATAAATATTTTCACAAAATGCCTAAGTAGAGACCGATCTCCGGATTGAGCGAGAGGGGTGCCTTAAAATCCTTCCCCTCTCGTAACTTGGCTCCCAAGCCCAGATATGGTTATGACAGACTGGTTCCTTCACTTTTTTCAAATCAAATAGCCTGGCAGGTGCTTCGAAATACGGTTCCTTGGGTGTCGGACCTTCAAACCCGAGTGGCGACTCTGTATTTCGAGCGCTTGCTTCTCCGCTCGCGCTCCCTCGATTTCCGGGCTGCTTTGGCACAAAAGGAACGAAATCCTTTTTCTAATGGCATGCTGCCCATAAATAGCCTGACATTCAACATATATCAACTTACACATACACGTACTCCTAGTTACCAATCCACATACAAGAACACAACGTTCCCAAGGTCACATTCTTCCATTCATCATCACACAAAGTATAACATACTCATAAACACGTTCCCTTATACATAAATAAATACCTCAATCTCACGTCACTTCTCTACATCTTCCACGATATCCCATGTAATGCATCGAACCCACTCATGACTTTACAACGCACCACCCATTAGGTTTTGTACAAAAAATTCCGTAGGGCAAGCACTGAAGGAAGTTTAAAAGCTCAACAAGACGAATGAAGAGGATACGAATTACCCTATTACCGTTTAGACTATTTGGCAGGCCCTTATCAACCAACCATGCACCCTACGATATACTTTGCAGCCTGCGATATTCGATAACTACTCCATAGTATGTTTCTCACTTCACCAACCATCCCGTCATGTTATAGCGCTTAACAAGTCTATATCGATCATTGAGACATGCCAAATATGATCTCTAAGTCAATCTAAAGCAAGAAAGACCAACGGACACCAAATTCAATAAGTTCAACATGTTCTTATCTTCCAACGAGGGGCAAAAGAATTTGAGAGATCAACGAACCATTCGAGGTACCAACAATCAATTATAGAAATGATTCAAAGATGTTTAGAGAGTGATAGAGGTGATCGGGGTTCAAACAAGCATGAAACGAGCAAAGTGTATCCAAACTGCCCAGAAATCAAGGGGGCATTGATACCCCAGATGGAGGTATCAACACCTAGCAAGAACCTGGTCTAGAGGAGAATGGGGTTTCAATACCACGGAGTTTTTCTGCGAATTTTCAGCTTTTCAACAACTAAATCCCAACAACAAATAAAGAACCAAACACGATCAAGGCCCATATTCAAGCCATAAACACATAGAGAGAGTAAGAAATCCATACCTCAATGATCAATGATCGAAGTTCGAGCTCAACAATCAATCCCTAGCTTTCCAACTTGGAATCCCCCATGGATACTCCTCTCCGAGCTCCATCTAACGAACCATGAGCTTGAAATCATGTCGATCTAGAGAGTGGAATGGAGGTTGATCTTCATGGGTTTTGAGCTTTGGGGTGAAGTTTTAAGTGATGGAGCAAGAGAGAGAGAGGGAGAGTCGAGAGGGAGAGGGAGAGGGAGAGGGAGAGTCAGCTGGAGAGAGAGAGAGAGAAAGAGATAAGGGAGACTTATGTTATCCTACACCACAGAGACCCCTCTTATATACTAGCACACAAATCAATTGCACTCACACTCCCTCAATTTTACAGTCCTCTATTTGGGCCCCAAATCAATTAAACTCACAATTTCTCATTTATTCAATATGCTAGCATTTATAAACCTCTAAACCTTTTTTGTAAAATACGGGTCTCTACATTCATACATGAGACAATATGCCCACATTACCACAAATGAACTTTAACCTATCAATAAGATGCATTTTAACGTAGTTTTAATCAAGTAAACTCTTAATCGTTCCTTACTAACGGAAGGCCAATGGATCAAGGACAACATCAATTAATCATAGGAAGTCAATTGAACATGCTTAAGATAGGTTAGGAAGTGTCCAAAAGGGTATAGAAGCGATCGGGAGTCGATCCAATGGAGGGAAACACAAAATAGCACGAAGCTCTCCAAAGGAGAGAGGGATCGATCCCCCCATGACCAGGGATCGATCCCTGGAGCTGCTGGATTAAAAAAAAAAAAAAAAAACAATGGGGGATCGATCCCCCATGGCCAGGGATCGATCCCTACATGATTTTAGGCGATTTCTGCAGATTTTTGACATCATTCAAGAGAGTAAAGGAGGACGACCAAGGTTCGATTTCCACACCAAATTAACATATAAACATATAAAAGAGGCAAAAAAAGTCCCTACCTCGCAACAATAACCAAGATCCAAGCGATTTGAATGTGCCCTAGCCTCCAAGGACTTCGAAATCAACGAAAGCTTCCCTCCAAGCTTGACCTAAGGAATTCCAAGCTCAAGAACGCGGTTGGAAGGTTGAATGGAGCACTACAACAAAGTTGGTCTATGGCGACGAAAATTGCTGACGAAAGTTATTTTCATCGCCAAAGGGGCACTAGCTACGGAAAAAAAATTTGTCATCAAAGGGTTAGTTTTTGGCGACGAAACAAATGCAAATTTTTGGCAACAAAATCCCAAATTCGTCGTCATAGGGCAGCTTTTTAGCGAGGAATTCAAAATTCGTCATCATATGGGAGCTATTTAGCGAGGAAAAAAAATTCGTCGACAAACGTTGGCTTTTAACGACAAAATTTTAGAATTCGTCGGCATTGACCAAATTTTTTGGCTGATTATTTTTTAAATTTTAATTTTTAAATTTTATTTAGCATAAAAAATAAATAAAAATATACATATTAAATAAAATATACATAGTTTAGTTTAAAATTTAATCATAAAAAGGTAATATATATTAAACATAATTTAGTTTAAAATTTTTTTATAGTTATCCATTGGCGGCGGCATGGTGGGGTGGGGTGGCCTAGGTGGATTTGTAGAAATGGTGGTGGTGGTGGTGTTGTGGTGGTGTAGCAGTGGTGGTGGTTGCGGTGATTGTTGTTGTGGTGATTGTGGTGGTGGTGGTAGTGGTATAGTGGTGGTGGTAGTGTTGGTTTCGGAAAAAAAAAAAAGAATTAGAAATAGTATATATAATAAATATTAGTCTTCTAGTAATTGATGGTGTGTTGGTGTAGTGGTAAGGGCTTGGGTACTGTAGGCGCGAGGTCATGGGTTCGAAACCCACTGAGAGCAAAAAAGGCAAGCATAAGAGTGGAAATTTTTTTTCGCTGCAAACACAATCGTTGACGAAAAATTTCGTAGCAAAAAAAACCAACGCCGACGAAACTTTTTCATCGCCCAAAACCGAAATAGACGACGAAAAAATTCATCGCTGAAACCAAAATAGGCCGACGAAAAAAAAAATTTCATTGTCAGGGGTCTTTCTCATCCAACAAAAAACAATGAACGGGGACGACGAAATTTTTCGTCGGCAATCAGTTTGGCGACGAAAATCATGTAATTGCCGACCAAAAAATTTCCTCGTCTTTGACCTATTTTGTTGTAGTGGAGGTTAATCTTTAAGGTTTTGGAGAGGTGGAGTGGAGTTTTGTGTGAAAGAGAAAGAGCGAAAGAGAGAGAGATATGGAGTTGAAAATGATCTCTTACAATACACACTCCACTATATATACCCCTTTATCTTTAAATCACACACACACTCCCTCAAGTTTTCATCTTATCATTTCAATCCTCAATTCAAATATCCACCAAATAAACCATATTTTCCCAATTATGCATTTAATATTAATTTCAATAATTGAAATTATATGGGCCTCTACAAGTTCACATTCAGAACATCATCTACTGTCATGGATACCACCAATCCCTTTCCAAATCACATAAATCCTCAATATACGTAAACTACAGAGGCCCAAGATAACCTATTGATATGAAATGACTAATGAATGAGTCGAACAATAAAGGGGGAGAAGATACCTCATATGCTAACGTTTTTTGAGAATTAGAAAGTAATAAGAGGTGGTAGTTTAGCGATGGAACTACTTCTGTTGTCGATTAGGTGTACGTTTATGCTGCTGCACTAAGCTCGACTCTCCATGTACTCCGGATACCCAAGGACAGTTTCTCGCAAAGTGGCTAGGCTTGTGGCAAACATAACAAAGCCTATCGAACTGTGAAACTTCTTGATTCCCGGATAAAGTAGGTGGCCTAAGATTAATCTAGTTTTGTGAAGGCTGATTTGGTTCCCTTTGCCTTTTCCTCTATTGGGTTTGAAAATTCCCTGGCAACGTACTCACTTTAATGGTCGGTTGCCTTTGTATATTCGGGGGTTGCGGCTGCCTAACAATCTGTGGACAGTTTCTCATGACATGGTCGAGTTTCCCACAAGTAAAATAAGATCTTTGACACCACGGACATTAAGCACGAATATGACCCAACTGACCATAACGATGACACACAATCTGACGTTTGAGGAAAACTCTCGGAGTCCCAGTTTGAGAAAGTGGCTTAAGGTCCTGCTGGCCTTGAATAGAGTGACTTAGTCCCTCGCTTTCTTTCTTCTTGAATTCTGAATACTCCCAGAAGATGAGCTCGCGCTAACGACTTGATATCTAGTTTCCCCCACATTCGCACCCCTCTGCACACCCTCCAGACTTTCAACACCCTTCGCACACTTAATGATCTCAGGAAACATTGCCTCATCCCTAGTATGCTGATTCTCCTCATTCCCCCCATATGCACTACAGCCCTAATGATCATGGTCCCCGGTTTCACCCCACCTAACTCCACGTCTCGAAAACATCTTACTGTGGAAGCATAAGAAAGAAAGTCATCAGCATTAATCACACTTCCATATGATGCAAGTCTCCAACCTTTCTAACATGGGTTAAGAACTCTACACTACTCTACTGTAATTCCAATGGAATGACTCATCGATGGAATAATATCATATATGCAAGCACACTTGTGTTTTGAAAACGAATGCAACGATTTTTTTTTTGAACCCATGAGACTAAAAGTCTCCCCATGGTCTCGAGGTGTTCTAAACCTATGCTCTGATACCAAGTTGTCATGCCCTCGATTTTCATCATAAATAAATAAATCCATTACAATAAATAATCTTCACATACAATAGATAGTACCCAAAAGAGAGTTCCCAAGTTTATAGGTTTACAACTTTGGCACTACAGCCCATATTCCATAGTTAGTCAAAGATGGTAAATTTAGAGGTTACATGATATCAAAAGTTAAAAGAGTTCAAATGAATTTACAATTTCATCTTTTGAAGAGATCATACAAAGATGATAAAACCACTTCTCAATGATGGCTTACAAAAGATATGAAGTCAAGCATGCACATCATGCACTCTGTGTCAAGATCGTTGGGATGTACCTGAAATGATAATAGGTTGAGCTACACTAGCTCAGTAGAGAATTCTATACTCAAGCTATTTGTAAATGCGATGAAATATGCAATAAGAGTGAATGATTTTCAATAAATGACATGAGATACGATGGAATATCACGAAGAACCGACGGACTACGCTATGGGATTCTATACGTCTTATAGATATCCCTAACCATTCATACATCAAGCCAGAAGTAGCATTAAACACACATCAATCTAAATAACCTAGGACAATTTCTCAAACCATTTTAAGACTCCTCAATGAAAACCACTATTAGCTTCCTCATTTCTTACCATTCAATATTTAAGCCCGTTTTCAAAAAGAAAACATTTCTTTTTGTTTAATAAAATAATTTTGAGAAAACCCTCAATCTTTACAGGTCAAGCTCCGTTGATTCGATGCTTGAATGCCGAAATCCGTTGATTTGTGCCCAAATACGGGTACCGTTGATTCACTCAGGAATACCAGAGGATTTTTATAAAAAAATCCTTTTTCCAAAAACCAAATTCCTTTCTTTTCAAAACTTTCGATAGAATCAATCGTTTATTTCTTTCTTTAACTGTCACAATCTCAAGCAGCAAACAGATCAGGTAACAACATATACTTCTGATGTCAATTATAACATTATTCATTTTAAGAGAAATTCAACGGTATTACCACACCTTGCGTTACATTGAACTCTCTCTCCACTTGGGTCTCCGCATTACCATACATTGCATTGTGGGCTCTCTTGAGTCTCCGCATTACCACACCTTGCATGGTGAGAGTCCCCTATTCAAATTCTCAATTCAACCAAACACACACATATCCCATCAATCAATAAATAAGCAGACAACATTTCTCAAGTTCACATTCTTTCATTCATCATTACACAAGGTAATACAAACTCATAAATATGTCCCATTGTACATTGATAAATACTTTAGGTTCACATTATTCCTCTAAGTCTATCATGACGCCCTTCGTCACATACCGAACCCACAAATGACTCCACGACACACTACCCGGTAGGTTTTAAACAAGAATCTTAAAGAACGAGTGTCCAAGAAACCTAGGAAGATCAACAAGACGAGGCACGAGGATACGAGTTACCCTATTCTCATCCGGCCAATTAGGCAAACCCTCCATCGACCAACTATGCTCCCCACGTTATACCTTTTAGCCTATGATACTCGATAACCTCTCTATACTACATTTTTTTCAATTTACCAATGACCATGTCATGTCATAGCACCTACCATGTCTATATTGTTCCTCATATTATGCCACAATGTCCACATACTCATTCTAAGACATAGATGATGATTAGATACCATACTTATAAGATTTGACACGTTCCTCTTGTACAACGAGAGTCAAAGGAGATAGGTTGATCAAAGAATCACTTAAGGTATGAACAATCAAGTTTCGAAGTGGTTTGGAGGTGTTCCAATGGTGTTAGAAGTGATCGGGTCTCAAAACAATCAAGATAACACAAAATGGTAAAATGTTGTCCAGAGACACGGGAATCGATCCCTCAAGGGTGGAAATCCAAATTTGCAGAGGGATCGATCCCTCAAGGGTGGAAATCCAAATTTGCAGAGGGATCGATCCCTAGTTAGTTCGGGGCATTTTTGTGTGTGCAGATTTTCAAGTACAAAACCCAAACTACAAGCCTCGATCGAGGGCACTATTGAAGCATAAAATCAACCCAAAAACACATAGATTAAGTAAGAAATCCCTACCTCAAGTCTAGAAGCTTCAAACACAAGATCAAACAAGCAAGCCCTAGCTTTCCAAGCTCCAAATCCTCCAAGGACGAGTTCTAGTGTAGAGACCCGTATTTTTGAAATCGTGTAAAGAATTTATTAATGTTGGAATATGGAATAAAGGAGGGTTTTATTGAACTTTTTTTTTATTTGGGGTCAATGTGGGAAGGTTATTTGTAGAGGGGTGCTTGTGTAATTTATAATTGTGTTAGTATATATATGTGTGGGTGTGGGTGTAGAAGAGTAAAATACTCCTTCCACTCTCTCTCTAGCTCCCGATCTCTCTCCCACTCTCGGCTCCTCTCTCTCTCTCACTCCCTTACTCAAAAACTCTACCCCAAACTCAAAACCCATGGCAATCAACCTTCATTCCACCCTCTAGACGCGATTTCAAGCTTGTGGTTCATTGGACGGAGCTCGGAGAGGAGTATTCATGGAGGATTTCGAGTTTGAAAGCTAGGGCTCGCTTGTGGATCTTGGGTTTCGGCTTTGGAACCCATGAGGTAGGGATTTCTCACCTCTCTTATACGTTTATGAGTTGATTTGGTACTTAAATCGTGCCCTAGATCGTTGGTTTCGTTGTTGGAATTGTTCTTGTGAAATCTGAAATTCGTGCACTGAAAACCCAAGTCCTACCGGTAGGAATCTTGGACCTACCGGTAGAAACCCTGTCCAGTAGTGTCACTTTTGTGAAATTCTAGTCTCCTACCGGTAGGTATTCGTGTCCTACCGGTAGGTATTCAAAAATCAGCATTTTTAGAAAAATTTCAAACGAGCTTAACTTTTTCATCCGAACTCCGTTTTGGGCAAATTTTATATCGAAATTCATGTGCTGAAAGTCTACTTTCCAATGGTGGTGGTCTCATCTCCTAATGCTAAGCCGATAAGGTTTGGTAGCCAAAATAAGATAGGTACATTCGTAAACGTGGAGTAATCCTTTTTCCTTAGGATTGTGTGAGAGAGACACGGATGTTCCTAGGTTCTCTTGAGTATCTAATTGAATGGTTTGATGAAGCTAGTGGTCCACTTAAGGCTTTATAGTGGTCATCGGGTTCCGTATGAGTCTTTTGACACTGAAACGAGATTTTAGAGAACATAATGAATATATGTGGGCGAAGGTGGTGTGTGCTGACATGCGAGGTGAAAAACGAACATGTAGAAGACTTCGTTCAGTTGAATAATGCAAGGTGTAAATACGAGAGACATCTTCCCTCACGATTGATGTGTGGTACATCTCTTTCGTAGCTTGTACGATTTGAAGGGTTGTTAGGGTGAAATCGAGGAATCGTTGTGAGTAAATGTCCTTTGATGTATAGTATGAACGAGCTTAAATGGTGATATGAGAAACAAATGGCATATTGATAGCTAGTTGACTGAAGTGGAATTTATCCGTACTACTTTTATGTGAATAAGTCTTTATTGTGAGTTCACCATATGTGAATGAGATGAATGACTAAATTTTAAAGTGTATCGGAGGAATTGTGGTATGGTGACCTAGGATATGTGATTTGAATTGGCTGCATCAGTGAGAGAGGTACCAGTGGGGGTATTGGGATCCCTTAAATGGCCCGGTAGGAGCTTTTGCTCATGGTACAGAACGATAAAAGAATTGTGACACGATGTGAATGGAAAAAGAGGTATCATTAATGGAAAAGTGTGATTGATATGAAAGACATTGGCTTTGCGATTCTTTGATTGTGATGGCTTCATAAGTTAATATATCGGACTAGTAGTTTGAAATAAGATGTAAGGCAGTGGCAGTCATGAGAAAATCGTATAGATAATAAGTTCTCGTAGTCAATCTAGAGTCTTTGTGTGTAGTCACGGTACTTCATTTATGTCATTGACGTTGGGACAATTACTTGTCATGTATTGTTTCGCCTTTGAAATACCGTACCTAGTTTCTGTTGTTCATTCTACTTGTCATCCCATTTGCGTATCATGGTTGTGTAGATTTCTCTATTGGCTAGTGTAGCTCAACCTATCATTTTCAGATGTGAACCCGGAGCTGTAGTATAGAGTGAAGTGCATGCATGCTAGAGCATATTTTTGGAAGAAGTGGTAGAAGTGACTCATGGATATTTTGGGTAAATCATGTTTTGGGAATGTAATAGAACTTTCACTCTACTCCTTTTAGTGATGTAATATATTCAAATTCTTGGAGTTGGATTTGTAATTTAATGATCAGGACATGGTGAACTCTTTTGGGGTATTATGTATGATAAAGTGAGGAGTTTATTTATGAAAAGCTATTTTATTTATGTTGAAAATCGAGGGCGTGACAACTTGGTATCAGAGCATAGGTTTAGAACACATAGAGACCGTGGGGAGACTTTTTAGTCTCATGGGTTCAAAATCTGCTGCATACTTTTACAAAACACTCATGTGCTTGCATGATTGAATTAGGGTGTAGACACCCCAATTTGGACTCTTCGAATTTCCTTAATTTGTGGCTCGGAGGCTCCCCGATGACGAATTTGGATTGAAACAAGCCCTAGACGGTCAGGACAATGCTCCTTGGAAGGCTTTAAAAAGGAAAATAAAATATCAAAATCAGTCTCAAGCACTCTAGATTAGTCTCAAGCGCTCCAAACAACTTTCATAACCTGGGATCTGACAAATTCTCGAGCGCTCGAGAATGAACTCCCAAGCACTCGAGAGTGCTCTCGAGCGCTCGAGACTTCTGTGCTGCCCAATGGGTAACGGAGCTTCCCCACTTCCCATGCAAGCCATCATCACAGCCGTCTTCAGCTCATTCAAACCTCAGACAACACTCAACCTCAGTCAGGAAGAGTCAGGCCTGAGGATTGTCAAAGATTCCAAATTTCATTTTGCCAAAATGAGACCATATACTATTTTCCCTATATATAGGCCATTCCAGTTTAGAATAGGCAGGAAGTGCTCTCTCTAAACACCTCTTTGACTATTCAAACAGAGCTGCTCTCCATCTCTCTCAAAATTCCGTTTTCAAAAAATAACAAAATAACCAAAAACACAAGGTACCCAAAAACATGCAAGGAGTTCACATCACCCCCAAGTTCTGATCCTCCTGATCTCCTTCACCTCATTCATCTTTCTAAGATTTTCGAAGGAGCAAGGTTCAAACCAAAAGGTAGAAGCTTTTTTACCTTAGTGTCAAGCAAAACAAGGCTGTTTTCCTTTCTGAGGGAGGTCCCTCAGCCCCCTCAGTCTTTGATACTAAGCATGGGTTGAGTGACCTCAGTGTTAAAACAAGAGCAAAGCGGTACAAATACATTTTCTGTTCCTATTTACTGGAAGCACTCCCGAGCGCTCAGGAATACTCTGGAGCGCTCGAGAGTGGTTACAGTCCAGTCTCCTTCTTTTAAGCATTTAAATGGATATGCATGGGCAGTAGAAAAAAAAAGTGTTTTCATGCAGATCAATCCTCTTGGGATTTGTTGGTACAAAAGATCTTCATTTCTCAAAAAGAAACAAAGAAAGATATTCTTATTTAAAGACATGCAGAAGGGTTTTGTTCAGAATTTGAAAAGACAAATTTCATATTTCAGAAGTGTAAGATCTGATGTACCAGCATGCTAAGATGAGTGCATGAGGCAGTTGAAACTAGTTCTGGGGTACAGATCACTCCCAAGCGCTCGGGATCACTCCCAAGCGCTCGGGATCACTCCCAAGCGCTTGAGAGTGGTTGCATGCAACTCCAGCCCATCTTTCTCTCAGTTTGATCCTCATATTGTCCCTGCATGGCCATGCATGTGTCTCTCTTTACCTCTTATAATTGTTAAATCACTTTCCAAAATGGCTAGGTTGTATGGCTTAGAAGAATGAGACCTATCCTCAGTCTACTGAGTCATCTGTCAAGCCTATAGTGTATTTAATGTTATTCCAGTCTATACTTTCAGCATTGTACTCTATTGTATCCCGTGGTACTAACAAGATGTGCAGGTTGAGTGTCTGGTACTCCGAAGCGCTCGGGAGTTCTTCCGAGCGCTCAAGAGTGGATCAGTGACAGGATCCTCCAGTTTCTAGCATCTCGCACTTCATTACTATTTTTCACTCATTCACTGTACACATGCACATGCATGCACCCTCTGTACTTGATATATCTGTAAATGCATGCTAACTGTTTAATGAAATAAAATCCTTTCAAAAATCCCACAAATATCTAGTAAAGACCGATTTCAAATCGGGCGAGGGGGGTGCCGTAAAACCCTTCCCCCCTCATAACGTGGCTCCCGAACCCTTTTCCTAAATCTCTGGTTTTCAATTCAAATCAACCTTTTTTTCGAATAAAACAGTTTCTCGGGTGACAAACCACAAATCCGGGTGGCGACTCTCAAAATTATTCTCAAAAATCCAAAAACGGTGTGGCGCTTCTTTTTCAGGCTGCCCCGATTCCACCCGGGGCTATGGTAGCCCACATAGTGAATCATTGAGGTGTTGCATTTCGCATTACGGCTTAGTGACATTGAGTAATTGACCTGCATTGGGAAGTTTAAGGCTTAGACCTCATTGTGGTGATTATGGATGTGGCTATGTTAACGTGTGAAGCAAAATATAAGATAGCATATGATAAAAAGGATAGAATGTTGATATGACTTACGAGGTGAGTGTTAGATATGTTTTTAATTGAATTGCATAGATTATGTGTTAAGTTAAAACCTGTATGAGATGAGCTGTATAGGGTATAAGAATAAGGTGAGTAATAGATGCGTTGGGAATTGAGTTAGTGCATGTATTGAATGTGTTTGAAAAGGGTAAAGGCCTGTTGTGGTGATAACTGTGGTTGGTTATTGTAGTGGTAGTTATTGAGATAGTTATTATAAGCATAGGTAGGGCAAGTCAAACCTACATAGGAGATATAAGTATCCAAAGTTGAGATAGGCAAATTAGGGTTATAGGTAGGGTGTCGGGATACTGTATGTGTCTTCTGGACACCCAGGCGACTACCGATGAGATCCAATTGGAAGAGGCGCTTGATCACCGCTCCTTCTAGATGGAAGTCTTGGAAAGTCAATTGGACACTAGGATTGTGTATAGGGGTCAGATCTCTAGGCTTGAGATAGATGGCTCTACGTAGAAATTTCGCAGAAAAGGGAAGTGTTATGGTGTCGTGGTCTTCATTGTTAAGGTGAATGTCATGGTGGTGTCATTATGACAGGATGGTAGAAAATAGTGATAACATTGTGTGAAAAAAAAAGAGCGAGACAAGACTTGAGGTGTATTATATCGATGTGCTCTGAGTCGTGTGATTGATGTCAGTGTGTGATGAGAGACTGGTTTAAAGTGAGGGCAATACGAATGTGAACTGTTGAGATTGACAATGAGGTGAAAAGTGATTGGTGTTCTGAGTGGGAATGGTAGGAACTTTGAAGTGATAGGCATGTGGAGAAATGGTATGTTGTCAATTGAAGGATTGGAGTGTAGAGATCGTGTATGGTGTAGAATCGGGTATGTAGGCTGACATGCGAGGTGAAAAACGAACATGTAGAGCACTCCGTTCAGTTGAATAATGCTAGGTGTAAATACGAGAGACATCTTCCCTCAAGATTGATGTGTGGTACATCTCTTTCGTAGCTTGTACGATTTGAAGGGTTGCTAGGATGAAATCGAGGAATCGTTGTGTGTAAATGTCCTTTGATGTATAGTATGAACGAGCTTAAATGGTGATATGAGAAACAAATGGCATATTGATAGTTAGTTGACTGAAGTGGAATTTATCCGTACTACTTCTATGTGAATAAGTCTTTATTGTGAGTTCACCATATGTGAATGAGATGAATGACTAAATTTTAAAGTGTATCGGAGGAATTGTTGTATGGTGACCTAGGATATGTGATTTGAATTGGCTCCATCAGTGAGGGAGGTACCAATGGGGGTATCGGGATCCCTTAAATGGCCCGGCAGGAGCTTTTGCTAATGGTACAGAACGATAAAGGAATTGTGACGCGATGTGAATGGAAAAAGAGGTATCATTAATGGGAAAGTGTGATTGATATGAAAGACATTGGCTTTGCGATTCTTTGATTGTGATGGCTTCATAAGTTATTATAGCGGACCAGTAATTTGAAATATGATGTAAGGCAGTGGCAGTCATGAGAAAATCTTATAGATAATAAGTTCTTGTAGTCAATATAGAGTCTTTGTGTGTAGTCACGGTACTTCATTTATGTCGTTGACATTGGGACAATTTCTTGTCATGTATTGTTTCGCCTTTGAAATACCGTACCTAGTTTCTGTTGTTCATTCTACCTGTCATCCCATTTGCATATCATGGTTGTGTAGATTTCTCTACTGGGCTAGTGTAGCTCAACCTATCATTTTCAGGTGTGAACTCGGAGCTGTAGCATGGAGTGAAGTGCAAGCATGCTAGAGCATATTTTCGGAAGAAGTGGTAGAAGTGACTCATGGATATTTTGGGTAAATCATGTTTTGAGAATGTAATAGAACTTTAACTCTACTCCTTTTAATGATGTAATATATTCAAATTCTTGGAATTGGATTTGTAATTTAATGATCAGGACATGGTGAACTCTTTTGGGGTATTATGTATGATAAAGTGAGGAGTTTATTTATGAAAATCTATTTTATTTATGTTAAAAATCGAGGACGTGACATCTAGCACGAACCCATGCGATTCAAGGCTCGTAGCGCAGGTGGATGATGGGTTAAAGGTTGAAATATGAAGAGGTGGAGGTTGATTGGTGGGTTTTAAGCTTAAAGGAGAGAGAGAGAAGAGATAGAGAAAGAGAGAGCCGAGAGAGGGAGAGAAAGACGTGAGGAGAGAGAGAGAGATAATTTGGGAGATTTTTATCTCCTACTCACACCCACCATTATATATACTCACACACCAACCAAATTACACTAGCATTCCCTCCAATTACGATTCTAGCATACAAACCCCAAATCAAATCAACTCTTCAAATTTCACATGAATCCCAACTTCACATTAACTTATAACATTTCATTTTTTTTTTCTCAATTTCGATTATCAGATTAACCCTTAAATATTTTCTAAAATCTTTGGTCTCTACGGGGGGTACTTCCTTATTTTCATTAAATAAATTAAAGGAAAAAAAATTTAAAAGAAAGGTTATAAATGCAATATCTACTGATAATGAAAATAAGTGTAGATGTGCTGGGAACGATTGATATATTCATTCATTCATTCAATTTCTTTTGTAATGTTTTCTCACTCAACATTCAAATCATACATCCGTACCTTTTGTGTTCAGATCTTGTAACAACTCCGATTTTTAATAAATAAAAATCTCGTTGTGTTATTCAAAATCCTATATTTATTTCTGGATGGCTTTATAATTTCTTTAATTTCTAATAATCCGTCATAATTAGATTTGCGACTTATAAAATTAGACCACCTCTCACCGGACAATCTAGTCATGACAAGTGTGCTTATAAATGCACTGGTATATTTTCCTAGTAATAGAAATAAAGTCTTAAATTATATTTCTTGGCTAGCAATCCTACTCGGCAAATATAGTTAGTTTCTAACCAACTAATTGAAGAAAGCTAACTACCATTTCACTTAGTTACATGCTTCTAACCCTAGATGAACTTTATGAACCCTTCAAACCCTAGTGGAACCCTTTGTACCAAGGTAATTATTATATATATATATATATATGTATATATATACAAATATACTAGTTTGACTAGTCAATTCAAGTCGTACTTGTCACCTTTAACCTTTACCCATTGGATGATAAATGTTAGGGAAACTTTTATCCCTTGGACAATAGAAAACATAGACTTTCCACCAAAGATACTTTTCTGGATTTGTTAAAGTACACATATAAGATTATATATATACATATGTACCTCATAGTTTATTATAAATATGCCTAAAGGACATATAGTCATTTCAAGATCTTATTCAGGTATATCCACTTCTTTAACCGTTGGTTAATAATTACTAGGGAAAATTTTATCCCTTGGGTAAT
Organism: Rhododendron molle; assembly: GCA_025413875.1. Lineage (NCBI taxonomy): Eukaryota > Viridiplantae > Streptophyta > Magnoliopsida > Ericales > Ericaceae > Rhododendron > Rhododendron molle. The sequence goes on along the minus strand of CM046398.1, from coordinate 2,068,426 downwards.
AAAAGTTAGTCTTGCCAATAAACACTTAGATAAATAAAACAAGTCACTTTCTTAGATTTTCTATGTACTTGTATGCTTTAAAATAGGTATGAAGTTATTACCATAGATTCTCTAAGTACACTAATATAATATATATAGGTGCATGTACTTCTTAGACTATTTTATTAGGGAATCTTGACCATATTTATGATGAAGTCACTTGAAAGCCCAATGACCCTTACTCTTTCCTAAACTAAATCACTTAGTACATAAGAGTACTTCTATATATATATATATATACATAGGCATATATATATATATATATATATACTTAGTACTAGAGAGAGAGAGAGAAAGAGAGGCCGAGAGGGGGAGAGAAGGGAGTGAGTGTGTGCATGTGTTTTGGTACACCTCAATCAAGTCATGGCCAATCTCACACTCAACTTAAGTACTTCATGACAACCAAATCTAGATTTTCTTTTGCCATTTCCTACAAGCAAGCCCTCCCAAAGTACAAGACTAGACCAAAAACCCCTTTTTATAATCTAAAGTTTGTCCTAGAATGGAAGTACAAGGGAGGAAGATCTTTGCATACTTTCAAGACTTGAAAAGGCAACACAATGGAGCAAAATCCATGGGATAAAGGTGAGAGAGAGGGCTGGCCAAGGAGAGGGGAGGGAGAGCCAAAGTTTTGCTATAAATAGTACCCATTTCATGCCATTCAACTCACACCTTCAAGCATTGCAATTTCTCTTTCTAGAATTCTTAAAGTTTGTTCTTGTTCTTCTTGTTCTTGAGTTGTTCTTGAGTTCTTCCCAAGTTGTTCAAGAAACTCATCCAAGACCACCACTAAACCGCCACTCAACCACCCTTCCGATCCAAAAAGCTTAAGTAGTTTAGTCGAGACCTAGTTTCAAGAGAAACCTTTCTCTTTCGAAGCAACCAAAAGCCTACCGTAGGAAGTCACTCCGTCCGACGTACTTTCTTTCCTCTGTAGTCGTCACTACCACCAAGAAACGGTAGATTATCCCTTACTCATTAATCGTAAGTATAGAAATCGTATGATTGTGACTAGAAGCTAGTTCATTTCTTACAATGTTTGGATGCATGATAGTTAGTATACTTGTTTGACTAATGGGGGTAATTATATGTTGAATATACGACTCTTACTTCAATAAACATATGTTGTTTTGAATTTCCCACAAAAGAGGAAAGAACGGATTTTGAAAGATAAGAGTTTAACGCTTGATTAGAAGTAGTCGTATTTGATCTTTAAGATGGTTATGAGCATGTATGCATGTTTGCTTGAATTACTTGTGGTTGTGGGAGAAAGCATAAGTGGTTTCCACTCCAAAGGCGTCCGTACATGTGGCGTTATGCTTTAAGTGGTTATTTGAGCATGATTTAGTAATATAGAGTTGGATGATCTTGCTAGTTTAGTTTCAAGGTTACAATGGATGATTTATGTGTTCTTATGTGAAAAAGTCCTACCGCGGAGTCTATGCATGAAAACGAGACACAGAAATTGAGAAAGTTAGAAACATGACACGTAAGGTGTGGTAAATGAAAAGATGTGTTTTACGAAGGAGAAAAGTTTTTGGAAACCGCAATGTGGCCGGACTTGCCCATTGTGTGGTGTGTGTGTGTGTGTGCCAATGGGAACCCGGTGCAACGGAACCATTGTGAGGATACTCAGGAGACCGGAACGGTGGAACCAAGGTTGGGTGTGGCTTGGTTATCCACGGAAAGGAGCCAATGCAAGGTTTTGTGTGCCAATGGGAACCCGGTGCGACGGAACCATTGTGACGATACTCAGGAGACCGGAACGACGGAACCGAGGTTAGGTGTGTTAAAAACAAATTTTAAAACGATGAGTTGATATATGGAAAGTGGAATTGGTGACACGATCTAAGACAAGATGCGTAGGAGAAACTCATAAGTCATGGACACCGACGTTGGTTTGAATAGTGAATGTGGATGTGTAATTGTTAACTATTGTATTAAAGATGTGTGTTCTATTTGAAAATCGTTAACTACATGATCTTTCATATACAAGTTAAGGGTTAGTGGGTTTGGTTTATTCTATTGAGTTTGTAAAGCTCACGGTGTTGCCTTTGGTGACCCTGACATATTATGCAGGTGGCGACGTTGGTATAATGTGTCAGACTTTATAGATGAACATGGTGAGCTGTATACCTTGGAGGCTTTCGGAGCGGAAGAGCTGGCTAGGATGAAGGAGCAGGCAGAGCAGTAGATAGGAACCCTAGTTTTCCCTCCTTTTGTTGAATAAAAGTACTCTTGAGAGAATTATGATGTAATAATGAGCCAGACTTTATTTTGTTTTTCAATGGAATTGTCTAATTAACATTCCCAAAATTAGGGGCATTACAGTTCTGTAGACACCCCAATCTGGGCCATCGAATAATCTTTAAGTTCTCCGATGATGAAATAAGGAAAAATGTACCTTCAAGGCTTGGATTATTGCTCCCCTCTTACTCCTTCTCTAACCTCAAGAAAATCCCCTTTTAGACATATAGGGTGGCCCTCCGTTCAATTGCAAAAGAGAAAGATGCGTTTGATTTGTCAAAAATAACTTTTTCTATGACACATTGAGGGTAAAATGGGCACACTTTTCAATGTATAAAACGGCTTTGAGTGAAACCGATTGGGTTAGAAAGAGGACTCGACAAGCTTTCCAACGCTTGAACCGTGCTCAAATCCGAGTTCGGAAGTGTCCGGAGCGCCCCCGCGAAGTTCAGTGTGCTTTATTGTCTTGGGAAACTACAAGGCATTTCAAAAAATTTCGAAAAATCACTCCACCGCATGAGATTTCAATATGCAGCACAATATTTCTCTTTATGTTGGGCGGCGTTTTGGAGAAAAGTTCTGACAGTTGCAGAAAGTTGTCGGCCAAGCCTGCAGGACAGGCTTGGCCAGAACATTAGTTTTATTCGGCTCAGAAACCACCTCCCCTCTTTGTAGTGATCATCCTTGGCCCTCTTGCCTATAAATACACCCCTCCCGCTAGTTGAGAAGCACCCCTTCAACTCCAAATAAAATTACTCTGCCATTTTCTAGACTCTCACTCTCTCTCTCTAAAAATACCCTTATTCTTCTTTTCCTCTTAAGTTCAGTAAACTACTGACTTAGGAGAACCTCCACCTCAAACCATCCAAACACCCTCACATCCTTCAATCCCCATTCAAGCTCAAAAGGAATTTTTAGTCCAAATCAACCTTCATTCCTCCATCTTCAAGCACATCCAAGCCTCGATCAAAAGGTATAAACAAATTCCTTGGGCTAAACCCCGTTTTGGCCTTGAGGGGAGCCGATTGAAACCCTTCTCGGTCTTTTTATACCGAGTTCGGGTCTCAAACGAGCTTTATATTCAAAAAGCACAAAAAACTCTGTTTCTGCACTGGATACGCAACATCGTGTCGCGTTTTACGACACTGCACGGTGTAGCGTATTACACCGTGCATTATTTTATTTCTCGTACATATTCCTTTTTCTGTTATTCTGTTTAGTCTATTTATTGTGAAGTTTGAGGCATCTTGGAGCTCATTTTCAGAACATTTCCAGAATGGTTTTTGACATCCAAAATCCTTTTGGAACTTTAAAAGTCATTTCAACTTGTCCTAAGAATATTTCGGATACCTGATTGTGTTTTAAGATGAGTCAAAGGACCTTTTAAATCATTTTCAGCCTTGCAAACGAATACTGCTTCTTTTTTGGTCCCCAACTCATTTTGAGACGCAAAATAAAAATCATTCTGGAGTGTACATAATGGTATGTCGTGCGGCGTGTTCGAAATACAGTGTCGTACATCATGTACCCGCACGGCATATAGGTCAAACCACGTTGCTGTCTTCATATTCCCTTCCCTTCATTGTGCTGCACATTTTGTATATTTTTTTTATTCACTTTTGTTTAAAGCTAATATCATTCAAAGATTGTGTAATTGCATTCCAGAGTGGTTTCTCACGTCAAAATCATTTTCAAACTATAAAAAGTTTCTCTAAATGTCTTAAAGTGATTTTTAATGTGGTTTCACATGGCAAAATGAATTAAAAGGCTTCACAATCTGTTTTTCGGAAACTCAGAATGAGAAAGAGTCCATTTTAGAGGCTAATGGTTCATTTTATGATGCAAGTTCGAACCATTCTGGAATATTTAGAAAGATATATCGCACCACATTCCTTGTACACCGTGCGCTGTATTTTTCTGTCGCACAACATTTGTTTTGACAATAGCAGTTTTTGACTCTGTTAGCTTTCTGTTATTTATACATTGTACTTTCGTTTCATATTGCACAGTTCGCACCACAAGTACGACAATGTGTTATATTTAATCCCGTGTCCTTTTCCCGTATATGTTTTAAAGTTATGTTTTTCAAATGATATTAAATCTCCCATTTAAAATGCTTAGTAGATACCGGTTTTTCCCGGGCGAACGGGGTGCTTTTTCAACAAAAACCTTCCCCACTTGTAACGTGGCTCCCAGATCCAAAACCTCAACGTTTTTGCTAGATCGAAAGTCTTTTTCTCTCAAACAAACTCTCGATTTTTCGGATCATCCACCTCAAAAATCCTGGTGGCGACTCTTCGAGAGCGTTTCGGGCACGGGAGCCCACAGTGGCGACTCTGCTAGGGACTTTTATTCAATACTTTACATGTGCTTTTTTTAAAAAAAAAAGAAGAATAAAGAGTATTGAATAATCAAGAGGGCCAAACTTGAAAGGCATTTTTCTTGGGGGATATAAAATCATTTGAAAATCTGAACTTTTTATTTTACACTTTGCACCGCACAAGTCTCGCTGGTGTATTTCGGTTGTCTTGCCTAGTTTACCGGTGACAAGCTCTCCTAGGATGCCTAGCAGCCCTCGACTATGATGAGCCATCGTGCTATTCGACCATTGTCTTACAATACATTTGACATGGGAAGTACATCTTGGCTCTAGTCCAGGGAACACTTTTGAGACCAAAACTGGCCTTCTGCACTTGTACATAGTCGTAGAACCTTCCCAATTAGGACAGGAACCCATGGCTAGGACTTATATGATATATCCTATTTACGTGCATATCTTTCATGTACATACATATCATCCATTCATCATTGCATTCATGTAGGCTAGAGGCTAGGCTCCTGCAAACCGGTAGGCTAATCCGTCTTTTAGAATTATTCTAGGTTTCTCGGTTTTTTGAAGGTTGCTAACACCCGATGAAGAGTCGTGCCCCATGGGATGCACGTTACTTAATACTAATTAGTCCTTAAAATGACGCGTTTGAGGGAAATCAATTCTTAATAAGTCTTCGATGCATTTTTTTTAATCAAAGGTTCAAAAAAAATGAAAAAAAATATACATGAAGGAATGGCTAAAGTATTAATGCTGTAATACTTACACCGTCTAGGCTCGCCGCTCACGCCACCTGGTCGTAATACCGCATCATTTTTACCACATCATTCCAGAAGCACAAATTGAACTTTTGAAAAAAGCAAAAAAAATGAAAATTTAGTTTGTTTTGACATCTCTTAAGTTTCGTTGTTTATAAAGGATATATTGTCAAAAGAAACTCTGAGAATTGAGGCAACTTTTTAAAACCGTTTTCTGTGAGTCTAGAAGACTTAAAATCTATGGAGAATGAGATACCTCCGGTGTTCGCCGTGCCCGAACGGCCCCTTTGGTCTGGATCTAGCCTTAGGATGTGCTTGTATCTAGGTTTCGACAACCTTATTGCTTTGTCTCGGTTGGTCAAGATAAGGAGATTGGCTCTGATTCCGAAACATTCGAAATTTAATTTGCCTGACACGACTTACCCATGGCTGCTGAAACCCTTGGTACAGTCACATCCTAAGTGAGATTTGGAGCTGAGGTAGGTCTTAGGACGTAGACGACGCCGACGACATTGCATGGACATGATTCTCTGGCAGAATCTGAGTTGCCTTTTTGCCTTACTGTTAGTTCTAAAACATTGGTCATTTGAAAGAAGAGACTATACCCAATTGGTTTCGTCCACTCCGAAGGTCCGTTCGCATAAACACCATGGAAGAAACCTAGTTAATTGGGGTTGGGGTGTTATAAGAAGGATAGTAATCAGCAGAAGCAGCAATACCGCCTAAAAATCCATTACCAATGGCTGACCAAGGAAATGGGGTGGAAGAACTTAAGCAAAACATGGCGGCTTTGGATACCCAGCTTAAGCAATCCATTGCCAATGTCAACGCACAACTCAGGGCTTCCATTACCTCAATCCAAAAAGACATGCTCATGATAATGGAAAGTATACAGGAAATCAGTGATAAGCTTTAGACTAGGCCACCCCCACAGCCCAAACAACCCAAAGAAGAAACACCAGAAGCAGACCTTAACCTGGCTGCCCTCATCGCCAAAATCAGTAAGCTAGAGGAGTTTGTTCAAGAAACCAAGTGGCTTGGGAAGGGAGAAATTGACATGAGCGAGCTGTGCTTATTCCCAAAAGCTAAACTACCAGAAAAGTTCAAAGGCGTGGACTTTGCAAAATTCGACGGCACCGGAGATCCAAAAGCCCAACTTTAAGGGGTATGTTGGTTCTCTCACCATGCGGGGAATTGAAAAGGAAGCCATGGCACAGCTGTTTCATGAATCTCTGTCAGGTTCGGCACTACAATGGTTTCTTTCCTTGGCACCCTCGAAGAAAAAGACATGGGAGGATATTGGAATGACTTTTGTGTCCCAATATGACTTCAACGTTGAGCTGAAAATGACCACCCGAGAACTTGAGAACACCAAAATGGGCGAAAATGATAGTTTCACTGACTATGTAAAAAGGTGGAGAGCCAAAGCTGCCCAAATGCACAATAAGCCAGACCTAAAGGAGCAGATGCATATTATCACTAAAAACCTGCCTAGTGCCTTTGCTCCTTACATGGTTTTGTCATAATCGTCTCCCAATTTTGAGACCTTCTATGATTCTGGATTGGCTGTTGAAGAAGCCCATAGGGATGGTACCCTCGAGAACAAAGAACCCACCTTAAAAGGCAAGGGACTCCATCCTGGCAATGGCGAAGTCCTTTTTGGAAACAGTAATACCTTCCACGTTGGGAACTCCTCAAATGCCAAAACCCTCGAAATAAACCAGATAGCAGATAAACCAACTCGCACCTTCACCCAATTCAGCACACCCCTATCCACGCTCTATGAACAGCTCCTCAAAACCGGTCTCATCAAGCTGCTCCTTCCAACTCCTCTACCCCAAAAGCTTCCAGCCTACCACGACCCAAATGCCTTCTGCTCCTTTCACCAAATGCCTGGTCATGTTACCGATGAGTGTCACCGTCTCTGTCACAAAATTCCAGACCTTATCGATAGCAAAACCATCCTTTTGCCACCAAAGGAATCAAACACCTTGTCAAATCACCACATCAACACTAGCTCCATTATATTTGACCCTACTCACTATATCATCCTTGCTCACCTACCCAAACCAATTGTACCCATTCCCAATGAATCCAGTATTTCAGTATTGGAATTTGAACCAACGACGGAGCAAATGAAACTTAAACAACTGAGGAAGGCTTTGGAGGAAATGGGCCATAAAATGGATACGCAAATGATCCAAATGGAGCCCTTAACACAAAAGATGGATAGTCTCCTCACCTCCTTAGTCTCGGATCCAAATCTAAAGCAAAATGCTAAGGAAGACATGGATGAAGGGCATTCACACCTAAAGATGAGGCTCTCTGAAATGTTCAAAGGCCTAGCCGAAGCAAGCGAGGCCTACAATACGAGCAAAGATTCTGGTACTACAATGAGCCCTCAGCTTAAAGCAGCGCCAAATCAAGAACCTCATCCCGCTTCTTCGCACCCCAATCCATGGTTTATGGGGAGCTCCTCAAAGCTGGCCTCATTTAGCCACTCCCTCCAGCTCCTCTCCCTCAAAAGCTCTCAGTATCCCATAACCTCAGTACCTTCTGCATCTTCCATCAAATGTCCGGCCATAACACAAACGACTGCATCCGCCTTCACCATGTTATCCAAGACTTTATCGACAACAAGGTCAATAAGGCACCTCCTCAACCAAAGCTAGACCCCATGTCCAAGCGCAATCCTTGCATCAACACCACCTTCTTCACCAGAGAAGGGTAAACCATCAAGAGCCATGCAACAGTCCGACCTTCCACGAGTCTGGGAGTTTTCAAGCTCTGAGTCCTTGTCCTCTAAATAACCATCTTTGTGTTTGAGTCAGTTTGTACGTCAAGTCTTTCATGCTTTCCCTATTGTGTCTATGTGTTTTCAACTTTACTCTGAGAGTCAAAAAAAAAAAGGGGAGTGTCAGTTTCGTGGGCCTGAACTACGTTGTGACCTAATTCCTTTACAGGATACGTAGGCAGCCTCATCCTGAGGCCCGATCACGAGCATTCAAGTCAATCCCAAGGTTCGGTCATGGTCTTTTGAGTCAACCCCTAGTGGTCCAATCGCTGTCTTTTGAACGTCGCATCTCTATGATAAACTCAGGATTTTGAAATTATTTTCTACCATCAGTTGAAAATTATGATAATCACTTCAAAATACGAGATAATTTTTTATTGAACCGTCACCTCAGAAAAGAAGAAGAATTTCAAGGGACCACTTCCCGATGTCATATCTATTCTAAGAAGCAATGTCGTGACTCTGAAAAGGCTTGCTAGGTCAAAACCTCAAAATCTGACCTAGGCAAAAGTTAGAGCATGCAAACAAAAGCCTCTCAATGGAGCATCTAGAATTCAGTTGTTAGGTTGCGCAATCCAAAATGAAGAAAGGCCATCGTTTCTTTCATCCTACACATAAAGATATATCTTTTGATAGCTCCTTTTGAGCCCCAATCAAATTCTTTGAACCCCAGCTAGCCAGCTATTCCCCGCATCGGGGTGAAATAAAAAATAAAAGTGCCAGAAGAAACATTGAAATTCAAAGCATCAGAAGAGTGAAAGTGTCAAACACACCAAGATTCAGAGCATCAACAAGATGAAAGTGTCAAACACACTGAAAGGCATTGAAGGCATGAGAAATCAGGAGAAAACGCCCACCAAAGTAAAGGGGCATAGAAAGTTCAAAGATAGCTGCTAGTTTTGAAAACCCAAAAAGAAAGTAAAATTTTTGGGCCAATTGTCTTTTCTTTGTTAAGCCAAACCATGGCCCACATTACAACCCAAAAAGTCCTTTCAGATTGGAAAGCGCAACTTGATAGGAAGAACCCTAGGTGTTAAGTGGCATGACCGAAAATCAATACATGTAGAAAAGTCAAAGCATTACCCAAAGCAAAAATCCAGACTGGGACATTTTTGATCCACGGGCCATCATCAGCAACCTGAGGCATGGCTCATGATAAAAACTCTCGTGTTTTGACAAAACAAAATCGAAAGATTTGAATGAAAATCAATTGATGGAGTGAAATAATTTTGAAATTCCAAAAGGAGAATTCCAAGAACTTGGGCATGTCTGTCATTTCAAAATAGTCAAACTCTTTGTCCAATCAGAGGCTCCATTCGAAAGTCACTTCGTCTTTCTCTCCCATATTTGCGTCAACATAGTCTTGTCAAAATCCACCCCTTTTGCCAAAAGTCAAAAGAGTCATCTCGATTTTGTCAATTCTCGACTCGTGGAAGTCATTTCAACGCATGGAAGAATACCACCCCTGAGAGAAGCTCATTGGGCTGAAAATCATAAGGGCAGGTAGACCCAAGCAAAAATTAGAGCAAAAGCCTGCTAGGTCGAAAACCTGCAAGGGCGGCCTAGGCAAAAGTTAAGGCAGTTAATCAAGCGCTCGCTAGACCGAAAACCCAAAAGGGCAGTATTAGGCAAAATTTAGAGCACAAAAGAAGAGTGTTAATACCCGAGCGAAACCATAGCCTAGACTGCGCTGGGACAACTGCTTGTCAAAACCATCAGGTCTGGGGGTTGTTACTCACTGGGGCACATCGGCTCAATGCCGTCAACCAGGAAAAGCAAATCCAAGACTCTAACCCAGGCCAAAGGCAAACCCTAGCTCAAATCCAGCACAGAATCCAACCCAAATTCAAAGCTCCTGAGAATATCGGTCCACTAGCCAAAGACAGTAGCAAATAGGGTGCTCAGACACGTCCCCTGGTTTTCAAGGACTATCACCATCGTTGTCGTTCGGTGTCATAGGCGAATCTCGAATGATTGTTCAAGAGTCAATTAAGCATGTAGTTTTTCTCTAGCTATGGTCTAACCGACCTACAAACCTTTTAGTATCTCGAGCAGTGGTTTGTCCTCTGGGACTTCACATTGTCTAGCACTTCGTCCTTTGGGACTCACACTCTATCTGGACTTCGTTCTCCGGGACTCGCACTCTATTTGCACTTTGTCCTCTGGGACTGCACTTTGTCTCGCACTTTGTCATCTGGGATTTCACTTTGTTTAGCACTTCGTCCTCCTAGACTCACTTTTGTCATACTTGCATTGATTTTACATGCTCACGTGACATTCCATGACATATCAACTTGCATCATCATTCATGTATTGTCTCAATTGAATGTCAAATTCAAGCTCTTTAAGTTCAAGCTTCTTTCAAAAATTCAAGTTCTTCAAAATTCTAGTTATTCAAACTCAAGTCTCTTCCAAAATTGAAGCCCCCCTTCAAACTCAAACTTCTTTCAAAATTCAAGTCCCTTTCAAAATTTAAGCCATTCAAATTCAAAGTCTTCAAAATTCAAGCTATTCAAATTCAAGTATTTCAAAATTCAAGTCTCTTTCAAAATTCAAGTAATTCAAACTCAAGTCTCTTTCAAAATTCAAGCTTCTTTCAAAGTTGAAAGTCTTCAAAATTCAAGCTATTCAAAATCAAGTCTCTTTCAAAATTCAAGCAATTCAAACTCAAGGTCTCTTTCAAAATTCAAAATTCAAGCTATTCAAATTCAAGTCCCTTTCAAATTCAAGCTATTCAAATTCAAGTTTCTTTCAAAACTCAAAATCTTCAAAACTCAAGCTTTTCAAATTCAAGTCTCTTTCAAAATTCAAATTCAAGTCTCTTTCAAAATTCAAGCTATTCAAATTCAAGCTAAAGTTACTTCCAAAACTCAAAATTCAAGCTTTTCAAAAAAATCAAGAAAGTCGTGCCTAGATTAAAAAGCTCATTTAAGTCCTCCGGGACTTGTAGCATTTTAGTCCTCCGGGACCCGTCTCAATTTAGTCCTCTAGAACCTATCTCGATTTTGTCCCCCGGGACTCGTCTCATTTTAGTCCTTCAGGGACTTGTCTTATTTTAGTCCTTCGGGACTTGTCTTGCTTTAGTCCTTTAGGGACTCATCTCAAGGAATTTCATAACACTCAGCATTTCAAGCACTCAATCTTCTCAAGTTTACTTTCGCAATTTGTCCTCTGGGACTCGCTTTACTTGCATTGTCCCAATTGAACTACGTTGGTCTGATCCCTACAATGGGGTACGTAGACAGCTCCATGAGCGCGACCACCTTTATTGCATTCTTGCATTTAACTTAAAGATTTTGGAGCAATGGATTGGGATGTCTAACCTTTAACGTCACTTATATCAAGCAATGGTATCTAAGTTCTGTTAAAGAGGGACTATTGTACACACCCCAATCTAGGTCATCGAATAATCTTTAAGTTTCCCGATGATGAAATAAGGACCTTCAAGGCTTGGATTATTGCTCCCCTCTTACTCCTTCTCTAACCTCAAGAAAATCCCCTTTTAAACATATAGGGTGGCCCTCGGTTCAATTGCAAAAGTGAAAGATGTGTTTGCTTTGTCAAAAACAACTTTTTCTATGACACATTGAGGATGAAATGGGCACACTTTTCAATGTGTAAAACGACTTGAGTGAAACCAAATGGGTTAGAAAGAGGACTCGACAAGCTTTCCAACGCTTTGAACCGTGCTCAAATCCGAGTTCGGGAGTGTCCGGGGTGCCCCCGTGAAGTTTAGTGTGCTGTGTTGTCTCGGAAAACCGCACGGCATTCAAAACGCAGCGCGACATTTTAGAAACGTAGCACGGCATTTCAGAAAAATTTGAAAAATCACTCCACCGCACGGGATTTCAATATGCTGCACAACATTTCTCTTTATGTCACTCGGCGTTTCGGGAAAAAGTTCTGACAATTGCAGAAAGTTGTTGGCCACGCCTGCAGGAGCGGCTTGGCCAGAACATAAGTTTTATTTGGCTCAAAAGCCTCCCCTCTTTGTAGTGATCATCCTTGGCCCTCTTGCCTATAAATACATCCCCCCCCCCCCTCTCTAGTTGAAAAGCACCCCTTCAACTCCAAATAAAGTTACTCTGCCATTTTCTAGACTCTCACTCTCTCTCTCTCTAAAAATACCCTCATTCTACTTTTCATCTTAAGTTCAGTAAACTACTGACTTAGGAGAACCTCCACCTCAAAGCATCCAAACACCCTCACATCCTTCAATCCCCATCAAGCTCAAAAGGGATTTTTAGTCCAAATCAACCTTCATTCCTCCATCTTCAAACACATCCAAGCCTCGATCAAAAGGTATAAACAAATTTCTTAGGCTAAACCCTGTTTTGGCCTTGAGGGGAGCCGATCGAAACCCTTCTCGGTCTTTCTATACTGAGTTTAGATATCAAACGAGCTTTATATTTAAAAAGCACAAAAAAACCAGTTTCTGCACTGGATACGCAACATCGTGCGGCGTTTTACGACACTGTATGGTGTAGCATATTACACCGTGCATTATTTTATTTCTCGTACATATTCCTTCTTATGTTATTCTATTTGGTCATTTTATTGTGAAGTTTGAGACATCTTGGAGCTCATTTTCAGAACATTTCCAGAATGGTTTTTGACATCCAAAATCCGTTGGAACTTTAAAAGTCATTTCAACTTGTCCTAAAAAGATTTCGAATACCTGATTGTGTTTTAAGATAAGTCAAAGGACCTTTTAAATCATTTTCAGCCTTGCGGACGAATACTGCTTCTTTTTTGGCCCCCAACTCATTTTGAGACAAAATAAAAATCATTCTGGAGTGTACATAATGGTGGCATGTTCGAAATACCGCACTGTACATCATGTACCCGCACGGCATATTGATTAAACCACGTGGCTGTCTTCATATTCCCTTCCCTTCATTGTGCTGCACATTTTATATATATATTTTTTATTCACTTTTGTTTAAAGCTAATATCATTCAAAGGTTGTGTAATTGCATTCCAGAGTGGTTTCTCACGTCAAAATCATTTTCAAACTATAAAAAGTTTTTCTAAATGTCTTAAAGTGATTTTTAATGTGGTTTAGCATAGCAAAATGAATTAAAAGGTTTCACAATCTGTTTTTCGGAAACTCAGAATGAGAAAGAGTCCATTTTAGAGGCTAGTGGTCATTTTATGATGCAAGTTTGAACCATTAATTCTGGAATATTTAGAAAGATATATTGCACGGCATTTTTTGTACACCGTGCACCATATTTTTTTGTAGCAGAACATTTGTTTTGACAATAGCAGTTTTTGACTCTATTAGCTTTCTGTTATTTATACATTGTACATTCGTTTCATATTGTATAGTTCACACCACAAGCACGCCAATGTGTTATATTTAATCTCGTGTCCCTTTCCCGTACATGTTTTAAAGTTAAGTTTTTCAAATAATATTAAATCTCCCATTTAAAATGCTTAGTAGAGACCGGTTTTTACCGGGCGAGCGGGGTGTTCTTTCAACAAAAACCTTCCCCACTTGTAACGTGGCTCCCGGATCCAAAATCTCAACGTTTTCGCTAGATCGAAAGTCTTTTTCTCTCAAACAAACTCTCGGTTTCTCGGATCATCGACCTCAAAAATTTGGGTGGCGACTCTTCGAGAGCGTTTTGGGCGCGGGAGCCCACAAGTTCCAATATCAAACTGTAGCCATCGGACATTTCCATGCATTTGGTTTCAAGCATTTGAATTGTTAGAAAATGCAATGGGCTCTTGCGAGTGGGCAGTTCATCTTCTTTCACTGATAGGTGTAGTGTAAGGTTGAAAACAAGGACTGGGAGAGTGATTTTTCTCAAAATGAGATGAAAACAATATGTCTATAGTCTATACAGCTTCAAACTGAGTGAAACAATTGTATGAGGGTCTGTAGAAATTTGTTTGAGAAGTACGTGTGCAAGCTGGGTTGAGACACACCACATTATCAAAAGAAACCCATCAAAATAGGATTAGTCCTTTCTATATCAGAATTGATCTTATTCTAGTATCGGTATATTGAATAGGTATGATGGGTTTGTGTATTTTTGGTACATAGGGATTGGTATAATGGTTATCAAGTAATTGTTTCCATAAAATGTAGTTAAAAAAAAAAACACCAACATATTAGTTTAGCTTATGTTTGGATGGGGTATTGTGAAGGGAAATTGTGATATCCCTTTTAGTCTGTGGGCCCAGTCTTAAGATATCATTTGGGAAGTAAAATCTCTATTATAAAACAGAAGGATGTGGGGACAAGTTGTTGGAATGGCCTGGATTTGTTTGATCCAAGGGTTGAGAGGCATTCTTCTCATTTCATTAAAGAGCCCAAAGTTTTAAGCTAAATTACACAGCTGCCATACATGTCTCCTTCACCGTACTTCGTCTTTTCTTTCCACGTTTCAAACACCTCTCTCTCTCTCTCTCTCTCTCTCTCTCTCTCTCTCTCTCTCATACAAAAGTTCTAAACCCCAAACGACCAGTGGACTCCACCGATCTAACCAGCAGCTCCAACTCACGGACGCACCTTCTTAGCCAACCCCGCTGGCCCCCTGCCTCGCCTAGCAATGGAACGCACCCGGACACTGCAAGCCCGTAGCGCCTGACCATCGGAACACCACCACGGAAAACCCCTCTTGGCCCTCTTCCCTCTCTGCTTTTGAGAAGGTATGTTTGTGAAAATCTAACCAGCAGCTCCGACATCGGAACACCACCACAAAAAACCCCTCTTGGCCCTCTTCCTCTCTGCTTTTGAGAAGGTATGTTTGTGAAAATGTATGTTCAGGAGAATGCCTACAACCTGTTTGTGAAAATGCATGTGACTGGATTTTGTGTACTTTTGATTGTGCAACATTTAGTTGAATAATTAGATATTGGGGTCGTTTTCGTGACTGGGTTTTGTGTACTTTTGATTTTTTTCCTCCACTCAAGGGGTTTTTTGGGCTCTTGGAAAACCATTTTCAAAATTGAAGTTACCCATCATTATAACCTTTGGGTGACCTTTTTGTACCCGGCTTTTCCATAACCATCTTTCTTAACGTTGGCAATCAATTTAATTTTTCAGTCTCACGGACAAACACTCGATCACGGTAGAAAATTGGTATTTTTCTCATCTTTTGTTGGGGCTTTAAGATCAGAAGCGTTGTATTAGGAAATAGTGGCTTCTGGGGTTTAACCTTTCAAAATTACTTTGGTTTCGTATTACTGCTATGCATTTGTGGCCCATCATTTTACTGTCGTTCTTGATGCTAATTCATTTTTTCTCTTTCCAGGTAATTGTATGGGATGGGGGCAAAAGTATAATCGCCCTGTAATACTGTCATCATCATCAAGATTGGAAGCTTGCTTAGCGAGTGGTACGCTTTTTTGAGCTTTTTTGATTTCTCTGCTTTTGACCAATCACTCTCTTTCCTCGCTGAAGGTGACCTTCGGCGAGAGTTCTTTCTCCAATAACACTCCAATATGGTCTAAAATTAATTTGTATGGGGAACTGGTTAGTTTTAGGGCACTCCGGCGGACTTTTTAGTTTTCGGGGACTTCGGCGTTGTGGGATTCATAGAGGTTATTTTTGGTGAATTGGCAAACATTATGATGATCACATTGTATGGGTGACTGGTTAGTTTTAGGGCACTTCGGCGGACTTTTTAGTTTTGGGGGACTTTGGCATTGTGGGATTCATAGAGGTTTTTTTTTTTGAATCGGCAAACATTTTGATGATCACAGCTAGGTTAGAGCTACCATCCTTCAACCCTTGAAGCATCTCAATATTCTCATCTCTATGAGTTTGTTTTTTCCAATTTTTTAGGCTTTGTGTTCCAGTTAAACTCTTTTATCCTAACTGTCGCTTTGTGTTCCAAGAGCAATGGAACTTTTTAAAGGGAAAGGGAAGGCCATTTGTGTAGCCAAGGGAAAGAAATCTATGATGGATGGTAATTTGGAGAAAACTGTATGATAAACTTTAACTCTTCATTTTTATTTTCTATTGATCTCTGTTCTTCAATTTTCATTTTCTATTGATCATTGTTCTTCATTTTCATCATTTTCTATTGGATAGGTTAGGTTTCTTCGAGAAAAGAATGTTGGCGTAGTGATTCGTGATGAGCGAGAATTAAATCAGATTTGCATGCATGGGATATGCCTATTAATTACATCAGATGTCTGTTAGTAATCAAAATGCCTATTAATACTGTTAATCTTATTCTTTTCTAAAGGAAAAGGCAAAGACAATAGCAATTTGTGGAGGTAAAGAAAATGTTGCAGTGTTCTGATTTTGTACGTGTAACGACTCGGATTTTTGGGTACGTTAAAAAACATTTTATTCATAAAACCAAATGGAGTCTAGCTCATTATTACATCATAACTCCCACTAGGGTTCAATATTTATACAGATGAAGGAGTTCTAGGGAACTAAGGTTCCTATCTATAGCTCCGCTTGCTCATCCATCCTAGCCAGCTCTTCAGCTCCAAAGGCCTCCAAGGTGTACTGTTCATCTTGATCATCTATAAAATCTGACACATTATACCAGCGTCGCCACCGATATAATATATCAGGGTCCCCAAAGGTGACACCATGAGCTATAAGAGCTCAGCAGAATAATCCTATACCCACTAACCCTTAACTTACCAATATCAGAGTATAAGAGTAGCATACCAACTCTTGCACAAGCAGCGGAAAAATGCATACATGTTTAACAAGCATTAACAATGGCACATCCACATTCCTTAGTCTAACGTTGGTGTCTGCATTGTATGTGTTTCTCCTACGTGACTCATCATATAACGTGTCTCATTTTCATTTCCAAACAACATTTTGAAAACACATTTTAACACACCCAACCTCGGTTCCGCCGCGCCGGTTCCCGAGTATCCTCACAATGGTTCCGCCGCGCCGGGTTCCCATTGGCACACATTTGCATTGGCTCCTCTCCGCGGATAACCAAGCTACACACCGAACCTCGGTTCCACCACGTCGGATTCCCGAGTATCATCACAATGGTTCCGCCGCGCCGGGTTCCCATTGGCACACAACACACACACACATAATGCACCCACAAATGGTCATTATGTAGTTTCAAAAATCTTTTTTATCCATATCAACCACACTCTAGGTGTCATGTTTCTACTTTCTAATTTCACGTGTCTCGTATCATGCATAGACTCCGCGGTAGGACTTTTCACATAGACATACACAAATCATTCATTGTAATCTAAACTAGCAAGATCATGCAAGTAATCTTATAAACAAGCTCATCACCATCTTTATATAACCACAAGTAATGCAAACAACATGCACACTAACTTATGATCCTCTAAAAGATCAAAATACGAATACTTTCTTTAAAAACAACACTTTATCTTTAAAGTAAAAGCGTATTTTCCTCTTCTAATAAAACAACATATGTTTATCAATGTGACTACGTTTACAAAAAGTAAGCATCCATCATGAGATCATGCGTTCAAGTATTCTTTAAGATCAAAGTAAACTACGTAAAACAAGATCATACTAAACATATAGCTTTCTATACTTAGGGAAGTAGATTAAGGCTAGTCTACATATACTTAGAGATAGCAGGGTCGGAGTATTCTACATATACTTAGGATTAGAGTGTAAGGATAATCTACCTTGATCCGAAACTAGTTGGGGCCGAATAAGCTAGTTAGAAGTTCTACGGACAGTGAAGCTCACAATCTGGACCAAATTTTGGATGGCAGTAACTCGGTCAATATTTGGCCGAATAGGATCGTTCTTGGGTCAAGATTGAAGCTCTCGAAGTTCTCTACAACTTTGGTGAAGGAAGTTAATCCTAGAAACTAGTTTAGGTAGGAGAAAAATGGTGATAAAGGAAGTGACAGTAAGCTGTCTGGAACTGGAAATCCGAGATTTTTACTGAACTTCGGATGGTAATATCTTGGTCATTTCTTGACCGATTGGGGTGGTTCTTTGGTCTAACTTGAAGGTCTCGAAATGCTCTACAACTTTCTCGAAAGGAGTTAGTTCTAAAAACTACCTTAAGTAAGAGAAAAATGAGGTTTTACAAAGGGCAGTAAGCTGACTGGAAAAACAGAAATGGTTTGTAGAGAGAAGTTGGAGCAAGGAGTGAAGGTGTGAGTTCAAATGGCAATGAGGGGTGCTATTTATAGCAAAAACCTAGCCTCTCCCTCTCCCTCTCTTGGCCGGCCATCCCTCTCACTCTCTACCTCTCATTGTGTTGTCTTTTCATACTTGAAAGTATGCCAAGCATGCCAAGGTCTTGTCTTTTCCAATCTAAGCCATGCCTTTGGCAATCATGAAGGGTTTTAAGGTCTAGTCTTGTCCTAGGAATGGTTAGTTTAAGGCTAATGAACTAGATTATCATGAAGGGTTTTGGTATAGTCATTTCATGCTTTGAAAGCATGCCAAGTCTTCCATGACTTGTCTTGTCCAATCTTTTTAGGCTTAAGGCTAATGGACTAGGTTATCATGAAGGGTTTCTAGTCAAGTCTTGTCCTTGAGAGGCTTTGCTTGTAAGAAAGCACAAAATCATTGGCTAGATAGTCCTTTGGAAGGCTAGGAATGAGTTGGAAAGGAAGTAATAGGCTTAGGGCTATTTAGTTAGCTTGTGCAAGTAACCAAGCACACATGCACACACCTCACCTCTCCCTTACTCTCTCAACCGGCCCCCCTCCCTCTCCTAGGCCAAAATTTCTCCTCTCTCTCCTCCTCTCATTGTGTTGTCCAATCATGCTTTGAAAGCATGCAACTTTGTCCTTCATTGGTCAATCAAAGCATGCCAAGCGTTGTCTTTTCCATTTAAGGTTAAGTCCTAGGTTATCATGTGGGGTTTTATGAGTTGTCTAGTTTAGGAAGGGTCTTGCTTGTGAAAGCACAAGAAAAGGGTCATGATGATTGTACTTTGGTCGCAAAAAGTAAGTAAGATGACTTGTTGGAGTGGCCAAAGCACACACACACACATGCACTCTCTTTCTCTCTCTCTCTCTCTCTCCTCACGGCTCTCTCTCTTTCTCTCTCTCTCTCTCGGTCAAGTATATGTATATATATCTATATATACTTACATAGAACTCTAGGAAAGATTAAGAAGGATAAGGACAAAGGCTAAGAGAACTAGGGTTGCATGCATGCATAGCTAGGGTTGCTTCTTTTTGAAGTATAATGATTGGAAAGACTTTATGAGTTGTGTTGTCAACTCCATATGCTTATTGGCATTTGTCTTTTTGTCCATTAACCAAGAGATAATAATTCTCCTAACATTTATTGGCCAATGGTCAATGAAATAATGAAGGAAGGCATGGGCTTGAATGGTCAAATCAATGGGTATAATGATTAAATATCCTAATGGCTTGTCTTGTCATCTTATTTGGCAAGTCTTATATCCATTAACCAATGGATAAGAATTACCCTAGCATGTAATGACCAAAGGTTAAAGAATATAGATGGCCTTGTATGTCACATCATGGGGTGTAATGATTGCTTTTGACTAGGCTAGTCCAACTTCGGTATTCTTGGTTCTATTACCCAATGGTTAACCATTTCCCTAACAACTCTTATCCAATGGGCAAGGATTTCTCTAGCACTTATTGTCCAATGGATAAAGGTTTCCCTAGAACTTATCGTCCAACGGATAAAGGTTTCCTAGAAAGTGCACTTAGGTAAAGTCATGATTGCAATAGGTGTGCATGCATGACAAGGCTAGTTTGTCTTCTCTTGGAAGCAAAATGATGGGTTCCTATGATTCAAAAGTTTCTTAATGACTTGTCTAGTCAATTATTAAGCTTCCATTGTCAAGACTAGCTTCTACTGTCCAAGGGATAAAACTTTCCCTAGCAATTATTGTCCAAAGGGTAAAAGCCAAAAGGTTAAAACGGTCCATCTAGGGTTAGGGTAACCTAACTAAACTTGGAATCCAATTGGTTTGGTTAGCCAACTAGTTGGAATCTAATTCTACTTGCCAAGTAGGATTTCTAGCCAACAATTATAATTTAAAGATAGTATTTACTCACTAGAAAAATATACTTGCCTTGGAAAAGGACTTAACTTGTCCGATGTTGAAAAAATAAAATTTTTAAAAGTCTCAAACCTAATTATGACGGAGTTTTAGAAATTAAAATGAAATTTTAAAAGCGATCCAAGTAATTAAAATAAAATTCAAACATTTAACGAAATTGTTATTTACAAAAAATCAGAGTCGTTGCAGTACGCATTCCTTCAAGTTCTTTCTTTTTTTTTTGGAACCAATCATTTTTATTCTTTTCTATATCAAAACTCTAAAATTATTTCATCCATCGTCTAGGCAACTAATGATAATGTTCTATCAAAAGCCCAATGCTTACGACGTGAACGAGAAAGAGCAGGAGAATGCATTCAATCGAGGCGGCCCACATTATTTCCGTCTTTAACACCAAGTCGTCGTCGACGTGCATGCCTAGAACGTGGCATGATGGCAACAAATAGCAATCAACTGACTTCTACATCTATAAAAATTTTAGCCCCAAAGCGAGCAATGGTTTCTCATGCCTTCCAGTTATCATTAGTTGTGGTGCTTCCTAAAACACCAAATTTGATATTGAATATCGAAGAATCTGTAGCTATGCCGAGCATTATCGAAGAATCTGATTCCGAAATGTGTCATCCTTCAATGCCTCCTCGAAATCTTGATGAAGAGTTTTTAGCCATGGCAACTCCTCCATAGCCTCCACGGAATATTGACAAAGAACTTCTTGCTATGCCGGACACATCTTTAGCTCCAATTCATTGGTAAATTTTTTTCATTTGTCTTTGATATGTTTATATTTCTGTACCTTTTTTGTGTGTTTTACTTCACATATGTGTTAACATGTATATGTAGGCTACCTCCTAGAAATCAATCTATTGATGATGAGTTAGAGGAGGATGCTATTTCTCTATCTTTTTCTTTTTCTTTTTTATATTACTTCACATATGTGTTAACATGTATATGTAGGTTACCTCCTTGAAATCAATCAATCTATCTAATAAAAACAGAAGGCTGTTTGTCATACGTGGCACATTTGTCCTATGTGGCACCCATTATGCACACGCACACACGTTCACACACGCCAGTACACACATTCATAAATGGAAAATGTGATTAAAAAATTAAGCGCTCTAATCATATTATCCTACTTGGTCATAATAATTTTTTTTCTAAGGCCTTTTCAACAGGCATCCTAATATTTTTTATTTAGTTTTATGACTCTCTTAGAGTGCCCATTGAAAGTCTTTCGAGCCAAAATTTCATTATAACTATTTAAGATAAAATTATCAGAAAATAAGATATTCGTACCGGTTCAAATGGATTGAAAATTGAAACACTTAAAATTTTAACTATATTTTTTAATATAGTATATTAAAAATTGGAATTCTTTATAATATATTTTAACTGTATTTGGACAAAAATACATAAAGTAATCTTCTTCGTTCAAAATTTGAACCCCACCCATCCCCATGTGTATTCTCTTCACTTACTGTTGTGCTGCTTGATTTTAACTTTGTACCTAGTATTTACTAGAATTCTATAAGCAAATTGATAATTTTTTGTAGCTAGGTTAAATATATAGTTGGGAAAGTGCCGTAAGTATGGGTAATTCTCTTTCATATTACATACTACACACTAATGAATTGATAGTGTTTGAGCTACTAGCTGGCAAGTTTCGTAGGCACGGAAAATTTCAACTGGCGTGCGTAGTGCCGTAGGCACGGACAAGCACTCGTGGAGGAATATTAGCTAAGCCCCCGGATTATATTATACCCCCTAATACCCCCAGAGGGGGGGATTATTTATGGGGAGGTTCTGAGGTGTTATTACATAATACCCCCAGATAATATCATCTCTCTCTCTATTTCAACTACAAAATAACTTTATCCCCCCATTTTATCACAGTCCTGCTACACACACAGATTTCTTTGTGAGTCCCACACAAATCATCCGAGCTGTTCATTAAATATAAAATATTTTTTCAAGGGTTCTCGTAAAAAATAAGCTCAATCCAATATCTAAAGGTGTTTCATCCAACCATCTAACTTTTTATTCAGATTTCCGGATAATGGAAAGTTATATGGTTGGATCGACCACCTATAGGTATCGGATTGAGCTTATTTTTTCCGGGGACCCTTGAAAAAATGTTTTATATTTAATGAACGGCTCGGATGATTTGTGTGGGACCCGTGGTGGGCCCCACAATCAGACTTTCTGATTTTATCACTCATCCAAACCAAGTATTTTTTAATCTCCCCGTCCTATCAATGTGGGCCCACCTTTTTTGCATAATATCCCCTACTATCTTGTTCCCCTTCATAATTAATACCCCCAATTCTTATCCCGCATCCAAACGGGTCCAAATGAAACAACCCCGTATGAGCATTAGTCCAGCCTAAGTTTTTGTGATGTGTAGAATCCATTAATAAAAATATTTTGGAGTCTAAAGTCCGTGAAAAGACAAAATTGCCATTAATGAGATAAGGGCTTTGTTTGCCTAACACAAAAAAGGTCTTTTTCCATTCAAATTGTCTTAAATGTGACAAAGGATCTTGTTTGGCTGACACAAAATATGTCTTTTTTTCGTGTTTTTCGATCTTGTTGCACTTTCATAGGGTACCATATGGTTTTAGGCACTTTCATAGAGTATCCTAAGGTTTTAGGCATTTTCATAGGGTTTAAGGGTGCACTTTCCTATTATAGAGTTTTAGCGGTTTTGACATTTTCATAGGGTATCTTAAGATTTTAAACACTTTCATATATTGGGTACCTTAAAATTTTAGGCACTTTCATAGGGTATCCTGGGGTTTTAAGCACTTTCAACGCCGGTCAACCTTGGGAGAGGTTTTTTGTAAATTCTGAGCAGAATGTCCTTTAGACTTTACGAAAAAATATTTATGTTCTTAATATTGCAAAAACCCTTATAATATGTCCTGCTACACAATCAGCCAAAAAAAAAAAAAAAATATTGCTTACAAATGTTTTTTCCAAAGTCCGTTACATGATCAGGGCCAGATGAATAATTGGTCCCTATCTTTTCCGTTTCGGGCCTGCCTAGAAACTTTCAATTTGATGCTCGGGGCTGCATAGCAGAAAGGATATGGGTACAAACCTACCCGAGCGTACAAATTGCTTTATGATCCATTTCGGGTTTCATAAATATCAATCAGAGTCGTTTATTTCGTTTAAAAGTATCATTTAAAATTTTTGTAAAAAATCAACTCAATATATATGTATATATTTTAACATTAGCGGTTCCGATCATCTTTATTGAAATCCGATACAAGCACCACAATAATTATCTGTTCTCGCTGCAAACAATTTTATAGTACTTCTAGTCAAGACTCCGGTGAGAACGATATTAATGAGAAGAAAAAGTCTAGGTACACAATAATTTAAACCCAATATCATCCATAATTCCTCACATACATTTGAGACTCACAAGCAGTAGTAACAAAAAGTCTATATACACAACAATCCAAATACAACAATATTTATTAATTCTCACATGTATTTGGGGCCCATACTGTTGGAATGAGAATTGATTGCACAATAAAACTACGGGTACACTATTCGGAGTGACACTTGCATTATAAAGTTGTACTTTTTCAATTTCTCTTCATGAGAGAAGTTAAAAAAAAAAAAAAATGTCTTAAACCTAACTTTTTCAATTTCTCTTCATGAGAGAAGTTAATAATACAAAAAAAAAAAAAATTTGTCTTAAACCTAACAAATATGGACAAATTGGAGTAAAGACAATCCAAAAAAAATCAAGAGAAACAAAGATTTATAATATTATTATTTTTTCAGAAGCGATAGCAGTTGATCCATACGATATTGCCAACGAACTCTAGCCCATTTAGTATCTCCCGATTCCCCATATGGGCTAGGGTTCAAGCCCCCATTGTGGGCGTTTAAAATTTAGAATTCCTTGTGAATTAATCTAGTAGCACTTTACTAGTGTATATGTATATATTATTGAAAAAAAAAACTCCATACTTTGCAGTTGTTGGTAAGAGAGAGCAAGGCAATGATTACTAGGTGGAGAAGGTTATGTGGGAATCTGAGCCCATGCAGTACTGAAGACGACTAACCACTTCCCCCGTACACATAATTTGCTTTCTACGACCTCTCCCTCTCTCTCTGGTCCTGATGCAATACTGCATATACTGCATAGAAGGGTGAAAAACTGGTTCAGAATAATTTCATGTCGCCCTTCTAGTTTGAACAAATTTTATTACAGTACTTTCATGTTGTGGATTTCTTGTTTTCAGTTTCAATTCAGTATTATCATCCATCAAGGCCCAGTTTTTTTTGGGTTTTTGAAGGAGGTTTTTTGAGTAATCAGTGGAGAGAGATGGAGAAAATTTATTGGAAACCGTCCTATGGGTTTTGAAGAATTGGGGGATAGTACTGTGCAGTGGCGTGCGGAGCATCGTGCTGTGCACCTCCGAGCCGTCGGATGCACAATCCGATGGCTCAGAGGTACGCATCACATCTCACTGTACAACACCAACCTGAAGTCCGGTTTTGAGATCCCAAAACTGTTAAATTTCTTCGAAGGTTCCAACCTAAAACTAATTGGCAATAGATGGAGTAACCTCTAGATTTTATTAATCAAGCTTGGGTGATTTAGATGAGCGATGTGGGACAAGTTTTAACACTCCCCCTCACGTGCAGGCCGGATGCACGTGGAGGTACGAATTGAGGAAACTATAAGATTTTACTCGGGCGACCCCTCACATGCAGCTCGGATGCACGTGGAGGTATGAACATGTATGAATTGATGATGTGAAATGATAGGCTCGGCCTGGTGATAGAGACTTGACCACACGAGGTGAGGCCACCTAAGACCTGGCTTTGATACCATGTTAAATTTCTTCGAGGGTTCCAACCTAAAACCAATTGCCAATAGGTGGAGTAGCCTCTAGATTTTATTAACCAAACTTGGGTGACTTAGATGAGCGATGTGAGACAAATTTTAACAAAAACGAACAAAGTCCCATGTCGTTTAGGATATGTTTGACCAAGATATGAGCATCGAATTAAACTATATCCAAGGCAACAACAAATTTGGTGTTGTTTGCTTTAAAAAATTTTACCTGGATTAAAAGTACATATATATTGGATATAAAATGCAATAATCTTCCGAAGTGTCCATATTCAATCCCACAGGTTGTCACACTATAATCTCTGATTACTATTAATCCGATAAGATAATATCTCTGTGGCATTATATATCAATTAATCTGGGCTTGTCAACGGGCCGGATCCGACAGATTCGGATCCGATAAGACTTGGATCCGATCCGAATCCGATAAGACTCAAATCCGATAGTGGTAATCTGGATCCGATCCGAAAATTTGAATCTGATCCGAAAACTTTTTTACTTCAAAAGTTATAGCAAAAAAATATATTTATTTTCCAAATAAAAGAAAAAATTGAAAATAAAAATACAACAACTTAATTATTTTTTTTTCAAAATAAAAAATTTACTATTTTTAAAAAAATTCAAAAATTTATAAAAAGTTAAAAAAAATAAAGTTCAGATTCGGATTGATAACGGATTTAATTTGATCCGATCCGATCCGAACCGAATCGAATCCAAATCCATTACCGAATTCGGATTATCGGATTCGGATTTTTCGGATCGGATCCGGTCCATTGACAGGCCTAAATTCATCAATATCAGTATCGTCATTCGTACATGCTCACGAAACCCTCATGACGGATATTTGGATGAAAAATGAAAAGAAAATGATAATAGGATAAAATGGGCTAAAAAGGGGTAAGCTCATCATCCGAGATAGGACGATAGGGATATAGATAATCACCATCTGAGGTGTCTAACAAGGGATACATGGCTTGAATGATAAAACTCACCACCCAAGTTAGAAAGTTGTTTGGGGCTGAATTAGCTCAATCAAATGACAAATAATTGTGTGCAGGCGTGCCAGAAACGAACTAACTTCAAAAAAGAAATTATTCCTTTCAAATTGATTTAAAACAACTAATATCAATCAGGCAACTGTGTTATCCGTTCGATTACCTCAACTAAGAGGATTTTTCCTTAAAGTGTCAACCAAAACAAAGAATTGGCTCTCCTCAAATCAAATAGATGATTGAACACAAACGAACCTGAATCTAATCAAAGGTAAATTTGTGTACAAACACTCTTGAGATTTTCTAAGACTAATGCAGAAATATAAGCGCACTGAATTTAATCAAAGAGAGCCTACACACGATTAATCTTTGGTAAGAAGAAAACTGAAAGAAATAAGAAACTTGAATTTAATCAAAAGTAGTCTTACATGCAAACAAGCCTTCGACTTACAAATTAAACTAAACTAAGTCCTAAACTACGATAGATCTCTGAGCAATCATATTGAGTATGAGTTGTCAGATGATAAGATTTTTGTCGGGGGTGCTCTCTTCAACTTCTTCTTCTATTTATAGGCGCTGAGCCTGCCTTCGAACTCCACGTCCTCAACTGCTTCTCACGTTCTCATTCCTCAAAAAAGGCTGAGTGGAGCCTTCGAACGGTTACTTGGATTGATTCTTCTCAAACTTCTTCTCTCTCCACGTTTGCTAATAATGATCATGGCTGCCTTCTGGATCGTGGGCCTCCTGCTTTTATGCAACGTGGGTTAGTACAACACGATTTGCCTTTTCAAATGATTCCCTGCTTATATTCCCTTGACACGAGGAATTAACCACCGTTCGATGGTTTTAATGAGTAACCAACAGTTAAACCTAATTACCGTCTTAATTGTCCCTACTTGATACTCAAACGCTGCCGTTTCCCATCAAAACGATACCGTTTAGTACTAAAATAATATCGTCATTAACCCCATGATTCTCTGCATCTCAGGTCCAAATGGGATATGTTCTGATACGGTAAAGCACTGTTTGATGCCACGTGTAATTTTCTCATTGGGTAGCGTATTTTAGGATGTAAACACACCCCCCCGCATTAACATCTTATTTAAGGTAATTAAATAAGTGTTAATGGTGCACGTATCTACCTACAGCCCCTAAGAACACGGATGCATGGGAGGAGTCTGCTTCCATGCACGTCCTTTGAGCTTCTCAAAGAAAGCTGCATTAATTCTTCTATAAATAGTGATTAGTGATAGGGTTTATCGAATCACACTGATCCCCTAAACCTCTTCGAAGTAGAATCCCTTCTGCTAAGAAACCTTTCAGTCATGGACTCTCTCCCATAAATCAATCTTGTTCTTGATAACCTCGATCACCAATCTCGTTCGTCTCAGACATCTCCTTCAAACTCTCCCCGACTGTTGGCGGGAAAAATCCTTTCTGATCGAACCTTCTATATTCCTAACCTTTCGCCCACGGGTTGGGAATCTTCTCTAACCCGTTCGAATTCGGTTAGTGGGTTCGACTAGGGCGCATGGGAGGAAAAACCTGTCCACACCCGTACGGATACTATTCTGGTCAAGTTCGACCAACCCGACCTGACTCCTAACAGATTCCATCACTTTTGAACCCTGTTTGCGAGTCAATTTCTGCCTTTGACTAGCAATGACACCTTTCACATGGGAATGCTAGAGTCAATCTACTCTTCCCTCAAGTTCGCTCCTTATCTGAAACAAGAGGAGAACTACCTTGGGCCAGCTCTCTATTGCGACTTTAAGCGCATAGCCCAATCTCAGAGAACCCTCTGGTTTTCTGAGGTGAAAACTCCACATTACCCTGCTGGCTTCGAAGAGTCAAACAAATTGGCTCCTCTCCCTGAAGAACCCTACTGGTTCAGTGAGGTGACCAGTCTTGCTGTCAACCCTCCCCATTTCCAGTGGTATTATGGCTATTCCATCTTCCCTTCTAATAAGGGCAAAACCCTACAGCTCCTTACTGCCTTCTCCTTCCTAGATGTCTCTATCCTGGAAGAACGAGTCCCATTAACCAACTTTAAATGGGCTTGTGAAACAATCCTTCTGTGCACCTTCCCTTCCACGGTTTCCTACCAAATCCATTGCTTCTTGGATTTCCTGCCAGTGATCAAGACATGGCTCGAAGCTAATGCGACAGCTTACTGCTTCGACCAAGACCTCCAAGATTATACTCTGGTCAAAGATAGAATTGAAAAGCTAAACAATCAGATTCAAAGCTTCCAATCTGAGTCATTCGAAGTGGTGCCTGCCCATGCTGACAAGAAGCTTCGAAGGTGCCTTAAGCAGAAACAAATGAAGCGCCCAGCTAAGGAGGCCAAACTCCAAAGGAAAGCCAAAGCCTTGGTGCTCGGCTTTAGGCCACTCCTAGAGAAGAAGTTGGAGTCAGATGCTAAGGAAGATGCAAGGAAAATGGAGCTGAGATTCCTCCAATTTGCTTGGAACAAGTTCCACAGCCTTGTTACTTGGTCTTTCCCTCACTACTTCGAGAACAAGAAAGCTGCTGCTCAGCACTCAGGCCCTTCGAAGGCCTAATTTGCCTTCGTAGCACTCTGCCAGTAGGAACTAGTCTTCCCCTTTGTTGGTTTTTTTTTTTGATTTCATTTCTGTGTATCTGGCAGCTTTTTTTTAATGAAATTCCCTTTTTGCTAAGAAAAGGTATATTTTGTCTTTAGTGATGGGTCGAAACGAAAAATAATTCGATGAAACAAATCCTTCCCTGAAGTCACTAAGTCACACTAAAAGATAACTGACTTGGGCTCACCAAAGGCTTGGCCCAACTATGGAGGTATAAAAGCAAAAAAGATTCAAATTATCCCCTACGCTCAGCACATTCAAATTCTCCCAAGAACGGAATCCCCACTCATTCTTTTGGGAAAACCGTCGGACCAGACCGCATCGATGGCCTCATCTAGCCAACCAATCAGGGAATACCCAACTCCGTCACTTGCTTTGAGGCAATTCACCGTAGGGAAAGCTCAGGGATCAACTGAAAGTTCCTGTCTTGACGATCGAGTTTTTATTCCGAACCCTAAGGAAAAAGGTACTTTTATCTTGGGTCTCCAATTCGTAGGGGAAATACCTGCTTTTCTTTCTCTCTACTACCCTCGATTAGGGGGTACTGACATTCGAGCCTGTTCGGTTGTGAACTGGCAAAATTTCCCAAAGAAATCGTTTCCCTGCTGGCCAACCGTAGACAGAGATTGGAAAATTTGGACTACTCGAATGCTGGCAGCGAAGTCAGATGATCTTGAGAAAGTAGGTTTGAAGAACATCATCATTCTTCTTCGAAGGGGGATTCCCCAGAATCCACCTCTAATTCAGGCTGCCCTAGCCTTTTGGGATCCCTCCTTTAATTTCTTCAGATTTAACTGCGGCATGATAGCACCTACAGTTTTGGATGTGACCCAAATGTTAGGACTCCTTCCTTATGGCTCCCAATTCGACGCTACCAAAGAATACAACCTCCTGAGGGTTTCACCTGCTTAACTGCTTCCAATGGGGCCTTTTCCCACTTCTATACCAGGGAAAGGGAGTTGACAGGGGAGGTATCTGAGACAGAGTTTTTTGCCTACATACTCTATACCCTCTGTAAACATATCCTTTGTCATTCTGGGAAACGAGTGATGAGTGAGTTCATACCATTTGCCTCAGCACTATCCAGGGGTGAGGAATTTGATTTCGCTTCCTACTTCCTTGGCCATGTATACAAAGCTGGCTCTGATTTCTACCAGAAGGGTCCAAACTACTCCCAAGGGGGCCCTCAATGGTTTATACAGCTATGGCTTCATGCCTACTTTCCCGAGCTAGGTCCCTTCAAAACGCTTGTGTCACCTGCTGGCACCTCAGAAGCACCCAATGTCCATGGTGACAACTATGTTCAACCAGCGGCCAATGAAGCTCCCACTTTAGCATACTATCTCTGTTTCTTTTCTGGACTGGCCTCTAACAGAGAACTACTCAGTCCGTTTTTAGCTCCAATTGGACCATCATGGCTTTTTGACTTTTTGACGGACAAACAAGGAAAATCCTCTCGAGCCCTTCAAGCATGGAGTAACATACTCACAGGCAGAGAGATTTTCATATCTTCATCGAACACTTCCAAGTCAGTGGCGCATACAGAGGTATACTGTCCTGCGCAGTTCGCTAGAAAGCTTGATTTCGTTCAAGGCATACCCATCCCCTATTGTGGTTCTGCTAACATTTCGATGTCTGAACGCTCATGCATCTCCACTGAACACTTCCAATCATGGTTTGCCCAATCCAGAAACTTGCTAAGACGAACTATTGTTCAAGACTTCCACGAACCAAAGGTGCATACTACTCCTGAATTTGACAGTTGGTGGCATACCAACTGCTCTTTTCTTATGGGATGCGCCCCCTTCAAGAAATTCCTTGTACACATTGGGTTTGTGAAATCTGAGTTTGGGCACACAACTCATGATAATTCGTCTTCCTACTCCTCGAATGGGTTTGGAGTGGTTGGATGAATTAAGGACACTCCTGAAGGCGAGGTTGAACAGAAAGCAGTCCCCATCGAAGCCTCTTATGGGCTACCACAGCCCTGGGTGGAATCGGGGCGGCCCATTAGGAAACGCCACGCCTTTTAGAATCGATTTGAAAATTTTTGAAGAGTCGCCACCCGGATTTATGGTTCGCCACCCGAGAAACCGTTTTGATTGAAACTGATTGATTTGAAATTGAAAACCAGAGATTTGAAAAAGGGTTCGGAAGCCACTTTACGAGGGGGGAAGGGTTTTACAGCACCCCCCTCGCCCGATGCAATGTCGGTCTCTACTAAACATTTGTGGGATTTTTCAAAGGATTTTATTTCATTGAACAACTAGCAGATATCCAGAACTATATCAAGTAAAGGGGGTGCATGCATGTGCATATGTACAAAGGATAATGAAAGATGATGAAGAAATGCAGAATGACAGAAACTGAAACCCTGTCACTGATTTCACTCTCGAGCGCTCGGGAGCACTCCCGAGCGCTTGGGAGTACCACACACTCAACCGGCAAATCATGTTAGTGCAACAGAAAACAGTACTAAAATGTAAACTGGAACAAATTGAAACATTTTATAGGCTCAACAGAGGACTTGAAAAACTGGGATCAGACCCTATTCTTTTAAGCCATGCATCCTTGCCTTTCAGAAGAGCAGTTTTACAGTTACAAGAAGCAAAAAGGGATGCATGCATGGGCGTGCAAAGGTAGCAGGAGGACCAAACTGGAAGAAAGATGGACTGAACTGCATGCAGCCACTCCCGAGCGCTTGGGAGTGAACTCGAGCGCTTGGGAGTGATTTACACCTCAGAACTGACTTCAACCATCCTATACACTCAATGTAGTATGCTAGTACATCCGATCTTATAATTTTGAAATATGGAAATTTGTCTTTCTAGATTTTGAGTAAAACTCTTTTGCATGTCTTTAAACGGAAAGGATCTTCTTTGTTTTTCTCTAGAAAAAAAAAAAAAGCAAATCATCTGTACCAACACACCTCATAGAGGTTAAAAAAAAAAGTCTCAAAACACATCCTACCACCCATGCATGTCTAACTAAGTGCCCAAAAGAAGGAAAAAGGAACTGGAGCCACTCTCGAGCGCTCCAGAGTAGTCCCGAGCGCTCGGGAGTGCTTCCAGTAAGCTAGTACAGAAAACACTTCTATGCCCCCTTGCTCTTGTTATTAAACCAAGATCAAAGGAACTCACAACCAATATGGAGAACTGGTATGAGCCCTTGATCCCCCTCAGAAGTAGGAAAAACTGTGGCTTAATGGAGGTGTTTATACCTTTTGTGCTTGAACTTAACTTCTTGGATTGACTTGGATGCTTGAATGAGAACTGAAAAGCAGTAGGAAAATGGAATTCTGGATGGACTAGAGATTAGGAGGTTTTTGAAGATTCTTTGAAGCTTGTCTTTTGAAAACTCAAATTTTGAAAAATGTTTGAGAGATAATTGGAGACTGAGTTTTTGCAGCAAAATGGGGGAGAGAGGGAGAGGAATTTCGTGGTCCTTTGCATGTAGATGATGGGGGTATATATAGGGGAGGGGAGAAAATGTTTGAATTTTGAAAAGAAAATCAAAATAAAACGGGAAAATGTTTTGGGGGGAGAAAATGCATCATGAGATGCTCTACTGGCTCAGGCATGCTTAGGATATGCAGGTTTGAACGTTAAATGAGTTGAAAAGCCTGAAAAGCCATGGTCAAAGCCAAGCTCAACATGCATTGGTGTGTCAACACTCCCAACGCTCAGTGGTCTCAGCGCTTGGGAGTGGCACTCCCGAGCGCTCAGTGGTCTCAAGCGGCTTGGGAGTGGCACTCAGCGCTAGAGTGGTCTCGGCTTGGGAGTGTCTGCCGAGAAAGGTGCCACGGACACTCCCGAACTCGGTTTTGGGTGTTTTTCAAAGCGTTGGAAAGCTCGTTAAGTCCTCTTTCTAACCCAATTGGTTTCGTTCAAAGTTATTTTATATGCTGAAATGTGTGCCAATTTTACCCTCAGGGTGTCGGGAAAAAGAGGATTTTGGTTTTGAAGAAGTCCAAGAAGCATCGTTCAAGCTTTAGCCAAATCCCATTTTGATTCAATTTCATCATCGGGGAGCCTCAAGGCCAGGAATTAAGGATAATTAATAGGTCCAAATTGGGGTGTCTACACCTCTCCCATAACAATGGTTGTTCCTACCCTTATTCCGAGAAGACAGTCTCCAAGAGTCTCTCTCAAAAGAGGTAACTTCTAAAACTTAAAGAAACGTCTCCCTGTAATGTTAAAGACACATTTCTAATGATGTAACTTATCTGAAGGTTCTACCTCCTCCCTAAAAACGGCTTCGAAGAGGAGAAAAACAACTCCCCAGCCTGAGAAGGTCATCCCCACCAAGCATTACCTTGAGTCGCCAACTGAACCTCCAGGTTTGCCTTTCTTGAACAGTTGCTTACTCCTTTATTTTATAGACTATGCTGTTTACCTTTCTTGTCTCATTTTGTAGCCCTAAAAGGAACTAGAGCCACCAGACAGCTCAAACTCACGCCTTCCTCCAGTGACGAAGAAACAGAGACTGACACAGAGACTTTGGTATCCTATGTACAACTCATTTCAGAGGATCCCCAACAGTCTCCTCATTAGCTGTATTATTTATTGATATGACTGATGGCGGCCTATCTCTCTTAGACGTTTCATTCTTCGAGGGCTTTACGCCTACCTTCAATTTACTACCCGTAATAATTACAGGGAAATATCCTCACGCTCTTGGGATTATAAATAAACAATCAAAGCTGTCAATACTCATCCCATCTCTTTCCTTTATTCCCTTTACTTCTGCTCCCTAATCTCAATATGGCTGACAACCCCCAAGCTCCTCAGCCTGTTGATCTCATGGAGGAGTTTGCCAGAAGAATGGCCAAACTCATAGAAGAGCTCAAGAAGGACCAGTAAGCCGAGCTTCGAGCCCTTCGAAGCGAGATCTGCCAGCTTCGAGCTCAGTTGGTGGACGTGGAGACATCTTCACGTCTATGTTTGGCCAAGACCTGGGACGATCTCACAGACGTCCTCACAGCTCATGAGGCCAAAAGTCCTCCGGAGGGTGGGTCCCCATAAGGACTCACCTTTGGGACTATGAGGGTCACCAAAAAACCCTCATTTTGGTTTCTGAGCCATGGAAAGGCCGCTTTTACTTTTTAGAGATCATAGTAGATCTCTTTGTTTTTTTTATTTCAGATCCACTTGGGTCTGTTCTTTTCTTTAAAACCCCCTTGGGTTTTACTTTGTATCATCACCCACTAGGGTGCTTTTTATGAAAATAAAAAAAAAACTTTTGTTTCGAAGCATAACTGTACTAACAATTGTTTCGAAGCAACCATGAGCTGAAATCGAACAAATAGCCACGAACGCACAATTTCCTTCTTGCTACTAAGGTGCTCAAATCCCTTAGGTGCATTCCCAGTACTACTAAAACTCTAACCAGAGTGTTCAATGATTGATTCGGTGAGAAAAGGCTTTCCAATTTTCCCACCTTATCCCCTTGGGACATCTAAATGGCAAGGGTAACTAATTTTCAATGCATATCCCCTGGTTTTCTGAATAATCAACAACCTATTGGGAATCTAGACATCTGATTACCTCTATCTCCCCTTGTCTTTCGAACACTATGGCAGACAAAACCGTCAACGGCTACAGTAAGATAGACGTATGTCTGGAAAAGAGCTAATCCCCAAGCATGGTTCATTTCTTCAAAGACAGTTGTCTTTTATGAAATGACTCCCATATGGAAGGGACATAGGACTTTAAGTGTCTACCATTTATTTTCCTTCAATGGACATACCCATTTAAATTCCTTAAATGATAGGCTCCCCCTTTCAAGACCATATGAACTTGGAAAGGTCCATCCCATGTTGGAGCCCATTTTCCTAATCCATCCATCCTGACCCTTTGATCTCTGATGGGTAAAATAACTTTCCATACAAGGTCACCCTCATCGAAGCTTCGAAGGGCTACCCTCTTATTGTAGCTCCTAGCCACTCTTGCTTTTTGTAGCATGATTTGATTTAAAGCCTTTACTCTAGCTTCGTCAATATCCTCTAGTTCCATATGCATGGCCTGATGATATGATTGGGTGTTTAAATCATTTTTGGGCTGCCACTCTTTGAGATTTCATAGTGATTTCCATAGGTAGAACTGCATCGTGCCCATAAGTTAAAGCAAATGGAGTAGTACCTGTGCTAGTTCTTTTTGTATTCCTATAAGCCCATAATGTGTCCAACAACAACTGATGCCAAGTCTCTGGGTTTTTATCCACCATTCTTTGGATTCCCTTTTTGATAATCTTGTTGGTTGATTCCGCTTGCCCATTTGATTGGGCATAGTACGTGCTAGTATATATTAAGAAGATTCCATGGTTATTAGCAAAATCTTTAACCAACTTCCCTTCGAATATAGAGCCATTATCTACTGTTATTGTTTGAAGGCTTCCAAATCTATACATAATCCCTTTTATGAAGTCAATAACATGAGTTTGATTGACTTCCTCATAAGGTTGAGCCTCCACCCATTAAGTGAAATAATCAGTAGCTACCAAAATGAACTTGTGTTTTTCTAACGAAGGGGGATAAATCATCCCAATCATGTCCATAGCCCATCCTCTAAAAAGCCATGGTTTTATGACATACTGTAAGTCTGTGGCTGGTAAATGCTTAAGTGGCCATGTTCGTTGGCATGCTTGACATCCCTTGGCATAATCGATGCAGTCCTTAAGGATAGTGGGCCAATACTACCCATATCTCTTTATCAACCATCTCATTTTTATACCAGCTTGGTGTGCTCCACAAATTCCTTCATGGACCTCAGCCATTACCTTAAAAGAATTTACCTTGTTCAAACATTTCAAGAGGAGACCATCCATCCCTCTTTTGAATAACTCATTATCACTACAAGAAAATCGTTCAATAGCAACGGTCAAAAGTGTTGCTAGAGATGCAAAAAAGCGTTGCCAAAGACCAATATAGGCTATACCAACGGTTATAGAACCGTTGGTTAAACCGTCGCGAGATATCCGTTGCTGTAGGGTTATAGCAACGGTTTTGGCAAGCGTTGGTACAGATTTTTTTTTAGCAACGGTTTCTTTAGCAACGCTTGTAACCGTTGCTAAAGGCAAGTTTTTTTTTTCTAAAAATCTGGGGTAAAATATGACATGGCAGCCACATGGCGCTGACGTGGCCTCCCCTCTGTCGCCACGTGTCGCTGACGTGGCACCCACGTGGCCTCCACCTATCGCTGATGTGGCGCCTACGTGTCACCCGCGTGGCAACACAACAATGTTTTGCTCCTCTTGGGAATCGAACCCAGGACCTCCCGCATGCGCGCGAGTGCAAACCAGCTGGGCTAGCCTAACACTTGTGTAATATCAATGGACTACTAATATTTATACTATGCAAACCAAGTTGGGTTAGCTTATGTCATTTGAGTTTTATCGATTTATTCTTAACCCAAGTTTTTAAATTCAGTTTATTCTATACAAACACCTACTTTTTTTTTCCCCGATTAGAACCATCTATTTTTTACATAGTAAAGAGTACATCCTTCATATGAAAAATGAAATTAATCGGGTATCGTTACATACTTGATCGGGCAGAAAAATTTATTTTACTAATGAAATTTTGTCTCAATAAAGAAGTTTTCTAGACTCGATCAAGCCAAATTTTTATGAGAATGATTTAATCAACAAACAAGGAAAACAAAATCAATGGTCTCGATTATAGTCCGCTTTTTAGTAACGGTTATGGAAAACCGTTGCTATAGGCCGGTTTTTAGTAACGGTTATGGGAAACCATTGCTATAGGTCGGGTTTTAGTAACGGTTATGGAAAACCGTTGCTAGAGGCCGGTTTTTAGTAACGGTTATGGAAAACCGTTGCTAGAGGCCGGTTTTTAGTAACGGTTATGGAAAACCGTTGCTATAGTCTTATAATCTAGTAACGGTTGCATGAAAACCGTTGCTATAGTCCTGTTTCTAGTAACGGTTTAAAAACCGTTGCTACACACCGTCTATACCAACGGTTTTTTGAACCGTTACTAGCTAAACCGTTGGGAGATCTCGATTTTCTTGTAGTGTTATTATACATAATGTAGTTGTAGACACCTCTCGGACGGGGCATCGCCATATTGTTAGATATCATTTGTTTGCTCGACTGGTTGCTTGCTTCATAAACCAAGATCGTGGATATTCCCATGGCTAGGAATATCGCCACACGATAGTGGTTATCATCAAAACAGAGTCGCCACCCAGTACAGTAAGGGGAAGGTGTTAGGCACCCCTCTATGCCTAGCCGTGAGGCTAGCACACAATCATTCAACATAAGACATATAGATGCTTTATTTAATCCTAACACATAATCTATTTTTATGCCTTTGAACAATAAATAAGGTGAGCCGAGACTGTAAATAAACATGCGTCAGAAAGTAGAACAAAACGAAACATGTGCTAGCAGATCGATTACTCGGCCGGTGAATGGATGTCACGGCCGAGTAATCATGCTGATTTGATGTACCGGCCGAAGGATCGAAGCCCCGGCTGGTGTTCTTCCTCACACCAGACAGAAAGTTTAATAGACAATCAAAACGCTAAGATTAAACGTAAGTGCGATAAATAAACCAAAGTAGAGGCCGTTGGGCCTGACCACCTTGATCCCTCAGTTGCTTGATTGCTTCGAAATGACGGGAATTGACTGATTGATTGCTTCTTGAACGAAACACTAGGGCTAGGGTTTGAACTCCGGGGTTTGATCGCCGGATTGATGGGTGCTTTCGGGAGGTTAGGGCTTTTGTAGAGAGGGATTTTGTGAGTATTTCTGCAGAGTATCGTGAATTGAGAGTGTATGGATCTGATGAATTTCGTTGTATTTGGTGTCCCTATTTTCAGAGGCCAAAGGCCTCTTTATATAGGCAAAAGGATGACACACTTCGTCCAATCAAAAGACACAATTACAATTGCATATTGCAATGTAATTCAAACTCTTCGACGTGATCTCTGAACGTGGCCCGAATGCATCGAAGAAGAGGTGTAGTTGGATCAAACAAATGACAGAACATTCCAGTGTCTGGAAAAAGGTCGATCTGGTGGCCGAGTGAAGGATGTCGTGGCCGAGGAATGGATTGGGCGGCCGAGCCATTGATCTGGTGGCTGAGGTTTGGATCTCTCAGGGAGATTTGCTTAGCAACAGGTTGCTCGGGTGAGGAATGGATGTTAAGGCCGTGAGATCGATGTTACGGCCGACCGATGGATTTTCCTAGAACATAGTGTTTCTGTCTGAAAGGCTATTTGGCTCTGGA
Organism: Rhododendron molle; assembly: GCA_025413875.1. Lineage (NCBI taxonomy): Eukaryota > Viridiplantae > Streptophyta > Magnoliopsida > Ericales > Ericaceae > Rhododendron > Rhododendron molle. The sequence continues at coordinate 2,030,536 of CM046398.1, read as the reverse complement.
TTGGGTCCTCTAAGTGGCTCAAAGTTCTTACCATAAGTCCAAGGGTTTCACAAGAAGGCAATCAGCAATCACCGAATCCGTATCATTATCGGGATGGCCCCAAGGTGGGAGTTGAAATAATCATTAGGCCAAATTGGGGTGTCTACAGTAGTTCAGTGCTTTCAACCTAGTTGCTTTGTCTGACATAGCATCTGATTTGGTTAAGTAATGGATCAGTACTTGCCTCCAATCCTCGTTCTGAATAGGATGAAGATTCACCTCTAACGCTTCGAAATCAGTCAACCTAGTGCTTAACATAGGTAAAGATTTCCTTAGAGTTAACTGACAGAACTCCTTTTCGTTTTCTGACAAAACTTTATATCCCGATGCCTTTTGAGCTATCTCATCAGCTTCTTCATTGAAGAATCTAGGGATGTAAGTTAAAGTAATCATGAAAAATTGATCAATCAGCCTCTTAGCATGTTGGTAGTAAAGTACTAAAGCTGGACTGGTACATCGAAATTGTCCATTCAGCTGATTAATTACTAATTGAGAATCTCCAAAGATTTCAGCAGCATCCACTCTTAATTTGAGCAAAATCTCCAACCCTATGATTAATGCTTCATATTCTGCTTGATTATTCGAACACTGTCCCTCATTGAATCGAAATCCATATTTAGTTTTTAGACCTTGAGGGGATCTTAAAATTATGCCTACCCCAACCATTTGAGCAGTTTTTGACCCATCAAACCATAACTTCCATGGTTTGATATCAGCCATGATGGCCTCTAGAGTTTTAGGCACTTCGATTTCACTAGGGTGATCAGCCAAAAAATTGGCCAATGCCTGTCGCTTTACTGATTTTTGAGGTATATATTCGAGACAAAACTCAATCAAAGGTACTATCCATTTCCCAATCTTCCCACTAAGCACGGGCTTACAAAGCATGTGCTTAATTACATTGGTGTGAGAAATGACATAAGTCACTCTAGGCAACATATAATGTCTGAGTTTCTTGGAAGCATAAAATAAAGCTAAACATAACTTTTCTACTGCAGCATATTTACATTCACAAGAATTTAAAAACCTACTAAGATAATAGACTGCTCTTTCCTTGCCCTCCTTATTGTCTTGTGCTAACAATGCTCCTATTGAGTCGTGAGTTGCTGCCAAGTATAGCTTCACTGGTTTCCCTTCAATAGGAGGCATCAACACTGGCGGATTGGCTAGGTACTTCTTGATGGCTTCGAAGGCATCATCATGCTTTCTAGACCACTTGAAATCTTCTCCCTCTTTTAATTTCAACAAAGAAGAAAAAATTTTAGTCTTGCCTGCAGTATTGGATATAAATCTACGAAGAAAATTTAATTGACCAAGAAACCTTTGCAATTCCTTCTTGTTCGAAGGTGGTTTGGCTTCAATAATAGCCCTTGCTTTGTTCTTATCAACCTGTATTCCCTTTTTGTGGACCAAATAACCCAGAAATTTACCAGCTGATACTCTAAAAGCACATTTTCCTGGATTCAATTGCAGTTGGTAGCGTTTTAATTGCTGAAACATTTTTTCAAGGTGTTGCAAATGATCATCATCAGAATCTGACTTCACGATGATATCATCTATGTAACACTCTAGAAAACCTCCCACCAAATCATGAAAATGGTATTCATAGCTCTTTGGTATGTGGCACCAGCATTTTTTAACCCAAATGGCATATTGACCCATTCAAAAATGCCAATATTACCAGGACAAGCAAATGCTATTTTGTGCACATCCTCCTCTGCTATGCAGATTTGGTTATATCCTGAATGCCCATCTAGGATAGATAACATCTTTTGTCCAACCGAACTGTCCACAAGCATGTCCACATTAGGCATAGGATACTCATCCTTAGGAGTCGCAGTATTTTCAAAAATCGACACAGATCCTAATACTTCCATTCTTTTTAGGGACTGGAACTACATTAGATAGCCATTCGATGTACTTGATTGTTCTAATAAAACCTGCATCTAGCAGTCTCTGCGTCTCTTTCTTGACTCCTGTAATAGTTTCTGGACTCATCTTACTGCTTGGTTGTTTCACAGGTTTGAATTGTGGCTTGATAGGTAACCTATGCTCCACCAACTTCCTGTCCAATCCAGGCAGTTCCTTGTAACTCCATGCAAAGCATTCTTTATTTGCTTTCAGCAGTGCTATTTACTTAGCCCTCATATCTGATTCGAGCTGTTTGTTAATAAACACTGGATTGAGATCTTCTTCATCTCCCAATTTTACTTCCTCCAAAAGATCTTGGGCTTCGAATTGCTCTGTTAGCTAGTTTTCCTCCTTATGAGGCTTATTATCTTGCAGAACGTCTTCCCACATGTTGTCCTCTTGAATCTTCTGCTCGATCCCCAAAGCAACATATCTTACTAAAGCCAATGAGTTGGCCTCTTCTTCCACCTCTCTCTTGGACTTACATCCAAGCAGCATCATCCTTTGGGGTGTTTGATTCATAATCAACAGCTTGTTTCAGCTTCGACTTTAGCTCTGCCAATTCTCCCAGTTCCATCTCGTTGGTTGGGTAGGTGGCTGTTTGTCTATTTTTCGCTCTTAGTCGAATAATCGACTGGTAACGGGGTGATTGCTGGAATGTGGGTGTTTGTGGTGGTGGAGTTTGGTTCCCTGCCGTGTTTCAGGACTTCTCTGGAAGCAAACTTAATGAAGTGAATGGAGATGAAAGAAAAGTAACAAAATGGACTTTATTACATCTCAGAGTAGAAGTCAGTCGACTACAACAAATAGCCGAGTAGACGGTTTAAGTTACAAGCTACTCCTAGTGCAGGAAAAGTAAAGTACAGATAAAAAGTAAAAGCCTTTGGGCGATTGAGTGGGGGTCTCAAATTTGTCTTCACATCTTGTATTTATAGGCTTCACTTCAATTAGGGATTCAAACTTGGCAGCATTCCCTCCAGAAATTTGAATCAGGCGGTTATCTTTCCTCCTTCTTTGCTTTCCACGTTCAAGTCCAAGTGGTTTCTTCACACGTTCTTCTGGCTTGCATTTGCATTCTTCAACTGCCTTTGTCAACTGCTCCGTTCATGATTTGCCTGTAACTCTTTACTGGACATGTGTCTTTTATTTTAGACGCAACCCTTTTAACCGTCAAAAATTCCAAGGCACCATTGTACCTTATTTTATTTTAAAATCAGTCCATTTCTCACTGTATGACCCAATCGATCATATTGGACACGTGTTACCATATGGCCTAGTCGATATAATGGGCCAAATTATGGTGTAAACAATGCCCCCCTATTTACCTGAGTTAAGGATTAACTTTGGTAAATAATCTCCGAGTCTTACCGCCTATATAAAGCGGAACACTTTGAAATTTAGGGCACGAAACTCTTACTTCTCAAACCTTTCGAAACTGCTGGGTCTCTCATGGCTCTGAAAACCAAATCGAAAGCTTCCAATACCCCTATTGAAAACCCTGTTTCGGAACCTTCCACAGATAATATTCCACGCTTCCCAGAGTCGTATCGAGGTGACATTAATCAAAACCCTCAGGTTTTAATTCACAATGAGAATAACAGTTCTCTTTGCATGCTGGGTCCAGTCTTTTCGTCGGCCATGCCGGACGGCTTTCCAGAAGTTTACCCTGTAATAGAGCGTGACCCTCTTCTACTGCAACATTCATCCCTTGAATGGTCGGGTTGGGGTAAGAACGTCTGTCTTTGTTCTTGGCCCTTTACAGTTGAATTGGGATGGGTGGACTGGGTAAGGCGTATGACAAAATTTCTTTTTGAGGATTGGAAGAAAATGGGGATTCGTGAGACCATCGAACTCTCTCAATTCCCCTTGGAGATGAACTCTGAGCTTTTGGCAGCCGCCGCTTGCTTTTAGTCCAAATCGTCTAATGCCCTAATCCTCCATTGCGGCCTACTATCTCCAACCATCTTGGATATCTCTCACCTGACTGGTCTCTCTTTTTTAGGCTATGAGGTAAACGCTTTACTTGCTCCTGATGCATACAATCCCCTATTTACAATTCCATCTTCAGGGGTGAGTTACTCGAAATGTTTACAGACCTATTTCAAAGCCAAAGCGTCTGCACCTAGTTTTCATGAAAAAATAGTGTTTTATCTCTTTTGGATTTGTAGATTCCTTTTGGCAGTCCCTGGACTTAAGGCGACTAAGGAATACCTAAACTTGGCCATCTACATGGCGCAAGCAAAAAGACTGGCCTTAGCGCCATTTATTCTTAGATCCCTATATAAAGGGATGTTTACTTTTGTTGAAAAGAAAATTGCATCTTCCTGTGGTGGCACCTTTTAGATTTTTCAAGCCTGGCTATATGCATATTTTCCCCAACTTAGGCCTAAAATGAACAATCGCCTTAGGGCTGATGAGGACTTGCAAACGTGCCGTAGCTATGCTGAGTATTTTTTAGGCTTCAGCACTCACAGAGAGGAATCCTCTTTTCAGAGATATTTTACCTTTTTCTATGAGGACAAGAAAGATAATTGGCCTATTTTCTACCCTTTTGACAAGTTTGAGTATGCCTCTGAAAGGCTAAGGCCAAGTTTTGGGGACATTCCAGCAGCATCTCCTCAACTGACAGAGAGAATGACAAATGCCAAACGGTTATTTTGGGCAAGTATCCTTCTCCCACGACTCATTCTAGTAGGTTTTGCTCTGAACAGTACTCCCTATGGGAATTGTAGTTATGAGAACTACTCCTCCTGCCAATTTGCTCGCCAATTTGGGTTAGTACAGGGTGGTCCTATGCCTTTTGCCCATCCAGACATCACTGAGATGTCTTCAAGCAGATTGACAATTAAGGCAAAAGATGCACAGCTGATTTCAATGATGGTTAGCAATTTTCACCATCGTGTGAAGGCTTTCAAGCTTTCAGACTTTAAGGTCAGTGATGGGACTACCGCTGCTTTTGATGAATGGTGGTCGACTATGAGAGCTATCTATTTTGGAGCACCCCTTAAAGATTGCCTCTATAGGCTTGATCCAGAATACAAATCTCTTCAAGACAAAGCAGGTAAGTAAGCTTTACTATTTAGTAGATTTTGTCCCAATCTTCACATTATTGATACATGTTTTAATCAGAGGAAGCTGCTCGATTGCCTGATGAGACTTCTAAAGCCATCGTACTTCAAGCTGAAGCAATCTCTTCTATATCCTCAGTGCCAATTGAGAGCTCCAGGAAAAGGAAGGCGAAAGCAGTCGAAAGCCCACAGTCGACTCCAAAGAAGAAGACTTTGAGAGCTAAACCGACTGATCAAAAGGCTTCTAAAAGCCTTTGTATTTCTGATGGACCTACAAAACAGGTCATGACTGATGAGGCTCCTACTCCAAAGAGGAAGTCAAAAAGGAACCAAGCCACCAAATCAAAGGTATACTTATTCTTTATTTTCTCTTGTAATCGATTATCGTTTTTATGTTCCCTCTAGTCTTTATTGCAGAAAGGAAAAGGCACCAAGATTGTGGATGCCTTTGAAACTGAAAACGATGAAGGGAAGTCTTCCAAGTCATCTCATTCAGTAGGGGAAACAGTTGATACAGAGCTTGCAATTGACCAATTCGAATTTGGTGATACAGCTGTATCTGATCCCCTGAATCAAGCTGAAGAAATATTGAAGCTGCAGGGTAATCCTTTGTGTCAGGATAACCCTTTACTGCAAGATGATGACCCTTTCATGCAGGTCAATGAAGGTACAAGTGTAGTACCAAATGAGCTTGCCCTCGAGCACAATGTTGATCCAGCATGTCAAAAGCCCGATTCTGTCAATACTGAACCAAACCAAAATATCCAAACAGAGGTGGACAAGATGAACATTGATCCTCAAATCTCTAATCAGCCTCAAGCCGCTGACTCGAAACAGCAAGAAGAAGTTAGGGAGAAATTGGATTCCATTGAGCGGATGAATGTGCCTGTTTTAGAAGGCCATCATGACACAACTCAACCCCAGTTGGGTAAGGAAAATTTGCAAGGTGGACCAATAGAAGGTCCTATCCAAATGAAAGAAACCTCTGCAGCTCTCAATCAGAAAGAAGATGTTGCCTCCAGCCCTACTGGCAATCAGGCTGCTCCAATTATTCCAGTACCAATCACACACGCTCCAGCTCCTTTGGCTATTCCAGCAAATCATGCTGTTGAGGCATCTCCTAGGTCTGTAAACAAAGCTGGACCTATTCTCATTGAAACAGACACCTCGGAGCAAGCCAAGTCATCAAGCAATTCACTGGACCAACTGATGGAGGCAATGAAGACAACTTCACAGGCATTTCGATCCTTGATTGAAGTATCAGAGTCCAGTAGCTCTTTCTTCTTCCTTCAGTACGATGATGAGACGCAAAAGGAAATCCAAGGCTTTTTTGATTTCCTAAAGTTTTCTTATGAAGAGCTGGTGACTTCAAAGTCTGCAGAATTCTCCTCCTGTGTTGATTCTTTGGCTCAGAGACATGTGTTCCCTCTCAGGGAACAAATTGCCCTTGAGAATTTTTCTTCTTCTTTGAATGATGACTTTACCCTTTACCGGTATTATCAAGGGGAGATTAGTCAAAAACAAGAGTTGATTAATAATCTGTCTGGCATGTCGGTCAAGTTATCAACCATGCATGAGCAAGCTTCAACTTTAAAGTCAAGACTTGTGGCCATTGATCAAGAGGAACAAGACTTGCTACGTCAACTGGCCCAACTACATACTGAGAAAGAAGGTCTTCTGCAGACAGCTAGTCAACTTGATACTGACTTTAAGCGGCTGGCAGAAGAGGGTAAAGGAGTCTCAGTTCATGTCTCAGCTGCACGAGTAGACTTACAGAGAAACAGTCTAAAGCGAGATGAACTTTTGACTAAATGGGAGACTTTTAAGTCTTTCTTCCTTCGTGATTGACTTTCTTTTGTAATGGTTAATTGTGACTAAGTAGGAAACTTTTAAGTTCCTTTTCCGATGAATGAGTCTCCTTTTGTAATAGTCGACTGTGACTAGGTGGGCAACTTTTAAGTTCCCTTCTCTCGTAAATGATCTTCTTGTATAGTAGTCGACTAGTGTTAACCGTACATGATTCTAAGCATTATGTTAGTGCATACTTGGCCTTTATGAAAGGCTAATTTTGAATGAATGGTTCTTGGCTTGGAAATAGCCATCACCTTTGTCTTCTTTTGATAGTGCTTCAAATTCACAACTTTGCATGCCAATTAGGTTAACTTTATGAAAATTTTCAAGTCGTACCTAATCTCCATTTTCTGCTATTGTTGATAAAAATTCCGGATAGCCAAAACTCAAGTAGAATTCATGTGACCCAACACCCTTATTTTGGGCTTATTAACAGAAAAGATGGGCTCACAAAATTCAACTTTGAACCCTAATCATGCTTCATTACGGCATCTGCTGACGTTTCCCCTTCACTTCAGGGGACATGCACAGTGATTGATGACGGTTTAAGTACACCACTAGACGCCGTTTCAGGAGTTAATCATGACTAATGCAGCCATCTCACCTTTTAATCTTCACGTGTTAACTAGACGTATGCTATCCCTTCAACTGCCACGTTTATGACTTCTCCTCGAGATAACTGCCCATGGCGCGTATCTTTAGACCTTCTCCCGGCCTATAAATATGAGTTCTGAAGATAGTGAAAGACTCACTTACACACCATTTCAAACTTTAGCAATGGCGGGCAAACTTCCTGAACACAATCTCCCTTCTCCTCTTTTCACTCAAATCACCCCAGCCCACATCAAACAACTTGCCAATGAGCTGAAGTGGGTCCTCATCGAGGACCACAACGAGTGCAAAAGAAAGATCCAGGCCATCCATGACAGAGTGGAAGGGATGGCCCTTCATTTGGAGAAGATGGAGTCAGCTGTTAAGCTGATGGTGGTCAACTGGGAGACCATCGACTACCCTTCTCCAGCCGACCTTGAAAGCATCAGGACATCCATGGGTGGCACCTCTGGCCAATGGAAGGAGTGGCCTACAAAATAGGCCCTCTTTTGGGTTCATCTACTTGGAGGCAGGGGTTTAGTAGTATTTTGTTTTCAGGTCTCACTTGAGATATTTTGTATTTTCTTCAGATCCTTCTTGGGATCTTTCTTTTTCTTTTTCTTTTCTGTTAGATCCTGGTTGGGATCTTTTATCTTTGTCTTTTGTAATGCTGCCCTATCCATGGGTAGCTTTTTTAGTAATAAAATTTTTTTATCTTTAATTTATATTATCCCACACAGAATGGAAAATAATGTTCAAATATTTACCGTTTATGGATCTTTCATGTGAGATCCCTTCGATAGATTCCAGGTGATATGCACCTGCTCGCAGAATTCTAGCAACACAAAATGGACCTTCCCAATTTGGTGACCATTTTCCAAATCTACCTTTCTTTTTCTTTGCATCGATTGGAAGAATTGTTTTCCAAACTAAATCTCCTACTGCGAATGATTTTTCCTTAACCTTTTTGTTATAAGCTCATTCTAATCTCTTCTTTTGAGCTTGCATTTGGTTTAAGGCATTCAATCTCTTTTCCTCCAATCCGTCAATATCTAAATACATAGCCTCTTCGAATTGCAGGCCTAAGTCATAGTGACGTGCTACCCTTAGTGACTGAACATTAATTTCGACTGGTAAGACCACTGCATGACCATAAACCAGTTCAAAAGGAGTGACTTTTGTACTAGTTCTCTGTGATGTTCTATATGCCCATAATACCCTGGGCAGGAGATCATGCCACTCTCGTGGATTATCTTCAATAACTTTTGCCAAAGTATTCTTTGTAATCTTGTTAGTCGATTCGACTTGCCCATTAGCTTGGGCATAGTATGGAGTGGAATTTACAATTTGTATTCCATACTTTTGTGTATACTAAATAACTTCTCTAGCATTGAACACAGATGCTTGAACAACGGTAATAGTCTCAGGAATTCCAAATCTACACAGAATATATTCTTCGATGAAATCGATTACTTGTTTTTGTGAAACACCTTTTAAAGGTATTGCTTCAGTCCATTTTGTGAAATAATCAGTTGCCACCACAACAAATTGATGTTGTAATGAAGAAGCTGGATGAATCTCACCAATCATATCAATAGCCCAACCTCTAAATGGCCAAGGCTTGATATCGATTACAAAAAAAGTTGCATTCATTTTTCTTGATCCAACTTGCAATTGTAGGGATATAACTCCTTTAGCAGGAGAGCACCCTCCAGCAAAGTTGCCCACAGTGACCTCTATTGGAATTAGGTCTTCATTTATTTTGTTTAGGAATTTCATCATTCGTGAGGGCAATATATTCACTACTGCCCCATTGTCGACTAGCACTTTTGAAACAGGCTGGCCGTTCATGTGGATTTTTATATATAGTGGTTTGAGATGCCTTGTTGAGGCGTCATCAAGAGACCTAAGGACAACAACTTTGTCCTCCTTCTTGTCAACATCTAGTTCAATTAACTGTGAATGAGGGTATTCCTCTTTTTCTACTATTTTCACAGTCGACTGGGTTGTATCTTCCACATCACCTACCAATTCCATAGGTTGGTCTGGTTTCGCCTTAAAATTTTTAGGCAAACTAAAATCATGTTACATTGGAAGTTAGTAGGTACTGACCCGAATTGAATTGTGGCCAGACTTTCTCCAAATGTTGCAGATTCTTGTGGGGATGGAGATGCATCCTTGATCAGGTCTTGATCTGAACCATCATCCAAGAGATCATCATCATCCGCTTCCATCAGCTTCTGGAATTCCTCCATCTTTTTCTTCAAACTCTGCTTCAACTCTTTTTTCCCTTTTGGTTGAGCAGTCGATTTGGAGGATGCTTCATTACTGCCGTCTTGCCCCCCATGCTTGGGAGTCGATTGCTTCTGAATGCTAGTTTCTCCTTGCTCTCGAGTCCACACCATGTTCGAAACCTTGGGAGGTTCTGCCCTTTCTCTGGGCTCAAAAACGTGCACCCACGAGTCACTATAAGCTCTGGTTCCAAACTTCCTTTGAAGCCTTCTGTTTTGTGAAGTCGAAACCATAGTATACCAACCATCCGCTGGGAACTTGGGATGGCTAAGTGTAGACACCTCCCAAACGGGGCATCGCCATACAGTTGTATTCTTTTCTGTGTTTGCTCGATTGGTTGCTCGCTTCATAAACCAAGATCGTGGATACCTCCATGGCTAGAGGTATCACCACACGATAGCGGTTATCATCAAAACAGAGTCGCCACCTAGTTTGTTAAAGCTAGGAAAACAGATAGAGATTCTGGATACGGAAGCCAAAAGTACAGTAAGGGGAAGGTATTAGGCACCCCTTTCTCCCTAGCCATGAAGCTAGCCCATAATCATTCAACATAAGGCATGTAGATGCTTTATCTAACTCATACACGTAGTCTGTTTTTACACCTTAAACAGTTAATAAGGTGAGCCAGGACTGTAAAGAAACATGCATCTGAAAGCAAGAAACAAAACAAAACTATGCCAGCAGATCGATCACTCGGCCGGCGAATAGATGTCGCGGCCGAGGGATCATGCTGATATCAATGTACCGGCCAAGGCATCGAAGCCCCAGCTGGTGTTCTTCCTCACACCAGACAGAAAGTTTACAGACGATCAGAAAAGCTACGATTACGATTATAAGCAAAAATTAAAACAAACCAGAGGCCGTTGGGCCTTACCACCTTGATCCTCGATTCTTTAGATTGCTTCGGATCGATCGGGATTGACTGATTGATTGCTTTTTGGACGAAACCCTAGGGTTAGGGTTTGAACTCCGGGGTTGGATCGTCGGATTGACGGCCGCCTGTGGAAGGTTGGGGCTTTTGTAGAGAGGGTTTTTGTGAGTATAGGGGCAGAGTATCGTGATTGATTTGAGGGTGTAGGTCTATCAATTTCTGTGTCTTTCTTTTTGGATCCGAGGGTCTCTTTGTATAGGCAAACGGGTGACTCACTCGGTCCAATCAAATCATGGGGATGCAATTGCAATTGCATTGCAATACAAACTGTTCGTTGCAATCCCTGAACGTGGCCCGAACGCATCGGAGAGGCGGTGGGATTGGATCAGACGATCGACAGAAGGTTCGAGAGTTTGGAAAAAGGCCAATCTGGCGGCCCAGCAAAGGATGTCGCGGCCGAAGAATGGATGTGGCGGCCGAGCCATTGATCTGGCGGCCGAGGTTTCGATCTCTTAGGGAGATTTTGCTAGCAACAGGTTGCTCGGGTGAGGAATGGATGTTAAGGCCGTGGAATCAATGTTGCGGCCGATCGATGAATTTTCCTAACACACTGTGTTTCTGTCTGAAAGGCTATTTGGCTCTGGATTGGGTCCTCTAAGTGGCTCAGAGTTCGTACCATAAGTCCATGGGTTTCACAAGAAAGCAATCAGCAATCATCAAATCCGTATCATCATCGGGATGGTCCCAAGGTGGGAGTTGAAATAATCGTTAGGCCAAATTGGGGTGTCTACAGATGCCCCTCTTTGGTGAGCTCAGACGGATCGCGAAGACATGTTTGAGTAAAAGTCAAAGCTATAAAAGCACTCAATTTGGTCCAACCACTATTCCAAGGGTTTTTTTGGAAAAGGTTTTGTTATGGTCGGGTCGGGAGGCTGCCTACGTATTCAGGGAAATTTAGATCAATCGTAGTTCGGAGGGGCAATAAAAAGCGTTTGGAGGATTAGAGGCGGAAGGCGTATCGGGCTTAAAAGCCGTAGTGCAACGTACCTAGGTAGAGCCAGGGTTTTGGCGGAAAGTAGTTGAAGGAGCGCGGGCTGCCGGGGAAGTTTTTGTGGAGAGTTACCTTTAGTATTTTGGGGTAGATCGGTACACGGCAGGTGTGTTTGCTTTTCTTGATCATCCTTACTTTGGCTGAGGGGCTCGGTAGAGTAGCCTATCCTTGCGAATGAGTGGAAGGAATTGATGTAGTTGGGGCGAAATCCAAGCCATCTGTGGGATGAATTGGATGCCAGTTTTGAGATAGGTGGTGGAACCCAAATCATCTTCCTGAGGCGAAGTTGGATGCCATTGCGAGGCGTAGGGCCATGCTAAGGGCCTAGAGTCTTTGAGATGAAGGCAGAGGCACGGGCGGTTGTGATCATGAGGTGAGGCCTGAGGTTTTGGAGCTTTGAGCTTTGATCGGGCCGAAGCGGAGCTGGTTTTGATCATAAAGCGGCGCTTAGGAGGTGGAACCGAAGCCGGAGCTGGTGTTGATAGTTCAAAAATCTTTGCCTTCCGGAGGTAAGAACTTGAAAGGTCAGAGCTTCGAGCTTTGGCGTGGTTGAAGTAAAGCGAGAGTCTGAGGTGTTGGAGCTTTGAACCGAAGCGCGAAGCTGGCATTGATCAACAGTCTCGAGTGGTCAGGGAGGTTGAAGCTTTGAACTTGATGTGATTGAACCGAGGCATAGAGCCGATTGTGTTTTGATGATTTGTGCATGGAGCTTTCTCATCATAAGATTTTGGCTTCGAGCCAGAGGATCGAGGCACCGGGCCGATCAATAAAACCGAGGCATGGAGCCGGTTGATTGCAAGATTGACCTGCGAGTGAATGAGATATGCAAAACATAGCATGTATATATGATGAGTGTTTGTTAGATGTGAGCAAATATGATGATGGGGATGGTTATGCACTCGATGTGTTTGATGCAATATGTGCACGGGCCCGTCGTGTGTGTTTGATATAAGCTTAGAGCTTCTTTCAAGTTCTAGACTTGAGCAATCGAGGCGTAGAGCTCGAGCATTGAGATGGCGGAATCAAGCATTCAAAGTCTGAGGCTTTGAGCATCGATCTGTGATGGTTAGGCATTCAAGCGTAGAGCTTGTGCATTCAAGTGTAGAACTTGAGCATCCAATATACCCAGTGGTTGGGCTTGATAATTGTTGCTGGCGGGTAGAGCCTGTTTGGGAGTTATTACGGCTTTGAGCCGCTTGAATTAGTTCTGACTTTGAGCGGTTAATAACAGGCATGGAGCCACTGGGATAACGGGCATAGAGCCGTTGGAGTAATAGGCTTCGAGCGCGCATGAGTGGTCTATGGCGTAGAGCGGTTAGGCGATTACGGCTTCGAGCCAGTTGATGACGGCCTAGAGCCAGATAGTTATGGGCATTGAGCCACTGAGTCGATAACAGGCATGGAGCCGTTGAGATTATAGGCTTGGAGCCTTTAAAGTGGTGAATACAGGCTTAGAGCCGTTGAGATGGTAGATACAGGCATGTAGCTGCTGAGATGGTAGGCTTAGAGCCACTGAGTAGCTTGAACATGGGCTTTGAGCCGCTAGATGATAGCGAGCTTGGAGCTGCTGATTTTGCAGGCTTGGAGCCCTTTGAGTGAGCATAGAGCTTTTGCCCAATGATAGCGAGCTTGGAGCTGCTGAATTTGCAAGCTTGGAGCGGTTGAAGTAATGGGCTGAATGGCTTAGAGCCTGTTGAATGAGCGTTGAGTTGTCAAGGTGATTAATACAGGCTTAGAGCCGCTGAATTCGATAATAGGCCTGGAGCCGCTACGGTAATGGGCTTCGAGCCGCTGAAATGATAGGCAAGAAGCCTGTTTGCTCAGAGCTGCTGATGATAGGTGGATACAAACGTTGAGCTATTGGTAGTTTGACAGAAGTGAATGCTGCAAAGCTGTTGAGATGTGGATAAAGCTGGCGAGCATAGGCGTAGAGCTACTGATTTTGTTGGCATGGAGCATGTCGAACTCAGAGTTGTTGATCTTGCTTGATAGCGATAAGCTTTGGTCAGCAGTTTGTGGAGAGAGAGCCTCCTTGTGTTTAGACATGCCCCCAAGGTTGGTTTTAATCACGTTGTTCATGACTCAGGGATGTCCCCTAAGGTTATTATGTTGGTCGAGAACCTAGAAATTCATAATGGCTTGAGTTAATGCAATGAGCAAGGCCTGAAGATTGCTGAGAAGAATGGATTTTGGGGCCGCAATATTGACTATTCGACCGAGGTATCGTTTCCTCGGCCGGCAAAACGGTTCATTTCCAGCGCTCTATAAAAAACAGAGCCTTCGGCGTCTTTCTTTTCATTTTCTTCTCTTTTTCTTTCTTTGTTCTCCTTCCCGCGAGGACCTACCAAAGACTCATTGCCTTCTTCGCTTTGCCTTGCTCTCGTTGAGTTTGAGGGATGGATGACGCGTGGCCAGCGATCGCAGAGGGAGCCCGCGGTGCTTCTGGTGTTGTCTTGCTGCTTGATTAGAGACCCTTGCATGGGTGGCTTGTTTCCGTGACGTGGAGCTTCCGAGGTAGCGCTTGTGCGCGGTATGATGATTTTTCTGGGCTGCGTGATGCCTCTTCTGCACCGCAGTGCTTCTTTGGTACACGTTGCCTCGAGGGGTTTCTTTTTGCAGCTGGTTTCTGGCGTTTGGATTGCCAGAGGGTTCGACATCCTCTTCTGCTTCTTTTTGTCTGCCTGCATAGGTTAGTTTGACAGGAAACCGATGTATAGCTTTGTTTAGGAAGTATGAGATGATTCACCTTGTGATGTAAAAAGTTTTTGTTATATGAAACAAAATCTTTTGCTCTGTTACATGATTGTATACGCTGTTGTTCACCGTTTGTGTATGATAGAATTTGATATTTTGCTTAAAAATCTAGTGAAAAGGACAGAACCGTGGAAGGGTTGTAAAAACGGTCGTTTTGGCGGCCGAGCCATCGATGTGTCAGCCGAGGAATCGCTTCATCTGCCAGATTTTGACTTTGAGTCAAGCTTGATTTTCAGGGGCCATGGAATCGATCCTGCGGCCGTTTATTCAAAGTGGCGGCCGAGATACCGACAAAGTTACTGATGAATTTAGAATCCGATTCTGATTCAAACTAGGACTCATCCTAGCCTATAAGTATACGTTCTACGAACTCGATGGTACTTGTCAGCAACGATTTCATGGCACAACCAGTCCTTGATCCGTGGTTGGATTCTTTTAACGGCCTCGACCGTTTGCACTTTAGGTCCTTTGGTATGGACTTCATCTTCTCCCTTCGCAAAATTCCCGTGAACTTTGCTTTCCTTCGGGCAGCCACTAGCTTGTGGGACCCTGTTTTCCATGTCTTTCGATTTAGAAGAGAGGAGTTATGTCCTACTGTCGAGGAACTTGCAGCTATCATGGGTCATTCGGATAGAAATGGTCTCATTATTCCTAATCCTTTGTTCAATCGGGGCAATCTCTTGAAGGATTTGTTCCAAATTCAGAAACATGAAGTTAGGTTTTCCATGGTAAATGGAAGGTTAGAAACCCTACAATTTGTTCAGCGCTTTGGTACCGCTGAAGCTCATCGTCAAATTCCTCAACAGAAAGCATGCTTCCATGCGTTGTGCATTTGTCTCCTTCATTACTACTTGCTTGGACCTTCCTCTGGCCGTGCTGATTCTATGCTGCTTGACTTTGCCCATCAGGTGGGAAACCGTGTAGGTTTTGCTGGTTTAGTGTTGGCAGAAACCCTGATGGGCCTTGACATGGTAAAGGGTGATCCTACGGCCCAGTTTTCAGCAGCCCTTTGTTGCTACAGGTTCGCTCTTTACCTGTTTTCTTTTGCTAAATTTATCTTTTTCGTCTCTCTTTTGTTTTGACTCACATGTTCTCACGGCAATTTTCCCTTGTTTTCCATAGGTATGGCTTTATGAGAAGGTGAAGGTGTGGATGTGCCGGAGCGGCTGCCCTATAGTTTAGATCCCTGCGCGTTGAGCGTCGTGTGATCAAACAATTTCCTAAGCTGCTTGGAAAGCATGGATGGAGACTAGAAAGGGGAATAGAATCCAATGGGTTTGCCCTGGTATGGTATAAAGAGCATGACTGTACAAGTACCATGAACCATTTTGGTGTAGCAATGATTGGCGTCACTCGAGTTACCTTCTATTTTCCTGCTCGTTTCCGAGGCAGTTTGGGGCTGCACAGGTCCAAGTTTTGGGTGACCCAGAGTATGCTGTTTCTAAGGTTCATGACGCCAGTCTTCGTCGCAATGTGCTTCGTTTTTGGTCAAATCGAGTAATGCAAGAGGTTGCTGAAAACTTTGCTGACAAGCTATCGAGCTCGTATAAGTGTTGGTTAGAGAAAAACCTTTTGAAGGACAAGAGTGCAAAGAGAAGGAAGACCTAGAGATTGACACTTTGTTTATGCTTTTTTGAAAGACTTGTTTTATTCTAATTTCCATAGATTGAGAATTGTTTGAGCTTACTTTCCTTTTTCCTTGGAAATAATAAAACATTTGGTTGTTTCATTTTGAGAATGTTGTTGCCATGGTTGGACTTTTAACATGCTTTAGGATAGACCTAGAAATTTGGAAGTGATAACAATAGCAGTGGCTGAGTCTCGATTCAGAGATTGCCTACGTATCCCATAGAGGGAATCAGGCCATAAACGTAGTTCCAAGATGATTTGTTTTGTTTTCGGTTGGGGTTCACTCGAGTATTTTTCCTCTCCTTTTATGCTCTTGATTTTGCCTAAACTGCCCTTGTGGGTTTTCAGTCTAGCGAGCGCTTTTATTTGTGCCTTAGTTTTTGCCTAAGCCGCCCTTGCGGATTTTCGACCTAGCAGGCTGCTCTAATTTTTGCTTGGGTTCGCCCACCCTTGTGGTTTTCGACCCAACGAGCATCTCTCAAGGGTAATACTTCCTCAGCTTGTCAATGTTAACTGGCATGCGAATTCCATTCCATCCAAATCTGCAACATAGGCTGCTCCTCCAGATAGTATGCGCTTGACAAGGTAGGGGCCTCCCCAGTTTGGTTTAAACTTGCCCCTTGGGTCAGAAACATGGCGGCGGATGGCCTTGAGTACCATATCCCCTACTTTGACGTCTCTTGGTTTCACCTTTTTGTTGAATGCTCGTGTGATACGACGTTGATACCCTTGCACATGATATAGTGCCCTCAGCCTCCTTTCATCCAGTAGTGCTAACTCATCGTAGCGGTTTTGAACCCAATCCTCTTCGATCATTCCAGTTTCAGCTAGTACCCTTAGTGAGGGCAACTCTAATTCGATAGGTAATACAGCCTCCATTCCATAGACCAGAGAGTAAGGGGTAGCCCCAGTTGAAGACCTTTCGGTTGTGCGGTAGCCCCACAATGCTAGTGGTAATATTTCTGGCCAATCCGTATAGGTGTCGGCAGTCTTACGTAAGATCCGCTTGATATTCTTGTTTGCAGCCTCAACTGCTCCATTGGTTTGAGGTCGATAAGTTGATGACCGATGATTTTGTATCCCAAATTCGGCGAAGAGCTTCCTCGTTGCCCCTTTGAAGTGTGATCCGTTGTCGCAGATGATCTCGTGAGGTACACCATACCGATAGATGATATTGGTGCGGATAAACTTGGCCACGTGAGTAGCTTTGAGAGTAGCATAGGAAACTGCTTCTACCCATTTAGTGAAGTAGTCGATGGCCACTAGAATGAACTGGTGCTTGTACTTTCCCTTTGGATTTATGCTCCCAATGACGTCTATCCCCCAGGTGGAGAATGGCCAAGGGGATGTCATGCTATATAGTTCTGTAGGGGGTATATGCATGCGATTAGCGTGTGTTTGGCATTTGAAACATCGACGAACATAGTCAGCACAATCAGCTTCCATAGTAGTCCAATAATATCCTTGATGCAGGATCTTCTTTGCCATCGTTGCTCCATTCATGTGTGGCCCACAGATTCCTTCATGTATTTCCTCCATGATCTTGTGGCTCTCTTCCGTGGTGACGCAAAGTTGGTTGGGACCCAAATGTGCCCTTCGATATAGCATTCCTCCACAGACTATAAATCGAGCCGCAAACTTCCGCAAAGCCATTTTGTCCTTTGTGGTGGCTTCAGAAGGATACTCCCCCTCTTCTAAGAATTTCTTCACATCTTCATACCAGGGCTTACCATCATTCTCGCCTTCTTCAATGAAAGTGCCCTCGCACGCTGGTTTCATCTTCTGCTCGATCATAAGAGGTCGCATTGTGAATCCCAAGGGTATTTCGACCATGGAGGCTAGTGTTGCCAATGCGTCTGCGAATCTATTGCTTTCTCTGGGAGTGTGCGAGAAGATGACTGAGTCGAATTGCGGAATCAAGTTCTCTAGTACAGAGTGATATAGTTTCAGCGTATCTTCTTTGACTTTCCAATCTCCCCTTGCTTGGGATACCACTAGGTTTGAATCTCCAGTGACTTCTATCCTTCTTGCCCCTAGCTCCAGGGCTGCCTCCATTCCAGCGATGCAGGCTTCATACTCAGCTTGGTTGTTGATGACTTCAAACCTTAGTTTATATGACAAAGGAATATGAGAGTCGTTTGGGGAGACTAGCAGTACCCCTATGCCATATCCACATTGGTTTGAGGCTCCATCGAAATAGAGCTGCCAGGTGTCGTTTAGGAGACACAAGATGTCTTCATCAGGGAACATGAAGTCCTCTACCTCGGCCTCTGTCACGGGATGATCTGCCAGGAATTCTGCCACAGCCCCTCCTTTCACTGATTTCCTTGTCATGTACTTGAGATCGAATTATGCAAGCAGCAGTAACCATCTAGCCAGCCTTCCAATAAGTGCTGGCTTCTCGAAAAGATATTTGATTGGGTCTAAGCGAGAAACCAGCACTACCGGATGTGCCAATAGGTAATGCCTTAGTTTCTTTGTGGCCCATACTAGCCCCCAGCAGGTTTTCTCGAGGGGAGTGTACCTTGCTTCATAATCCATCATCTTTTTACTGAGGTAGTATATGGCACACTCTACTTTGGCATCGTTTTCTTGTGCTAGCATGCATCCCATAGACGTGTCTGTCACTGAGAGGTACAGAATCAATGGCTTCCCAGGAATAGGTGGTGATAACACAGGTGGATTTTGAAGATACTCTTTAATTGCCTCAAAAGTTTGTTGACAGTCTTGACTCCACTCGAAATCAGTACCCTTCTTTAGAAGCTTAAAAAGAGGCTCACAAGTGGTTGTGAGTTAGAAATAAACCTACTGATGAACTGTACCTTTCCCAGGAAACTCCTTACTTCCTTCTCTGTCTTTGGTGGTGATATCTCCATGATAGCCTGTATCTTGGAAGGATCTACTTCGATTCCTCTTTGAGTGATGAGAAACCCCAACATCTTGCCAGCTGTCACCCCAAAAGTGCATTTTAGAGGATTAAGGCGTAGCTTGTATTGCCTAATCCTCTTAAAGAACTTTTGAAGTGCTTCATAGTGTCCTTCTCTTTCCCTTGACTTGACTATCATATCGTCGACATAGACCTCGACCTCTTTGTGCATCATGTCGTGCAGCAGGGTTGTTGCCATCCTTTGGTAGGTAGCTCCAGCATTCTTCAGTTCGAATGGCATCACTCGGTAGCAATAGGTTCCCTATGGTATGGTGAAGGTGGTCTTCTCTCTATCCTCGGGAGACATCAGAATCTGATTATACCCAGAAAATCCATCCATAAAAGATAGCAGTGCGTGCCCTGTAGTGTTGTCCACAAGCTCGTCTATGTGTGGTAATGGAAAATCATCCTTTGGACCGGCCTTGTTGAGATCTCGAAAATCTACACAGACCCTGATACCCCCAGTTTTCTTTGGTACTGGAACGATATTAGCTACCCATTGTGGATACTCGGTGACTATGAGGAAACCGGCGTTGATTTGTTTGGTAACCACTTCTTTTATCTTTAAAACCCAATCAGGGCGCATGCGTCTTAGCTTTTGTTTAACAGGTTTTGCATCAGGATGGAGAGGAATTTTATGGTGAACAATTTCGGGGTCTATACCAGGCATGTCCTCGTAAGACCAGGCAAAAACATCTTTGTATTCTTTTAGTAAAAAGATTAGTTTTTCACTTTCTTGAGAAGATAGTGTGGTGCCAATTTTTACTATTTTAGGCTCGCCTTCAGAGCCTATGTTTGCTATGATTATTTCCTCGAAAAAAGGTTTAGCATGCCTTTCTTCTTCTCTCTCGATGAATTCCAGAATTTCTTTTGGAATTTCTTCCTCGAAAATTGGATTGTCGGAATCCATGCAGTTAATCATAGACAAAGTGAAATACTCTAAATCTTCCTTCCCATTGCTAAAATTGTAGAAAGACATTTCAGAATTAAACTCAAAACAAATGTTATGCTTTGGTATTTTAACCAAGTTTTCCTCACTAGACCCAGTAGTTTGAGAAAATGAAACACTAGACTCGGATTGAGTTGACTTGGAGTCGGAATCGGAATCGGAATCGGGACTAGAATCAGCATTTTTTATTTTGTATTTTAAAGTGTGCTCCACAGTCCAGTTAGGGTAGGCCCCTTTTTCAGCATCTACAATCAGCTCAGAGCAGTCTTTTTCATCACCAAGGTTGAGCATCAGCACTTCACAATCACTTTGATTCGCACTTTCATCACTATCACCCTGCAAATCTTGGAGGGCCATTTGATTTGCTATTGCTGTTATTTCCTCCAATTGAACTTCAATCGCTGCTTCGTCGCTGTTGTCGATTCTTCGTGTACCAACAAATCCCCACCAGTTACCAAACCTATCCGTGATGGGGTGAATCACCCTCATTTCATGGTTGGTGACCCTTTCATCCAAGAGTAGGTTTAGCGATATTTCATCCAGTGGATCATTGTCAACAGACTCTTCTTCCTTGGCTTCGTCAGATTCAGAGTTGTGGACTTCATCGATTGGCCAATAGTCATCGGTGGGTGCGTAAGGATCAAAGAAATAAATTGGAACCCTGCCAAATCCTTCTTCCACTTCTTCTTCATAGACTGTTCTTGCGAACATGACATGGTTGTCTTCAATGATGGCCATCATAGGCCTTGGTTGGCCCTCCGGAGTGATGTATTTGGAGGGATCGAATTCCTTGACAGCAAAGCAGGGCAGACCAGACAGCTTAAAGACAGTTTGCAAGTGCGAATCAATCATGAACTGTGATGTGGCCATTTTTTCCTAAAAAGATTTTTGTTTAAGTTAGCTTAGTTTAACTTACCACTTTCATTTGATAAAAGACCCTTAAGGTTTCAACCTGCAAAAGAGAACTTTACAACATACATATGTACAATGGGTGTGAGGAAGAACTCTTATAAATATATGCAAGTAGGTTCCTAGTCGGTAGGTTCCTGCCTTAGTTTGATAGGTTCTATGGCTTTCCTAAACACATGTAAGGCCTTGGTAGTCTCAGGGTGCTCCGTTCTCAAAGGGCACCAATCCTTTCACCATCCCATCATAGGCGGCAATTGGGTGATTCCCTTTTTGATATACCATAAGGTACAAGTGACTGTGGAGTTTGCTGGAACCCCTAACATAGCCCATGTCATGCCGGGATATTAGGTGAACTCAACGAGGCTTGCCTGCTCGATGCATATGATAAATGAATTAAATAAGGCATGTATTAGTCTAATGTTGAACTTTTTGGTTATGGCTCTCACGTCCCCAGCAGAGTCGCCAGAAAACTATAGACACCTCCCAAACGGGGCATCGCCATACAGTTGTATCATCACCGTGTTTGCTCGATTGGTTGCTCGCTTCATAAACCAAGATCGTGGATACCTCCATGGCTAGAGGTATCGCCACACGATAGCGGTTATCATCAACACGAGTCGCCACCTAGTTTGTTAAAGCTAGGAAAGCAGATAGAGATTCTGGATACGGAAGCCAAAAGTACAGTAAGGGGAAGGTGTTAGGCACCCCTTTCTGCCTGGCCGTGAAGCTAGCCCATAATCATTCAACATAAGACATGTAGATGCTTTATCTAACTCATACACGTAGTCTGTTTTATGCCTTAAACAGTTAATAAGGTGGGATAGGGCAAGAAATCATGCATCACAAAGCAAGAAACAAAACAAAGCTGTGCTAGCAGATCGATCACTCGGCCGGCGAATAGATGTCGCGGCCGATGGATCATTCTGATATCAATGTACCGGCCAAGGCATCGAAGCCCGGCTAGTGTTCTTCCTCACACCAGGCAGAAAGTTTAGACGATCGAAAGCTACGATTACGATTATAAGCAAAAATTAAAACAAACTAGAGGCCGTTGGGCCTCACCACTTGATCCTCGATTCTTTGGATTGCTTCGGATCGATCGGGATTGACTGATTGATTGCTTTTTGGACGAAACCCTAGGGTTAGGGTTTGAACTCCGGGGTTGGATCATCGGATTGACGGCCGCCTATGGAAGGTTGGGGCTTTTGTAGAGAGGGTTTTTGTGAGTATCGGGGCAGAGTATCGTGATTGATTTGAGGGTGTTGGTCTATCAATTTCTGTGTCTTTCTTTTCGGATCCGAGGGTCTCTTTATATAGGCAAAGGGGTGACTCACTCGGTCCAATCAAATCATGGGGATGCAATTGCAATTGCATTGCAATACAAACTCTTCGTTGCAATCCCTGAACATGGCCCGAACGCATCGGAGAGGCGGTGGGATTGGATCAGACGATCGACAGAAGGTTCGAGAGTTTGGAAAAAGGCCGATCTGGCGGCCGAGCAAAGGATGTCGCGGCCGAAGAATGGATGTGGCGGCTGAGCCATTGATCTGGCGGCCGAGGTTTCGATCTCTCAGGGAGATTTTGCTAGCAACAGGTTGCTCGGGTGAGGAATGGATGTTAAGGCCGTGGAATCAATGTTGCAGCCGATCGATGGATTTTCCTAACACACTATGTTTTTGTCTGAAAGGCTATTTGGCTCTGGATTGGGTCCTCTAAGTGGCTCAGAGTTTGTATCATAAGTCCATGGGTTTCACAAGAAAGCAATCAGCAATCATCAAATCCGTATCATCATCGGGATGGTCCCAAGGTGGGAGTTGAAATAATCGTTAGGCCAAATTGGGGTGTCTACACTAAGTTCACTCCACTCTTCATGATTTGGAGGTATGACCATTACGGGTTGATGCCCCCATGTCGTAAGGACACTCCACCTCATGGTCAATACCTCTTACGGGGCTGCACCGCTGTGATTGAGTGTATCTCCTCGATTGGGAAATTGGTATCCAACCGCTTCAAGATCACGGCGGGGAAGGAACTACGAGGCCTTGCAGCACAACCAGGTTCCTCGAAAGCAGAAATGGTCCATCATCCGGTCCATAACGATTCTCCAAGACTCTATTCGATTAAACAGTCTTGGATCGATGCCTTCGTAGACCAATTTGGCACCAACATAAATCTGGAGATCATTGCCACCCATAGTGTTGAATCTGATTCCAGATTTTGAAAAAGCACTTCTATGCTCCTTCTCTGCAATGATTGCTTCCCCATGTTCTACTTCTCGCCCACATCTAATGCAAAGATAATCATTGGGAAACCTCGGGTAATGGGACTATTCATCAGTCTCCATTTGGTCCTCTTCTCTTTGTTTTTCCTTCTCAATAGTCGATCCCAGCCTTTTAGCCAGGCCAGCTGTCACCATGTTGACTTCAACTTTAGGGAATGGGTTGGATTCAATTCCCTTTGCATCTTTGTCTCCTTTGGCATATTGCAGCAGCCCTTCTGAATCAAATCTTGCACGCAATTATGAAAAGTAACATTGTTAGTGTTGTGTCCAAACAAATTGTGCCATTTACAATATTCTTTTCCTTTTTTCTCTTTGTCAGAAGGAAGAATATGCCCAGGGCTTAATGTAATGAACTTTTGTTTCAGTAATTCATCAAATATCTGATCTGCTTGTGCTAAATCAAATGAATACTGCCTATAATTTGCTTGCCCCCCACGCCTGTTGGGTTGAGATGAAGGCATATTCATTGGTTTTTCTGTTTTAACTAACGTGTCACAAATTATTGGATTCTTTCCAATAACCTGTGCAACATCGATTTCTATATCCCCCTCTACGTCTTGATAATATGTTCCCAAAGATGTATTTTTCAATTGCTCCTCCTCTTGGAGGATGGCGTCAAACTGTGCTGCCCTCATAGATAATTCAAATAGATCTTTGAAACTAGATCCATTAAACTGTTTTTTAAAGTTAAACTCAAGCCCATTGTAGACACCCCAATTTGGACCTATTAACTATCCTTAATTTGTGCCCTCGAGGCTCCCCGATGATGAAAATGAATCAAAACAGGCCTTGGACGAAATTGGACAATGCTTCTTGGACTTTTCCAAAATCAAAACATTCCTTTTCCCCGACACCCTGAGGGTAAAATTGGCACACATTTCAGCATATACAATAACTTTGAATGAAACCAATTGGGTTAGAAAGAGGACTTAATGAGCTTTCCAGCGCTTGAAAAACACCCAAAACCTAGTTAAAGGAGTGTCTGCGGGCACCTCTAGCAAAGTTAAAGGCGCTGCCACTCTAGAGCGCTCTGGAACACTCTAGAGCGCTCTGGAGTGCCACTCCCAAGCGCGTGGGAGTGCTGACAGACCAATGCACTCCGACGTAGTCGAACTACAAATTTATCAAAATTTTCAAACCTTCCATTCAAACTTGCACGAAACAGAAGCATGCCGAGCCGTAGGGAATCTCGACATATGTCATTTCTCCCCCAAAACCATTTTCCATTTGATTTTCTTTTATTTTTCAAGTTTCAAACTCATTTTCTACTCCCCTATATATACCCCCTTCATTCTACATACAAGGGACCACGAAATTTCTCCCTCTCACTCCCCTGTTTTCAAAAACCCTTGTTCTTTACCACCCTCAAACATTTTTCAACTTCCACCTTCAAACAATTTTCAAAGAAAAATCCAAGAAAATCACAAAAACATTTTCACTCTTAGATACATTCTAAGACTCCATTTCTCACTACTTTTCAGCCCTCATTCAAGCATTCAAGTCAATCCAAGAAGTCTTGTTCAAGCACAAAAGGTATAAAGTTCCTCTTTATACTTGAAAAGTCCACTATTTTTCTCCTTCAGAGTGAGATCAGGGACACACATCAGTTCCTCATACTGGTTATGAGCCACCTGATCTTGGTTTAAACATAAGAGCAAAGGGGCATGAAGGTGTTTTCTGTACTGGTTACTGTAGGGACTCCCGAGCGCTCGGGACTACTCCCAAGCGCTCGAGAGTGACTCCGGTCCCGTTTCCCTCTTCCAAGCATTTAAATGGACATGCATGGGTGTGGAATGTGTTTGAGACCCTTTTAACCCCTTTTGAGGTGTGTTGGTACAGATGATCTCCCTTTTTCAGAGAAAAATAAAGAAGATCATCTCCCTTTAAGGACATGCAAAAGAGTTTTACTCGAGATCTAAAAAGATAAATTTTCATGTTTCAAAAGCATAAGATCTGATGTGCTAGCATGCTACATTGAGTATATTTGTTAGTTGAAATCAGTCTTGGGGTGGGACTATTCTCGAGCGCTCGAGATCACTTTAAAGCGTGCGCTCGAGAGTGTTTGCATGTAAGCTTAATCCATTTTTCTCCCAGTCTGATTCTCATCTTTGCCTTTACATGTCCATGCATGTGTCCCTTTTTATCTCTTAGAACTATAAACTCATTTTTTAAGTGAGAGAACCAGGATGCACATGGCTTGGAAGAATGGGTCCCCGATCCCATCTCCACTTTAAGTCCCTCTCGTTGAGCACTGTGAACATGCTTAAGATTATTCCTGTTTACATTTTTAGTATTGTATCCTTGTTTGTACTAACAAAGTTTGCCAGGTTGAGTATGTAACACTTCCAAGCACTTTCGAAAGTTAGAGGTCAGAAAGCGCTCGACTCCACTTACGAAGCGCTAAAGAGAGTGAAATCGGGGCCGATAGGGTTCCAACATTCCTTCTCGTTATTTTATATTTCCTTGTCATTTTGTCATCCACTGTATACATGCACATGCATGCACACTTTACTTGATATATCTGTCGATACAGGCTATATGCTTAATGAAACAAAATGTTTTGAAAAATCCCACATATGTTTAGTAGGACCGATTTCAAATCGAGCGAGGGGGGGTGCCGTCAAACCCTTCCCCCCCTGTAACATAACGCCAGCTTCCGAACCACCGATCAAATCTCTTGTTTACAAATTCAATCAATCATTTTCAAATCAAGCGGTTTCTCGGGTGGCAAACCACAAATCCGGGTGGCGACTCTTCAAAATTTTTGAATCGATTCTAAAAAGTGGCGTTTCTAATGGGCATAAAGGACCACCGAGTTGTGGTAGCCTGATGCGCGTTCTGGAGGGGCATTTAATTGATACTTGAGAAAAAGTTGGTTTGTTGATAAAACAACCCGCTTTTCTTGAATATCAAAATTAAACTTGTGAGCCAAGCTTGAAAAACGTTTATGGGATTTTCAAAGTTATTTTGTTTCATTATCTATTTCTTGTGTATATATCTTGTGCAGCGCGGTTGTGTTTCGGCAATCCTACCCGGCTTGCCGTTGATAGGGAATCCCGGAATGCTCGGCAACCTCGACCGTGATGAGTCATCACTACCGTTTGTACCATTATTGGGTGCTTTCAATAGTGGGAGGTATGCTTTATTCTGGTCAGAGAACCTCTTCAAACCAAAGCCAGGCAACTATGCATGGGTAGAAAGCAATAGAGCCTTCCAGGTGAGATAGGGGACACATGAAAGTAGGGCCCATGTGCCTATCACTGCCCCTCAATATTCTTTGCTGCATCTCACCATGCATCTCATCCTAGTCATGCCATCATTTTCCTATCGATCTATTCAAATTTCAGGTGTGTGCTCTGGCTTCCCGGCGCAAATGCTGTCAGTGGCAGAAGGTTACCCCGAGGGCCGATGAAGAATCATTGCACCCGGTGTACGTTAACCTAAACTACATAAGTCCTTAGAACAATAAGACTTTGGGAAATCAAAATATGCTAAGTCCTTGACTAATGTCTAATCGAAAATTCAACAGAGAATAAGGAATAACGTGGAAACGACGCCGTGATATCACTTTACTTACACCACTTTGGCTAATGGCACCATATGACACCGTGGTTATGGTTTCCACGTCGTCTATACTATTATTCCAATTTCAAAGGTGAAGTTTAGAATGAGGACTAGTTGAATTAGACCTTAGTTCATTTTGACATCTCTTAGAACCTATCGTTCTAAACAAAGGATACACCTTAAAAGAAATTCTGAGGAATGAGGCAACCTTCGAAAGACCGTAATCTTATCCCGCTTGCACATCGCACCATGCATCTTCTGCTTACTTTCGTGTCCCGTATAGGATTGCACTCTTAGACTCGCTCGCGCGGCTTGTTTAGGATTGCCTGGACCGATGAAGAGTCGTGCTTTTAAAGGCACGTTGTTGGAATTAATTAGTCCTTGGAACGATGGGGTTTTAGGGATATCGAAATTCATTAAGTCTTCAATACATTTTTCAATCATGGATTCAATGAAAATCAACAAAACAATTAGGCTACAATGCCGTGATACCCACACCACTCAGGTTATAGTGCAAAGTCACTTACACCGCTTAGGCTAATGGCACCATGCCACTGACGCCATTCCGGTTACGGTATCATGTCATTTACGCCAAACGGTTTTGAAATCAAAACAAAAATTTCCGATGAAAAATGTTAAAGACATAATTTGTTTTGATATCTCCCAAGTCTTATTATTCCTAATCAAAGGATACACATTCAAAAGAATCTCGGAGGACTAAGGCAATCCCTCATAGGTTGTCATTTCTTGAGTCGAGGTTTAGGAGACCATAAATCCTTGGAGTTTGGGATAACTCCGGTGTTCGCCGTGCCCGAACGGCTCCCTCTAATTCAGTGCATCTTGACGATCTTATTGCTAATATCGGATGGTCTTAGATAAGGAGATTGACTCTGATTCCCCAGCGTGTAGAATTTAACCTACGACATCGACCTACCAAATGTTGTTGGAACTATCTACGTAAAAGTTTGATCCATTGAGCCAAATGATGACAACACGTGAATAACAATTCTTTTATTCATACACGTTTTTTTCAATAAATCACAACAGGGGCACATTCTGAGTTCGCTTCTTACTTTACTGTCAGCACTGGGCCATCCATCCTACAACAAAGCCATACCCTCATAAACCCAGAATTTGCGGGGAAGATATGGAACAAATGGTGGAAAATTTGAATGGGGAGTATTCGAACGGGGAACAGTCAATAGGGAATTTAAATGAATTGGATCAAATCCGAACTTCCATCCGACAGATGGGTGAGCGTATAGACAACCAGATTACCCAGTTGATGCTCATGATAACCGGGGTTGCCAGACGACTTCCACCTACACAAAACCCTGAAACATCCATTGAAAACAACCATGAACCACCCTCTGAACCAAAACCCCAAAGCCCAGAAATGGCCGCCATCAAAGCTAAATTGGCCCAACTTGAGCAATCCTTAGCCAGAAGCGAAAGAATCACCTCAATTGGTCTCGACATTGATGAACTCTACCTCTTCCCAAATGCCAGACTACCTGAGAAATTCAAACCAATCGACTTTGCTAAGTTCGACAGAACCGGTGATCCGGAGGCACACCTCACCAGCTACATTGGGGCACTTTCCGTGTGGGGCGTGGAGAAGGACGCCATGGCCCAAATGTTTTGTCAAACATTGGTTGGACATTCCCTGCAGTGGTTCACTGTCTTGGAAATAACAAAGAAGAAATCTTGGGAGGACATCTGTGAGGCTTTCGTGGCCCAGTTTAACTACAACACCCAACTTGAGGTCACCATCCGAGAGTTGGAATCGACAAAGATGGAACCGGGGGAATCTTTTATGGATTTTGTCCGAAGATGGAGAGCGAAGTCTGTTCAGATGAAGGAGAAGCCCTCTGAGAAAGATCAAATTCGGATGATTGTCCGAAATCTCCAACCCGCACTTGCCAAGCACATGATCTTAGCTCAAGCCTCTTCCGACTTCAAGACATTCTTCGAAACAGGCCTGGCAGTCGAAGAAGCTCAGTTGGGCATCCTCGAAAATACTGATTCCTTCTCAGAGACAAAAGACGTGGACCCCGGCAGCAGCAGCATGGTGTATGGCTACACCAACCCACCGTAACCCTACAAATACCGACTCTGCCCGGACCGAGCCCGTTAGCCAGATCATTGCTCAAGCCTCCAAGCCTAAACAGCCTCGTGTCTTTTCCCAATTTACCATTATCCATGGTATTCGAAAGGCTCGTCAAAAGCGGAACCATCAAACCACTCCTTCCAACTCCCCTACCTCAAAAGCTCCCAACCTACCACAACCCAAATGCCTTCTGCTCCTTCCACCAAATGCCCGGTCACGCTACCGATGATTGTCACCGTCTCCGTCACAAGATTCAAAAGCTAATTGACGACGGAACCATCCCAGTGCCGGACCTCAGATCTGGGGGAGGATTTTGAGTGCAGTAAAGCATGAATGGAATTTCTCACGAGTTGGGAAAGCTTTTAAGTTTCAAGTCAAGTCTTGTTCAAGTCAATTTCGAGTCAGTTTGTACTTTGAGTATTTCATGCTTTCGTGTCTGTATGCTTTCAAATTCAAGTTTGTAGTCAAAGAAGAAAAACCAAAAAGAGAGTCAGTTTCGTAGTCCCGAACTACGTTATGACCTGATTCCTTCGTAAGAAGGATACGTAGGCAGCCTCATCCTGTGGCCCGGTCATGTTCATTCGAGTCGATCCCAAAATTCAGTCACGATCTTTTGAGTCAATCCGTTGTCGGTCTGTCCCGTCTTTTGAAATCAATCTCAAGCTTTTGGGTCGAAATTGTGATAATAAACTCGCGTTTTGTGATAATCCTTTAACTTGGAATTGTTTTACACCATCAATTAAGAAGTCAAAACATGATACAATAGTCGATTGAACCTTCGCCCTTGTAAGGAGAAGAATTTCATGGGACCACTCCCTGACGCCGTTGAGAAGCGATGCCTTGGCCCGAGAAAAAGCTCGTTGGATCAAAACATCAAAATATGATCCGGGCACACAAATCTCTTAACTTGCATCTAGGATCCAGTTATCGAGTTGTGCAATTCAAAATGAAGAAAGGCATTCTTTTATTTTATCAAACACTTGAAGATATATATCCGTTGATACCCCATTTGAGCCTAAATCGATTTCTTTGAAAGAACCCAGCTAGGCAGCTATCCCCCACACCGGGATGAAATGAGGAGGACAAATGTGCCAAACACATGGTTATCATCAGCGCATCAGAATTCAAAGAAAGTGCCAAATTCATGGGCACAACGAGATGCAAAACTTCGAAGAAAAATCAGGGAAAGCTCAAAATCAACACAAGTGCCAAACACATCGGCACAGCAAAGGCGAAGGAAAGAAAGTGCCCATCAAAAACAAAAAGGGCACAAAATGTTCAAGATGGCTGCTAGCTCTCGAAACCCAAAGAAAATGCAAAATTTTTGAGCCTTTTATCCTTTCTTTGTTAAGCCAAACCTTGGCCACATTACAACTCGAATAAAGTCCTTTCAGATTGAAAAATGCAACTTGATAACAAGAATCCTAGGCATTGGGAGTAAACAAGAAGGAGCGGCAAGGCAAGACATTACATGAATCCTGCAAAATCCAAGTTGGGGCATTTTCGAAATCCATGGGTTGTCATCAGCAATCTGGGGCATGGTTTGTGGTAAAAATCCTCGTGTTTTGACAAAACAAGATCAAAGAAAATCTTGAATGAGCATCACTTGATGGAGCTAAAACAATTTCATGGCCCCGAATGGGAAAATCATCAAAACTTGATTTTATCGTGACAATTTCAAACGTCAATTGTGGGGCATGCTTGCCATTTTTTCCAACCCTCAAGTAATCAAGTTTCTCGTCGAGTCAAATCAAGCTCCTCGTCCAGTCAAGATCATCAGGGAGATTCAGTCCTCGCATAAATGGTCATTCTTGTCTTTTGAGTCATCTAGGCCTTGCCTAAATTCACGCAAGGTCATTCCCGGTCATCATCTAGTCAAGTCACTTTGATCTTGAGGTCCTAGCTCGTGAGAGAAATTCCAATACATGGAAGAACTCGCGCTTGCACTCATGATGAAACTGGTTGCCGAAACTATCAGTGGAATCAAGGAATAGAACCAGAACTGAGATATGTCACTGGGGCATGCACATCAAGCCAATGTCATCGATCATAGCAAGCATATCAAGACTGGGGCCTGAATACTCAAAACTCAAGCTCTGATCAAAGTCAAACTCAAACCAACTCCAACTCAAACTCTGGATCCAGCTCAAACCCAATTTCCATCCAAAGACAAACTCCATCCCAAATCCCAAAGTCCTGAAAATACCAGCCCGCTGGCCAAAAACAGTAAAGCAGAAAGGCTACTCGGACATGTCTTCTTTGTTTTTCAAATAAAAATAAAAAAATCATCGTTGTTGTCAAATGTCGAAACAAGGGTCTCACTTTCTAACCTCGACCTCTTATGGTCGTCATCATTTATCATATTTGTCAAAACGACTGCTTGACCTTTCGCCATAGATTTGGCATTGTCCTCTTGGACATCTTTCAATCGACTTTCGCCATAGATTTGGCATCGCCCTTCCTTGAACATCATTCTCTCGACTTCTCGCCATAGATTTGGCACCGCCCCGAGGGACATCATTCAATCATCTGCTGCCATAGATTTGGCACCGCCCCAGGGACATCTTTCAATCATCTTTGCCATAGATTTGGCATTGTCCTCGGGGACACCTTTCAATCCTCTTCTCCCATAGATTTGGCATTGTCCCGAGGGACACCTTTTAATCGCCTTCCGCCATAGATTTGGCATTGTCCGGAGGACACCTTTCAATCGCCTTCCGCCATAGATTTGGCACCGCCCTCCAGGACATCTTTCAATCATTTTCTACCATAGATTTGGCACCGTCCTGAGGGACATCTTTCAATCAACTTCTGCCATAGATTTGACATCTGGTCGATTATTTGCTTGCATATTTTCATGCCTGCTACAGCATGCATGTTTGCATTTGCTCCAAAGAACTACGCTGGTCTGATCCCTGCAAACAGGGTAGTAGGCAGCTCGAAAGAGCGCGACCTCATGCTTCGAATGCTTGTGCATCTTTACTTGCATTTGATTTTGAATTAAGGATCTAGTAGGGCTCGAATTGGGCTGTCTCAATCTTTGGGCGTCACTCGTATCTAGACATGATACCGAGCGCCGTCCAAAGAGGGGCAACTGTAGACACCCCAATTTGGACCAATTAATTATCCTTAATTTGTGCCCTCGAGGCTCCCCGACGATGACAATGAATCAAAACAGGCCTTGGACGAAATTGGACAATGCTTCTTGGACTTTTCCAAAATCAAAACATTCCTTTTCCCCGACACCCTGAGGGTAAAATTGTCACACTTTTTGGCATATAAAATAACTTTGAATGAAACCAATTGGGTTAGAAAGAGAACTTAATGAGCTTTCCAACGCTTCGAAAAACACCCAAAACCGAGTTCGGGAGTGTCCGTGGCACCCTTCTAAAGTTGGGCAGACACTCCCAAGCGCTCGAGACCACTCGGGAGTGCCACTCCCAAGCGCTTGAGACCACTCTAGAGCGCTTGGGAGTGCTGACAGACCAGTGCATGTTGAGCTCGGCCTTTGACCACCTTTTATCAAGTTTTTCAAACCTTCCATTCAAACCTGCACGAAACAAAAGCATGCCTGAGCCAGCAGGAATCTCATCGTGTCATTTCTCCCCCCAAAAACCATTTTCCATTTGATTTTCTTTTATTTTTCAAGTTTCAAACTCATTTTCTACTCCCCTATATATACCCCCTTCATTCTACATACAAGGGACCACGAAATTTCTCCCTCTCACTCCCCTATTTTCAGAAACCCTTGTTCTTTACCACCCTCAAACATTTTTCAACTTCCACCTTCAATCAATTTTCAAAGAAAAATCCAAGAAAATCACAAAAACATTTTCACTCTTAGATACATTCTAAGACTCCATTTCTCACTACTTTTCAGCCCTCATTCAAGCATTCAAGTCAATCCAAGAAGTCTTGTTCAAGCACAAAAGGTATAAAGTTCCTCTTTATACTTGAAAAGTCCACTATTTTTCTCCTTCTGAGGGAGATCAGGGACTCACACCAGTTCCTCATACTGGTTGTGAGCCACCTGATCTTGGTTTAAACATAAGAGCAAAGGGGCATGAAGGTGTTTTCTGTACTGGTTACTGTAGGGACTCCCGAGCGCTCGGAACTACTCCCAACCGCTCGAGAGTGACTCCGGTCCCGTTTCCCTCTTCCAAGCATTTAAATGGACATGCATGGGTGGTGGAATGTGTTTGAGACCCTTTTAACCCCTTTTGAGGTGTGTTGGTACAAATGATCTCCCTTTTTCAGAGAAAAATAAAGAAGATCATCTCCCTTTAAGGACATGCAAAAGAGTTTTACTCGAGATCTAAAAAGATAAATTTTCATGTTTCAAAAGCATAAGATCTGATGTGCTAGCATGCTACATTGAGTATATTTGTTAGTTGAAATCAGTCCTGGGGTGTAAACTACTCCCGAGCGCTCGAGATCACTTTAGAGCGCTCGAGAGTGTTTGCATGTAAGCTTAGTCCATTTTTCTCCCAGTCTGATTCTCATACTGCCTTTACATGTCCATGCATGTGTCCCTTTATCTCTTAGAACTATAAACTCATTTTTAAGGAGGCAAGGATGCATGGCTTGGAAGAATGGGGTCTGATCCCATTCCACTAAGTCCTCTGTTGGGCCTGAATACTCAAAACTCAAGCTCTGATCAAAGTCAAACTCAAACCAACTCCAACTCAAACTCTGGATCCAGCTCAAACCCAATTTCCATCCAAAGACAAACTCCATCCCAAATCCCAAAGTCCTGAAAATACCAGCCCGTTGGCCAAAAACAGTAAAGCAGAAAGGGTACTCGGACATGTCTTCTTTGTTTTTCAAATAAAAATAAAAAAATCATCGTTGTTGTCAAATGTCGAAACAAGGGTCTCACTTTCTAACCTCGACCTCTTATGGTCGTCATCATTTATCATATTTGTCAAAACGACTGCTTGACGTGCTGCCATAGATTTGGCATTGTCCTCTTGGACATCTTTCAATCAGCTTCTGCCATAGATTTGGCATCGTCCTGACGAACATCATTCTCTCGACTTCTGCCATAGATTTGGCACCGTCCTGAGGGACATCATTCAATCATCTGCTGCCATAGATCCTGAGGGACATCTTTCAATCATCTTTTGCCATAGATTTGGCATTGTCCTGAGGGACACCTTTCAATCCTCTTCTCCCATAGATTTGGCATTGTCCTGAGGGGCATCTTTTAATCGTCTTCCGCCATAGATTTGGCATTGTCCTGAGGGACACCTTTCAATCGTCTTCCGCCATAGATTTGGCACCGTCCTGAGGGACATCTTTCAATCATTTTCTACCATAGATTTGGCACCGTCCTGAGGGACATCTTTCAATCAACTTCTGCCATAGATTTGACATCTGGTCGATTATTTGCTTGCATATTTCATGCCTGCTACAGCATGCATGTTTGCATTTGCTCCAAAGAACTACGCTGGTCTGATCCCTGCAAACAGGGTAGTAGGCAGCTCGAAAGAGCGCGACCTCATGCTTCGAATGCTTGTGCATCTTTACTTGCATTTGATTTTGAATTAAGGATCTAGTAGGGCTCGAATTGGGCTGTCTCAATCTTTGGGCGTCACTCGTATCTAGACATGATACCGAGCGCCGTCCAAAGAGGGGTAACTGTAGACACCCCAATTTGGACCAATTAATTATCCTTAATTTGTGCCCTCGAGGCTCCCCGACGATGACAATGAATCAAAACAGGCCTTGGACGAAATTGGACAATGCTTCTTGGACTTTTCCAAAATCAAAACATTCCTTTTCCCCGACACCCTGATGGCAAAATTGGCACACTTTTGGCATATAAAATAACTTTGAATGAAACCAATTGGGTTAGAAAGAGGACTTAATGAGCTTTCCAACGCTTCGAAAAACACCCAAAACCGAGTTCGGGAGTGTCCGTGGCACCCTTCTAAAGTTGGGCAGACACTCCCAAGCGCTCGAGACCACTCGGGAGTGCCACTCCCAAGCGCTTGAGACCACTCTAGAGCGCTTGGGAGTGCTGACAGACCAGTGCATGTTGAGCTCGGCCTTTGACCACCTTTTATCAAGTTTTTCAAACCTTCCATTCAAACCTGCACGAAACAAAAGCATGCCTGAGCCAGCAGGAATCTCATCATGTCATTTCTCCCCCCAAAAACCATTTTCCATTTGATTTTCTTTTATTTTTCAAGTTTCAAACTCATTTTCTACTCCCCTATATATACCCCCTTCATTCTACATACAAGGGACCACGAAATTTCTCCCTCTCACTCCCCTATTTTCAGAAACCCTTGTTCTTTACCACCCTCAAACATTTTTCAACTTCCACCTTCAATCAATTTTCAAAGAAAAATCCAAGAAAATCACAAAAACATTTTCACTCTTAGATACATTCTAAGACTCCATTTCTCACTACTTTTCAGCCCTCATTCAAGCATTCAAGTCAATCCAAGAAGTCTTGTTCAAGCACAAAGGTATAAAGTTCCTCTTTATACTTGAAAAGTCCACTATTTTTCTCCTTCTGAGGGAGATCAGGGACTCACACCAGTTCCTCATACTGGTTGTGAGCCACCTGATCTTGGTTTAAACACAAGAGCAAAGGGGCATGAAGGTGTTTTTTTCTGTACTGGTTACTGTAGGGACTCCCGAGCGCTCGGAACTACTCCCAACCGCTCGAGAGTGACTCCGGTCCCGTTTCCCTCTTCCAAGCATTTAAATGGACATGCATGGGTGGTGGAATGTGTTTGAGACCCTTTTAACCCCTTTTGAGGTGTGTTGGTACAAATGATCTCCCTTTTTCAGAGAAAAATAAAGAAGATCATCTCCCTTTAAGGACATGCAAAAGAGTTTTACTCGAGATCTAAAAAGATAAATTTTCATGTTTCAAAAGCATAAGATCTGATGTGCTAGCATGCTACATTGAGTATATTTGTTAGTTGAAATCAGTCCTGGGGTGTAAACTACTCCCGAGCGCTCGAGATCACTTTAGAGCGCTCGAGAGTGTTTGCATGTAAGCTTAGTCCATTTTTCTCCCAGTCTGATTCTCATACTGCCTTTACATGTCCATGCATGTGTCCCTTTATCTCTTAGAACTATAAACTCATTTTTAAGGAGGCAAGGATGCATGGCTTGGAAGAATGGGGTCTGATCCCATTCCACTAAGTCCTCTGTTGAGCCTGTAACATGCTTAAGATTATTCCTGTTTACATTTTTAGTATTGTATCTTGTTGTACTAACAAAGTTTGCAGGTTGAGTATGTAACACTTCCAAGCACTCGGGAATGAGGTCCCAAGCGCTCGACTCCACTTCTGA
This sequence comes from Rhododendron molle, assembly GCA_025413875.1. NCBI lineage: Eukaryota > Viridiplantae > Streptophyta > Magnoliopsida > Ericales > Ericaceae > Rhododendron > Rhododendron molle. The sequence continues at coordinate 1,994,426 of CM046398.1, read as the reverse complement.
GTGCTCGAGAGTGAAATCAGCGACAGGGTTCCAACTTTCTGTTATTTTATATTTCCTTGTCATTTTGTCATCCACTGTATACATGCACATGCATGCACCCCTTTACTTGATATATCTGTCGATACAGGCTATATGCTTAATGAAACAAAATGTTTTCGAAAAATCCCACAAATGTTTAGTAGAGACCGATTTCAAATCGGGCGAGGGGGGTGCCGTAAAACCCTTCCCCCCTCGTAACATGGCTTCCGAACCCTCAATCAAATCTCTGGTTTTCAAATTCAATCAATCATTTTCAAATCAAAACGGTTTCTCGGGTGGCAAACCACAAATCCGGGTGGCGACTCTTCAAAATTTTTCGAATCGATTCTAAAAGGCGTGGCGTTTCGTAATGGGCTGCCCCGAGACCACCCGGGGCTGTGGTAGCCCACACGCATCTTGGGCTATCCTGAGTATTTTAGTTTTGGGCACATACAATGACACTGATTTCTTAACCTTTTAAACCTGGTCAAGAACTGCTCTACTGTCTCAGTTGGCTTTTGTTTTAACTTAACCAAGTCAGCAATTGAAACTTCTGGCTCATGCCTAAAGTATTGGGCATGGAACTGCTCATCCATATCCTGCCATGTATGGATAGAATTGGCAGGCAAACTAATGAACCATGTGAAAGCCGTCTTGGTCAAAGAATGAGGAAACAGCTTTAATTTAATGATATCATCTGAACCAAATTCGCCCAATTGAAGGCAAAACCTACCTACGTGTTCAATTGTGGATGGTTCTCTATACCACTAAAAAGTGACAGTTTAGGGGTCTTAAAATTCCTTGGCAACGGAATACTATCGATCCAATGTGGATAGGGTTTCCTAAACATAGGCTTCTCAACCCTTCGTAACCCAGGACCATACATGTCTTGAATAACTTCCATTATTTGAGCCCTATTGACATTCACGAAATCCTGTGCCCTATTTACGTTCACGGGATCTGGGGCTCTATAAACATTCGGGACGGTTTGTGCCACGTATGGTTGTGCAAGAGGTGTACTTTGAATGTTCCCATTGCCATTATTTGGCAAGGTATGCACATACAGGCTATTGTTGTTACCGTTATTTGGTAACTGTCCATTTCCATTGCCATTGTTTGGCAAAGTTTGAGTATATTGGCCGTTACCATTGCCATAATTTGGCACTGTTTGGGTAACACTTCCCATAGTCTGGCGGTTACTGTTGCCATTATTTGGCACAGTCTGTGTAGAATTATACACATATCGGCCATTACTTATGATATTGGCCCCTACAAAATCTTGTTGAGAATTCTGGCCAAGACCATTATATTGGCCATAACCACTAATATTTCCAATTTCATACGTAGTAGGAATACTTTGATAGAAACTAGTCGGTCTAACAGTAGCCCTAACAGCAGTTGACCCAACAAGTGGTTGATTATACATACCAATATTTGTCTCAAACGTAGGGTTTGAATATACCTGTGGAGGGGTCTGCCTGAGCGTATCACCAGAGTTAATCTGCTCATGTACCACGCCATTTACATCAACGTCCACAGTGGACGGAGGAGTAACTACCCTTCTCAATAGGGTAATCAATTCTTGTGCCGCCTCGTCTTCTGGATTAGACAAAACTTGTGCCAACTGCCTAGTAAGGCTTTGCACATTGATCGGTGGATTTACGCCATTTCCTTGGCCATTCTCTGGCATCCTTTGTTCAGGATGCGTTCCGCTATCATTTTGAGTCTCCATGCCTTCGTTTTGAGGCTCTGTTGGACGCTCGCCTTGCTTTCTTGTAGTTGGTGCCATTACTTCCAAATTAGTAAGTAGCCCTCCTTCTAGCTGGAATGTGGGTGTTTGTCGTGGTGGAGTTCGGTTCCCTGCCGTGTTTCAGGATTTCTCTGGAAGCAAACTTAATGAAGTGAATGGAGATGAAAGAAAAGTAACAAAATGGACTTTATTACTTCTCAAAGTAGAAGTCAGTCGACTACAACAAATAGCCGAGTAGACGGCTTAAGTTATAAGCTACTCCTAGTGCAGGAAAAGTAAAGTACAGATAAAAAGTAAAAGCCTTTGGGCGATTGAGTGGAGGTCTCAAATTTGTCTTCACATCTTGTATTTATAGGCTTCACTTCGATTAGGGGTTCAAACTTGGCAGCATTCCCTCTAGAAATTTGAATCAGGCGGTTATCTTTCCTCCTTCTTTGCTTTCCACGTTCAAGTCCAAGCGGTTTCTTCACATGTCCTTCTGGCTTGCATTTGCATTCTTCAACTGCCTTTGTCAACTGTTTCGTTCATGATTTGCTTGTAACTCTTTACTGGACATGTGTCTTTTATTTTAGACGCAACCCTTTTAACCGTCAAATATTCTAAGGCACCATTGCACCTTATTTTATTTTAAAATCAGTCCATTTACTGTTGACACGTGTCACTCTATGACCCAGTCGATCATATTGGACACGTGTTACCATATGGCCTAGTCAATCATAATGGGCCAAATTATGGTGTAAAGAGTGGCTGCCTGGAGTAGTTCACTCAAGGGAACTACATCTGACTTGTACATTTCTGCTTCAGCAAAATTTGCTGTGGCACTAAATGGATGTGGATCAGCTTTGACTCCTTCAACACCCACTTCCTTGCCTCTATCATACTTATCAATCATTAATTCCTGATGCATAGAAGAAGGAATACAGCCATTAACATGAATCCAATCTCTTCCTAATAAAGCATTATATTTAGCATATGTGTCCACCATAAAGAAAGCAGTGTCTGTTTCTATTCCGCCTACTGCCAATCTAATGGAGATTATACCCCTGGCATGTTGGCTCTCCCCTGTGAATCCTGCAATGGACGTGCTGGTTGGAATCAATTTTGCTTTTCCTTTTCCCAACTATTTCAGGGTTTGGAAAGGCAAAATATTCACTGCATCCCCATTATCCACCAAGATTCTATTAAGTGGGATTCCATCAAAGTGTGCAGTATTATATAGTGGATGTAAATGTTGTCGCAAAGCATTGGTAGGTAATTTAAATGGATATGAAAGCTCTACATAATTTAAATCTATTACCAATGGGTATTCGATGTCCGACATAGAATCTGGTACAAAACAAGCACTTTCCTTCGAGCTTACCTCCAAACTCTCTTGATTCTACTCAATTTCATATACCAGATTTTCGTCCATCTCGATCTGGGCCACTTCCTCCAAATCACAATCATTGCATATGATGTTTAGCTCCTCATCGCTGCGTGTATCCTCAGACGTATCTGACTTGCCCAAGTTCAACTGAGCATTACTTTGAACTTTGGAAACCTAGCCGTTGTTGAAGAAGTCCATCGAACATGGATAAACCATGTTAACTTGAACCTCTAGCTGGTTTCCAAATTGGATGCTTGCCGTTTCCATGGTTGGCTTAGTTGCTTCTTCTTTCACCACCTCTTTGGATTTGACCTCCTGTGCTGATACTTCCATGGGAGAAGAGCTTCCTTCTACCCCTTCCTGTTCTACCAACATGGCTTCTAACAACCCGGACTGGTAGCTAGCCAATGAGTTGGGGGAGGGTACTTCGAAGTCTTCTTCGAGCATCGCTGATGCTACTTTCTGCAGAGTTTCTCCCTCTCGATATTGGATTCAAAACTCTTCCGAGTCCCTTTGAGCCCTGTTGAACCTTGGATTAGGCCTTGCTCCCCTTCCAGACTCTTCCCCAGTTGAGGATTCTCCCGATTGAGAGAGTGAATACTTCCTTTGGAGCTTCCTTTTCTTTGTTCTTGAGAGCAAAGGAACCATCTGTGGGATTTTGGACTTGGGATCCCTTATCAACACCCAATTACCAGAGTTTGAATTTGGTGGTTTGAAGGTTTTGTTTCCTCCTTTGGCTGGATTCTTATATCCTTGAAACAAATCAGGCTTGACCTATTTCAAAAACCAATCAGGGACGCCCTTTACTAGAGTAAACTCGTCTTGCTTAGCTTCTTCTTGTGCCTCTGAAGTCTGACCAATATTGGCCTTCTTTAGAGGAGGTGCTTCCCTTTTCTGAGCATAAGGGGCTGTATTCGAAGGCATATCCCTCTTCGAAGCCAACCAAGGCTTACTCTCATTTGGTTTTGCTGGCGTTGGAGCAATTCGTTTCATTCCCTGCTCTTTAGGGAACAGGCTAACTCATTTTCTGTCTAGGTCCTTGAAAACCAAATAGTTAGCTCTGCATCCCGCGCATAAGCACTCCAAGAATTAGGCTTCGAGCATGGGTAGATGATTTGCTCCTGAGAAGCCCTGTGACGGAAAACCAGCATTGGTTGACCTATAATGATTTTGCTTTAGCCCCATGCTTCGAGGATGACTGGCATATGGCTTCCACCTCGCAGGCTAGACCGAAGTCATATTCACTGGTCCTTCCTTGTCTTGCCAGTATTTCTTGACAGTTCGAGCCAAGGAAGTTGGCACGTTAGTATTCACTTCTTCAATCTTTGGAAAAGGTGTGGCATCCATTCCCATAGCCTTTTCAGGGAATTTAATCCTTCCTTTTCTGATTTGTTCCTGAATTCTGTCACGAAAGACATTGCAAGACTTAGTTGAATGAGACCAAGAATCATGCCATTTACAATATGTTTTTCCATGCTTTTCTTCTGCAGTTGGTAATTTAACTTCTGATGGCAGCTTAATGATCTTCTTCCTTAGCAGATAATCAAAGATTTCATCAGCCTTTGTTACATCAAAGGAATAAACTTTAGTGATTTCCTTCTGCTTAAATTTCTGCCCTATAGTAACGTTTTTCTGGACTAAGGGCTTGCAAACGCAAGGATCATGCTCTATGATTTCTGCAGAATCTATTTCATAGTTATGATCTCTGTAATACGTGGAGTAAGAAGAGTTATGTCTAGCCGTATCCTCCTCCAACAATGATTCATATCTAGTAACTTTGTAGGTTAAATCTGCAAAGTCCCTAAACTCAGTGGAATCGGACCTCTTTCGAAGCTCCCTTTCCAGACCATCTTGTGCTAATCTCACAAATTCTACCTCTGGCAGTTGGAGTTTGCATTTGGTCCTGGCTCTTTTGAACTTAGATATGAAATCTGCTACCTTTTCATCTAGTTTCTACCTTAACCTAGCCAAGTCTGCCATAGAGACTTCAGGTTCTGCATGAAAGAATTGTGCATGAAACACCTCTTCCATTTGAAACCAATTGGTTATCAATCCTGGTAGTAAATTAGTATACCAAGCAAAAGCTGGCCCAGACAAAGAATTTGGGAATATCTTCAACTTCATGAAGCCATTTTGAGCCAAGTTCTTACATTGGGCAGAAAATCTAGCAATGTGTTCTACAGAAGACTGTCTCTCATCCCCATAAAACAAAGTAAAATCTGGAACTTTAAATTCTCTAGGCTCTGAAACGTTGTGTCTATCCATTCTGGGTATGGTTTTCTATAGATCTGAGGTTGTACCCCCCGAGTTCGAGGTCCACAAACTTCTTGTATGAGACCCATAACTTGGTCTCTTAACATTGGGTTATCTACGAGGAGGTTCTGCCCTTGATTTACTACAGGCTGGTCTTGCCCTACCAAATCGTCTTTGTGGACCCCATTAAAATCCCCTTGGTTTTCCCTGGGGAGCCTCCCATATGGTGGCTGCTGCATCTTCTCAGGCGCAACATGAGCTTGAGTATACTTAGGATTTTTCTCACGAGGGATTGGGAAGGGATTCCTAGCAGTTGGCAACTCTTGACGAGAGTCTTGTGGATTAATATCCTTTCTTTCTGGTCTATACCCTTGCTCCAACTCTATGTCATCCTCCCATCTCCGCAGCGTAGGTTCGAAGAGAGGATTGACACTTTGCCTATTCCCAGCATTTCTTGGGACTCCAATAGTAATGCCATGAGACTGCTTTGGAATCTCCAATGGCCTCATTGGTTTCACTGGATCATACCAAGATTGTGGTATTTCCTCTGGGTACATCTTCTCTTTTCCTAATCTAGATTTCACCTTACCCTATCCAATCTCCTCTCCAAGCCTTCCTTCGAAGGGACTTTGGTGAGTGCTGGAGTTAGCCTGACTGTTTAGTCCAATGTTCACTGGACTGTTTTTTGCTAACTCTGGATTAGGCAACCTACTTTTTATGCTTTTGATCATGGCTCTTTGAGTTTGAGCCATTTCTCTAAAAACTATCATCATTTCTCTAAACATTTCCTCCTTATCGTGGTCTTTACCACTAGCCTGACCCTCTTGGAAATTTTGGGGCCCTTGATAAGGTGGCATCTCATAAGAAGACTCCTCCTATAGAGGCTCTTCCATCCTACAGCCAATGGCAAGTTAATAGGCGTACCTGGTTCTGCAGCCTGTTCAGCTTGTTCTTCTGGCTCCAGAATACCAATGGGTGTCCCTATTTGTCTTCTAAGCCTTGGCATTTTGACACTTTTGGGTCCCACTGGGCGTGCCAAAAATTGTTTGGGGCTGAATTAGCTCAATCAAATGGCAAATAATTGTGTGCGGGCGTGCCAGAAAATAACTAACTTCAAAAAAGAAATTATTCCTTTCAATTTGATTTAAAACAACTAATATCAATCAGGCAACTATGTTATCCGTTCGATTACCTCAACTAAGAGGTTTTTACCTTAAAGTGTCAACCAAACAAAGAATTGGCTCTCCTCAAATCAAAAAGATGATTGAACACAAACGAACCTGAATCTAATCAAAGGTAAGTTTGTATACAAACACTCTTGAGATTCTACTAAGATTATGCAGAAATATAAGCACACTGAATTTAATCAAAGAGAGCTTATAAACGATTAAGATGATTGAACACAAACGAACCTGACTCTTATCAAAGGTAAATTTGTGTACAAACACTCTTGAGATTTTCTAAGACTAATGCAGAAATATAAGCGCACTGAATTTAATCAAAGAGAGCCTACACACGATTAATCTTTGGTAAGAAGAAGACTGAAAGAAATAAGAAACTTGAATTTAATCAAAAGTAGTCTTACATGCAAACAAGCCTTCGACTTACAAATTAAACTAAACTAAGTCCTAAACTATGATAGATCTCTGAGCAATCATATTGAGTATGAGTTGTCAGATGATAAGATTTTTGTTGGGGGTGCTCTCTTCAACTTCTTCTTCTATTTATAGGCGTTGAGCCTGCCTTCGAACTCCACGTCCTCAACTGCTTCTCACGTTCTCATTCGAACTGCCCATGATTTCCAACGACTGAGTGGAGACTTCGAACGGTTACTTGGATTGATTCTTCTCAAACTTCTTCTCTCTCCACATTTGCTAATACTGATCATGGTTGCCTTCTGGATCGTGGGTCTCCTGCTTTTATGCACGTGGGTTAGTGCAACACGATTTTCCTTTTCAAATGATTCCCTGCTTAAATTCCCATGACACGAAGAATTAACCACCGTTCGATGGTTTTAATGAGTAACCAACGGTTAAACCTAATTACCGTCTTAATTATCCCTACTTGATACTCAAACGCTGCCGTTTCCCATCAAAAGGATACCGTTTAGTACTAAAATAATATCGCCATTAATCCCATGATTTTCTGCATCTCAGGTCCAAATGGGATATGTTCTGATAGGCTAAAGCGCTGTTTGATGCCACGTGTAATTTTCACATTGGGTAGCGTATTTTAGGATGTAAACAAAAGTCGAACAAGATACATTGAAACCACTCGAGGATTTAATGAGACATACAGGATTGAGGACTGCTCACCACTCAAAAGAGTCCACCTAAGAGATAGCGAAACAGGGAACTCGCCACCTATAGAAATCTATCGAAGGATAAAAGTTAAAAGGTAAAATATTCTCACAAGCCAAAGGCTATTAAACTCAACACTCAAAAAACAACCGAATCCATTCATATCAAAGGATTAATATATAGGATTTGTTGGAACATCACTCCAAACATAGGAAACATAAACTTAGATTTTCGAAGCCAGAATTAAATGAAAACACGGATAGACTTTTTGAATGACTCAATGATTCTTTGAACAACCAAAAAACTTTGAAAAATGTGTGGATAAATACTTAGACTAGAAAATTAAAGACGTGAAAGAAAAAAAAAAAGAAAAACCTCCTCATTTCTAGCAGCTTTATTATACTTCTGTATCATTCTCCCTTAATGGGAGAAAATTTGTCCTTGAATTTTAAAATTTGGTAAAATCTTTCCAATTCTTATTTTGGGATAAAATCAAGGTCCATCCATATTCTTGATGCACAATCTAATTCTTGAGTTTAAGTCTTCAACTTGAAGTTCGTTAATGTATATAACTATGTGATTGGATGTCATTAGGGAGAAGGAACTCCCTGGATGAAGCTGGACATAATTAATGTCAAATACTTACCATTCGCGTACACATAAAAAACTGGTGCTTGATTCCACTTAAATTGTTTAGTCACTTCTACACCATGTGACCAACACTTCTCAACTTCATCAATGAGAGCTACTGTATTGTTCCTGATGTGGTCATTCTTCAAAATTAAGTATCCATCTTTGATATACTTATCGTAAATTGGAGGCAAACTCCAATTTACTTGTGGTTGTGAGGCAAACTCCAATTTACTTGTGGTTGTGAAACTATCGAATCTTCATATGTAAAAATTCCTTCCAACATTTTTTTATCTTCAAATGCCATGGACTGAAAACTCAACAGATGGATAACTGTGCTTTGATACCAAAATTGATGGCAAGTATTTGGAGGAAAGAAAAGAAAATAATAATAGAATAAAACGGGGTAAAAAGGGTAAGCTCATCACCCGAGATAGAAAGCCAATGGATACAAATAATCCGCACTTTAGGTGTCTAATAAGGAATACAGAGCTTAAAGAAACTCGTCACCTATCAAAATCCATCGAAGGATAAGAGTTAACAAGAAGACATTACCTTCTCACAAGCCAAAAGCTATATATTAAACTCAATACTCAAAACTACTGAAGCCATTCATGTCAAAGTTTTATGTAGGATTTGTTGTGTAACGACCCGCTTCTGCCCTGTACAATATTGTCCGCTTTGAACACCAAATTCCATCAGACTTTCCAATGAGGTCATCCATCTCTTTATTACTCCAAGGCGAGCACGTTTAACTGTGAAGTTTCAATGAACTTTGGTACCCTCACGGCATGAATTAAAAGGCCTTTGTACAAGGTAGGACGACGATCTATTATTTATATATAACACAAGTTACACTTCATCAAGCGATATGAGACCACCCCCGGCTGACCTCTCTGGACACTGATCGAACAGCCCCTGCACGGGTCCCAATCGCCCTTAGGATGGTCGACCACTACCTAGAACTCCCAGGGCAGGAAACATAAATGAAAACGTACATTTAATTTGACTGTGAAAAACTAGATGGATTCTTACTGGATAGCTTTTTGAATGATTGAATGATTTTTCAAAAGACCAAAAGACATTGAAAACGTACTGTGTTGATAGATACTTAGACTAGAAAATAAAAGATATCACAAGAAGAATTAAAAAAAAAACCTCCTCGTTTCCATGGATAACATAATAACTAGGAAAGAACGAATATCAATTTTTATTGACTAAAACTTGATGACGAGAACATCAAGGACTAAAGACCAAAAACCATGACATGCCATGGATTCAGGAGCAAAGCCAAAGAAAAACAAAAGGAAGAAAAAACTCCCAAAGAGGAATGAGCATATTAGGAGTGGTACGAAAGAGGACGCAAAAAGGGTGGGTTGGCTGGGGGCAATGTGATGAGCCAAGGGTGGAACAACAAAGGAGCGATTGTTTGTACCATATATTCACCGCCTGTCGATGATCGACCGAAAGGTGGCGTTTAAGGTAATGCTTCCTATTTTATTATTTCTTATTAATATTAGAAATAGTAATAGTATTTCTTTTATTATTGTTATTTGCATGTAGGACACTTGGTGCGCTCCTACACACTTTGAAGTTGAAGGGAAGTTATTTGGACACTTGGAAGCAAAGTAGAAGAATGAAGAGTAGTGGGAAGTTAGGAAGTTAGTTCCTGCACATTTGTTTTCCTATAAATAGCGTTTTTAGGCCTCATTGTAAACTCCTTCAACAAATCAAAATCTCAACTTTGTTATTAATTTTTGTCTTCCAACCCATTCGGGTTATAACTAGGAGTAAGAGTAGGATTAACTTAATTTTCTTACTTTCGATGAGGATCCGTCCTTCTTGATTGTAATTCTACCTTGAAAAAATAAAAAAGTCCATTTGTTATTTTTCTTCCGCTCCACCCACTTCATGACTAAACCGTCAATCCACTCCGCCCAATCGATGGGTCGATTCCGTTCTTGAAGATTGGCGGGTGACGTTCTTCTTTTACGACTCAATTCATCACCACCAAAAATAGCATTTGATTCATTCGCCATTTTTCTTTCGGTGAAATCTTGAAATACGATAAGGAACCTCAAATCCGTTCGTGGAGACAAGCGGCGTTTGCCTTTTCTTTTTGTTGTTGGCTTGTTGCTTTTATTTTCGTTCTCCGTCGATTCACTCTGGAGAAGGAAAAAATTGGTAAACAATTTTGGCGCTAGAAAGAAGGCGACATTACTAAATCGGAAGTAATGGTGAAATCATATGTGAAGGGAAAACTTTACAAGGTTTTTGACATTTTTCGTAATAGATAAACGGCCATTTGTTGGCCAATTGGAACAGTCAGGTTCTGGAATTGATGTAACTGTTAATTTGGCCATTGATTTGCACGGTAAGTCTCGTTGGTAAGAAATAGTGCAGGAGACTATCATATGGCTTAATACGTTAATGCAATTTTGGATTAGTGTTAGCCTGTTTGATTCAAACAGTAATTGGAGTGAAAACCTCATTCAGATATGCATAAAGCCATTGTGATGGCTGTGTTGCAATTGCTCCTCGACAGGTTACATGGCTTTGTTTGTTTTGAATATGAACCCAAATTAGAGGGTTCCTTATAAACAAATGTAAGAGATAAAAAATTCTAGTCTAATATGAAGACCTGGTCAATTTACGTGTTCAAAATATGCCATTTGATAGTATGATTGACCTTTATAAAATGGGACAATCTGTGAATTCTTGGCATCATTGAAAGGCTATGCCCATGAGTCTTGGGGGGCAAAACTCATCCATGTGAAGCCAAATTACGTAAATATAAAAGCTTGGCATGGAAGGCCTAAACAATTTATTTGTTTAAGGAAGGGCGGCCTCCAAATCCAAAAGAAATTATTGCTTTTGGCCCTTATTCTTGTTTCGACTTTGTTTTCTGAAATCTCGGATGAATTCGATAGAGGAAATGTTTTTTTGTTTGCTACGCGTGTGTTTTGGCATTTTCTTTATCGAAAGAATCTCAACTACCATAATTTGATCAAGGGAATGTTTGTTGTATTGCTGTGCGCATGGGTTTGCCATTTCTTTATCAAACGTTGGGGGAGAAATTAAGTAAACAAATGCTTGTGCTTGATTAAGGCTCATGGCATAAATCCTTTTATCGATAGGCCATTCTTAGAGTTTTGATCGATAGGTCTTTATTGGAAAGGCCATTGTTTTATGGTTTTTATGTTTTAAGCCATCGACGGTTAAGAATGAAAATTATCCTTTGATTCATTCAACAAATAATGGCTTAAGTACTAAACCACGTGATTGGTTGGCAGAAGGTTAATTTGTCAAATGCCTCAGGTAAAGGAAAGGCATTTGTCCAGTGGTTTGTGCTGCACGTGGCAATATTTGGCTGTGGACAAATTGGTTGCTTGGGCAACGAGAACTAGTCATGGTCCCGTCGATTTGGAACATTCTTAACAAGCCTCCTAGAAATTGTCATTTCTCTGTCGATTTTCTCAGTCGACTTCGCGGCTTTGCAAATCTATACAATCGACGGAGTTTTTGCCTTTGATAAGTTCCAATAGGCCACGCTTCTACGTAATTGCCTATTTCTTTTTAGTAGGAATTACAGTTGAAGGAAAATTATCGACAGAGGGAATTTTGTATCTTAGAAGCTAAACTTGGTTCTGGATAGTAGAATTAAGTCTTGAAGGCTTGTCAAAAAGTGAAAAGATTGGTGTAAAATTTATCTAAAACTCTTTGAAAGTTGGGGGGACATAAATATTTACACCGTAAATGGTTACCCGTCGATAGCGACAGAGGGGTGATTTCAAAAACTAGTTAAATTATTCACTTGGGTTACGTTAGCACTTCACCCAAATGAATAAGGGGGGCATTGTTTGTACCATATATTCACCACCTGTCGATGATCTACCAAAAGGTGGCGTTTAAGGTAATGCTTCCTATTTTATTATTTCGTATTAATATTAGAAATAGTATTAGTATTCCTTTTATTATTGTTATTTGCATGGAGGACACTTGGTGCGCTCCTACACACTTTGAAACTGAAGGGAAGTTATTTGGACACTTGGAAGCAAAGTAGAAGATTGAAGAGTAGTGGGAAGTTAGGAAGTTATTTCTTGCACATTTGTTCTCCTATAAATAGCGTTTTTAGGCCTCATTGTAAACTCCTTCAACAAATCAAAGTCTCAACTTTGTTATTAATTTTTGTCTTCCAACCCATTCGGGTTATAACTAGGAGTAGGAGTAGGATTAACTTAATTTTCTTACTTTCGACGAGGATCCGTCCTTCTTGATTTTTTATTCTACCTTGGAAAAATAACAAAGTCCATTTGTTATTTTTCTTCCGCTCCACATACCCACTTCATGACTAAACCATCAATCCACTCCACCCAATCGATGGGTCGATTCCGTTCTTGAAGATTGCCGGGTGACGGTCTTCTTTTACGAGTCAATTCATCACCACCAAAAATAGCATTTGATTCATTCGCCATTTTTCTTCCAGGGAAATCCTGAAATACTATAAGGAACCTCAAATCCGTTTGTGGGGACAAGCAGCATTTGCCTTTTCTTTTTGTTGTTGGTTTGTTGCTTTTATTTTCGTTCTCCGTCGATTCGCTCTGGAGAAGGAAAAAATTGGTAAACAATTTTGGCGCTAAAAGGAGGGCGACATTACTAAATCGGAAGTAATGGTGAAATCATGTGTGAAAGGAAAACTTTACAAGGTTTTTGACATTTTCCATAATAGATAAATGGCCATTTGTTGGCCAATTGGAACAGTCAAGTTCTGGAATTGATGTAACTATAAATTTGGCCATTGATTTGCACGGATAGTCTCGTTGGTAAGAAATAGTGCAGGAGACTATCATATGGCTTAATACATTAATGCAGTTTGGGATTAGTGTTAGCCTGTTTGATTCAAACAATAATTGGAGTGAAAACCTCATTTAGGTATGCATAAAGCCACTGTGATGGCTGTGTTGCAATGCTCCTCGACAGGTTACATGGCTTTGTTTGTTTTGAATATGAACCCAAATTACAGGGTTCATTATAAACAATTGTAAGAGATAAAAAATTCTAGTCTAATATGAAGACCTGGTCAATTTACGTGTTCAAAATATGCCATTTGATAGTATATGATTGACCTTTATAAAATGGGACAATCTGTGAATTCTTGGCATCATTGAAAGGCTATGCCCGTGAGTCTTGGGGGCAAAACTCATCCATGTGAAGCCAAATTACGTAAATATAAAAGCATGGCATGGAAGGCCTAAACAATTTATTTGTTTAAGGAAGGGCGGCCTCCAAATCCAAAAGAAATTATTGCTTTTGGCCCTGATTCTTTTTCGACTTTGTTTTCCGAAATCTCGGATGAATTCGATAGAGGGAATGTTTGTGGTTTGTTACGCGTGTGTTTTGGCCTTTTCTTTATCGAAAGAATCTCAACTCCCATAATTTGATCAAGGGAAAGTTTGTTGTATTGCTGTGTGCATGGGTTTGGCCATTTCTTTATCAAACGTTGGGGGAGAAATTAAGAAAACAAATGCTTGTGCTTGATTAAGGCTCATGGCATAAATTCTTTTATCGATAGGCCATTCTTAGAGTTTTGATCGATAGGCCTTTATTCGATAGGCCATTGTTTTATGGTTTTTATTTTTTAAGCCATCGACGGTTAAGAATGAAAATTATCCTTTGATTCATTCAACAAATACTGGCTTAAGTACTGAACCACATGATTGGTTGGCAGAAGGTTAATTTGTCAAATGCCTAAGGTTAGGAAAGGCATTTGTCCAGTGGTTTGTGCTGTACGTGGCAATATTTGGCTCTGGACAAATTGGTTGCTTGGCCAAGGAGAACTAGTCATGGTCCCGTCGATTTGGAACATTCTTAACAAGCCTCCTAGAAATTGTCATTTCTCTGTCGATTTTATCAGTCGACTTCGTGGCTTTGCAAATCTATCCAATCGACGGAGTTTTTGCTTTTGATATGTTCCAATAGGCCACGCTTCTATGTAATTGCCTGTTTCTTTTTAGTAGGAATTACAGTTGAAGGAAAATTATCAACAGAGGGAATTTTGCATCTTAGAAGCTAAACTTGGTTCTGGATAGCAGAATTAAGCCTTGAAGGCTTGTCAAAAAGTGAAAAGATTGGTGTAAAATTTATCTAAAACTCTTTGAAAGTTGGGGGGCATAAATATTTAAACTGTAAATGGTTACCCGTCGATATCGATAGAGGGGTGATTTCAAAAACTAGTTAAATTATTCACTTGGGTTACGTTAGCACTTCACCCAAATGAATAAGGGGGGCATTGTTTGTACCATATATTCAGCGGCTTTCGATGATCGACCGAAATGTGGCGTTTATGGTAATGCTTCCTATTTTATTATTTTGTATTAATATTAGAAATAGTATTAGTATTTCTTTTATTATTGTTATTTGCATGTAGGACACTTGGCGCGCTCCTACACACTTTGAAGTTGAAGGGAAGTTATTTGGACACTTGGAAGCAAAGTAAAAGAATGAAGAGTAGTGGGAAGTTAGGAAGTTATTTCCTGCACATTTGTTTTCCTATAAATAGCATTTGTAGGCCTCATTGTAAACTCCTTCAACAAATCAAAGTCTTAACTTTGTTATTAATTTTGTCTTCCAACCCATTCGGGTTATAACTAGGAGTAGGAGTAGGATTAACTTAATTTTCTTACTTTCAATGAGGATTCGTCCTTCTTGATTGTAATTCTACCTTGGAAAAATAACAAAGTTTATTTGTTATTTTTATTCCGCTCCACGTACCCACTTCATGACTAAACCGTCAATCCACTCCGCCCAATCGATGGGTCGATTCCGTTCTTGAAGATTGGCGGGTGACGGTCTTCTTTTACGAGTCAATTCATCACCACCAAAAATAGCATTTGATTCATTCGCCATTTTTCTTCTGGTGAAATCTTGAAATATGGTAAGGCACCTCAAATCTGTTTGTGGAGACAAGCCGCGTTCGCCTGTTCTTTTTGTTGTTGGCTTGTTGCTTTTATTTTCGTTCTCCGTCGATTCGCTCCGAAGAAGGAAAAAATTGGTAAACAGGGAGGCGAGAAACACTACTACAATAATAGATATGCGTCACACTAAGGAGATTCACAAATATCACAGTTTTTAGTGAATGTGCGATAAAAAGTGGTGCTTAAAATTTTTTATCTCAGTTTAAGTCCAAAGCTGAGATAAAAAGTGAGTTTTAGCGCGAAATAAAAGACCTCGCTCTTGCAACGAGATAAAAGATTAACAACCTCACCCTTGCGGCGTGATAAAAGATTTTAGGGCGGAAAAAAGGGAGATAAAAGATCTCACTCTTGTGACGAGATAAAAGGGAAAAGACCTCACCCTTGTGGCGTGATAAAAAAGAGAAAAGACCTCACCTTTGTGGTGTGATAAAAGATTTTAGGGCGGAAAAGAATAAGATAAAAGATCTCACTCTTATGACGAGATAAAAGAGAAATGACCTCACCCTTGTAGTGTGATAAAAAGTAGTGCTTAAATTTTTTTATCTCAATTTAATTTTCTTTGTTCTTCCTTAGCATTTCTAGAGCTTCCGTTGCTTTCGTCGTCACTGTAACTGCATGCATTTCAAATGCATAAAATTGTTAGTTCAACAAACCCATATTGCAATTTGCAAACCAAAAGGGAGTACGTACTGATACATCAAATTTCTGCCGAGATCCAATTAAAATTTGTAGATGGAACATATTCTGAAAAATTTTCACTCCAACAAAACAAATTTAATTTCATGTGAGCGGGTTGGTCCTCATTTAGCTAGGCAGACTTTAAAAAGTTATGTGAGAAAAACGATGTCGTTTAAGAACTTTGAAAAGTTCTTTTTTTTTTTTCTATTTTACAAAAGGTAAGAAAATAAGCCCTAATTATACTCATCCCAAAATATCTTTACGTTTTATCTTTATTGCCACGCCTAAAAAGATCGATCGATCGATTAGATCGAGATCGAGCGAGAGAGAGAGAGAGAGAGAGAGAGAGAGAGAGAGAGAGAGAGAGAGAAAGAGAGGAGGCAAATCCCACAATTGGGTTCCAAGTTGATTCTTCGGTGACGGGCAGACTGTTCCATTAGTGCCCGATTTTCATGTGGGCGAGCCATAATCTTTATGGTTTATTGTAGTAGTGAAATTTAGCATTTCAGATGTCTTCCAAGTATACGTTTGACACATTAGGTAAAAAAGCAATTATATTATTATGGCTTAGTCTTATTTGAAAAGGATTAAAATCCAATTGAGAAGCTACCATTGAAATTGAAATTCAATATAAACACAAAATCTATGAGAAATGGTTAGTCTATAAAAAAATATTTTTATATATTTTAATAACATGTTAATTGCATTTCAAAAAATTCAGCAAATTTTAAGGGGAAAAAAAAAAGTTTTCTCACTTTAGGAAGTAAGTATAAATATTTTTGTTTTCCTAATGTAACAGAAGTTCTTGACTAGTTTAGTAGTAAGGGATTGGGAAATCAACTAAAGGTGCGTGGGTTCGAAACTTAGCAATGACAAGAAAAGATGGTCTAGTAGATACAAAGAAAAGATCACGCGCAATGGTTTTCCATCTCAGTTTATGGTTTGATCATTTTGAACTTTCAATCACGGTTATAGACCATGATCTAAAGTGACATACAATCACACCCAAAAAAGAGAAACGATCACACCCAAGAGAAACAATCACAGCTTATAACCGTGATAAAAGAGAAACGATCACACCTTTTGGGCGTGATTGTTTCTCACTTTCAATCACGATTTATAACCGTGATAAAAGATAATGACTTACAATCACACCCAGATCCATCGCGGTAGCAGGAGCGTGATGGAAAACTTACAATCACGGCTAATAGCTGTGATCTTTATGGTTTATTGTAGTAGTGAAAAAAGGACGTGATAGGAATATTCTGAGAGGAAGCGAGAGGTGCAATCACATTAGTGATAAAGAAGGCAATGGTGGGCTGTGATTGCTACTTACTGTAAGGAGGTAGAAGGTGGCGATGCATTGGGATTGGGATGGAGATCGAACCAAGGGTTGCATGGGGTTGGAAAGGGGATCGAGGAGAGGGTCATTACGTATGTCACGTGTAGTGAGGGAGAAAAAGAAGTAGAAGAATGCATTACATTGTCGACCATGGATCATATAGCTAGGTGGTTGTGCCATTTGGCTAATGAGCAGTGTCTCGAATAAACTGGGACAAGTATGTAGCTATTGTTGTCTTTTCTAAATGTTGATGGAGAATAGGGGTGATTTCGGTTCGGTCGGTTCGGTTATTTAGGATTTTTACAACCGAACCGACTACTTCGGTTTTCAAAGTCTAGTAACCGACACCGAACCGACCAAGTAGTCCCACCGAACCGATCGGTTTATTCGGTTTTAGTCGGTCATTTCGGTTTTATTTGAACAACTCAAATAACTAAGACATATACAGATGTTATACAAAAACATCATATACAGAAACAGATCTGTAATATTCGTGAGAAAAAAAGAAGCAAAACCCCCAAAATTTGAGACCTTATGGTGCTCGAGAGACAAACAGATGGAGATCCACGAGCTTCAAGGGCGCGTGCAAGACAGATGAAGTCGATCGGTCTTCAAAGATGGAGTCAATCGACCTTGATGATCAATCTTCAGCTTTGTTTTCCGGCGATGTGTTCCTGGTAGAGAGAGAGAGGGAGGGAGAGAGAGAAGAGGGCTGCAGTTTTGGATTTGGGTATGAAGTGTGAAGTAATTAGGGTCAGAGGCTATTCAACGGTGGAGATTTCATGTGTCGAAAATATCAAAGGTGGATGGACCGTAGGTGTTTTAGTAAATTCGGTTCGGTTCGGTGGAAACCGATTATTTACTCCTAAAACCGAAAACCGAACCGAATATTTTTAAAGACAAAAATGAAAACCGAACCGAACCGAATCTATCCCCCAAACCGAACCGAACCGATTACTTCGGTCGGTTTTTTCGGTTTTTCGGTTTTTTGTATCACCCCTAATGGAGAACAACATGTGCTTTTCTCGCGTAATGTCTGTTGGGCTTGGAGTGCCCCCATGGACTTGGTTACACAATGTCACTCTCTGCGATCGCTCTAAAAACAGACTTGCGGGTGCGATGTCGAATGCCATAAAAAACTTCATTGAAACCCTTCCTACCACCAATTGGTTTTATGAGAGATGGTGGAAAAGCGGTCCGACAAGTGGTATCAGAGCCAGGATGTCATGGGTTCGAGTCGCGGGAGCGTCATCGTGAGGGAGGGATTGTTGGGCCCGGAGTGCCCCCATGGATTTGGTTACACAATGCCACTCCTTGCGACCGCTCTAAAAGCAGACTTGTGGGTGCGATGTCGAATGCCATAAAAAACTTAATTGAAACCCTTCCTACCACCAATTGGTTTTAGGAGAGATGGTAGAAAAACGGCCCGACAATGTCTATACGGATTTTGATGGTGGACTGCATTAGGAATCAATTGAAAGCGCTGGGATTAACTGAAAAAGAGTAAATTTGGAAGTCTGGGTCTTAATTGAATAAACATAAATTAAGGAGGTCCCAATGAGATTTTGCTAAAAGAGAGGGACGAATATAATCCGCCCAAAATTTACTGTTCGAATCTTGGTCGATCTCTCTCTCACTTTCCACCACACACACCCCCCCCTAGATCTCTGTCACACAGGTCACAGAGATACTACTACTTTTTTAACTATTCTGATCTTGGTCGATTTGTCAGGGCCAATCAAGTGTTTCATAGGTAAGGTTTCGATTAATGTTGTTTGTATGCAAAGGGCATCTCTCTCACTCTCTCTCTCCTCTTTAACCACTCATTCACTGAGACTCTGATCAATCCCATGGGTCTGAGATACTATCTACAAGCGTCATCTCATTCAAGAAGAGAGATGGAGAGGTGGTGTGAGGATAATTAAAGGATGGGAGAAAAGAAGAGTGGGGGACCAAAGCATTCTCTGCAACCAAGTGCTTGATGAATTCATGCAGGCTCTATTAGCTGGCTTTTTATGTCTGTCTACAGACATACATACATACATATATATATACATACGTACATACATATATAAATATATACATACATATATATATGTATATATGTATATATATAAAATAGTACTGGCCACCGGGGGTCCACAAATGGCAAAGTTCTGGTTGGATGATCACATTACCAAATGTAGTTACCCCAATGTCCATGGAACTTGGTTACCTTTGGCACTTCCTGTTTGATTTACAAAATCCAGTCGTACAGCAATGGAATGCAACAACTGAGACAGCGCTGTAATCAGAATTTAGTTCGAGAGCCTTTTTCTTTTCCTTTCATTATATAAGCACAAAGTCAATCCAAATTAAAACTTGCTTAGTTTCAAACAGAAAGAAGCCGAAGCCTTGTGCATTGATTATCAGGCGCTCAACAAGGTAACCTAACCATCAAGAACAAGTATCTACTTTGATTGCAGACTTCTTTGCCCTAATCACCAACAATTTACTGTAAGCCAATCAATAATGTTATTTGGGTTGTTTTCAAATAAGCGATAAAAGAACTCCGTACATATGAAAGTGTGGATTGAGCACTTTCGGTTTCCATAAAATTGAGTGTGTGAAAACTTTATCTACAACCTAAAGTCAATTGACAATGAGCAGAGAGATCCCTCATATTATTAAGTGATCACTAATTTTACTCTTAAGCAATGTGTGACTATAGAGAGGACCCTCCCATCTGAAAAAATAAAAAATTATTTGAAAGGCTATAGTAAAAATTCATGCTTAGCTCTTTAAATTTCTCTCTACAGAGGGTTAAGGTCCTCAAGCTTAAACAAAAAAAAATGCCTTCTCTAATCAGGGTCTTTGGAGTTATGTTCTGTACTCTTCGAAGAATCTAGTGTACTCTTCGAAGCTCTCTCAAATCTTATTTTTTCCTATTGTATCGATTTCATATCTTTTATCTTTTTGATAATGAATTTTTTTTCCGTAGGTCAAACAAAAATATTGTGAGTCGTTGCCGATAAAAAAAATATTATGAGTCACTTGAGGCAAGTGGGCGGCTTGTTCTAACATAAAATGATTATACATGATAACAGTACCCTTATAAAATGGTTATACTTCAAATGTAAAAAAACTTAAGATTGGTACTATTATTGTTGGACATTTCAGTACGTGTTCATATTGATTTATTTTCTTGATCTGAAGGTCAATTTTAGTACATGTATTTTGAAAAACATTTAAAGATTCCTTAGTCAAGAAATTACTTGCAACTCGATTACGAGTTCGCGAAATACTTCTTGAAAATTTTGTTTTGAAATCATCGCCCTTCCCACCAAAAAAATAATAACAATAACAACAGAAACAGAAACAAACACATGAAAATATATGGTAAGAGAAAAGGAATACAATAAATTATCTGCTCCAGAACCACCTGAGCCTTTCCAGATGATTATTGAAAGAGTGGAATACAATAACTCCTGATTACAGGACACTCTTCCTTTTTTCCTAATCAGGTGAGGATCACAGGACTAAGACATTTAACCAGGACACATCAAACTTTCTGAGTCAAATGTACTGTTGGATCAGGTGCTAGCTAACTCATCTAAAAGCAATTGTTTTTAGGGGAATGCGCAACTTAATCTTTAAAAGGCAGTGTAGAAACCTACATTTAGCGGCATACGAACATGAGCGGCTTCGCAATGCTGCCCATGCGGCACTGACGGGTGAAGGCGGTTAGTCCTCCCAATATGCTTTCTCCGCGCCAGCATGGGGCCGGGCGTCTTGAGTACAGGGTGGATGCTGGCCCTCATAAAGCCAACAATCTCTCCCCAGCACCAGCCTGGGACTCGAACCCGTGACTTCGCTCTGATACCAATTGAAGAAAATCCTAGCTTGCCTAGGAATATAAATATTTGCTATATATGTTTCAAATTTTTTCAATATCAACCAACAGTCAATATATAAACCCAATCAATCACCGGAAAGCAATAAACATAAAAACACCAAGATATGTGTGGAAAATCCTAAACGGAAAAAAATCACGGGAAGGAATCAAACACTTTAAACATTTTGTAGTTACAAGTAATCTTACCCTACGATTTGAATCCTTACAATCGAGCCTAAGACTTACTTGCCGAATCCACGTTCACGACATCCAGTGCTTGACCGCCGCTGTCTTGAATCTACATGCTTTCTGTTAGCCTCCCGAAAATCCACCAAAGGACTTTAACTTGCCTAGAAATCGACCTCAGGGCTTTTCTCAAATAAGTTAAAGAAGATACAGAAACCTCTTGGAGATGTCTTGTACACTAAATGATCCATCAATCCCATTGTACTCCAAGATTCAAAGCAAAAAACCATCTTGATTCACTACAAGAAAAATTAAAATTGGTGACGAAAAAGTGGCGACGAAATTTAATTTCGTCACTAAATGAGTATATTTGACGACGAAAAAATAAATTCGTCACTGTTTTGACAACTTCCGTGACGAAATAATTTCGTCATCAATTATACCTGTTTAGCGACGAAAAAAATATTTTCGTCACCAAAGGTACCCATTTGGTGACAAAATACATTTTTCGTCGCCGAAAGCTTAAAAAAGGTGATGAAATTATTTTTCGTCACAAAAGATAATTACTTGGTGACGAAAAATATATTTCGTCGCCAAATGAGACCAATTTAGTGACAAAATATTTTTTTCGTCACCAAATGATTAACTTTGATGACAAAAAATAATTTCGTCACCATTTTAATGCTTTCAGATGTGAAAAATATATTTCGTCGTCAAATGGGTACCTTTCGTGACGAAATTTATGAATTTCGTGACAAAACTTATAAATTGCGCTTTGTCACTAAATATATTTCGGACATAACTCTTTCCTAAAAACTCCGTTTGAGATAATTCAAATTGGGTTTGAATAATAACTCAATTGCCTACAACTTTTATGTTTATCAAAATTGCTAATTTTAATGTTTAAAGGTTTAAAATTACATTCGAAATATATTTTCATGTTAAACATATATGTTATATATTAGATATTTCAAATATTTACTGAAAAGTGTGTGTGGTGCAGTCGGTCGGAGTTTGCGCGAAAAACTCAAGGTACTCGGGTTCGAAACCCAGCAGGAGCAAGATAGAAGGATTTTTTTCCCATAAGAAAACGTCTTTTGCAACGAAAAATTTCGTCACCGATGTGACCCATCGGTGACGTATTTTTTCGTCCCCAAAAGGAGTAATTGATGACAAAAAATTTCATCGTCAAAAAGCACAATAGATGAGGAAAACAATTTCGTCACCAATTATTCATTTTTTGGTGACGAAATATTTCGTCATCAAAAGGCACTATAGGTGACGAAAAATACATTTTGTCACCAGGTAGGAATCCTCGACAACCTTTAGTCGACAAATTTTTTTTTGTCACCTATATTATTTGTGACGAAAAACATGCAATTTGTGACGATTTTCATTCGTCACCCAATGTAATTTTTCTTGTAGTGATTATTTGAACTTCAAACCCGCATCTTCTTTTTGGGCTGCTCCGTTCTCTCGTTATTTAATCTTTAAAGCATATGGTTTTGCTGCCTCAAGTCATCCATAACCTAGCTACCAACTAAAGGTTGCTATTTATAATAGCCAATTAGTCTCGTGGCCTAGCAACCAATAATTTAGATAGGAGTCCTCGATTGATCTCTAATTAATACCCCAATCAATCAGGTCCAAATTAGCTCAATTACTCACGCTCAATTACACAATATTGATTTCTTTCCAGTACTTCCTAAACAAACATGCACTCTAGAAATAAAAAAAAATTTAATATAACTCGATAAATAGGAATACAAATAAATGTGTGTTTTGTCTTGAAATTTGTCCAACACAGAGAGACCGTGGCCTTCCTAACACGTACAAATAAGTTGCGGTGGAGGTGGTGAGCTATGGTCCAGCGCCGGCTATGTGGCTAGTAAAGGGTGAGTTTGGAAAGTTTAGTGTGTTTTTTCTTTTCTATAGTTTTATTTTCTGTTTTAGTTTTAGGTTTCCCTCCCTTTGTGGAGGTTGTCATCCCTTTTGTTGAGGTTTGTCCCTCCATTGGTGGAGGTTTGATTATAGCAATTGACTTTTTTCGGTGGATGGTTTCCTGTCTATATTTCATAGGGATAGTAATGTCCAAAAATAAAAATGTAACGCCCCTAATTTTGGGAACGTTAAATTGACAATTTTATTGACTATCTAAAAAGAGTCTGGCTCATTATTACAACATAACTCCCATGAGAGTACTTTTATTACACAAGGGAAGGGAAACTAAGGTTCCTAGCTAGAGTTCCGCCTGCTCCTCCATTCTTGCCAGCTCCTCGGCTCCGAAAGCCTCCAAGGTGTACAGCTCACCTTGTTCATCTACAAAGTCTGACACATTATACTAGCGTCGCCCCCAGTATAATATGTCAGGGTCACCAAAGGTAACACCATGAGCTTTAGGGGCTCAATAGAATAATCCATACCCACTAACCCTTAACTTACAAACAGAAGATCATAAAATTAACGATTTCCACATAGCATGTGCATATTTAACACCAGTTGTCAATTACACATCCACATTCACTATTCAAACTAACGTTGGTGTCATTGATTTTTTGAGTTTCTCCTATGCGACTTGTCGTAGACTGTCACCTTTTTCCACTTCTCATACACCAAATCATCATTTCCAAAATCGTTTTAACACACCCAACCTCGGTTCCGCCGTTCCATTCTCCCGAGTATCCTCACAATGGTTCCGCCGCACCGGATTCCCATTGGCACACAAAACTTTGCATTGGCTCCTCTCCGTGGATAACCAAGCTACACACCCAACCTTGGTTCTACCGTTCCGGTCTCCCGAGTATCCTCACAATGGTTCCGCCGCACCGAGTTCCCATTGGCGCACACACACACACACACACACCACACAGTGGGCTAACACGTTTAGCCACATTGCGGTTTCCAAAAATATTTCTCCTTTACACAGTGGGCTAACACCATAGGTGTCATGTTTCTAACTTTCTTAATTTTTGTGTCTTGTTTTCATGCATAGATTCCGAAATAGGACTTCTCATGTAACAATCATAAATCATTCATTGAATTTTTGAAATTTAACTAGCATGATCATTCAACTCTATATTACTTAATCATGCTAAATCACAACTTAAAGCATAAGCCATATGTACGGACGTCTTTGGAGTGGATACCACTTATGCTTTATCACACATTACGACAACAATCCTAGTAATCTTGTATACATGCTCTTAACCATCCTTAAGATCAAAATACGAATACTTCCATTCAAGCGATAAATTCTTATCTTTCAAAATCCGTACTTTCCTCCTTTGTGGGAAGTTCAAAACAACATATGTTTATTGGAGAAAAAGTCAATTATTCATCATGTTCATACCTCCATTAGCAAAATAAATTTATTACTATCATGCATTTCGAACGTACAATTAATATACAAACTTCCAGTTATACTTTAGAGAAGAGAGTAAGGATAATCTACTATATTTAGAGTTAGAGTGTATAAGAATATTCTACCGTTCTTTTTGGTGGTAGGGCAGCTATGAGAAATGAGTTGGCTATTGGACGGAGTGACTTCCTATGGTAAGCTTCCGGTAACTTCGAAAGAGAATGGTTTCTCTCGAAACTAGATCTTTACTAAATTACTTGAACTTTTTGGATCGAAAGGGTGGTCAAGTGGGGGTTTAGTGGCAGTCTTGGATGAGTTTCTTGAAGAACTTAGGAAGAACTCAAGAACAAGGAAGAACAAAGCACAAAGACAAGAATTCTAGAGAGAGAAGTTGAAAGGCTTGGAGTTGAATGGTGAGAATGGGTTGCTATTTATGGCAAAAGATTGGACTCTCCTTCTCCTCTCATGGCCGACCACTCCCTCTCTCTTTATCCCATGGATTTTGCTCCATTTGTGTAGTCAAATCACATCTTTAGGCATGCCATGACTTGTCATCCAATTTTAGGTTCAAAATCTAGGTTATCATGAAGGGTTTTTGGCTTGTCTTGTCCTAGAATGGCTTGCTTGTAAGAAAGAACAAAATGATTAGCTAGGTTTGATTAGGCTAAGGTATAGCCTTCCATGTATGGTCAATCCTAGTCTAGGTTTGTAGTCAAAATCTAGGGTAATAAGAGCTAGGTCTTAGGATGGTTAAGGGCTACATAGGATTCTATGCTAGATTTGACTAGAAATGGTCGTAAAGTTGTACTTAGAATGAGTGTGAGGTTGGTTCAAAGGGGTAGCTTGTTGAAGTGTCCAAAACACAAGCACACACTCACACACACACTCTCTCTCTCTCGGCCTCCCCTCTCTCTCCCTCTTGGCTTCTCTCTCCTCTCTCTTTCTCTCCTCCTTTGTCCCATGTTCTTATATATATATATATATGTATATATACATACACACGTATATATGTGTGAAAGATTAAGGGTGTTTAGGTCCAAGTAGGCTTATAAGGCTATGCGAGAGGTAATGATTAAAGTCAAGGCTTTAATGACTAGTTATTGTCCAGTGGATAACACTTCCCCTAACAATCATATAAATATCTATACATATATAACTAGGTGTACTTAGGTCTAGGTAGCCCTAATAGGTCTGATGAAGGTCATGATTAAAGGTTAAGCTTCCTAAAGGTAAGAACACGATCCAATGGATAATAGTTTCCTAAAAGGGAATTTTGTCATAAAGGTCATGATTACACTAAGCCATAAGTGTTACTTTTGGAATATCATGATTACTTCTATTGTCCAATGGTTCTAAAATGCTAGGAAGCTGTAACTAAGTCAATTGTTACTTAGGTTAGGCTAACTAAATGGTTGGAAACTAATTCTACTTGCCATATAGGATTTTTAGCCAAGAAATATAATTTTAAGATTTTATTTCATTTTGTATGAAAATATACAAGCGCTTCTATAAGCATGCTTGTCTTTAGAAAATGACTAGTTTGTTCGGTGCTAAAAGATTTAATTTAAAAGTTTCAAATCTAATTATGACAGATTATTAAGGACTAAAAAGGAATTTTAAAAGCAAATCCAAGTAATTAAAATAAAATTCAAATATTTAATGAATTTTTTATTCACCAAAAATCAGGGTCGTTACAAAAAAATGTGCCGTTTATGAATTGTGGACATTCATCGGCGTGTAGGCAAGTTGCATTAGTAGTTTTTTTTTTTTAATCGGCAAAATATATCGAGGGAAACAAAAAAGAAAGGGGTACCCCCGCTTTATGAAATTGATATATGAAGCAAAGTGATAAACCAAAATAAAACATCCAACAATGGTCGAATGATAAGGCAAAATGAAACAAAAGTAACCAGCCAATAACAATCCTTTACAAAGCTAGAAAAACAACAGCAGCAACTAGCCTTCCGAAGCATCCTAACTCCTAAGCTCCCAAGCAATAACATGCACAACCAATCAACAAACGAAACAAGCCAGGTAACATCCAAACAAAGCAACAGCAGCAGCTCAATCCTCAAGGATGGGTGTTCTTTACCTTTGGGGGGTAATGCACTTGTTTCTCAAGTGAGAGATGGGGTGAATGGTCTCTCTCCTCCAATCTTGAGAGCTTTACGGTCATTAAACATCGTAGAGGTGGAAATAACTCTCATGGAGATAGATCATCCATTGATGCTATCCATAAAATGGAACGGAGATTGAGAAGGTCAAAGAGGAAGATTAGTAAGAAGAAGCTTCTTGCGGAGCTTGGAGTTAAGGCTGGCATAGTGAATTTTAGATCGAAGTAAAAAAATCCCCTCTTTTTCTTTATCTTCTGAAGACACCCCAATTTGGCCTAACGATTATTTCAAGTCCCACCTTGGGGCCATCCCGATGATGAAATGGATTCGATGATTGCTGATTGCCTTCTTGTGAAACCCATGGACTTATGGAAAGAACTTTGAGCCACTTAGAGGACCCAATCTAGAGCCAAATAGCCTTTCAGACATAAACACAGTGTTTTAGGAAAATCCATCGGTCGGCCGTAACATCGATCTCACGGCCTTAAAATCCACCCTTCACCCGAGCAACCTGTTGCTAGCAAAATCTCCTTGAGAGATCAAACCCTTGGCCGCAAGATCAATACCTCGGCCGCCACAAACATTCCTCGGCCGCAAGATCCTTTGCTCGGTCGCCAGATCGACCTTTTTCTAGAGTCTCGAATGTTCTATTGGTTGTTTGATCCAACCACGATACCTTTCCGATGCGTTCGGGCTACGTTCAGAGATCACAATGAAGAGTTCGAATTGCATTGCAATTGCGTGATTTGATTGGACCGAGTGAGTCATCCCTTTGCCTATATAAAGAGGCCTTTGCACCACGAAATTAACACAGATTCACACCCTCATCAGCCACGAAACTCTGCAAAAATACTCACACAAACCCTCTCTACAGAAGCCCTAACCTCCCGAAGGCAGCCACCAATCCGAAGATCAAACCCCGGAGTTCAAACCCTAACCCTAGGGTTTTATCCAAGAAGCAATTAATCAGTCAATCCCGATCAATCTGAAGCAATCAAGCAACTGAGGGATCAAGGTGGTGAGGCCCAACGGCCTCTGGTTTGGTTTATTTACTGCTTATTTTACTAATCGTATTATTTTGATTACCCGTTAAACTTTCTGTCTGGTGTGAGGAAGAACACCAGCCGGAGCTTCGATCCCTCGACCGGTATATTAAACCAGTGTGATTGCTCGGCCGTGACATCCATTCACCGGCCGAGTAATCGATTTCCTGGGATAGCTTTGTTTTTGTTCAGCTTTCTGATGCATGATTTATTTACAGTCTCGGCTCACCTTATTTACTGTTTAAAGGCATAAAAACAGATTATGTGTTAGGATTAGATAAAGCATCTATATGTCTTCTGTTGAATGATTATGGGCTAGCCTCACGGCTAGGCAGAGACGGGTGCCTAACTCCTTCCCCTTATTGTACCTTTGGCTTCCGTATCCAGAATCTCTATTTGTTTTCCTAGCTTTAACGAACTAGGTGGCGACTCTGTTTTGATGATAACCGCTATCATGTGGCGATGTTCCTAACCATGGGAATATCCATGATCTTGGTTTATGAAGCAAGGAACCAAATGAGCAAACAAGCGATAAACTGTATGGCGATGCCCCGCTTAGGAGGTGTCTACAGTTTTCTGGTGACTCTGCTGGGGACATGAGAGCCATAACCAAAAAGCTCAACATGAGAGTAATACATGCCTTATATAATTCATTTATCATGTACTTCGAGCAGGCAAGCCTCGTTGAGTTCACCTAATACCCCGGCATGACACGGGCTATGTTAGGGGTTCCAGCAAACTCCACAGTCACTTGTACCTATTGGTATATCAAAAAGGGAATCACCCAATCGCCGCCTATAATGGGTTAGCGAAATGACTGGTGCCCTTTGACAACGGAGCACCCCGAGACTACCTAAACTTTACATGTGTTAGAAAGCCATAGAACCTATCAAACTAAGACAGGAACCTGCAGGATAAGCAAATTTCCTGCATTTTTCTAAGTTCTTCCTCACACCATGTTGTAACAATCTCTTTTTGTGCAGAAGGGTTGGGATTTTTAGCCCAAATCCTAACGCTATACAGCCAAGTACTAACTTGCAGGTATTTTTACTTTTAAAGCAGGCATAATAGGTAGGCCAAGAAAGCAACCACAACCAATTTTATACTCTTATAACACCCGAAGCCACGCCAAACAGATGCCACTGCAACCATCTCGCTTGTCATCTTCACCTGTCAAGACACCTTCACTGCAACGCTCCCAACCACTTCCTGGGACTTCGCGGTCATCTTCTCAGCAACACCGATCATCCACCAAATCCCAAGCTTCACCAAGCAATCCTCCTGTTCCCATGGCAGACAACGACGCCACTATCGCCGACCTTCAGGCACAAATCGCTACTTTGCTAGCAGAAAAAGCAGCAAGAGATGCTGAAGATGAAGAAAGATCAATCGCAAACGAGAATTGGTAGAAAACTCAGAATTAACTAAACAAGTCAAAGAAATCAAGCATGCCCTAGCTCGTTCACAGGGAGACCGAATCTTGGATTTTGAAGGGCTTTGCCTCTTTCCAGACTCTCAACTGCCTGAGAAGTTCAAAATGCCAAACATTGAGAAGTTCAATGGAACTGGCAACCCTACCAGTCATGTTCGCCACGTCATCAATACCCTAAAGCCGATGGGTTTAAATGATGAACTCATCGCTCAACTATTTCAAAGAACTCTCACTGGAAGTGCTCTCGACTGGTTCCTCACTTTGGAGTTTGAACACTATCACACTTGGCCTGAAATCGCCATTGCTTTCATTAAGCAATATGCATACAACGTCCAAGTTGAGCTGACTACTCGAGATTTGGAGATGACCAAGCAAGAGTCAAATGAGGACTTTGTCACTTTTGTGGCTAGGTGGAGGGAAAAGGCTGCCAAGATGAAGAATCGCCCCTCTGAGGATGATCAAGTGAGGATAGTCGTCAAAATTTTGCAATCCAAGTATCTCAAACATATCTACACACAGGCTATCACTGATTTCAAACGCTTGCATGCTACTGGGCTGCAGATTGAAGAAGGGCTCAAGCTAGGCCTCATTGGGAAAGAGGAAACTCCTTCACCTAAGAAAACCTTCTCGACTCGTACATCTCATGCCTCTGTCAACAACCTTAATTCAGCCTCACCATAAGACCCTTTCCAAGCTAGCCCATCCCGAAGCTCAAATCGGCCCCGCCGTAATTTTAGTCCTCTCTATATGACTCTCTCCCAAGCCTTAACCATTCTAAGCCGTCAAGGACATCTCAAACCCTTGAACAAACCACTTCCTCCGCCACCCTATGGCCCAAACCATGATCCCAACAAGCAATGTGCCTACCATCAGCATTCTGGGCACGAGACAGACTACTGCATGCGCCTTCGCCATGACATGCAAGATCTCACTGATAGCCGCACCATAAAACATCCACAACCTGATACACAAACCAAAACACCCAATACTGAACCATCTCAGAATGTCAACCTCATAAACTTATCTCACAATCCCACATATAATCCAAGCCAGTACATTGTCCAAAACAACCAAACCAAACCTACCTTAACCTTCCCAGAGGAGGATGAGTGCTTTATGATGGAGGAAGAAGAGGATGTTGAATCTGATCAATCAGAAGTAATTGATCCCGATATGAGTGATGAGGAAGAGCAAGCAAAGGAGGAAAAACTAAGGAAGTGGAAGGAGCATTCCTGGGCGAAACACAATTTAGAGGACCCTGACATCCCATTTGTAGAAGATGACGAATGGCTACGTATCTGGTTTGAGAATAGAAAGAAGGAGAAAGAAAAGGTCATTATGATGAGGAGGCATGCCCGCTTTGAGCCTGCCCAAATAGTGATACCCATTAACCGTCCTAAAATTCCGACGCCTCCCATTGTCTGGGAGACAATCAATCTCATAGAAAAGGTGGAGGAATTCCAAATGCAACCATGGATCAATCCCTATGATGAATGCGATTACAGCCAATGGATAGAAGAAAGAGAAGATGTGAATTTCATATGCCCCGATCCCTACAAAGCAGGGGATAGTGACTTTGATGAAATGGAAGGAGAATACAATGATCTACTCGATGGAATCTCCTTAGGATCACTATTCAACCAAGAGAAGATAACTGATTACATAGTCAACAAGGAGGATGAAGAGATGAAAGTCCAAGCTGACATTTCCATTTGGGGACTGCTCATGTATCAAAGAAGTGGCCACCACGCAAGCATCACAGATGGATCCAGTTCAAAGGCTCTGTTTGGCAAAGAAGAGGGTGGAAAAGAGTATAAAATTGAGGAAGTCAAAGCAAAGGAAGGTGACCCCTGAATGCTGCAGTCACAACATGGCAAAGAACGTTAAAACATTGCTTTTATTTTCTAAACCGCTAGGACATATTTTGGACCCCTGTTTGGGCATTTTATTTCTGCTAAGAGAATTTCTGTTTTATCTTCTAAATTATGCTTATTTAGTGGTTTGAATTCCTAAATTGCAATTGACAGTACACTATGATCATTTTGCCAAATGAGGAAAATTTCAAGGAATCAAGTTCCTTGTATCGATAACAAAAAGAAAAGAAGGGATGAACTTTAGTTACTTAAAAAACTAGGTTTTTGTCAAAACTTAGAAAGAAGATGCTATCTCCGTGAGAACACTTAGGGTTAGCTTGCCCATTATGAAGGTACAAACACCAGAGGGGATTCATGAAAACATCTCCAAATCAAATTCCCCCTCAAATATATAAAATTTCTTGTGAGAAAAATGCTCGTTGGGTGACCAAGCAGCCCAAGCAAAAGTAAGAGCAAAGCCTGATAGGGCAAGAAAATTCAAAGAAAAGCTCGCTAGGGACTCAACCTTCGTCAGGTAGCCTAGGCAAAACTTAGAGCATGTGAGGAGAAAAACCAAGAGTAGAAACCTAGCCTCAAAGGTTATAATCTTGGAACTACGTTCACTGCCTGATTCCCTGATCGGGATACGTAGGCAATCTCTCCTTGAGATGCGGCCCAAGCAAAGGGAAAAGAGGAAAAGCATCAAAGCAATTTGTACTCAATGATAGGCACAGCTAACCCAGCGTATTGACCTCGCAAAAGATAAGTATTCTTTTCTCAAGGAATTGGCAATCACCAAAGGACACGAGAATTGTCGTTCATCCCTTCCAACTTAAGGGTCATTGATACAATAAGCAAGAAACCTCGAAAGCTTTCGAGTTTGGCAAACAGACCATGGAACGTGGCAAAAGCGAAAGACAGAGACTAAGCATGAGAAGGAATGTGAAACAGAATGCCACTTGGCTAAAGCAAACCTAGCTTCCTCGAGAAAATAGACATAACGGCCAAATAATCAATACCTCGGCCGCAACAACGATTTTTCAGTCGAGTAATCGATTCTTCGGCCAGTATTTCATTTAACACAAACTACTGTCTATCAGTAAATACTTGTTCAAAGCCATGCTCTGACTTTTGCATGCATTCGGGGGCACAAAGAGCATTTCTCAGTTCATAGACAAAAACTTCTTTATAAAACCATTGCTGTGGTTGCTTTCACTATACAAATATAGTTTCTGCCTGTTTTCCACTAACTATGAACAGGAAAAAGAAAAGCCCTAAAAACTAGGCGATCTCTGGGAAGAAGGCAAGGTCTGTCCGTTAGCCTCTACAACCTCTCTATCAGTAACCGGTACTCGCACAGCCTCAAGCTGCACCCAAAAGAGGATACAAATGCTCAGAATCAAAGAGATGTGCAAAACAAATGGAAAACATGGGAAAGCCATACCTCGAGGATCCGGCGACGCCGTCTCCGGACCAAAGCCTTAGCACTCTGATAAGCATGCAGCCACTCCTGCACCACCTCAGAGGGCACCTATAGAAACAAATCGAATACTTCAAAGGATTGAAATAGCAGATACAAACAGAGAAAAAAGTTCAGAATGATACCTGGGAAACCCCAGCTGGCAACGTATAAAGCTGGGTCGTGCAAGGAGTGAGGGCCAGACGCTCCTCCTCCCCATCATCAAAATGGAAGGAGACGAAAGATGGGGCCAGCGGCCAAACAGGAACAATAGGAGAGGCTACAGCAGCTGGAGCCTAGAACACACGGCAGTACTCCATGTAGTCACCCGCCTGGAGAAGCAAGCCTGCCCAATCTTTGATCTGGGCATTCTTCAAATCTTCCTTAGACATCAAGGAAGTAAACCTCATCGATGCTAGAGGAGGAGGAGGAACGAACTGAAGTGCCTCAGCACACGGGTGCCACTGGCTAGCAACCCGATCACCTAAGTACCAAGCTCGACAGAAAGGGCCCTCGAGCAAGCTACGAGTCCGATCTAGGATCCTCGAACGTGTAAGAGGAGTGTCCTCAGGAACACCATCCCAAGGGTCGAACCATACCTACAAGCAAGGTCAAAATCAGCTACAGCATAAAGATACGGAAATCTAAAGAACAAGGAAGGGAGAAGAGAAGTACCTGATCAACCGTCAATCGGTCCAAGACTCGTCGCCACTCCGGAAAGGTCAAATGTAGGGAGGTATTCCCGAACAGGTACAAATACGAGCCGAACACGTGATGTGAATGAGCAGAGAGAAAAGTGATGAAAGGCACCGTGATGATAAGGTCCGATGACCTGAATGTTGCACCGAACAGATAACTGTTCGGGAGCGGGAATATGAGACAACTTAGTGCGAATACGAGCTGTTCGGCTGGATAGGTTTATATCCAAAACAGTAGCGCTTACAGTACAGTCTGTTCGGCAAAGAGCATGCCGAACAGATAGAATCCTTGATAAGTGGCTTTAAGAGATAAAGCGAAAGCAGTGTTCAATAAGGGGTGTTCAAATGTCCAATCAGGATAAGCGGTGGGAATGTTCCAGAGAGCGAGACCCCGTATTTAGATAAAGATAAGTCTAAGAGCAGTCCTATTATGGAACGAATTCCATAATAGGGTAAATCCTTGTAGAGAAAGGATCTCGGTTGATTGGGCACGAGAGTCCCTGGGAAACCAGGTCTCCTGTACGGGATAGGAGTCCTGGGTTGAAGAGGATGCTTGGAGAGCAAGCAGACATATGTCTATAAATATAAGGTAAACCTAGAGGCAAAAGGTACGCATTACATTGTATGCATTATACACTTTCCTACTGATAATTAGGGTTTGAGACCAGTACGAGATACTAACTTAGGCATCGGAGGGCCTTCGCCACAAGAGGTGGAGGTGCGCTCACCCCTTGTTTGTTTTGCAGATTAGGGTTCCGGCGAAGGCACAAGGGTATCGACCGAGAGTCACGTGAAACTGTTACGAAATAACAGTGCTCCAGGTACTCTCTGTTTTTTGCACCTACAATTGGCGCCGTCTGTGGGAAACGAACGAGTTCCATTAGAAAATGACCATGGTGGAACCCGATCCAATCACACTGCTCATAGAGAAGAACCAGACAGGCGGGGAAGGAGACAAATCCCCTCCTGGTGCTCCGAAAAAGCATGCTGGTGGTCAAAGTAGGAGGACGACAAGCAAACATCGTCCCCTTACCATTTCAGATGATCCTAAAAACAAAGAAGGTAGGACTGCTACGAACTCCACGAGAAGGAGCAAGTCCCACCATAGAGAAGAGTCAGTTGCACATTCGAAAAGTGTGCATAATCATAGTGACATCCTCGACAGAGGCAGGAAATCGAGGAGGCCGCTCGATTAATCAAGAAACGAATATGAAATCCGTGAGATGGAGCGGATCAGAGAACATCCCGAAGACTCTGGATGTCACGAGGACACTCTGGAGGAGGGAAAAGAGCAATGGTAACATACAAAGCCGCTCCTTCGCACCGAAGAAGCAGGAGCAGAAGTCCCTCTCCTAGAAAGAAGAGGCCTTCTTCGCGAAGAAGGAAAAATGAGAGTCCAAAGGAACGATCGCTTTCTCCACGAAAAAGGAGAAGCAGGACCCGAAGTTCCTCTGTTGAAGAAGATACCCGGAAACACCATAGGGACAGGTACGAGAGGCGACTCCGACTGGGATAGGGTACGGGCACATGGAAACAGGGAGCAGGAGGCTAGAACGATGACTGCATGAGAGGCAGCAAGAAAAGCCCTGAGTAATATAGCAACGTCTCCCTTCTCGAGAAAGTTACAGGAAGTGCGGTTGCCGAGCAGGGTTAAGCACGGGGCGTTCATACTTTACGAGACAAATGCGGACCCCGTTGCTCATATACAGCATTACCAGCAGGCTATGTTCATGCACGAGGGTGATGACGCTATAATGTGTAAGATGTTCCCGTCAAGTTTAGGGAAGGTGGCTCTGTCTTGGTTCCACAAGTTGGAGTCACGATCCATACGAGGTTGGACGCAGTTGGCAGAGGAGTTCACTGCACGATTTCTGACAAGTAGAAAGGCTCCCAAAACATTTGAGAACCTCTCCACGATGAAGCAGGGGGACAAAGAGCCGATCAGAGACTATGCCAAACGATATTGGGAGACGTTCAATGAGATTGATAGTTGCAGCGAGGAGTATGCGATTGCCACTTTTAAGACCGGTCTGCCTGTTCGGGAAGAACTTCGCCGGTCATTAAACAAGCATCCTGTGTCAACGTTGGCACATCTGATGGAACGGATCGAGCAGCATGCTAGAATGGAAGACGATATTCTCCGAGAGGAAGGCAAGGAGATTGCCGAACAGCCAAAGACACCAGCAAAGAAGGCGGATAGGCCAGAGCCCAAAACTTACAGAGAAAGGAAGGAATATGGGCAGGCTAAGAAAGAGCCGAACAAAGATAAACCAGCGCCAGACCCTAAGTCATTCTTTTCAATAACGACAGTTTGGAAAGAGCCTATTTACAGAATTCTTTATCGAATAAAGAATCAGCCCTACTTCAAGTGGCCCCCAAGTCTAGGTGGAGACAAAGATGCGAAACGTGCTACGAATCAGCACTGCAGTTACCATAAGGATTGGGGCCACATGACAGAAGATTGTGAAATGTTCAAGAGGCATCTTGACGATTTGGTCTCTCGAGGCTACCTAAAGGAGTATATTCAGGAGGACCCCAAAGAAAAAGGGAAAGCCATGGAGATGGATTACGAACAGAATCCAAAAGGGGTAATCCATATGATACATGGATTGGCCGCCCCTTACACAAGAAACGAGGTTAGGCTGCTCCAGAGGAAAACCAAGCATGACCAGTATGTGTTAAGATTGGGAAACAAGAGGGGACGAGAATCCAGTGAAAACAACGAAAGCATAGTCTTCACAGATGAAGATCTTGGAGATGTCCAGGTACCTCATAATGACGCTCTGGTCATTACCCTACGAATCGGGGAGTACGACATCGAGAGGATCTTGGTGGACCCTGGGAGTTGTACAGAGGTCATGTATTACAATGCATTCAAGAAATTGGGGTTAACACAATCGGACTTGGCTCAGTCGACAACACCTCTGGTTGGATTTGGAGCAGGAGCGGTTTGGCCTCTTGGCAAGGTAACTCTGCCTGTTCGAGCAGGAACAGTGGTTTTAAGGACAGATTTCTTGGTAGTCGATGTCCCGTCCTCCTATAACGTGATTATTGGTAGGACGTGGTTGCATAAGATGAGGGCGGTTTCCTCTACGTATCATCAGATGGTGAAGTTTCCTGGTTCTAATGGTATCGAGAAAATCAGAGGAAATCAAAAGGCGGCACAGCAGTGTCTGATTTCCATTGTTAAGAAAATTCCGAAGGCTCACCAGGTTCAAGCAGTAGAGGAATCAAACCAACCGACTATCGAGGATGTCGGCAGAAATCCGACAGAAAAGGTGGTAGAAGGCTTGAAGAAAATACAGATTGACGAGACTGATCCTGAGAGGTATTTTCTAATTGGGGAGTCACTACCAGTTGAAGAGGAAAACGAGCTAGTTGGGTTTCTAAAAGAATATGTCGATGTATTTGCTTGGGTACCAGAAGAGATGCCCGGAGTTGATGCAAACGTAATCTGTCACCACTTAAATGTAGATCCCCAGCACAAGCCAGTGATTCAGAAGAAGAGAAGGGCAGCTGTGCAGCACGTAGATGCTGTGATTGAGGAAGTGGAACGGTTGTTGGAAGCCAAAGCAATACGCGAAGTATACTATCCAGAATGGCTGTCCAACACTGTAGTAGTAAAAAAGAAGAATGGAAAGTGGCGTGTCTGTGTGGATTTTACAGACTTGAACAAAGCATGCCCAAAGGACAGTTTCCCCCTTCCCAGGATTGATCAATTAGTTGATGCAACTGCTGGGTATGAACGAATGAGCTTTCTCGACGCATATCGAGGGTACCATCAGATTGCCATGTTTGGGCCTGACCAAGAAAAGACTTCCTTCATCACGCCACGAGGGTTGTACTGTTACAGTGTTATGCCCTTTGGTCTAAGAAATGCCGGAGCAACATACCAAAGATTGGCAACCATTATGTTTAGAAAATTGCTTGGCAAGACTATGGAGGTTTACATAGATGACATGGTGGTGAAGAGCAAGGTTAGACAGGGGCACATAGCGGACCTGAAGGAAGCCTTTGAAATTTTGAGAGAATACAGATTAAAACTCAATGCCTCGAAGTGTGCGTTTGGAGTTGGGTCTGGAAAATTCTTAGGGCATCTTGTGACCATAAGGGGGATTGAGGCGAATCCAGACCAGATATCAGCGTTGCAAGGATTGCAAAGCCCTAAGACAACTAAGGAGGTACAGAGGTTAACTGGGATGGCAGCCGCTCTCAATAGATTCATCAGCCGGTCCAGTGACAGGTGCAGGCCCTTCTTTCAGCTTCTTAAGAAAAGAGAAGGGTATGAGTGGGGAGCAGAGTGTGAGCAAGCTTTTCAGGACCTGAAGAAGTACCTGGCTGAGTCACCACTTTTGTCAACTCCAGAGCCAGGTGAGTGTTTGGTTTTATACTTGGCTGTTTCTGAGCATGCTGTTAGTGCTGTTTTATTGAGAAGTAAGGGATCGGAACAAATCCCGATTTATTATGTGAGTAAGACATTGTTAGACGCAGATACGAGGTATCTGCCCCTTGAAAAACTGGTCCTTGCATTAAGGACAGCAACTAGAAAGTTGCCTCATTACTTCCAAAGCCATAGGGTTATAGTTTATACCGAGTATCCGTTAAAATCTCTGCTACGAAGGGCAGACTTCTCGGGACGGATCTCGACCTGGTCTGTTGAGTTAAGCCAGTATGACATTGACTTTCAACCGCGCACGGCAATAAAAGGCCAAGTGTTGGCTGATTTTGTGGCGGAATTTACTCCAACAGTAGCGCCTGGGCCTCCTACGAGAGAGGAGCCCTCTGTTGAACAGCCAATCAAGAAAAGAAAGAAGCCTGCCGAACAGGACCCGTTGGAATGGAAGTTATTCGTCGACGGTTCGGCTTGCAATACTGGTTCTGGGGCCGGCATTGTTCTGTTCCCCCCAGGTGGGGTGATGATCGAGTTGTTTGTTCGGCTGGGTTTCAGTGCCTCGAACAATGTGGCGGAGTATGAGGCTCTGCTGATCGGCCTCAGGAGTGCAAGTACCTTAAAAGCGAAGAGGTTAAGGGTGTATTGCGATTCGCAGTTGGTTGTATGCCAACTGTCCGGGGAATACGAGACCCGGAATGAAAAAATGGCGGCTTACGTGCAAGCAGCCAAAGATTTGCTTGATACCTTCGAGAAGGTATGTATTGAACAAATAAGCTCGGGACAAAATGCCCATGCGGACTCTTTGGCTTGGCTGGCTGCTGCTGTTCCTACTGAGTTGAAAAGGAAGGTAGCAGTTGATTACCTTGATGAACCGAGCATTGGGAGAAGCATAGAGTTGGTCCTGGACGTGAACCAGGGGCCAAGCTGGATGGATCCAATTATAGGGTTTCTACGAGATGAGACTCTTCCTTCTGACAAAATGAAGCTCACAAGATTAAAACCAAATCAGCAAGGTTTTGGTTGTCTCCAGAAGGGAAATTGTACAGAAAATCCTTTACTGGGCCGTACCTGCTTTGTGTGCACCCCGAGATGGTGCATAAATTTCTCCACGAGATTCATGAAGGAACATGTGGAAGCCATGCAGGAGGTAGGTCCATAGCTCACCGAGCAATCACCCAGAGATATGGTGGCCGCATATGCAAGAAGATGCAAAGGTTTACGTAAAAATCTGTGAAGTGTCAGAAGTTCTCACCAATGATAAGGACACCAAGCCGAGGATTTGGTGCCCCTGACTAGCCCCTGGCCTTTTGCCCAATGGGGGATGGACATCGTGGGTCCACTCCATAAGGCTACTGGGAACCGAAAATTCCTTTTGGTAGCAACAGATTACTTCACGAAGTGGATTGAAGCCGAACCTTTGGCCAAGATAACTGAACCTATGATAGAAAGGTTTGTCTGGAAGAGTATTATTACTCGATTTGGAGTCCCTTACTCATTGATTACAGATAATGGTTCCCAATTCCAGAAGAAGTTTAAAACCTTTTGTGCCCAATATGGAATAAGAAACTACTATTCAACCCCTGCTTACCCCCAGAGTAATGGGCAAGCAGAGGCATCTAATAAAACCATTCTGGATGGGATCAAGAAGAGATTGGATAAAGCAAAGGGCAAGTGGCCTGATGAGCTGCCATTGGTGCTATGGGCACACCGAACAACGCCTAGGAGGTCTACGGGAGAGACCCCCTATTCTTTGGCTTATGGAACAGAGGCAGTTATTCCATTGGAAGTTGGCCTTCCTACCAACAGAACAGCTTTGGTCGAAAGTGGAGGGAATGACAGGGCTCTTGAAATTGAGCTCGACCTTGCCGAAGAGAGGAGAGAAAGAGCCCTGGTGCATTTAGCCTCCTATCAGGAACAGTTGATGAAGAACTATAACAAGCATGTCCACCCTCGAGAGTTCGGTGTTGGAGACCTTGTGCTCCGCAAGGTACTCGGCAACACCAAGGTGGCCAACGAGGGCAAATTAGGGGCCAATTGGGAAGGCCCATATCGAGTTACCGAGGTTGTAGGCATTGGGGCCTATCGTTTGGCAGACTTGGACGGGAACCCAGTGCCACGGCCCTGGAATGTCCACAACTTGAGGAAGTTCTTTGTTTAAAAGACTCCAGTTTACTTTTTATTCTGTTTTAGAATTGTGATTTTGTGGGAATTATGAATACAATTCCCTTGTGTTTCCTGTTTTAGTTGCATGGGGTACGCGTAACGACCCCCTGAGTTTTCAGGATTAAGAATAAAATTATGTCTTTTGCAATATATTGACTTTTTCAGAAATTCTGTCTTACTTATGGATTGCTTTGATCTATAAATACGAATAATGGCTTTCCAAACCCTTCCTTCATATTGGGGAGCAGGGAATGGGTATGCATGCATGTTTCAAATATCTATGCACGAAAAAGGCATAATATATGAAAGTATGAGATACTCAAACATTTGGAATACGAAATTCCCAAGTACGAAATACTTGTATCAAGTTTTAACAAGTTTGAAACACTTGTACTCACAAGTACGAAATACTTGTTCACAGGTATGAGACACTTGTATTTAAAAATACAAGCACGAAATACTTGTATTAATTTACCAAGTCCGAAACACTTGGGTTTTGCATACGAAAAAATGCAAAATTGTAGAACTACCAAGTCTGAAACACTTGGGTGTAACGGCACGTGATACTCCACAATATACAAGTACGATTACACTTGGTATATAAAAACTTATTTGAGTATGAGAGACTTAAATATTATCTAAGTACGAGATACTTAGCAACTACTTAAATACGTGGCACTTAATGATATTTTAAGCATGAGAGACTTACATTAGACGTACGAATATACGTAACAATTATTCAAGTACGAAATACTTGAAGAGCAACATAATGAAATTATGTTTGTGTGTCTCTATAAATGGCAATTTAGATAAACTAAGTACGAATAACTTAATACAGACATATGCATCTGATCACATGCGTTCAAATGAACATATATAAAAGATACGAGATATCATAGTTCCTGGCCGCGAAGGGCCGAGCAAAATGACAGAGGTCTCGAAATGGCCATCAGATATCCAACAGTGTTGTGCCACGAAGGGCCAAATACCTGTTTTATCAAAATACGAAATGTTCTAATGCCACGCAGGGCTAAAAACATGGTCACGCAGGACCTGTCAAAATTATGTTAAAGTATTGGGGGGACTAGAAACATGACTTACCAAATTTAATCCAAATTCTGGATCTCTGGCTGGCTCTCATTTGGAACCTCTGTGGTTGTTCCAGTAACGGTGTTGCTACCTGCAGCCGGCTCCTCCAAGTCATTTGAATGATGTGTTGCTGCCTGCACAGTGGCCTCCTTAAGATTGACACCTTGCTGGACCTCCAGAGTCTCCATCTCGATATTTTCATCAGCATCTGCAAACTCATCAATCTGCTGGTCCACGTCGTCTGTCAAGGTCTCATTTGGCACTTGAGATGCAGCAGCACGACTGCTCGGTAGATCGATCTCTGCCCATAAGGGAGAATCGTCTGGGGCCCCAGTCTTTGTCAAACACGCCTCCCAGCCCGCTGCGAAGATTTCGTCCTGGATGGCTGGCATTTGGCCTACGTAATCTGCAGTGGCGGCATCAAACCCTTTCTCATACCCCACATCAAAGGCTTCCTTTTTAGTAGTATCAATCTCAGCCAAGGCCTGCTTGAGATTGTCTTCCGCTGTCTGCATCCTCTCTTTTGCATCATTGTAGTCATTCTTGGCATTGTCTCTCTCCCTCTCCAACATAGTAATTGTACGGAGTAACTTGGTGTTGTCGTTTAGCAGATTGTTCCGTTCAGCCTCCGTTTCTTGTAATTTTTGGCCAAGAGTGACCATTTTTTGAATAAACTGCAGTAGGAAGAGTACAGAATGAAAAATCTGGGACTAAGTGTTCATCGAAAATAAGAGTGCAAAGTCACGAAATGACTAAACATACCTTTACTCCACTAACGAGTCCAGTAGAAATCACCCGGTCTGAGGAAGATGCGGATTCCTTCTGCATATCAACAGGCAGAAGCAAGGCTTGTGCAAGGGCCATTGCCGTCTCCGAAGAGCTGGCACTGTCCCCGATATGCACGGCCCTGCCTCCTCGGGCAAGAGCGGGAGCCCAGATCTCAGGAGGAGGCTGGGTACTGACAGACTCAGGATTGATAAGCGAGGCATTGGCCTGAGCAGCTGCATCTTCTGAGGATTGGTCTCGGGCACGTTTGTCCCGGTGTGTCTCCCTGGCATCCAGGGAGGCACCTCCTTCCCCTGGAGAAGAAGATGCTCGAATTGAACCCCCTCTGGTGCGCCTTGCTGGGGGTGGAGCCTGGCCAGTTGATGATACCCGACCAGTGGCACCTCGGCCACGTGCAGAAACGGTAACAAGGGACCTCAAATTAACCGTTTGGCGTGTTGTCATTTCGGAGTTCGGGGGGGAAGGAGAATAACCTTGTGACGATGATTGGCTGGTGTCTCTGTCAGGAATTGATTGTTCAGCACGATGGTTGTGTCGATCTTCGAAGCACCAGAAGAGGTAACGGGATTCCTTCTGAAATAGGCACCTCGCCTGGCTGTCCGGCGATGGTAACTCCCGAACTGTTCCTCTGATTTCTTGTCTGGGGAGCCGCAGACGTAGAACCACCGTCTGTGCTTGGGGTAGA
The DNA here is from genome assembly GCA_025413875.1 of Rhododendron molle. NCBI lineage: Eukaryota > Viridiplantae > Streptophyta > Magnoliopsida > Ericales > Ericaceae > Rhododendron > Rhododendron molle. Next base: position 1,951,982 of record CM046398.1, on the reverse strand, counting down.
TAATCTTCTGTCTATGAAACCCTTGTAAGCAGGGTCATACCCCAACAAGACACTGGCGTCACGGCCTCGCCCTGCAGTGCGTGTGCCGGGCACCCCTTTGTATTTTAGAACTTTATTTATGTCCTCCGTGCGGACGTAACTAGGCTCTCTGCTTGGCCTCTTGTTGGCATTTGTTGCTAAGAAACAAAACAAAGTCAAGAGTTACACAAAAAAGGCATATCTGGAATTCAGAAGTACTGGAAGTAAAGAGCAAAATTTGGGAGCATACGTGGGTGGCCCCACACGTGGGGGCATTGAAAGCCCACCACCTGGCCGTCTTCCCCTTGTGGCTCGTAAGCTCCAGTGACATAAAGAAAGTCAATCTCGTGATCCCGAGCATAGTCTGGAAGATTCAGCACGAAGCGCTTCTCTACCTTCCTAACTTTAAAGTAGTAGGTATTGTACTCACGATTGAGCACAATACTATACCACCATTGTAACTCCCAAATTCCCAGTTGTGTTCCCAGAATTTTGTTTAACGCTACCATTCCCATTATGAGCCTAAAGACATTCGATGAAACTTGCATGGGGGTAAGTTTATACCAGTTGAGAACTCGACGAAGTAAGGGATCAAGGGGGAATCGAACTCCGCCCTCAACTATGGCTACGATTGGGATACATATTTTATCCCATGAACTATCGTCCCTATTCGCACCTAAAGGGGCGAGTTCAAGCCCTACATTGTCTGGGACATGATATTCGGTCCTAAAGGCGGCCATGGCTGCGGGGGTTTCACAAAGTTTTCTAAACTTGCCAGGTTTAAGCTCGTCTGCCATGGACGTGAATAATGGGGGTTTCAAAGAAAATGAAATCGGAAAAATGGGTGCAAATGAATTTTCGAAATCAAAACGAAGATCTGAGAACGAGATTCTCAGATTAGAGCTTATGTAAGAGGTAAGAACGAGAATCTTACAAGGACTTGACAACGATTTCCTGAAGAACAACTGGTTTTTCAGGCGGCGGGATGGCGGTTGTGGAAAAGCTGTAGCCGTCTGTTGTTTAGAAAGAGAAAGAGACGAGAAATGGGATCTCTGAAAAGATCCTTTTTTGGGATAAAGGAAAAGAGACGGAGGTGAACCGTCTCTCCTCACACCGTTACGTAGAAAGTAACGGAAAGAAGATTATGAAGGATGGTAATCTAACGCCGTAAGTAAAAACGTCAGATCGAGTTTAATGAGGAGCGTACGGGATACGCCACGTAGACTCCATATTTCAAAATAATATGATGGGTAAGCCGCCAAAAATCAAATGGTCATCAATGCTGAATCTGCACGGACATCACGAAGCTCAGACCAGGATTCGTTCCTCAGGAGCTTTACCCATCGGACCGAGCAGTCACATTGGGCAAAGCTGGGGAGCAATTGTAGGGAGGTATTCCCGAACAGGTACAAATACGAGCTGAACACGTGATGTGAATGAGCAGAGAGAAAAGTGATGAAAGGCACCGTGATGATAAGGTCCGATGACCTGAATGTTGCACCGAACAGATAACTGTTCGGGAGCGGGAATATGAGACAACTTAGTGCGAATACGAGCTGTTCGGCTGGATAGGTTTATATCCAAAACAGTAGCGCTTACAGTACAGTCTGTTCGGCAAAGAGCATGCCGAACAGATAGAATCCTTGATAAGTGGCTTTAAGAGATAGAGCGAAAGCAGTGTTCAATAAGGGGTGTTCAAATGTCCAATCAGGATAAGCGGTGGGAATGTTCCAGAGAGCGAGACCCCGTATTTAGATAAAGATAAGTCTAAGAGCAGTCCTATTATGGAACGAATTCCATAATAGGGTAAATCCTTGTAGAGAAAGGATCTCAGTTGATTGGGCACGAGAGTCCCTGGGAAACCAGGTCTCCTGTACGGGATAGGAGTCCTGGGTTGAAGAGGATGCTTGGAGAGCAAGCAGACATATGTCTATAAATATAAGGTAAACCTAGAGGCAAAAGGTACACATTACGTTGTATGCATTATACACTTTCCTACTGATAATTAGGGTTTGAGACCAGTACGAGATACTAACTTAGGCATCGGAGGGCTTTTGCCACAAGAGGTGGAGGTGCGCTCACCCCTTGTTTGTTTTGCAGATTAGGGTTCCGGCGAAGGCACAGGGGTATCGACCGAGAGTCACGTGAAACTGTTACGAAATAACAGTGCTCCAGGTACTCTCTGTTTTTCTGCACCTACATCAAAATAGGTGACCGCGGCTTCCGATACCCCGTCAGCCATCGCTGGTAGCGAGGAACGCAGTTCGCATTCCCATGTCTAGTATCGGTGGGAAACGGAAGAAGATGCTCGAAAGCCTAGAGCTGAAAAGCAGAATTAACCAGGACGGATTCAATACTAGCGGAAGAGCAAAACAAGGAAGTAAAAGAAAAAGATATGTACCTCAAGTACCCGGTAGTGACCACCAAGAATGGGACTCTTGTCCCGTGACAGGCTCCAAGATTGCCGTACAAGTGCTGCAGAAGGGCCAAAAACTGTGTATGCACCGAACTATCCTTGTTGGCAAACAACGTTTGCCCAAGGACATAGAGGAGAAAGGCCCGTACTAGCTGTTCCACACTCACCTGGGTCAAAATGTCAGTCTTCATGAATGTCTTGCTCAGCCAAGCAAGATCAATATGACCTCGAGAAAGAAGAGGCACCTTGCCCAAGAACCACTCCAAAGCCCCTGCTCGCTCCCAAATTCGGGGATCGACTCGAAGAGGAATCCCGCCTACCCGTAAACCAGTCAACAAAGAAAAGTCACCTGGGGTGATAGTCATCTCACCGGCAGAAGGGAAGTGAAATGTATTGGTGGTGTCCCACCATCTCTCCACCAAAGAGGTCATCAACGACCAGTCGATCTTCAGAAGATTGAGGCCCAGAACAAATGCCTCAAAACCAGCAGCACAAACCAACTCTCGAGCCTGCTCAGGCAGTGCCAGAAACCACTTGTGCACCTCCTTGCTTCCACCGCGAGCCTCCAGCCTCCAACTTCTCTGCCAAAGACAAAAAGGGTGTTAACTTCATAATCACATAAATAAATAAAGGCATCAAGTTAACATTTAAAAGCATGCATTGCCTAAACAGGGGGCACGGTTATTTTGATCTTTTAACGAAACAAATTCGACCCAACATTGGGTCCTTCTTATTCACGCCCTTGGCTAGAAGGGATTTCATCCCGAGAACAAAAATTCATGATTAAACAAATTAAGATTCCTAGCTAAAGTAAGGCTTTTACTTTTCAGGAAACTTACCAGAACATTGAGAACACTCAAGTGCTGCTCGGGCTCTCTACGGACTATCGCAGCCTCCGGGCCGCCAACAGGAGGGCGGTATTGCAAGAAACCGCCAAAACCCAACCTACACGAGGGAAGAACGTAGGTAGCAGCGTCGAATAAACTAGGCTCCTCAATCGTCTCCTCGTCAGACGATGGATACTCGCACCTGCATGGAGGATGCGAGGAAGAACCCACCGCATCTGTAGAAGATGGCATAGCCATCACAACTTAAAGTGAGAGAGAGAGAGGACGCGGCAACAACCAACAGCGGCCAGAGACAACGGCGACCGGCGGTTAATGGTGACGACGGCGGCTGGTCGACGGTGGTCGGAGGAACGGTGGTGGTCGTCGGAGGATGAAAAGAACGGAGGAAAGAAAAAAGAAAAATGAGCCGTGAAATCGATTAAACGGAACTTAAAATCGATCTTCTGACTTTCGGCATTCCCAGGGCCGAGACATCAATCCTTCGGCCGCTGTATCAATCTCCTGGCCCTCCAATCAATTTCCTTTAGCCCCAGTGGATTTTGCTCAGTGCACTAACTCAAAGCCATTATGAATTTTGGGTCTTCAACCGGCAAAATAGTCTTGGAGGCATCCCCCGGACAAATACAGTATGGTCAAAAGTAGCCGAGCAATAAGCTCACTAGATGCTGGTCACATGACCACTAAGGATTATCAATCACTAAACTCTTGCTCGCAAAACGCAAGGATCCTTGATACCTCAAGTATAGGCTCTATGCCCCGGTACAACAGGCGTTACAGCCATATACCCGGCGCTACACTTATGCGGTCATCACCTAAAGCAACCATGTGCTTACTCACCTGCTCACTTCAGCGGCTCTAAGCCCATCACTTCAACTGACTCTACCATGAACAGCAAATCTACAGCTACTGATAGCTCGGCCACCTGAGATCATCAAAATCCAAGCTCCGGCTTCATATTCAATTCAGCAGCTCCAGGCCCATACCAGTCATCTCGGTGGCCCCGCGCCCGTATTTATCATCTCAGCCGCTCCAGGTCCGCACCTATTAGCTCAACAGGCTTCAAGCCAATCATTTTAGCAGCTCGAAGCCCAATATCATAGTGGCTCTACGCCCGCTCAACTGGCTCTACGCCGTAATTATCCCTACAGGCTCTACGCCGCCCCAATCAAACAATCGTCAACTCAGCAGCTTCAAGCCCATTATTTGAACGGCTCAACGCCCATATCATCCAACTCAGTGGCTCTAAGCCCATCATTTCAGTGGCTCCATGCCTGTTATCAACTCAGCGGCTCCGCACCCACTATCTCAACTGGCTCTACACCATAAATAACTCTCAACAGGCTCTACGCCACCCTAATCAAGATATCATCGATTCTCAGGCTTTACGCTTGAATGCTCAAAATCCAACATTTTGAATGCTCGAAGCTCTTCGAATGCCCAACCACTGTGTACTGGATGCTCAAGTTCTACACTTGAATGCTCAAGCTCTAAGCTTGGATGCCCAACCACTGCGTACTGGATGCTCAAAGCTTGTACTTTGAATGCTTGGATTCTGCCGTCTGAATGCTCGAGCTCTACGCTCTGAATGCTCAAGTCCAAAACTTGAAAGAAGCTCTAAGCTTATATCAAACACACACGCACGGGCCCGTGCACATTTGCATCAATTGCATCACCATTATCACATCGAGTCTGCATTATCATATATCTAACAAACCTTATCATACACACATGCTATGTTTTGCATCTATCTCTCATTCGTAGGTCAACCCTGCAATCAACCGGCTCCGCGCCTCGATTTTATTGGTCAGTCCAGAACCTCGATCCCTTGGCTCTACACCAAATTTTATGAGAAAGCTCCGTGCACAGACCATCAGAATACAACTAGCTCCGCGCTTCAGTTCTGTCTCTCCAGGCTCTCGCTTTATGATCAACACCAGCTCTGCGCTTCGGTTCGATCTACGTCAGCTTAGGCTCTCACCTTGTGATCAAAACTCGCTCCACGCTTCGGTTCGATCAAAAGCTCAAAGCTCTAACACCTCAGTCTCTCGCCTCATGATTGCAACTGGCTCCGTGCCTCTCAGTTCCTTCATTCAAATGCCCATGCTCCGCCATTCGGCCCTACGCATCCAACTTCGTCTACCCCAAAATACTAAAAGAAGCTCTCCGCTGGCATCCAATTCATCCCCAACAGATGGCTTGGATTCCACCCCAAATTACATCAATTCCTTCCAGCTCATTCGCAAGGATAGGCTATTCTACCGAGCTCCCCTCAGTCAAAGTAAGGATGATCAAGAAAAGCAAACACACCTTCCGTGTACTGATCTACCCCAAAATACTAAGGTAACGCTCCTCAACAACTTCCCCGGCAGCCCTGCGCTCCTTCAACTACTCTCCGCCAAAAATCTTAGCTCCGCCTAGGTACGTCACACTACGGCTTTTAAAGCCCGAAGGTACGTCTTCTGTTTTTACTTTTCTTTATTGCCTCTGAACTATGGTTGGTCTGAATTTCCCCTGTGAAATACGTAGGCAGCCTCCCGGCCCGACCATAACAAAACCTTTTTTCAAAAAACCCTTGGAATAGTGGTTGGACCAAATTGAGTTGCTTTTACAGCTTTGACTTTTACTCAAATATGTCTCGCGATCCGTCTGAGCTCAGTCAAAAAGGGGCATCTGTAGACACCCCAATTTAGCCTAACGATTATTTCAAGTCCCACCTTGGGACCATCCCGATGATGAAATCGATTCGATGATTGCTGATTGCCTTCTTGTGAAACCCATGGACTTATGGTAAGAACTTTGAGCCACTTAGAGGACCCAATCCAGAGCCAAATAGCCTTTTAGACATAAACACAGTGTTCTAGGAAAATCCATCGGTCGGCCGTAACATAGATCTCACGGCCTTAAGATCCATCCTTCACCCGAGCAACCTGTTGCTGGCAAAATCTCCTTGAGAGATTAAAACCTCAGCCGCAAGATCAATACCTTTCCGATGAATTCGGGCTACGTTCAGAGATCACAATGAAGAGTTCGAATCGCATTGCAAATGCAATTGCAATCGCGTGATTTGATTGGACCGAGTGAGTCATCCTTTTGCCTATATAAAGAGGCCTTTGCACCACGAAATTAACACAGATTCACACCCTCATCAGCCACGAAACTCTGCAAAAATACTCACACAAACCCTCTCTACAGAAGCCCTAACCTCCCAAAGGCAGCCACCAATCCGAAGATCAAACCCCGGAGTTCAAACCCTAACCCTAGGGTTTCGTCCAAGAAGCAATCAATCAGTCAATCCCGATCAATCCGAAACAATCAAGCAACTGAGGGATCAAGGTGGTGAGGAGCAACGACCTCTGGTTTGGTTTATTTACTGCTTATTTTACTAATCGTAGCGTTTTGATTACCCGTTAAATTTTATGTCTGGTGTGAGGAAGAACACCAGCCGGGGCTTCGATCCCTCGGCCGGTATATTAAACCAGTGTGATTGCTCGGCCGTGACATCCATTCACCGGCCGAGTAATCAATTTCCTGGGACAGCTTTGTTTTTGTTCAGCTTTCTGATGCATGATTTATTTACAGTCTCGGCTCACCTTATTTACTGTTTAAAGGCATAAAAATAGATTATGTGTTAGTATTAGATAAAGCATCTATATGTAACGCCCCGAATTTTGGGTACGTTAAATAACATTTTATTGAACAACAAAAGAGAGTCTGGCTCTTTATTACATCATAAACTCCCAAAGGGTTCTTATATTACACAAAAGGAATGGATATCTAAGGTTATCTACAGCTCCTTCTCTTCTTCCATCCTAGCAAGTTCCTCAGCTCCAAAGGCCTCCAAGGTATACAGCTCCCCTTGTTCATCTAACAAGTCTGACACATTATTCCAGCGTCGCCACCAGTATAATATGTCAGGGTCACATAAAGCAACACCATGAGCTTGAAAGCTCAATAGAATAATCCAAAACCCACTAACCCTTAACTTACAAATAGCAAGTCATGCATATATCATAAAGAGTCATAACAGCACATGCATTAATATAACAATAACAACAACAATGACACATCCGCATTCGCTATCTATCGTTGGTGTCATGTTTTCGTGTGTTTCTCCTACGTGACTCATCGTTTTGTATCTCATCTTTCAACATCATTTCCAAATCAACATTTTAAAAATCATTTCTCATTCTTTGTTACCAACGGGCTACCAAGTCCAGCCACGTTATCAAATCTTGCATTGGCTCCTCTCCGCGGATAACCAAGCCCAATTACCAATGAAGCTACCACGTCCGGCTCCGTTAACAATCTACACAATGGACTACCAAGTCGGGCACATTGTGAACGCACATAACCAATAAGCTACCAAGTCCGGCACATTGTGACACATACTCACCTCCAAATGAAGCTACCAAGTCCGGCTCCATTGGCAACGCATACCAAGGTAAGGCTACCAAGTCCGGCCATTACGTAGTTTCCAAAATCCTTTTTACCAAGTCCAATTATTTCCTTTATCCACACCCTAAGTGTCATGTTTCTACTTTTCGGTTCTCGTGTCTCGTAATCATGCATAGACTCACCAGCGGGACAAATCACTTTAAAGTAATCTTGAAACTAAACTAGCAAGATCATCCAACTCTATTTAATCATGCTTGTTTACAACCACAAGTAAGGCAAGCAACATGCTATCATGCTCACAATCGTTTAAAAGGTCAAAATACGAATACTTCGTTTTAAAACGACACTTTACCTTTAAAACGCATTTCCTTCGAGAAGTTCAATTAAACAACACATGTTTATTGACGAGTTCATACAATCACGTAGCAATTAGGCGATCAAACAATCAAGTAGCCACAAGATCAAAGTAAACTACATACTTTTAACAAGAAAGTTCTACAAGCTAAATCATTCACTAACTTTATTTTCTTAAAGAAATAGTTTGAAAAGCTCAACACACATCTTATCTATACTTAGGAAGAGTGGATCGGAAAAATCTACCTTTCTTCTTGGCGGTAGAAAAAGACTACGGAAATACGACGGAAAGAATGTCGGCACTCGAACGGCGTAACGGCTTGCGATAAGCTTCCGATAGCTTTGAAAGAGAAAGGTTTCTCTCGAAACTAGATCGTAACCTATACTACTACTACTTTAGGATCGAGGTGGTGGTCGTATGGTGGTTTAGTGGCGGAGATGGAAAGAAAGCTCAAGAATAAGCTAGAACTACTCAAGAACACTAAGAACTCTTATGCTTTCAAGGAGAGAACTTGGAGAATGGAGAGGTGTGAATGAAATGGAGGAATGACTTGCTATTTATAGGCAAGGATTGGCCCTCTCTCTCTCCCCTTGGCCGGCCCACTCTCTCTCTCTCCATATCTCATTTTTAAATCATTTTATGTCACGTTTGCTTGAAAGCTCAAGGCCTAAAACTAGGCTTCCATGGCTACCAAGATATTGCTTTACTTTCACTCCAAGAACTAGGACAAAACTAGGTTATTCTAATGGGTTTCTAGTCTAGTCTTAGTACTTTAAATAATAGAAATCTAGATATGGTTGTCCTAGGATGAGATTATGGAAGATTGAATGGGAGAAAGGAGATTTGATCAAGTAATAAAATGGGAAAATGTACAAGTTGTACATTGAAAGTACATATTTTGGCTTGTAAAAGAGAATCCCATAGATTGCATGCTTTCAAAGTACAATGGAAGCACAAGAAATCAATCCAAGGTACTATCTCTCTCTCCTCCTTTCTTTCTCTCTCTCTCCCTTTCTCTCTCTCTCGGCCCAATCTCTCTCTCCCCTCTCTCGGCTTTCTCTCTCTCTCTCTCATGTACTATATATATATATATATATATACATACTAGAAAGCAAACACATAATAATATAGATATGGGTACTTTGGGTACTACAAGATCTAGGGTTTTTCTAGTAAATTAATTTTCCAATTAAAATATACAATTACACACATGGTACTATTCCATTATAATATATACATATAGATACAAGTACATATATATATATATATATATATATATATATATATATATATAGCCATGTACTTCACAATCTAACCCAGATTGCCCAAAATCTAATATCTAATATACTAATCTTAGTCTTTCAAAGAACTAAGTACTAAAATATTAACCTATTGTACTAATCCTATTTTAATCAAATAACACACATGGCAAATCTAGCCTTTGTATATAATAATAAGAGAATCCCATGGGAAATTAAATAATAACCCTTGTACTTTTGGCAAGACTAAGCTATTGTCCATTGGTTAATAAATCTCCTAACATTTGTTGTCCAATGGGTAAAAGAAATAAAGTACTATGCAAGATTTTCTAATTAAACAATGCAATTAGGCACATGTTCCATATTAAAATACTAGATAATAGGTACTTAGAAAATCCAATATTTTTAGTCTTTGGTACAAGTACAACATGTAAATTAATCATAAAATCTTTATGGGCAAATCTAGAATTTCATAAAATAATGGATCTAGTACTTTGGAAAGATTGACCCTATTATCCAATGGATAATAAATTCCCTAACTTTCATGGACCAAAGGGTAATGCATTAAAGTAATATATAATTATAATCTTTCAAGTAAATAAGATTTTCTTAATATAATAATCTATATACACACATGCCATATACAATATTATATATATATATATATATCTATATATATATATATATATATACAAGTACACATATTATATATACAAGCATGTACCACACAATCTAGGCTAGATATGGCCAAATCCAATATCTAATAAACTAATCTACTTCATCCAAAGTACCAAGTACTAACCTAATAATCTAATGAATTAATCTTAGTTTAATGGATTATCACACATGGCCAAATCTAATATTTTAATACCCTAGTACTTGATGAGCAAGTAAGGCTATTATCCAATGGATAATAATCTCCCTAGCGGTTAATAACCAATGGGTAAAGATGGCTAGGATTCTAATCTATCGTCTAATGGATAATAAAACTCCTAACGGTTATTATCCAACGGATAATGCTAGGAAGGATAATACTTTGCAATTAAGCACTAACTAATCTAATCTCGTACTTAAACGGATTAATCAAGGCTCTCCCATTATCCAATGGGTAAGGATAATCCTAACGCTATCGTCCAATGGTCGATGGATAAAAGGTTCAAACGGTTCAAAGGGTTAATCTAGGGTTACCGAACTCAAGGGTTTCAAAAGGTTCGTGAATCAAAGGCTCATAAGATTCACGGAGGTTTAGGAGCTATTGGTGGCTAGGTTAAACGATAGCTAAGTCGAATCGTCGGTTAAAAGCAAGCTAGGGTTGCTAGATAGGATTTCCAGTGAGAAGATAATCTCGAGACTCAATACTAGGATGACGGGGAAAATTGGCAGTTAGAAGACGATTAAAACCAATTTAAAGATTTTCGAATACACAATGAGATTTTTATTAGCTAGTAACGACCGATTTTTGGTTTTGAAAATAAAAATCCAAGTAATTAAAATAAAATTCAAATTTTTAACGAAATTTTTACTGACCAAAAATTAGGGTCGTTACACTATATGTCTTCTGTTGAATGATTATGGGCTAGCCTCACGGCTAGGTAGAGAGGGGTGCCTAATACCTTTCCCTTACTGTACCTTTGGCTTCCGTATCCAGAATCTCTATTTATTTTCCTAGCTTTAACAAACTAGGTGGCGACTCTGTTTTGATGATAACCGCTATCATGTGGCAATGTTCCTAGCCATGGGAATATCCATGATCTTGGTTTATGAAGGAAGGAACCAAACGAGCAAACAAGAGATATCAAACTGTATGGCGATGCCCCGCTCGGGAGGTGTCTACACATCCGGCATAGGAACTCCATTCTTTTGAAGAAAGCTTGTATGGCGATGGATATAGGGGCCACAATGGGTGTTAAATTTAGAGAGGGAGAAGTTTTAATTTAAAGAAAATTATTGAAATGGAGGAGGTCGATTTTAGTAGAGAGGATCAGTGCTCTTGATGATTTTGGAGGGAGTCGTGGGATTGGAGAATGACGAGGACTTCAGGGGAGATGCGTCTCTCTGAAATTTTCACTTTGGGGGTTGGCGTATGTTTTGGGCTTAGTTGTGTTGCTTTTTGGGGTTTGTTTGTTCTTGAGATAGCTTTGTAGGGTTGCTTTTGCAGTTTTTGCTTTTGTAGTGGTGTCTTGGTAGGCTTCTTGTCTTCCTTTGAATGTGGTTCTCGGGTGGCTTATGCTGGCGTACCCAAGTTCAATTTAATTTGTTTTGGATTAAAAAAAAAAGTTGCCCAATAGACCCTATCCGAAAACCTACGCCGAACCATTTGACCAAACTACAACTTCAAATGACCAACACCAGAAATCCCAAACAACAATAGTATTATATCCCCTTCAAGCTTGCATGTAAACGGTACCCATCGTCTTTCCATGCAACACCACATTTTCTTCATGGAGAATCTCAAGGACTCTACAACTTGACTGGAACTTGCAGCCTCTGGAAACAAGTGTTCCTAACGAAATCAAATTTGTTTTGAGACCTGGAACGTGTCTAACCCCAGTTACTGTCATCTCGTGTCTATCAACCGTGCGAAACCTCACAGTTCGAACACCGACAACTTTATTGGTTGTGTTATTAGCGATCCTTACAGTATTTCTGCCACAAGCTTCATATACGACACTACAAGAAAAATTGCATTAGGTGATAAATGAAAATTGTCACAAATTGTATGTTTTTCGTCACAAATAATATAGGTGACAAAAAAAAAATTTGTCGACTAAAAGTTGTCGAGGATTCCTACTTGGTGACGAAATCTATTTCCTCACCTATAGTACCTTTTGGGGACGAAAAATTGTGCTTTTTAAAAACAAAAAATTTCGTCTCAAGTCATTCCCTTTGGCTTGTCAAAGGTGACCCATCGGTGATGAAATTTTTCATTGCTAATATAATAAATCGGTGACGAAATTTTTTGTCGCAAAAGACATTCTCAGATGTGAAAAAAATTTCACTTTCTTGGTCCTGCAGGGTTTCAAACCCAAGTCTCGTAGGTTTTACGCGCAAGCTTTAACTGACTACACCACACTCACTTTTTAGCATATGTTTGAAATATCTAATATATAACACATGCATTTAACATTAAAATATATTTTGAACCATTAAACATTAAAATTAGCAATTTTGATAAACATGAAAGTTGTTGCTCTTTATGTTATTGTTCAAATCTAATTTAAATTATCTCAATCGGAGTTCTGAGCAAATAGTTATGCCCGAAATATATTTGGTGACAAAGCGTTATTTATAAATTCCGTCACCAAAGGTATCCCATTTGGCGACAAAATAAATTTTTCGTTGCTTAACGTAAAAAAGATGGAAATATTTTTCATCTCCAAATTGGTCCATTTGGCGACGAAATATTTTTCTCGTCACCGAATAGTTATCTTTGGTGGTAAAAAATAATTTTGTCTCCTTTTTTACTCTTTTGGCGACGAAAATTTTATTTCGTCACCAAATAGGTACCTTTGGTGACGAAAATATCTTTTTTGTCGCTAAATAGTTATAATTGGTGATGAAATAATTTTGTCACGGAAGTTGTCAAAACAGTGACGAATTTATTTTTCCGTCGCCAAATATACTCATTTAACGATGAAATTAGCTTTTGTCGCAACTTTTTAGTCATTGAACATACCTTTTCTTGCATATATGTATCAAAAAATGTATTCTTTGAACTGTGAAAAGAGCACCCAAAGTCCAAAAACCCAAACTAATTTTTCAGTACCTAAAGTGACTGTAAGCGCATCATCTGCAACATAAGAATCCTCCTCAGTTGCTGCATTCGCTAAACTTTCCTTAGCTTTGTCCTCTTTATGATTTCGACGGTCTTTGATTACATAACCTTCAATCTCTAAGGCAACGGCGCCAAAAAATGCTTATGGCCACAACCACTGGTTCTAATTCAGCATTCCCTCTCTCATCCTCCCTAGCTAGCTATCTCTAAAAAACTGCCACCATCTGATTTAACCAAAGCCCCACCAATGGAGTTTTTTTCACCATCCTTCTTTTGCATTGGCTCATGCAAAATAAGAGTAGCGACCACAACATCAATCTCAATGGTATCTTTACTGTATATCAGCGTAATTCTGAAATGCTCATACGAAGAAGGCAAGGTGACCAAAAAGATGATAGCCTTATGGTTTCCAACTCAGTCACCAACTTGTTAAACTCATCCAGATGGTCCATGAAATTCGCGCCCTCTGACATTTTTGGTGTATGCAACTTTCTTCAAAGGCAATTGATTTGTCAATATATAATTTGCACTTATTTTTTGGTCAAACGGAAATTCAATAAAACTTATGAAAAAGAGTACCACATTAAGAGTACAAACAGAGTTTTTGGGCGACTGCGCATATGAGCTCACAACCTAATCTAGCACTTGCATGATATTCAGGCTTTCTCTAATTACAAATTCTCTCATCGTGGTAGGCATGTCCATAACAAACACAAGATCTTCCGTGTGTTCAGCTCCCAACCTAGCAAGGTGGTCAACACATTGATTAGCTGAACGGGGAATGTGCCCAATCGTAGTGTTAGTCTGAGCCAATAAAAAATGAGCTTCAATGATCAACACACTCTGGGGGTGATTGCCTGGGTTTCCTTCCGTGATGAGGTTCATGCCTACGAGAGGCTGATTCGATCTTCACATTTTCTAGCTTCCTTTCTAATATGATTTCCAATCCCTTGTGTATACTCCATAGCTCTGCCTCCAAGCTCGAATTAAAGCTTCTCTTGCCATAGTATCCCATGATCCAATCTCCCAAGTGGTTTCTGAATAAGCCCCCTAACCCTCCTATAATACTATAGTCATACCAGCAGCCATCCCTATTCAGCTTAATATTTCCTACAATTGGGTTAGACCACGAGTTTAGACATGTTCTTGCCGTGCCATTAGTGAGAGGGGACTTGAAAGCATCCACAATTTCTTGGGCATGTGCAATAATATTCCTGACACTAACAAAAGGTGGGATGTCAATGTTATCATCAAAGCGTTTTTTTTGTTTCGATCTTTCCATAGCTGCTATAGCACGCAAAGTGATAAACATGATGTGCCAAGGAATGCTATTACCATATCCTGTAAGTCTATTGCTTCTCATATTAAGAGAAATCCATTCTTGATTGGAGTATCCATGTTCCCTCTCAATAAATGGCTAAAGGGAATATGTCTCCAAAGCTCCTTAGCTTAATTTGTTACATTCCCTAAACAAATGATTGATGCTCTCAGAATAGGTACTGCATCTCGGACATAGGTCTGAAGTTGCAATACCTCTCTTCTGGCCCGGAGGTGATTGGTTGGAAGGCTATTGTGAAGAATAATCCATACAAAGGTTTCAAAATTTTTCTGGCATTTTAAGTTTCCAAAACCACTTTCAACCTTTCAAGTCTAGAGCATCTTGGTTAATAATATCACAAGCAGTAGAGATGGTAAAGTTGCCGTTTCCAGATTCCACCCAAGTGGGATGGTCAACAGATTGGGTATAGGCAGGGATGTTTATAGCGTTTATGTTAATTTGGATTTGTACCTACTCTCCAACTTGTTCCAAAGCTTTGTTGGATCAAGTCTCATTGATAACCTCCAGCAATGGCGTGTTCCCGAGAAATAATTGAATCGTGCTATTCGCCACTTGCTATTAGACAGCTCTTCCTGTTTTTCGGACATCTTTTTGAGAGCTTTCACTAAGCCCTCCTTCATTGATATTTTCTTCACCCTTTGCTGCCATATAATGAAATTGTTGTTGACATTAAAAAGTTCAACCGCAAATCCTGTGCCTTTCCCAATCATCTTGTCTCTTCCTTATGTGTGGTAATTTTGTGCTCCAACCTTTCGCTCTGATTCTAATTGTTGGGATTTTTAGTCCCTCGCCACAAAGAAAGCACGTCACAAAATTAAACAAGCACAAGGAAAAGAAAAGAATACAGGATTTATGTGATTTGGTCTCAATACCTACTCAACAAACAAAAGAGCAAGAGATTTTATTGTATTGATCGAGTATAATGAGATAAAAAAAATATTAATCTCCAAGCCCACGCTCACTAATATTTTTTTTATCTCTTCCTAACTCTCACAATATATTTTTCCTGTCTTGCCCTCACCAATTGTGTATGTCTCACACATTTATAAAATACCTAATATCCAATTGATATTTATAAGCTTGGAAAGATCCCCTTTCCTATTCTGACTAGAAAACAATCCAAGAAGGAAACTCTTCCAACTGAGTTATACCGCCAAATATGGAACTCTTCAAACTTGCCATGGGATTCGATTCTCTAACCAAAACCGAATATACCATAATTACACGCGAATAATTACCAAGCACCCTCTCGATAAATTCAAATGTGGGTGAAGCTGTAAGTGCAGGAAAACGAAAGAAGTTTTGAACAGCACAAGATCCTAACGGCTACTTCAGACTCCTCACCGGAACCCTAGCACGCCATCAGAAGTAAACCTAGAAAACAGACAAGGGGTGAGCGCACCTTTGCCTCTCGTCGCAAAGGCCATAGTATCACGTACTAGCCAAAAAACCTAATTATCAGTAGGTGATGAACGTATTGCAATAGATTGCATACCATTACCTCTAGGTTTACCTCGTATTTATAGATTGATGGATGCTTACTGCCCAAGTATCCCTATTGCCCTAGGTTTCCTACCTCGTATAGGAAACCCGGTATATCTGGGATTCTCGTTCCCTTATCCGTTCATTGTTTTAGTCTTTTTAGGACGCATTTCCATAACTGGCCGAACATCCCATTCCCGTTGGGTATCTTCCCAGATCCTATTTCCTTACAGAGTATCACCATTTCTGGAATCTTCTAGAGCGTTCTTTGTACTTGAGGTTGCTTCCTCCAGAATGCTGCACCTGTTCGGCCTTCTCGTTGCCGAACAGCCTATCTGGACCAGTTACTTCACATGTCACTGTCCTTTTACCAGACACCTGGTCCAACAACAACTCATGTTATTTGGACCATGTCCCTATTCGGGTTTCCTGGACCAAAGACTTCTCATGTCACTGGTTCTTATCGCGGTTCACCTAATTGCACGGCGGCTGCTCCTATTACATTTATTCCCCGGCCCCACGTACCACTTATTCGGGCCTCTTTTGTACCTGTTCAGGATTACCTCCCTATAATGGCTCCCCAGCTTTATTCGTTATTTTCTCTTAATATGACGAGCAAAGCTCTGAACACCGAGCAAGGTCATTTTGCTCCTGCATTCTATTTCTTGAAACTGGTGTAACTCTCATCATTAGTCCAGGCAAAACGTCTTATTGTTTGGGCTGGGCAGGCTTTTCCGGCCCTTACTCTACCACGCGGCACTCATTGTACTGCTCACAGTAAATGCAGGCGAGCATCTTTGGGAAACAGAACGCCCAAACGGCGTCTGGGG
This sequence comes from Rhododendron molle, assembly GCA_025413875.1. Taxonomy (NCBI): domain Eukaryota; kingdom Viridiplantae; phylum Streptophyta; class Magnoliopsida; order Ericales; family Ericaceae; genus Rhododendron; species Rhododendron molle. The sequence continues at coordinate 1,935,265 of CM046398.1, read as the reverse complement.
TGACGTTTCTCGTACGCCACCCCAACTATTAGGGTATATTTGGGTTTTTGTCCAAATTCAAAACCACTTTCTCTCTCTATACCCCCCTTTGCAGAAGATTGAAGCTCTCCCGCCATTGAATCACCGCCCATCATCTCAAGGCTTGCCCTTTCCTGCAACCTTAGGATGTTCGATCTCCACTTCAGAAGTCATCCATTCTCTTAACTCTTCTCTGTCATTCTCGTTGATTTAGGGTTCTCCATACTTTTTAGGGCTTCTTCGATATCCCTTCCATTGTCTGTAAAACTCACTCTTATTCGAAGATGGGGGGATTCAGACGTTTCTGCAACACTCCCCAGACAATGGCAGACTTCAGATCTCGTTACGAGATTCCTGATAATATTGCCACTAAACTAGCCCCCGTAGATGCCATCCGTGAAAGCCCAAATAATGACACCCTTCACATTCTTGTAGTGGCCGTCGTCGAGGGTGGTGTCAAATTCCCCCTGGCCCCCTTGCTCCGACAGGTTTTAGCCTTCTATAGGTTGTCACCAATGCAAGTTTCTGCCAATTTCTTCCGTGTAGTCATGGGTATCAACGCTTTAAACCAAATGCTAGGCACATCGTTAGGTCTTCACGACATTCACCATTTGTATAGCATCTCCAGAACCAAATATGTCACTACCTACTATCTCAAAAGTAGGGATTCTAGAAAAAGACTTGTGCTGGAACTTCCTGACTCTGCTCAAGGAGACGACTATGACTTCCTCATTGTTACTGAGAATTTCGAGCCCAGAAATGATGACGGCCGAGTGATAGGTTTTCATGCCCCTCACAGATTTGGGCAACCACGTTAGTTCCTCTTTTACCTAAAGCTTTCTCGTGCTTTAGTCATACAATCTCGTTGTATTTAATCTGTTGCATTCTTTTTCTTTACAGCCATAAACGTCAACCAGGGGCACGCCATCATCACCCCTCAGGTGCACGTAACTGACATCAACCGTGCTCTTGCCTTCAACGGGCAAGGTACGTATCTTGCAGGCCGAGCAAGAGCACCACAGGTTATTCTGAGCTACAGGGCGTCGTACGGCGAGTTCATTGATCGGCGTATTTGAGTAGCCGACGATCCCATAATCCCTGATCCTCCCGTCCAACAGCCCGAGCAAGAAGAGGAAAGGCGTTCTCGGACTCCTCCCTTTTCTGTCGGGCCCATTCAGCTAGCCGAGGAGGCCTCCACGTCTTCGAGTGGTTATTCTCCATCCCCTCCACCTTAAGAAATGAACTAGCCGATCAACCTCAGCAACCTCCTTACTATTCCGAGAGCTGGCCGTGGAAGAGGACGTGTGGCTATTCGTGGTCGTGGGAGTTCTCAGAGTCCGGCGCCATCTCAAGGCCACCGTGGGTCCGCTCAATTGGACACGCCTCCAGGCTTCTCCCCTGAGGAAGTTGAGGCCAGCCAACGCGACAAACGCCAATGCATGGAATCGTCTCCAAATGAATGAATCCCTCCTCAGACTGTCTCTGTCCCGACACCCATCTGGGCTCCTCAACTAACACATGGCGGCCGGCCCGTCACCATCCGTGATAGTGTTGAGTCCGAAGGGACAGTTCTTGCACTGTCCCAGGCCTTCTTGCTGCCTGGGGATATGCAGAAGGAAATCTCTTGCTCCCCTGACTACCTTCTTGGCTTGTTCATGAGCCATAGTGCTAAGGTAAACCTATCGTGCTTATTCAGTGATGACGTAAATCACGCACCTTCGTTTTTGCCTAACTTTGTTTTGTTTTTAAAACTTCCAGGCAATGCAAAAGATGGTGGCCATGGCACAAAAACTTGGTCATTCTGAGCCGCAGCGAGCTAAACTCGCCAGTGAGAATGCCAAGCTCCAGAACACCATCATCAGGCTCGAGAGAGAAAGAAACCAGGCCCGTGGTACTGTGGACGAGCTGAGGGGCAAGCTGGAAGGAGCTGAGGATAGCCTAAACCAGACTCTCATGGAGCTGGAGATGAGCAAGAACGAGGCCAAGACCGCTTACCAGCAGGGCTATAATGAGGGGATCAATGTGGCCACTGAGAGCTACAAGAATCAAATGCTCGGGATCCAAGATCAAGTGTGGGCTGCTGGATGGATAGCTTGTCTCAAAAAATCTGGCACAGCAGAATCTTCTCCCCTCTGGACAGAGATGACCTCCCAAGCACCATGGCTGCACTAGATGAAGAAGAAGAGATCGTGGAGGAGGAAGATAGCTTAGATAGGGAGCTCAATGCCAACGTCCCTGAGCAACAGAATGCAGGTGTAGATCAAGCTGGAGAAGTGACCAACCCTGGCCAAAAGGAAGCCAGTGGTGGTCCATCTGAACCAAACACTACAGCGGACGATGCAACTACCCCGGCCTCTCCACCTGCCATCCAAGATTTAACAAATGAAGAGTAAGTTGAATCTCGCTCTCCCTCGATTACGATAACTGAACTGTTTTACCAGCCCTGCGTGGCCGTTAGCATTGCCCTGCGTGGCATTAATACATTTTTAACATCACTGGTGCTTTTTCAAACACGTTTAAACAAGTTTGTGGCCCTTCTTGGCCTCGCACTGCTTTCGGTGGCCATGTTTGGCTGGGATATTGGTTTGATTGGCCCTTCGTGGTCCTTTGAAATGTGCAGGTGGCTGTTTCGTAGCCAAAAACCCTCGTGTTTTAACTGCTGAGCTAAGTTTTGTCGTACTTAGTTTAAAAAGTTATTTGTACTTAAACTGTTAGGTGGGGCCAAACGTCTGCATAGTTATGTATATGCAGTCCAAGTTCATTTGTACCTGGAAATATCCCAAACATATTTGTGTTTGAGGGAAGTGTGCATATTTTTGTTCGCATTTAGGTGTATTCGTACCCGAGCGAAATAGCTAAGCATGTTCGAACTTAGATCAACAACCAAATGTGCTCATATCTGGTATTTCAGGGCATGTATTCATATGCAACCCAAGTGTATCGTACTTGGAAATATCCCAAACATATTCGTGTTTGAGGAAAGTATGCATATTTTAGTATGCGTTTAGGTGTGTTCATACCCGTACAATTGACCAAGTATATTCGTACTTGCCAAGTTTTGAAATACTCGAAATTCTTCACAAACGAATTCTGCACGAACATCATACACCTCTGCTCCCCAATACGAAGGGAGGCAAAAGAATGAAGCCTGGCTTCGGATTTAAAAAAAGTAGAGTGAAAAAATTTGCAAAAATAGATATTGCATCAAAGTCTAAGAATTTTATTCATAATCCAAAACCCAAGGGGGCGTTATGCGTACCCCTTGCACTAAAAAATTTAAAAGACAAGGAAATTTTATTCATAATTCCCACACAATCACGATGTGCATCCTATGAAAGAATTAAATCGAAGTTCTTTACACATAGAACTTCCTCAAGTTGTGGACATTCCAAGGCCTTGGCACCGGGTTCCCGTCCAGATCGGCCAAACGATAAGCCCCAATGCCCACAACCTCTGTAACTCGATATGGGCACTCCCAATTGGCCCCCAACTTGCCCTCGTTGGCCACCTTGGTGTTGCCGAGCACCTTTCGTAGCACGAGGTCACCGACACCAAGAAGGAAACTCTTCCGACTGAGTTATACCGCCAAATATGGAACTCTTCCAACTTGCCATAGGATACGATTCTCTAACCAAAACCGAATAGACCATAATTACATGCGAATAATTACCAAGCACCCTCTCGATAAATTCAAATGTGGGTGAAGCTGTAAGTGCAGGAAAACGAAAGAAGCTTTGAACAGCACAAGATCGTAACGGCTACTTCAGACTCCTCGCTGGAACCCTAGCACGCCATCAGAAGTAAACATGGAAAACGGACGAGGGGTGAGCGCACCTTTGCCTCTCGTGGCAAAGGCCCTCCCATGCCTAAGTTAGTATCACGTACTAGCCAGAAAACCTAATTATCAGTAGGTGATGAACGTATTGCAATAGATTGCGTACCTTTACCTTTAGGTTTACCTCGTATTTATAGATTGATGGATGCTTGCTACCCAAGTATCCCTATTGCCCTACGTTTCCTACCTCGTATAGGAAACCCGGTATATCTGGGATTCTCGTTCCCTTATCTGTTCATTGTTTTAGTCTTTTTAGGACGCATTTCCATAACTGGCCGAACATCCCATTCCCGTTGGGTATCTTCCCAGATCCTATTTCCTTACAGAGTATCACCATTTCTGGAATCTTCTGGAGCATTCTTTGTACTTGAGACTGCTTCCTCCAGAATGCTGCACCTGTTCGGCTTTCTCGTTGCCGAACAGCCTATCTGGACCAATTACTTCAAATGTCACTGTCCTTTTACCAGACACCTGGTCCAACAACTCCTCATGTTATTTGGACCATGTCCCTATTCGGGTTTCCTGGACCAAAGACTTCTCATGTCACTGGTTCTTATCGTCGTTCACCTAATTGCACGGTGGCTGCTCCTATTACATTTATTCCCCAGCTCCACGTACCACGTGTTCGGGTCTCTTTTGCACCTGTTCGGGATTACCTCCCTACAAAAGCCTAGCAAAATTAATTCTGTTTATCATAGAACGAAGAGATAGAAATACCTGAAAGAGCCAAAAACAATTACAAAAATAGTGGCTCAAATTTAAATGGTGCAATAGAGACCTAGAATCAATCTAAGCCACACATTTATTTGCTTATGCTGATTTCTATATCAGATGGTGTATGATATGTATCTATTGCCGGATTGACATCAAATTTATCGCACGTGTATGTAAATTCATTACACTTTGCACATAAACTCATAAGAATAGATGTGGTAAAAAAAAAATAATAATAATTGTGTGTACCAAAAATATTGGGATTAACGTTTCAAAAGTTTTTCTTAGTGTTTGTGAAAAATTTCGATCAATATATAGATATTGAAATTCTAAATATTTTCGAAAGCTGAAAACAATCTAAAATACATGGATTTTGGAGAAGCATGATTAGGTTTTTTTGAGATTAGATTGCGAATTTTGTGCAATTCCCTGCGGAAATTTTATGTTCATCTCAAAACTAATTGGCAATGAAGAGGTTCCAAATGTTATTAAGTGATTACTCATTTCACTCCTAAGAAATGTGGGATTCTATTTCCTTAACATCCCCCTCATGTTCGTACAACAGTGTTTGACATTTATCACGTGTGACCACTTTTTGGATTCTATCATTGTGCAACCTTTTTGCCGGTATGTCATCGTATGGTGTGAATTGTGAATTGTTTTTAAAATGCAAGTGGGGTGGAATGGACCCCGCTCTGATACCATGTGGAAACTTTGTATTCATCTCAAAATCAATGAGTATAGAAGTCTCAAATGTTATTAAGTGACCACTCATTCCATTCGCAAGCAATGTGGGTCTCTATTTTCTTAACATGCCCCATCACGTGCAGCCGCATTTGAGTTTGTCACGTGTGGCCACTTTTTAGATCCTGTTTTCGTACAACCTGTTTGTTAGTTTGTCATCACGGGGTGCGATTCTAAATTTTTTAAATGTGGGATGGAATGAGTCTTGCTACTCTGATATTATGTGGAAACGTTATGTCAATCTCAAACCCAATTAACAATGAGTGGAGAGATTCCAAATATTATTAAGTAATCAACTATTCTACTCTTATAGGCCCCGTTTGATAACAGTGATAGATGGATGGGATTCGTAAGGAGATGGGATTAGGATTGGGATTCGTAAGGAGATGGGATTGGTAAGGAGATGGGATTGATAATGAGTATGTTTGTTTGGGATGGGATTAGATGATGGGATTATTAATATCATGTTTGTTTGAGATGGGATTAGATGATGGGATTGGATTGTTAGAAGAAATTGGTAATGAAAAGGGATTGATAATGTGAAGGAGTTGGGATTGGATTATTAATACCCCGTAATACCAAGTCCCACGGGGTATTAGCAATACCCCCTAATACCCCCTCAATTAATCCCATCGGACTACTAGTCCGAACCATTTTTGGTTACCAAACAAGGTATTACTAATACCATCACCTTCATAATCCAATCCCAACCTCCAATCCATTTATCAAACGGGGCCGAAACAACAGGTTTATTCGCCAAGTATATACTAGAATCATTATCTGTAATCTAAAATAAAATCTAGCGTTGTAATCAAAACTTTATTTTCTGGCAATTGTAACTCAATTATTGTTAGGCATTTATGCGCAACTGCTATGAATCAACTGTTGTATAAATGCTACGAATTCAAGTTGAATTCAACGAGTGCATACCATAAAAACTAGACACTGTTCGGTATGATTGGCCTCCTATAAATGATTTTCAATTATTTTTGCGATTATGGAAATGGAATTGTTTTTTAGTTTTTGCTAATATGTAAATGGCTTTTGAATGTGGGAGAGACCATAGGCCTATAATAATGGGCAAAGTTCACTTTGACCCTCTATGATTTGGGTTATGTGGATATTCTCCTATGGTTCAAAAGTGTGGACATAACAATTCTATGGTTTGTGAGGTGTGTACATAACACCCAATTCCGTCCATAATAACATCGTGTGATGAACACGCATTAAAAGTCCAATATGCCCTCATCTTATTGCTTGATTCATCTTCTTCCTTAAATCTAGCCACTTCATCCCCTATACTAAAATTAGATATAAACCGTTGATATTGTAGAGTACGTTTGACGTGTATTATATCCATGCCAAAGTTCAAGTCCATCAAAAAATGAAAACCTCATGGTCGAATCAAATTTATTATGAAGTAAATTTTCAAATTTAAATATATTATTCATTTTAACAAGAATTAGATCACTGAGTTATTAATATCCGATCGAGTTGATTTTTTACAGAGATGTTCTATTCTGTGATTAATACCTTATAAACATCTCGGATTAGATTTTGGTTAGATTACAGAGGCATGTGAGATACACCTTTGTTAAAATAGACAGAATTAAGTGTTACGTGCACCCTTCACAAACAACAGGGGTATTTTTTGTATACGTTTAAACCATAAGAGATGTATCTACACATGACCCAAACTAGAGGGGGTCAAAGTGGACTTTGTCCTGTAATAATCCCTACGGAAATATTTGCCGAGACTTTACTCAGACATCTGTACTGGAAAATGACCCTGCACTGCAAGCCTTTACCACTCAAACCCTAATTTCTGGAAATTGACAATTAGATGCTCTTCGGCCTGAATTATAAGGCCAAAGCTTCACTGCCCACACACCGATGAACAAATAAAACCATGTAAAACCTAAATAGAACAGTTAAACAAGGAATTAAAAAAATGCCCTTGCACACTGCAAGTTATTGAAACCAGGCCGTATGTGAAACAGTTTTGAAGCAGATTTTCTAAACCAGAAACTAGACATCAAAATCACAAAAACACACTGTATTTCTTCTTGTCATGAAGATGATGAACTGCGTCCTAGCCGGAGCTGTAGATCAATTTCTTCGACAACTGAGCCACCATTATCAATAGAGGCTGAAGGTTCATTGTTGCTAGAGTGAGAGAGAGTGGAATTCATGCTCAGCGGCGCCACCGGATAATCCAAAGATGGTGTCAGAGATGTCATCAAGTTGTTTGGTGCATATGGACCGTATGGTGAAATAGAGAGGATAGGGGAGTGTGATTCCATACCTAGTCCACCACCATTAGGGTTTTGCAAGGAGTAGAGAAAGCATAGACCACCGTTCGTGGCGATGAATTCTTGAGTCGGCATTACGTGAGTGGAGGGAGCGGTGGAAGTGGGCGGCGTTTGGTGGAGTCTAGCGCGGTCACGGCGGTGCACGTTCATGTGGCCACCAAGTGCTTGTGCAGACCGGAACTCTCTTCTACAGAAAGTGCAAGTGTAAGACCGTGGCGGCCAAGTAGTGCCCATGGCATGGTTAGTGTCTTCTTCAAAGGCTCTAACCTCCCATGAATCGTCATCTTGCTTGAAATTAGAGTTCCACATCCACGAATCTGCGGCGGCGAAGCTAGGGTTAGTGTTGAAGTTGTGGTACTCTTGGACTTGAGCCAATTTTAATTTTTGGGGATGAGTCACGGAGAGAGGACCATGCTCGGCCATTGTATATACAACTAGTAAAACTCGTGGAAGATGAAATGATGACGGATAATGCCTAATGATAAATGGTGAAGTGGGGTTAAATAGAGGAATGGGGTTTCAGTGGAAATCGAGACAGACACAAAAAAGAAAAAGAAACAAAAAGCCTTAGCACTGAGGATATCACCCAAAATTGAAGCAAGCAGTTGTATTTTAGTTGTGGAGAGAGAGAGAGAGAGAGAAAGAGAGAGAGAGAGAGATTGAAAATATAATGACATGAATATCTGAGTTATCCAGTGACTCTATGGGGACCATAGTTTTTTCCATTGGCTTCAACGCCCATGTATTAAGTATGTACGAAGTAAACGTGTGATCGAGATCATACAATCTTTCACTTTATCTAGGGGTTCAAAATAGCTCCATGAAAACAGTTAAATACGAATTTAAAATCAGTAAAAGAAAAAACAAACAAATTAATAAGAGAAAAAGGGAGATGGAAATTTCAGAGATAAAAAGGTCTCTTTGGAATTTGTGGAAGGTAAAAAAATCAGTATTTACAAAACAAACGGGTTTGATAATCAAAATTGGATTTGGTGTGGACTCCACAACTGAAATGTTTATCCACTTCATGAGTGGGTCAACAAAATTAAATTCCCATTAGAGACTGTTTCTAACAATATATATGAGATTGGTGTTAATACTCGTAGCTTGTTTCTTCTTGTCCCATAACCTCCAACACTCTTCCATGAAGTTTAATTTCCTCCACCGCGATATATTTGAACGTACACGAAGAATTGTAGATTTAATATTTTTTTTTTTGAATGGCAAAATAGCATTTTTTGAACAAAGAATTGTAGATGACTAGAAGCAATTACCAGTAAAGACTACTGACCTTAATTTAGATGGTTTGTTTCTTTGTTCTAGCTCATTGGGTTGGCTTCTCGCCAACTCCCTCTTCTCTTGGCTCTTGGAAGGCTTATGGATTGTCTCGATCTTTGTGCCTACCAAGTTCAGATATTTTTTTTTGGTTGTGATGCCGGATCTTCTTGCTCCCTTTAGTCCTTGTATTTTATTCAATGATTAATAAAATCTTTTCTTTTGCTTTAAAAAAAGGATACTGAATATAGGATTTTATTTATAAAAAAAAAACAAATGATTCTAAGTGTGGAAAAAAAATTCACACAATATTAAAGATGTAAGTGTCCTCTAATCATCTAGCTAGCTATTGTCGCTGTTGGAATTTAGGGCAGGGACCAAATTGGGTTGCCCGTGTGTACATGAGCCGGTTACCCATTATGTTGAGTTCTATTTTTATATTGAGAGATAATATGGAGGTGTGGACACCCGCCCGTGGACGAGGCAACAGGTTCACCACACAGTGATCGGCTAGTTGAATATAGCGATGTATCATGGTACCCGTTGTGGCTTCCTAATAGAATGTGTCCATTGCAACGCTTGTATTGTTGAGAGTCGTCACTTGATTTTGGGAACCAGAAACCGGACAGAGATTCTAGAATCGTAAGCCAAAGGTAGCATGAGGAGAAGGTGTTAGGTATCCCTTTCCACCCAGCCACAAAGGCTGACCCATACTCATTCGACGTGAAGCCTCTCATTGTTTTATTTGATTGCACACATAAATTTTGTTTTAAGCCTTTAAACAAGTAATAAGGTGATCAAGATAGAAAGTAAATCACACAGGGTATAGGGGAAGGTGATGCCATGTAGAGCAAACAATTGTATATAGCAGGAAACAAAACTGTCCTAGCGAAATGATTTGCTGGCCGACATTTTTGACCTGCAGATCATGCTGGTTTACGGCTAGCACATTGAAATGTTAGTCGATGATCTTTCTCACGCCAGAACAGAAATCTAACTATGCATGATCTCTCACGCCAAAACAGAAATCTAACTATGCAGAAGCAAGGGTTAGAAAACTAAATTTTGAAATTAAACAAATCGAAGGCCGACCTTCGCACCTTGATCTCTCAAAGGCTTGGTCGCTCGGATTGAAGTTGATTGGAGTTGTTTCGCGAAACCCTAAGAACCAAGTGAGCTCTTTAGGGGTTGGCTCTTTCGAATGTGGTTGCTCAGAGAGAGTTAGGGCTTTTGTAGGTAGAGTACGTAGGAACAATTTGGCAGAACTTTGAGGTAGGAGATGAGATGTAGATGTCGTATTTCAGAACCCTAGAGGCCTCTTCATATATAGTTTAAGAGATAAATCAATTGAACTAATTAATTAGATTCAATTAATAAGAATAATTGGGGGCTTCAAACTTATATTTCGAGAGTCCTAATTGTGTTTACCAAGTCGGCCGATCGGCTGTGGAGAGGTTGAGTTTGGATCGATGTGCTTCCAGAAGTTCAAGCAAATCGAAGTGGCGGCTGGTGGAACGAAGTGCTAGTCGAGGAATTGATCTCATCGGGAGATTTGGGCTGAAATGATTCAACGGGAAAAATGAATGGGTGGCCAACATATGGTTCTATCGGCCTACAAATTGATTTACTTGAAGAACTGAATTCTGGGTCATTTGGATTTAATTTTATGCCTCTAGATTGGACTCTCTAATGGGGTTACAAAGACTAATAAAGTTTCTTCCAAGGTAGGACTTAATTAAAATATCTATCAAGTCAAACTGGAACGCAGTACGAAGTGAGAGAGGTGAGCTTCTGTACTCATCAATGTCCTTTCCTTTCTAAAAGTGCACTAAAGAAACCAATGCATTCATTTTTGGGCATAGCTGTTCACTCACTCTTATGGCATGGGAGTGTGACTCTCCTACCTTTCATTATCTGCAGATGGCTCTGTTACTAAATTTTCTGGTGTCTATCCAACCGACGGGGATAAGTCAATTGACATAATTGAATTTGATATTTGTTAGAATGTGGGTGTCTTGTGAAGTGGAGTTTGGTTCCAGGCCGTATTTTAAGACTTTTTTGGAAGCAAACGTAGTGATATGGAATGTAATGGAATGAAATTGAAGACTTAATAAAAGTGATTTTTATTGAATCTCCAAGTAGAAGCACAAAATCGACAGGGTATGGCCTAATCGACAGAGTACAATTTACTTAACGATTACTCCTACTCCTAGAAAAGAAAAGATAAAGGCCTTTTGGCGTTGTTTTTGTGTGTGCCCTAAAACCGTCACGATCTCAAATATATATAGAGGCCTTTTCGAGTTTGAGTTTTGAATCTTCCCTCCAAGGTGGCAGTTAAGCCATCTTTCAAACTTTGGCAAATAACTTTCACGAACGATAAGGCACCCACGTCTAAAAAAATTGCCTCTTTGATCATGAAAAACTGCTCCTCTGATCATGGGAGAGCTGAACACACTCCCTTCTGACACTTGTCACTTGTGTTTCCATATTGTTTGCATATGTGATAGTGTACCATATTGGGACATGGTAATATTTGGCCATTATTAACCTAGATCATGTTTTTTGCAAACTCTAAAATTTGATAACCCTCACAAATTTTTTAAATAACTAAGTAGGACAGAGAATTTGTCACATCCTGGATTTTCAACTTAATAATAATAATAATAATAATAATAATAATAATAATAATAATAATAATAATAATGTTTCCAATAAAAGTCCATTGTGATAATACATCATAATACCCCATAACGTTTCCCATAATCTATCCGAGAGAACAATCAATTTTAAAAACTTACAATAATGGCACTCTGGCCCCAAATTCTTAGACAATAATCTAAAGAGAATGTAAGTCAAAGAATATAATCAAAATTATGATTACATCTTCAAAAGGATTTTACAAAAGATGCCATCTTAATTCCTCAGTGTTAACTTTCAAAAGTAAGGTTAAATGCACAACAAGTACTCCATGTCAGAGTCCTTGAGAGGTACCTGAAAATAATAATACGTTGAGCTACGCTAACCCAGTAGGAAAATCTACTCTAACATTATGTATATATGAGAAGACAAGTGCAAAGGAAGAAGATCACATCGTTAGAAAATGGCAATTAGAACTAACCATGAGCATACTACACAGTCAAGACGTTTAAGAACTCAACGGATTCCTTCATACCAACTCTCTTACTTTTGTGTCACGTCTCGTCATCTACCCTGCCCCTACAGTTAGATTCTCACTTATAGCCTAACGTGAGAATGCTCATTTAGGTCTTCCTCAACGTGTCACACTACGGTAGGTTAATTATGTCCCTTTGCCAAATGCTATACCAAATGAATAGTCGAACGACAAACAATAATAAGGAAAGCGTAGTCAAAACCCCACACAAAATATATTTCCTCTAGTCACCAAATACTACAATGATATCCCGATTCTTAGTTCAATACAACCAATGTCGCCCTTAGAGTCACCACGGCTTTTCCTGGGTCTTTTCCCTAAGTCGAACCGGAAGAGAGTCACCGTGGCTTTACCCAGGTCTATTCCAAATCCGCAGAGCAGTGGGGTCACCATGGCTTTACCCGGGTTTACTCCCTCATTCACAGAGTAATACGATCACCATGGCTTTACCTGGGTCTATTCCCACATTCACATATACTCAAGATGCAAACATATCAATACGACTTCACAATCACTACAGCAAATAAGTCCATTCATAGCCTGCCAAAAACGTTATAGCATGATATACATAGCATTCCGAAGAATGCCTTATTAGCCAATGCAATTAAAAGTCTTTGCTTTCAATAGCATTTTTAGACCACTATCTATAGGTGACCTTTCATATCGTTTTTGGCATGCTGTCTTTAAGCTACCTTTCATAGCGTTCTTAGCCTGTTGGATTTAATTTGCCTTCAATAACATGTTTGGAACATTATGGTAGGTTTTTGTGAATTAGGTATATCTTAAAGCGGTTTTTGTAGCTCTTTAAACTCAAATTAATAGCATTAATTCCCTAGCTAACACTCTCAAAAATTTGAATGGCATTTCATAGCAAGCTCATACAAATTTACTCATAGAAAATGAAGGACACAATTTATTACTCATTCCTTAGCAATATGTTCAAAGCATTACGTCTCCAAAATAAGAAAAGTTGATCCAGCATCAAGTACTATGCTAAACTTATATACAAGAATATTAGTACGAGAACATGTATCATAGGAATGGTAGGCTTCGACATTCCAATGAGCACTGGCAAGATCGTATCTACATCTCTGACAAAAAGTCATGGACCATCAATTTCTCTTTCAAGCCATAGACCTACATATAGTGGAAGACAACATCAATATAAATTGAAATTACAAATAGCCAACCAAACATCAATATGAATTGAACACTAGAACAGTAGAACTTCGATTTCGGCAAGTATGCACTGAAATCTCAAATATACCAGTAGTTAACAAGGATATAGCTGCATAAATGAACAACTAAGATCAACATTCAACCATTTAGCAATAATGTAGGTTTTAGGATGCAGTAATTGTAGAAACTATAATTGCTTCTCTATCACAACATTTCTAAAAAACCGCTATCAATTAATGCTATTGAATGTCATAATTGTTGTAGTGATGGAATAGATTTCATAACTATTGAAAGTCATAAAATAGTGCACATTCTAGCGACAACCTTTGTAATTACATCCCTTCAGTTTGGTCAACATGAACCCTACTTCCATAAACAGAGGTGATCTCATGACAGTATTTACACATGATGATGTGTGTATGAATAGCAGATGTGTAATGAATTTATTGGAAAACCACCAACACATTAAGTCATATAAACTTGCAAGACAAACCCATACAAAGCCCCACCATTACATGATTTTAGACCGATAAACCATGATACTGTACACTGCATTAGAAGGTGAACAGGGGTTTCAAGCATTTGCATACAGAAAGAAGACATATGCACTAATTAATTTTCATTCAGAGCAATATTCGTTTTGCATTGCTGGCCAGGTAAAGAGTTTAACTTTGAAAGTGTAGAGGTATTTCCAGATCTTCACGCTAAGTGCACCAATGTGATTATCTGCATTATAGAGCTCTTCGGCTCTTCCCATTCCCATAGAATGATTTAACAGAGAATAAGCCAGATTTACTATCTATCAAACCCTCGATTTTCAACATAATCACTACAACAAAAGTGGTCTAAGATGACAAGAAATTAGTGACGAAAAACTATTTTGTCGGTAATAGTATGTGATTTATGAGGAAAAAAAAATTTGTCTCTAATTGAAGAGAGCGGGTCTAATTAGGTGAGGAAATTTTTATTCCTCGCAGTCCAAGAACTTTGACAACGAAATTCTATTTTTCCTCACCATTTATCCATTCCAAGTTTACTGCTAGCGATAGAATAATTTTTTCCTCACCGTTTCCCTCAAATAATTTGGCGGCATCCATACCATAAATATTTTGGAGAATAAGCATTGGCGGGACTGGGAATAGGTGATGAGCACCCAATAATGTAGATATTTGGTGTGACTAGTCCCGACTTATGCTGCCTTTACTTATGTTTATCTAGCTTTTATTGCGATATTGCACGTAAGCTAGGTTTTTGTGTATTTCAGGTAAACCGTGCAAATAAGGCACGTTTGAACGCCAAGGAATGCTCCGGGTGCAACCAAGTACTCAAGGCCACGTGCCACCCCGTTGTGGTGCCCAAAGAGTCATGAAGAGGTGGTTTGGAGCTTGCTCGGGTCGCCCAAGGGTCAAGGGAATTGAAGGAGAAGTACGGATTTTACCAAAGTTACTCATCTTTCGACTAGCTAAGGGTAGAATTGTCATAACTTTTGATGTACAAATTACTTTTAATCCAAATTAATTGGGTTAGAAAGTAGACTCGACGAGCTTTCCAACGGTCCAAAGAACACCTAAATCCGAGTTCGGGAGTGTCCGGAGCAAGCCCGCCAAGTTTGCCCAAAAGTCTATCAAGCTTGAACCGGTTCGGGTTTTAGGCTGTACCGGTTCATGATGTTCAGTCCATTATTTTTTAAGGCTTTTCAGGGATATGAACCGGTACGGAGTTCTGCCGTACCGGTTCATGTTACAGAAAATGTGCACGTTTTGCAACTTTTTCCAGCTTTCTACTTGTGGGATATTTTCTATTTCTAGGTACTTTTAGGATATTTGTGGGATATTTTGTGAGAGAAGAAGCCTTTGTATAAATAGGCCTTCTCCTCTCTTCTTTAGTAGTTAGTTCATATTTTTACCTTTAAGTCTTTTAATTTATTAGAACTCCATTAATGGCTTTTAAGCTTTCTTAGTCTAATTCCTTCAAGAACACTTGTAAGTCTTTCTCGTTTCTTGTTTTCTTATTCATTAATGTTGTAGCTATGGTTAAGATTGTTATTAATATCAAGTTTATTTCCGTTTTCATCGGTTAAAAGTTATGCCTAGTTTTTATGCTTTGTTTGTTGCTTTAAGTATGTGTGAGTAGTCGTTTGGCTAAGTCTCAGGGTAATCTTTCCCAAGGACTTAGGGTGTTATTTGGTTCTTGAGTCATCGGGCTTAAAAGCATGATTTTCGGAATAGAACTTGTCTTGCAATTTTGGTCTAAATGAAGGGTGTTAACTCCTCAGTATGATGTTTAGTCAAGCGGTCTTGGCAAGCGTCATGTCGAGAGCTCGTGGCCTCCTATGGATTCGATAAATGTTAAAAACCAGTTAGTTTGCCTCCGTTTAATCACATCTTTCAATTATTGTAGTCATTAAAGCTAAATTCTCCGGGCATGAGCACGCGGTCGTGACTTTCGCCTGAGTTATAATCGGGAACCGGTAACGATCTTTGTCAAGGGAAAGACGATCCGTAGACTTGCCTCTTTTAGTTCATTAAGAACATTTCTAATCTTTTTCCTTAGTATTTCTACCGTTTAAAGCAAAACCAAGTTGGCCGTCTTAAACGCCGAAAGCCAACCATATAAAGCCTACAATCCGATTAAGCTATATTCAATTCTCTGTGGGTACGATCCCGGACTTTCCGGTTATTATGCTATCGACGACCTAGCCCTACGCTTCAGGTTTTTCAACCTTATATTTGAAGGCAAGGTTTCGACGTAAGCATTTTTGGCGCCGTTGCCGGGGATTCTTATTATAGCTTATTTGGAGGATTGTAGAACTCTATAAGTACTCCACTTATTTTTCTTTTGTGTAATTTGAACTCAACTTAGTGGATACCTCTAACTGAGCCACCAATTCGACTTGAGGTGTAACGAAGCTAGATTGAGCATCAATTGCCTTTTTATTACTTTTTATGTATATAACGTGGCGGTGGCATAACCCCACAGAACTGTTTTGAGAAAGTGATGGCGGCATAGCCCCTCTAGCCTGTTTACTTTATGTTTTATCTATCTAATAGAATGGCGGCGGCCAATGGGGAATACTTTTATCCTGCTTATGCTTATCCATATTGTCACATAGTTGCCCCCACCACTCCTCCCATCAATGTATTTAGGATAGAAATGACATTTTCCAATTTGCTGCCCCGCTTCCATGGCATGGAGTACGAACACCCTTACAAACATGTTGCGTTTTTCAAGGTCAAACTTGGTACCCTTGGTGCCATTGTGAAATCAGAGTCCGCGTGGGTGAAATTTTTTTCTCTCTCTTTCAGGGATAGTGCCAAAACTTGGCTCCATTCCTTGAATCCTCAATCTGTGCTGACTTGGGTTGATTTGTTAAATGAATTCTACAAAAGGTTCCTTCCCATTTTTTATACGGGGTTTCGTAAGAAACAAATTCAAACCTTTGTTGAAAGAGAGAAGGAGTCATTTTATGCATGTTGGGGTTGATACAAGGACTTGCTCAATGCGGTTCCACATCATGGCTATGAACATTTTCAAATTGCTAACTATTTTTATGATGGACTGTCTCCAACGAGTCAAAGATTCTTAGACAAGATGTGTGATGGCAAACTTTTTGAAAAAGAACCCGCTCAAGCCTTAGATTTCTTTGATCGTATGGCTGCAATTTTGCAATCTTGGGTTTTTGTTAAACATTGTCAAGAGTCCAACTCAAATGCCATGGAAGAGGGAATTGAGCCACATAGCTTTGTTGAAAATGTTAGTTTAGATTGTGACAGCTTCTCAGAGTCTGCATGGAGTGATGAGTTTATTGATGAAGTTGAGGTCGAAAGTTCTCCTCGTATGGATCCCCCTCTTAGTGATGATCCGAGAGAGAAATGCCTCACCGCTAATATTGTCTCTTCCGATCTCCTGTATATTGATCCTTCCCCGAAGGAATTACTTCTTGCTCACGAGATGAACATGCTTGACTCATCGGGCATCTACTATGAAGATCCATTGGCAAAACCCCTCACCGCTAAGGAAATGGATGCCGAAGTGGATTACTTGTATTTTTTGTTGGCTAAACAGGAAGCGTCTAAACCAATCTTTGAAGAGTTGGAGCCCATGGAAGCTACAATTGTCCCTTCGAATTCTCCGTGCCATGATCTTCATACCGCTAAGGACATGGATAGCGAGGTAGGTTCCTTACACTCTTTGTTAGATAAACAAGATGCATGTGAACCTAATCTTGAGAAGTTACCAATCTTAGAGCTAATTGATTTTCTTGGTGTTGATGATTTTCTTGTAGCTTCCCATCCTTATATTGTAGATTTTGTCAACAATTTGAAAGTTGATCTAGTTTGGGCTATGCACTTGGTGGAACTTAGATTTTTGAAACGAATTCGACGATTGCTTTACTCAAAGTATCTTTTCTTGTGGCATGGTCGGATTCAATTTTTGAAGCAGAGTGTGGAGTGGAGTGCCATGTTCATTTTATTCGCTTTAGTTGGCATGTTAAATGTTCAAAGCCCGTGTTTGGCTGCATGTACATAAACTCTTTCTTTTTCTTTTTCTTTTTCTTTCTCTTTTCCTTTCCTTTCCTCTTTTGATGGTCCGGTATAGCCACCCGTTCCTCGCTTGAGAAATGGGAAGAAAAGTAGTACTCGTGTAATCGCGTGAAGATTTGGTTGCGTTTTACTTTCGGTTGTTTTTTAGCCCGGATAACACGAGCCGGGCGACACTAATGTCATTTGCTTCTTAGTAGGTAGTTGGTTCTTAAATCTTTTGTAGGGTAAGCATGCTACCACACCAGCCTTGGTGGTTTAGGTCTAAAAGGTTGGGTGACTGAGGCATTCATGAGCCCTAAGCATGGGTGCAGCTATGTGTCGCGGTTGTAAGACCAAGAAAGCCCAGGCGATGACCTTGTGTGACTAGCTGTGGTTCCGATGGAGGAGCCGAAAGAGTGAGCCTTGGAAGCCGTTCCAATGACGAAGGGTCGCAATGACAAGAAAGCCTCCAACTTGGTCGAGGTATAAGGGGCTTGACATTCCCCCAGAGGTACAATTTTTTGTTCTTTCCTCTCAATACTGTTGTTCTTTATGCTATGAGGACATAGCATCATTTAAGTTGGGGGGAGGAATATATATGTTATATATATATATATATGTTATATATATGTTCATGAGACTTGTCTCATTGGTAATTGGTAAACTTTTCAAATTTTTTGGGCAATCTTCCCTTGTTAGTAGTGATTTTGCATGCTTGATACTTTAATTATGCTCAATTGTATCAATATGGCAAGAGTCATGTATCCCGTCAAATTTGGTTATGTGTTTGAATGCATGTCATATGCATATACATGAACTTTGATGAACAAGTTGAGCATAAACGTAAAGTCAAGTAGTGTGCATTGCATCGAGTAGAGATTCATTTCATAAGCATCCCATGCTTTTTGTTCTCCTATTCCGCACTTGCGTAAATAATATCTTTTTTCATGCTTAAGTAGTGTATATATCTTTCTTGCATCTTATTGGAGTTGTTGGCGTACTTAGGAAATGATTCAATGCATTTTTGTTTGATTAAACCACATAAGAGTCTCTTCGTCCATATTTTGAACCATAGGCCGAGTCTCTTCCGTTGTTCAAACCTAGGTAACCGGAAGTTTGGAGGGTTGTGTGTCAATGGTTTTCAAATATTCAAGGAAGTTTGGAAGTGGTGTGAATGTGATAGAAGTGGTTGGGATATAAAAAGGAAAATTGATACGTGATTCCCTATCTCTCCTCTCCCACTACAAAAGTTAAAACCCTAAATTTTCATCTACCTCGCCAAAGCCTTTCAAATTTGGCTTCAATCTCTCCCTCTACAAATCTCAATTCAAATGACCATATTCCTCAAAGAAAAGGAAATCAAAGAAATGATATGAAGAGCAAAAGTGGATTCAAAAGAGGGTTGAATACTATGATAAGAGGATTGGTTACACCTTCAGGCTAACATATATTCCGGATGAGAAAGAGTCCGATTAGGAAGGGGGAGCTCGATGCTCAATACCAAGAGGAGCCGGATGAGGATGACTTCTACGTGTGGTGGAATCGGTGATAGTAGTTCTTCTTTATTCTTCGTAATTTTGTTTGTTATTTGGCCGATATGTGGCCATGTCTTGGGTAGTTTAGGGTCGGTAATGGCCAAGGGTAGATGAACCATGCAAGCATAAGGCCACTACATTTTTGTAGTCCCTTTCTCTTTGTATCCAAGGTCGTTATAAGCTAATAAAGTCCTCCGTTGATCTTTTGTACGCTAATTAACTCTGTTTGATGCATGGTTGATATCTATTATTACTTAAGTTGTGATTTATTACTAGCCTTTCCACACTTGTCAATATATAGCTTTCCCTTCGTTCTAAGCACCCTTTTTATAGCATGCATAGCTTTTTGTCTTTGGCTATTGCATTCACTCGCTAGCGCTTGTCATGGGATGTATCTTGTATTTCACTGTGTGAAAAGTCGAATAAAAGCGTATCCTTGTGAGTTTTGGAGTAGAAACTCGTTGTGGTGCATTCATGCTTGGCTACTCTAATATGGCATAATTTGTTTGTCCTAGTTCATGGCATGTTTGTGCATGGATTGCATATGATCGGATTTGAAGGGATGTTTTGGACTCTTGCCTAGTTGTAGTAGTTGAGCAAAGTTTTTGTGTCTTGAATTTTAGGAGGTTGCATAGTTTAGTTAAATATGTTTTGTTTTAGTTTGCTAGGGACTAGCAAAGTTCAAGTTGGGGGGCGTGATGAGCACCAAATAATGTAGATATTTGGGGCAACTAGTCCCGACTTATGCTACTTTTACTTATGTTTATCTAGCTTTTATTGCGATATTGCACGTAAGGTAGGTTTTTGTGTATTTCAGGTAATCCGTGCAAATAAGGCGCGTTTGAATGCCAAGGAAAGCTCCGGGTGCAACCAAGTACTCAAGGCCACGTGCCACCCCATTGTGGTGCCCAAAGAGTCATGACGAGGTGGTTTGGAGCTTGCTCGGGTCGCCCAAGGGTCAAGGGAATTGAAGGAGAAGTGAGGATTTTACCAAAGTTACTCATCTTCCGACTAGCTAAGGGTAGAATTGTCATAACTTTTGATTACAAATTACTTTTGATCCAAATTAATTGGGTTAGAAAGTAGACTCAACGAGCTTTCCAACGGTCCAAAGAACACCTAAATCCGAGTTCGGGAGTGTCCTAAGCGAGCCTGCCAAGTTTACCCAAAAATCTGTCAAGCTTGAACCTGTTCGGGTTTTAGGCTGTACCGGTTCATGATGTTCAGTCCATTATTTTTGAAGGCTTTTCAGGGATATGAACCGGTACGGGGTTTTGGCTGTACGGGTTCATGTTATAGAAAATGTGCACGTTTTGCTACTTTTTTCAGCTTTCTACTTTTGGGATATTTTCCATTTATAGGTACTTTTAGGATATTTGTGGGATATTTTGTGAGAGAAGAAGCCTTTGTATAAATAGGCCTTCTCCTCTCTTCTTTAGTAGTTAGTTCATATTTTTACCTTTAAGTCTTTTAATTTATTAGAACTCCATTAATGGCTTTTAAGCTTTCTTAGTCTAATTCCTTCAAGAACACCTGTAAGTCTTTCTCGTTTCTTGTTTTCTTATTCATTAATGTTGTAGCTACGGTTAAGATTGTTATTAATTTCAAGTTTATTTCTGTTTTCATCGGTTAAAAGTTATGCCTAGTTTTTATGCTTTGTTTGTTGCTTTAAGTATGTGTGAGTAGTCATTTGGCTAAGTCTCGGGGTAATCTTTCCCGAGGACTTAGGGTGTTATTTGGTTCTCGAGTCATTGGGCTTAAAAGCATGGTTTTCAGAATAGAACTTGTCTTGCAATTTTGGTCTAAACAAAGGGGTGTTAACTACTCGGTATGATGTTTAGTCAAGCGGTCTTGGCAAGCGTCATATCGAGGGCTCGTGGCCTCCTAAGGATTCGATAAATGTTAAAAACAAGTTAGTTTGCGTCCGTTTAATCACATCTTTCAATTATTGTAGTCATTAAAGCTAAATTCTCCGAGCGTGAGCACGCGGTCGTGACTCTCGCCTGAGTTATAATCGGGAACCGGTAACGGTCTTTGTCAAGGGAAAGACGATCCCTAGACTTGCCTCTTTTAGTTCATTAAGAACATTTCTAGTGTTTTTCCTTAGTATTTCTACCGTTTAAAGCAAAACCAAGTTGGCCGTCTTAAACGCCGAAATCCAACCATATAAAGCCTACAATCCGATTAAGCTATATTCGATTCTCTGTGGGTACGATCCCGGACTTTCCGGTTATTATGCTATCGACGACCTCGCCCTACGCTTCGGGTTTTTCAACCTTATATTTGAAGGCAAGGTTTCGACGTAAGCAATAGGAAAGGGACAAAAAGGCTCATTAAACGGCACCGTTTGGGCATAAATAAAAGGAATACTCCTACTTTTCCTTCTCTCCTCATTCCCTCGTAACCCACTGCTTTTCTCTCTCTCTTTTCTGGTGAAGTACTTGCAGAGAAAACTTTGGTGAATCCGCCATAGCTCGCCACACTGAACGATTTTTCGATTGGAGCATCAAGAAGCACAACAGGGTTCTACTTGTCTTGCTAATCGCTCGAGTCTAAGATTTCAGGTACATGAGATACGGTTGTAAGTTTCTCGTTGACTTTTCCATATCTTCCTCCAAAGATCTTAAACCCAGTTGATTTGTTGTGATTATTTGGGGCAAAGGTCTCATAATCTTGAATTTATATGTTTGTACATGGATCGGTGTATATACATGGACTTATATGTTAGTATTTCTCCAATCTATAGTCACCAAAACCCTGACCGACCGAGCAACTTATTTTGTTTTTCTTTTTGCGGTCGTCCTCTTTTTTTGACCTTCTCGTTCGAACATGAGGAGTCAGATGTTAAGTGAACTCAGTCAATTGAGGATAGTTGTTAAGTGAACTTCAGATTTACGAATAGAGATGTAAACTAAAGCGGAAGTAGAAATCAGAAAAATTAAGTGGGTACCCCTAAATTTTCTCTCCCAAATCTAAAGTCTGATGACTGTTAGAAATATTTACCTAACTGTGTAGTAGGATCTGACTTGTTCATACTCTCTGCCACATAAAATTGGACTACGGTTTTAATGGTCCAAGCCCTGTACCATGACAGAGTATTCAATGCATTATAGGAGTAGTACTGTGGAGTCCATACAAATTAGGGTGGAAATCAAACTAATCAGTGCTGAAAGAGCTTCTGGATATTAATCCGGGCACTAAACATTCTTTCTTCGGTAATTTTTTTCACACCCCTTCTTTCTACCATGCAATCTATTTTTGTCCTACTGCAACGTGAATTCACAAAGTTGGAGCAGGGTTTCTTTCCAGGAATCAACGGATCACACGGTTAAGAGTTTATTATGTGGGATGCTTATTGGAGTATTTGATTCGATGAATTTTTGTTAGTGGTTTTCTCGGTTCCACTGGCTTACAAGTTGAAAACTTGTGAAAGTTAAGGCAGTTAGACCCCCAGTCCTTTACACCTCCAACACAATCTATTCAACTGTGTGGGCCTTCGATTGATAGATCCCATTTTAGAAAGACTTTGCATGTGGCCCATTAATATATGCCTTGCCTACCCCAATAGGTTTTTATGTTCGAGATCTAAATTCTCGCTCCACAGCTACACAATTAATTGTCGCTCTTTGCTGGCACACTTAATTCCCGCTCTCGTATTTTTTAATAGTTTGAAAAGTTTTTCAAAGATGCTTTCACAATCGCAATAGCATTCCTGCAAGCTCCTGTGCATTATGTGACTTAGGTTGTGGGAGAGGGGGAGATGGCCATTTGACATTCAATAATATCCTGTAGGGGTGTGGGTTGATGCTTATATTTCTTATTCGACATGGGGATTTGGTTATGACTTGTGCTCATAGGATTCAGTCTCTATGTTGTCATGTGTATTTTGTGTTTTCGATTCTTGAATAGAAGTTGACTTCAAAAGATCAAGCAGTGAGGTATGAAAGTAAAAATAAAAATGTTGTACTTGTTTAGTTAAAGGAAATTACTTCTGGTGTTTGTTCTATTAGGCAAAATAATTGATACCTCCTTGTGTTGTTACTTGGTTGCTTATTCAATTACAAAGTATTGATTTCATGTGGAGTTTTGGTGTCTTATTCTACCTATATGTGTATATATATAAGTCTCTTATTGTCATATTTAACTTTCTTTACATTCTACTCGAATGTAGGTTACTGGTTTCAAATACATATTTCTAACCTTATATTGCCATTGCACTAGTCCATATTCTATGGCTTGTACCGAATTTCATTTTGTTATATTAGGCTTTGTTTACTATAGTCACTTTTGGTTCATACTTGGGGAAAATTAAATTAGGAGAAAAGGTTGGATCTGTATCTTAATGCTCCAACATACAATGCACTCACTTGTTCTTTTGTTCATCTTCATTTGTCATATTAAGGTAATTACAATATTTGCTTATTTACTTAAATCGCAATTCATGTTAATCAATACCTTTGCTATTGGCTTTGGCAAGATCAATTTAACTTGGAGGGAGATCCCATAGATATTGAGAAGGCAGTGGCAAGACAATTTGGGCATAGACTGAGTGATTACACCCATGAGCTTTACAAAATGTACAAGAAGCTTAAGAGTACTAAGGGGGTAGAGTATGCCAGAAGCCACCTCCCATATCGCGTCACTCACAAACAGTGGATCGATCTAATTGATAAGAAATGGAGTGATACCAAATTTTAGGTCAATGAAGTGCATGCATGAACGAATTTATTTTCAGGTTAGTGAAGTGCAAATATTTAGTTTCCTTTGTACTTAAACATATTTAATGGAAATGCACAAGTTGCAGTTTCATTTCTGTGGAAATGCATGCAAAAACTTTCAGTCACTGATTCATGATATTGCTTTTTACCTGGGCTTATTTTGGTTTCATTTTGTATAGGACATGTGGAAAAATTGTTTCAACAAGTTTAATTGGGTTGGTTATGTTTTTTGCATGGTACTTTTCTTTTTGGCTTGTAATGCTATGGGCAATTAATCAATTGCAGTTCTTGTTTCTCCTCGTTTTTTTGGGTGTTTTCTTAGAACAAATCAAATAAAAACATAAAGAACCGGAGCGAAATGAAGTCCATCCCAGTAAGGGTAAATGCAATGGTGAGTTTTTTTTATATTGTAGTAGTTAGAATGCAAATATGCTTAATCTACTTATTGGTTCAAAAACGAATCGATCAGATGCAAACCAATGGGAATCGTGTGCCGGACTTGAAAGAAGGTTACAAATCTACCACTTCAATGAAGATACAAAAATGTGGATCTCTGAAGAATCCGATAAGAACTATATGTGTATATTTGGTTATTTGTTTTAGTTGCTAAAATATCTAAAGCTTAAATCTTATTAGTCTATGTTGTTTTACATTTTAAAAGGGCAATATCATAGAGGTAGGTGTTGAACATGCTGAGGCTGGTGTGACATCGATCACACAAGAGGAGCTTTCAATCAAGTCGCGCAAGGCAAAAATCAGGATACGTTAAAGGACTGGGTATGAGGCCTTCCTCATCTCTTAGGACCACTGTTGCATCTGCAGCCAACAGTCAATATGTATCGCATCTCGAGTCGCTAGTACAAGAATATCAAGAGGAAAGGCAAGCACAACAACAAAAGAAATATGTGCTTTCAAAGTCAAACAAGCAGATGGAGTTGACGACAGCTACGATCATGGAGTATTTGAAACACCAAGAGAATGGATTCAGCGAATATATTGAGAATTCAAGGATCATGCTAAATGGTTAGTAATCTACCCTGCAATTTTGCTTTCCATTGTTGATAGGATCGAACTCCATAAACTCCACATTCCCCTCCCTCTCTGTATTATTACTTTGTTAGTACATGTGGATTCCGGACGTGCAATTAAGCTCTTGGTGGCTAAAGTTGGACATGGCAGTCTAGTGGTAAACGCAATATATCTAGAGTCCACACCATGCACTACAATATGATTGGAAATTCTTTTGCATCTTATAAAGTGCGGAACAGAACTAACACCTCTAATTATGTTGGTCAAATAACGCCGACTTCCATCCCAGGATTGTTCTCTTCAATTTTTTCATATTAGTAAAAAGTTGGGTGAAAATCTCATTGTAAGAGTTAAGTTTTGAATGTTAGAATGTGGAAGTGAAAGTGATAGTAACCATAAAAAACATAAATGTGTTTGAACTTGAAATCCTGACTTTCATAGTTTGATTAGATACATTGTTGGATTTAATGTGATTTCGTAGGGGTAATTGAAGTTCTGGCTTTTCCTGTAAAATTTGACATTGTTCTCATGTTTTGTAGTGTTCAGAGCTTTCATTTATTGATTGGCTATATTTGTCTAAAGTCGAGATCGAACTCGCTATGAATCCCCTAGATATACGTGCTTGATGAACCCACTCGACTAAGCTGGTCAGATTGCAATTCTGATTCTTTGTCTTCGTCATCACCTTCTATTGTAGACACCTCCCAAACGGGGCATAGCCATATAGATTGATCGTTGTTTGCTCGTTTGGTTGCTTGCTTCATAAACCAAGATCATGGATACTCCCATGTCTAGGAACATCACCACTTGATAGCGGTTATCATTAAAACAGAGTTGCCACCCAGTTTATTAAAATTAGGAAAACAGATAGAGATTCTTGATATGGAAGCCAAAGGTACGGTAAGGGGAAGGGGTTAGGCACCCCTGTCTGCTTAGCCGTGAGGCTAGCCTATAATCGTTCAACATAAGACATATAGATGCTTTATTTAATTCTAACACATAATCTATTTTTATGCCTGTAAATAGTAAATAAGGTGACCCGAGACTAGAATTGAAACATGCGTCAGAAAGCAGAAAACAAAACAATGAAGGTGTCTGCTCCCGAGAGATGATGCGGGGATCTACTAACCAATGCAGCTGGTAAGGGTTTTGTAGAACGATAGGTTACCATCTTCCTTCAGTCTTTCGTTTGTCTTCCAGGTCTCTTTGTGTGTAAAGTTTTGGTTGGTAAGGTCCTACTGGGACCCATGTGAATCAGTTGCAGTTGGTTAAGTTTGTATTCTAATGGAAGCGAGGGCTTTCGAAGTATAATAGTAAATGCTTATAATTTAGGACTTTCATGTTAGGTGCTCTCACAAATGAGAAAGTCGATCTAATGGATGTTATTTTTTTTGGTTGTATGTGCACCTTATGTTTTGGGTATGATGAAATTATTTTTGACTAGTATAATGTCAGAGGGGCTTCTGGTTGAATCATTAATGAGCATACATTGAATCTACTATGTATTAGGTTTTGCTCATAAGTTTCATCTTTAATTGGCTTTAGGCTCAAGTAATTATATGTACAGTAGTTGATATCTAAACATAGTAATGATTTTCTTTTATTTCGCATTTGCAGATTGGATCAATATGTAGAAGGTTAGTGGTATATATGAGAAGGCCAAGATCCTTTTGTGTTGATACTTCTTTTTGTTGGTGGTATATATGAGAAGGCCAAGATCTTTTTGTGTTGATACTTCTTTTTGTTGGTGGTATATATGAGAAGGGCAAGATCTTTTTGTGTTGATTTTTATTATGATGGGCAGTCCGACAACTTTTCCTTTTTGTTTCGTGTCTTCGACCATTACTCACTAAGTGCATCACTTATGTTATTATCTATGTTCAATTAACTTGGTTCTTTTCGAACAGTGAATGGACACCTTGAAACCTTTATTACTTTGTTTAGCTCTTTATGGTAATATGGAGGTTATTAGTGACTTTTGTAAAATGCATTCTTAATTATGTTCAACCATTTTTTTCCCTTTGTGTAAAATTTTGTTGATTGAATTTGGGAGTGCTTTAAAATGGACAAGGTGAACAAAAAAACACCAATTGTAAATTAGCGACGAAATAAATTCTCTTCAATTACCAGATAATTATTTTTAAAAAATCTTTTGGACAAGGAATACTTTTCTCGTTGTTGTTTTTCTGGAAAAAAGCATTAAATTACTTTGCAACGAAAAGAGAAGTGATGGCGAGGAATTAATTCGTTGGCCATGGGAATAAATTAACGAGGAAATAATTCATCGGCCATGGGAAACATTAGTGAGGAATTAATTTGTCGGCCATGGGGAGTCATTGACGAGGAAAATGCATTTTTCGTCGTGAGGGGTCTTCCGCGTGAAACAAAGATCGACGAAAGGGACGACAAATTTTTTCGTCAGCAACAACTTTGGCGACAAAAAGCATGCAATTGGCGAGGAATTTGTTTCGTCGTCTTAGACCTTTTTTGTTGTAGTGAATTATAAATAAGGATTTTCATAAATAAAACCTCACAATATTCCGTACGATATACCCAAAATAATATAGCATTCCCATTTTCATCATCTCATTCCAAACATCCAATAGTTCCCAAAGTATTACAACTTTGGCTTCGTGGCTCAAACTAACATAAGTATCAAATATTCATAAGCTAAAGGTTTACAACACTTGTAAGTCAAAGAATTATCAAATGAAGTTACAATTTCATCTTCTCAAAAATAAATTACAAAGATGACTAAGTAACTTCTCAGTGTTAGCTTTCAAAAGAATGTCCACACCCAAGCAATCCAAACATGCAGCTATTGTCCTGGGTTAGTACCTGAAAAATAATGTAAGGTTTGAGCTACACTAGCCCAGTAGAAAGCTCTTATCTAACAATGTATGCAAATGAAATGTAGAAATGGAAACACGATAAACGATGGCAACAAGGTTTGATAATCGGACAGTGATAGCAATCCAAAATCCAACTTTTCATTTTCCAAAACCAATCGTATGCCTCAACGAATAACCTTTGAAAGAACCATGTGTCCGAATGTGTCACGTACAAGTGTCATGAGCCGGAGCTCCTGTCGGGCCAATTAAAGGACCCCAATGTCCTCTGCCAGGCACCTTTCCCAAAGGGAGGTCCTGAAATATCAAATACGAGCATATAGCTCCTGCCGGGCCAATTAAAGGACCCCGATGTCCTCTGCCAGGCACTCACCCGTCGATGAGTCCTGAAATGTTCTCGTCGCGATCGTAAAGTCCCAAAATCCTTTTACCGACAAGTTCGTACCATTCAAATTCAATTTTGATATATATATAATGATTTTTGTAAGTTTACTTTCCAACGAGCATTAAATCATGGATACGTTCAACAAGTCATTGAAAGTAGGAGCAACCAAGTTAGGAGTCGTTTGGGAGGTGTTTGGGTGAGTTGGAAGTGATTGGGAACCAAAACAGTAGAAGAATGAAGCAAAACAGCTAAAGCTGGAGATAAGCAACAGGTATCGATACCTTGCACAATGGTATCGATACCATTTGGTCAAGAATGATTCCACACGCAAGGGTATTGATGACAATCACAAAATGGTATCGATAACAATTAATTTTTGGGCTTGATAACATAAAGGTATCGGTAACATGGACCAAGGGTATCGATAACATTTTGTTTTCTGGGTCTAGGAACATAAAGGTATCGATAACGAAGGCTAAGGTATAGATAACAAAGGCTATTCGAGCAGATTTTCTGCAGATTTTCATGGGTTTCTAAACAACAACAACATCAACAACAACAACCACGATCAATGGCACAAATCAAGCAATAGAAACAAGTCATTGACATATATTGAAAGTCAGAATTCCCTACCTCAAAGATTGAAGATCAAAACCAAATGATTTTCTAAGCCCCAGCTCCAAAACTTGAAACCGGATGAAATTTGTCTCCACCGAGCTCAAACCAACGGGGTTCGGACCACAATATGTGAAGGGGGTGAGGGATTTGAGGTTGCTTAGTTAAGGTTTTGGGTGAAATCGGGAGAGGGAGCCGAGAGAGAGTGAGAGCCGAGAGGTAGAGAGAGATGGACGGGAGAGAGGGAGTGAGGAAAGGGGGAAAAATTTATTCCCTACACACACAGATGTGTTATACACTACCCCTCAAATATAACATTTTAACACATTGGTCCCAATTCTCAATATTCCGAACCAATTTCCTCCTTTTATTACTTATAAAACATTTAAATAAATTTTACGAGTTTACAGGTCTGTACACTATCCCACTTGAGTTCAATCGAAAATTACTCAAGCCTTGTTTTCCTCCCAAACAAAAAGCCTTCTTTTGAAGTTGAGAGTCTAGGAAAAGTTCACATGATCATACCTTTCACCCAATTGCAATTAACTCAACTATATATAATGGAAAAGTAATAGTTCATAGATGGAAGGAACTCACGATAGACAATATCTTCTTCCAACATGATATGCCATATGAAAGGAAAGTGAAAGTGGTGGATAATTTTTTGCTCTCACAACATCCATAAAAAGCTAGTTGCCAATGAAATATAAGGAGAAAAGACTATATTTTGAAACTCATCAATTGATCAAAGAGACAAAGTCCCTTTTTTTCACCTAATCAAAGTGAACTGAAGTATAATCATACTAAATCCTTCCAAAATTGGGAATAGTGTGGAATTTAGGATAATCACTTAAGATTCTAATACTCAAGATTGATAAAGGACGAAATAATAAGACAGAGGCAAAAGATATATTCCTCATTCTAAGGTTTTTTAGGACTAAAATTCGTTAGTATCTTAATCAACACAACTCAAAAAGACAGACATCAACAAGAGAGACTAATGGACTAACATTGTTCAGGTTTGTTTTTTTCAAGTACAAGTTTGCATCTCACCATGAGTCCATGAGAAGGTGGAAATTGAGATGGAAATTATGCTATGATAGGTCCTCAATCCAATAGGAAAACCTTCATGCCTTGCAATATTTTTGTTCATTAGTTCTTCACTAGGTAGTTAAACAAGTACTCTAGAGCTTCATATTAACTAACACAGTACAAACCTATCTTAAGTTTGAAAACACAGTACATACACATACCAAACCAAACCAAACCAAGCCTTATGTCTCAACCACTTGGGGTCGGCTACATGAATCCGTTTCCGCCATTGAGTTCTGTCAAGGGCCACTTGTTCACACAAACCTAATATATTCATATCTTTGCGCACCACAGCATCTAATGTCAGTTTCGGTCTACCTCTCCCCGTAGCATTGCTATCCAAATCTATTCTATCCGCTCTCTTAACTACTGCATCTTCTGGTCTACAGTAGACATACCCAAACCACCTTAGCCTATTTTCCCTTAACTTCTCTTCTATAGGTGCAACACTTACCATCTCACGAACCGTTTCATTTCTAATGCTATCTCGTCTAGTCTTACCACACATCCACCTCAACATTCTCATTTCTGCTACACTCATCTTGCTCACCTGTTGTTTCTTAATAGGCCAACATTCCGTCCCGTAAAGCATCGCTGGTCTTATGCCAGTTCCATAAAATTTTCCCTTCAATTTTGTGGGTACCCTCTTGTCACACAGTACACCCGTAGCGCTCCACCACTTTAGCCACCCCACTTGTCATGCACTCGATTTTCAACATAAATATAATTGATTTTCGTAACCAAAACCTTACAATAATCCGTACAATACCCCGATATAATATAGCAATTCCATTTCCATATTCTCGTTTCAAACATCCAATCGTTCCCAAATATTACATCTTTGGCTCCGAGGCCCAAATATAACATAAGTACTGAGTATCGAATGAGTTAAGGATTACAACGTGCCATAATCAAAAGATTTACAGTTAAAGTTACAAATACATCTTCCAAAAGGGATTTACAAAGCTGGATGAGTAACTCTTAAATGTTAGCTTTCCAAACATGGGTCACATCCAAGCATGCATGCTATTGCCTCGAGTCAGTAGCTGAAATTGATATAAGGCTTGAGCTACACTAGCCCAGTAGGAAATTCTACACTAACATTATATGTAAATGAAATGCAAGGATGAACTCAAGATAGGTATTTGAACAATGATCTCTGAACAATCAACAATCACATATCAAAGAACTCCACGACGATTTAACAATCATAAGGCATCTCAAACTTAGAACCATTTCCAACTTTCACGTGTCTAATATCCTTTCGCTATATGTGTCATGAGCCGAAGCTCCTGCCGGGCCAATTAAGGGATCCCGATACCCCCTGCCAAATACCCACCTGTCGATGGGTCATGAATATTCTCGTCGTGTCAACAAGTGTCCAAGAATCTCGTACGTACTCACATTATGTGTCGTTTCGTTTCAATTTGTGATTCAAGGGATATTCAAGTAGAAGTTCACCAAACAAGGGCAATGAAGCATAGATATCTCCCGAACTCAGCGGATACGATTAATCATGTTATAAGGTGATTTGGAGGTGTTTAGCACAAGTTAGAAGTGAACAGGGGTCAAAACGATGAAGTTTGGAGCAAAGCTGTGAAAACTTTCCATAAGCATCTGGTATCGATACAACCAAAATGGCCATATCGATACAACAAGCAAATAGAATGAGAAGCGACGATTTTGAATTTGTATCGATACAGCAAAAATCCTGTATCGATACGGGTGCGTTTCTAGCTGATTTTCTGGGTTTCAATGCCATCAACAACTAACAACAACAACAAGCATGAATTCAAGGATAGGAAGCACGTCTTTTATATATATTGAAAGGTAGAATCCTGACCTCGAAGTCAAAGCACGAGACCCACGAAATCTATGAACCCTAGCTTTCCAAAAACCTTGGTTCGAACGAAATATTCCACATCGAGCCTCAACCGACGAAGAGCAAGCTCACAACTTCGAATAGAATGCAGAATGGAGGTTGATTGGTATGGATTTTGAGTGATTTAGGTGGAATTTTGGAGAGAGAATAAGAGAGAGAGAGAGAGAGAGAGACGAGAGATGGACATGAGAGGGGGTGGAGGAGAAAATAATTCTCTACTCCCTTACCCTCCAATATATACTAGCCCAAAAACATATTACACTAGCACCCTTCCACAATCAACTCTATCACTTTAGCCCCAAATCACATAAATACCATAATTTCACTTTCTTTCCCAATAATCTTGCTTTTATAAAATATTAACATTTGATAAAATAAATACGGGTCTCTACATTCTACCCTCCTTAATGAAATTTCGTCCTCGAAATTTTTCATGCCAAGACTAACTAACACATACATCACACATACATGCAACACTTATAGTCACTAACATCATGCAATATGTCAAACATTATGATACTTAAATCTTAAGTACTCACATTGGTTCATTCCGTAAATAGATGTGGATATCTCTCTCTAACTTCGTCCTCCCTTTCCTATGTCGACTCCTCGCTACCCTGACTTCTCCATAAGACTCGGACTAATGGAATTGTCTTACCCCTCAAAACTTGGTTGTGCGAATCTAGGATATGAACCGGTTCCACCCCGTAAGATGCGTCGGCCTCCAACTCAAGTTCAGACCACTCTAGCACATGAGACGGATCCAGTTCGTACTTCCTCATCATTGACACGTGGAACACATCATGTACACCCGATAGCTTCGGTGGCAAAGCCAAGCGATACGCAACTTCCCCAATTTGCTCGATGATATCAAACGGCCCGATATAATGCGGTGACAGCTTTCCCTTCTTCCCAAAACTCGATAAACCCCTACGAGGCGATACTTTAAGGAACACGTGATCCCCTTCTTCAAATGACAACGGACAACGACGACAATCGGCATAATTCGTTTGCCTACTTTGCACGATCAATAATCTTTGGCGAATCACCTTAACTAGTTTAGTTGTTCTCTCTTGAGCTTCCCTTAGGCGTTGACAAATTTCTTTCATGCTCTCGAAGATGTCCTTAATCATGTCTGGCCCCACTAACTTAACCTCTCCCAATTCAGTCCAGCACACAAGCAATCTACGCGGTCTCCCATATAATGCCTCAGACGGTGCCATTTCGATACCAGATTGATAGCTATTATTTTACGCGAATTCTACCTACAGCAAATGGTCCTCCCAACTACCCCAAAAATCCATCACACAAGCCCGAAGCATGTCTTCTAAAATCTGAATCGTTCTCTCAGATTGCCCATCGGTTTGAGGGTGATACGCGGTACTAAACAAAAGATTCGTGCCCAAAGCGGCTTGCAAACTCTGCCAAAAATGTGCAGTGAACCTCCGATCTCGATCGGACACGATTGATACGGGAATCCCACGTAGGCGAATAATCTCCCGAATATACAAACGGCTAAGCGCATCCACAGAATCAGTAACATGAATAGGCAAGAAGTGAGCGGTTTTGGTCAAATGATCCACGATTACCCAAACAACATCATGCCCCCTCGGTGATCTCGGTAAACCCGTAACGAAATCCATGGTCACATTCTCCCATTTCCACTCGGCCACAGGTAATGCTTGTAACTTCCCCATGGGTCGTTGATGTTCGGCTTTCACTTGCTGACATGTAAGACACTTGGAGAGGAAAACCACGACGTCCCTCTTCATTCCGGACCACCAAAATTGCCTAAGTAAATCATGGTACATTTTCGTTCCCCCCGGATGAACCGCTAGTGGTGAATGGTGAAACTCTCTCAAGATTTCTTCCCAACACGAAACGGGTATGAATAACTTCCCTTGATAGTGCAAGCTTTGATCGGCATGTATCATCCACCCCTCTTGAGCGTTTCCATTAAGGAATTTAGCACGAAGTTCCTCTGCTTCCTCATCGTGTTGTTGAGCTTCAATTACTCAAGTCGATAAGGTCGATTGCACCGTCAAATTGCATAACGTTACCCCTTCCCGAACTTCCTCAAAATGCAAAGCATAAAAGCCCAAATCATTCATCATTTTCCATTCGTGGATAGCTAGACTCGCAAGGTGTGTCGATTTTTTGCTTAGCGCGTCCGCCACAACGTTCGATTTCCCCGGGTGGTATTGCAACTTGAAGTCATAATCCTCCAAATGCTCCATCCAACAGCGTTGTCAAAGGTTAAGTTCTTTTTGAGAAAACAAATACTTCAAACTTTTATGATCGGAAAAGACTTCAAAATTTTCACCGTACAAATAATGGCGCCAACTTTTAAAAGCAAAAATGACGCGCGCAAGTTCTAGATCATGAGTAGGGTAATTCCGTTCATGAGTTTTCAACTGTCGTGACCCATACACTACCACTTGCCCCCTTTGCATCAAAACGCATCCTAATCCTTCTTTAGACGCATCATAATATACGGAGTAGCCAACTCCACGTTCAAGCAAAATCAAAACAGGTGCAGTAGTTAACCTCCTCTTCAATTCCTCGAAAGCCGTCTCACACGAGTCGCTCCAAACGAAACGAGTCCCCTTACGCGTTAATCAAGTCATTGGTGCCGCTAAATGAGAGAAGTTGAGAACGAAACAGCGGTAGTATCCGGCCAACCCTAAAAAGCTTCGAATCTCAAACACATCCTTCGGTTGCTGCCAGTTCATAATGGACTCTATTTTTCCCGGATCAACAGACACGCCACCCTTCGAAACTACGTGACCCACGAATTTGACTTCAAGCAACCAAAACTCACACTTACTAAGCCTGGCATGCAATTGGTGCTCTCTCAAGAGTTCAAGAACAATGGTGAGATGAGATTGGTGTTCTTCCTCTATAGGCGACTAAATAAGGATGTCATCGACGAATACAACCACAAAACGATCAAGGTATGCACGAAAGATACGATTCATTAGGTCTATGAAAGTAGCAGGGGCGTTCGTCAGTCCGAAAGGCATAACAACGAATTCATAATGACCATAACGACTATGAAATGCGGTTTTAGGAATATCTTCCCTCCGAACTCTCAACTGATGATAACCGGACCTTAAGTCAATTTTAGAAAAGCAAGTCGCACCCCGAAGTTGATCAAATAAATCTTCGATTCTAGGCATGGGATACTTGTTCTTAATGGTAACTCGATTTAGTTTATGATAGTTGATACACATGCC
Source organism: Rhododendron molle (assembly GCA_025413875.1). Taxonomy (NCBI): domain Eukaryota; kingdom Viridiplantae; phylum Streptophyta; class Magnoliopsida; order Ericales; family Ericaceae; genus Rhododendron; species Rhododendron molle. The sequence goes on along the minus strand of CM046398.1, from coordinate 1,900,152 downwards.
TAGAATCGATTCTTGGCATGGGATACTTGTTCTTAATCGATTCTAGGCATGCGAAAAGAGCCAGTGCTCCCCACGGTGACATACACGGACGAATGAAACCCAAGTTCTCCAATTCCTGCAATTGAGATTTTAGTTCTCTCAATTCGGTGGGCGTGAAATGGTACGGAGGTACAGAGATAGGAGCGGTACGGGAAGTAAATCGATGGTGAACTCAATCTCTCTCTCGAGAGGCAAGCCAGGTAACTCTTTCGGGAACACATCCAGAAAATCAGGAACCACTAAGGGTAACTCCCCACGCACGGAGGCATCCTCATCTAACGTCAAACTCGCCAACAAGGAATAAACTAACTCGTACTCTCGAGGCCCACATAGATACGGTTCCAATGGTTCCCGATGCTCCCCAAGGAATTTGAAACAAGGACCCTCGGGTGGACAAGTACGAACTCGACGCTTGAAACAACTGATGGTAGCATGAAACGTGGACAGCCAATCCATTCCAAAGATAAGATCAAACCCTGACATTCCCAAAACGATGGAGTCGAAGACAAAACGACGATCACGAATAATCAACTCACAATCCCGATAAATACAATCAAGAGGTGTCCTACCCCTTAGAGGTGTCTCAACGAATAGAGGAGGGCTAAGACTATTTGTTTCCAAATCCAAGGCACACACAAATGATGCAACAATGAATGAATGTGATGCTCCAGAATCAAAGAGGACTTTAGTGAAGGATTTGAATAAAACAAATGTACCCCTCACAACAGAAGTCTCTGGAGCCTGAGAAGTGGATGATGGAATTGCTGAAGTGATGTTGTAAACTCACCCCTGGGTACCCTGACCTTGCACGAAACCTCCCCTCTGACTAGAACTTTGAGCAGGTGCGGAAGAACTCGCTCCCTTATCAACCCCGGAACTACTGCCTCTAAGTGCCCCTAAACTGCTGACCCAAATTACGCCCCGTTCCTGGTTGCTGCACGGAACCCGACTCACTGTGTACTCCCAAACCCTGAGGACAATTCCTCGTGAGATGATCTGTCTTCCCATAAACATAACAAGCCTTCTCGAGGTGTGGACACTGAGCATGAACGTGTCCAGGTTGATTACACTTATAGCAAACGGCTGGAGGTCTAAACGAGGCACCCCGAGTCCCCGAAGAAGTAGGCATCTTAAAGTTAGGTTGGTTAGAAGGTTGTTGAGACGGTTTCCTCTGCCTCTTCCGTCCCTGACTCCCAAAGCTTCCCGACGATGAACTCACACTCGCATTTGGTTGTGTCGGCTCCCAAGCCCTTGCATTTCGTTGAGCCTCCTTCGGAATTTCAATGCTCCTTGCACACTGCACAACTTCAGAGAGCTTCATCTTACGCTAAACTATCACCATTCTCGTCATGATATTGTGCAGTCCCTTATCAAACCGTCGACACTTCCTCTCCTCCGTCGCTACCAACTCCGGAGCGAAATGAGATAAAGATTGAAACTTCTGCACATACTCTAAAATAGTCATATTACTCTGCTCTAGCTTCTCAAATTGATCCCTCAGAATTTCACGTGAAGTTTTCAAAAAGTATTGATCCTCGAAGAGCACCTCAAATTCAGACCACGTCAAATTCTCAACATCCGGTTCATTTACTTGAGCCACGGTCCTTGTCGCCCTCCTCGTATCCTTCCTACTTTCCAACACAGATTCCCACCACTCGCCGGCTTCCCCGACTAGCTGAACGGCAACAATACCTACTCTAATGTTGTCCTCGGTGATATTGAGACCTCTAAAGAGTTTACGGATTTGAGCTGGCCAGTTGTCGGCTACCAAAGGGTTGCTACTAGTCCTATCAAACACCGGAGGGTTCCTACAGCTAAACTTCCTCATTACTACCATGGCACGATCCTCGACATTCTCCCTAGGTGCTTGGTTCAAAAGGTTTGCAGCTGGAAGTGCCGCGACGAGGTCCTTAGCAAACTGAGTCTGATTAGAAGGTACTCCTACACCTCGACTGGTCCTTGCCCCCAGATCCCCACCAGAGTTCTCCCCCTGTTGATTGACCTCATCCTCCGGTGGCACCCTACGGCCACGACCACCTCGATTTCCAACTGCACCCCATTTAACACGCGTCCTTAGAGACGTACTACTACATGATATAATAAAGGAAGACTGTTAACCACAACTATATAACTATGAGGTCAAAGCCCCAACTTCCCAACACGGGTCAATAACAACTCTACAACACTCTACGATATCGAAAATGCAATGCCAAGTAGTCACATGAATGGTAGTCACACAAGCATGCACAAGCTACGTTAGAAGGCGCGACATTTTAAACCCATGAGACAGAGCGTCTCCCCACGATCTCTAGGTGTTCTATACCTATGCTTTGATACCAAGTTGTCACGCACTCGATTTTCAACATAAATATAATTGATTTTCGTAAACAAAACCTTACAATAATCCGTACCATACCCCAACATAATATAGCAATTCCATTTCCATAATCTCGTTTCAAACATCCAATAGTTCCCAAATATTACATCTTTGGCTCCGAGGCCTAAATATAACATAAGTACTGAGTATCGAAAGAGTTAAGGATTACAATGTTCCATAATCAAAAGATTTACAGTTAAAGTTACAAATACATCTTCCAAAAGGGATTTACAAAGATGGATGAGTAACTCTCAAATGTTAGCTTCCAAAACATGGGTCACATCCAAGCACTCCAAGCATGCATGCTATTGCCTCGAGTCAGTAGCTGAAATTGATATAAGGCTTGAGCTACACTAGCCCAGTAGGAATTCTACACTAACATTATATGCAAATGAAATGAAAGGATGAACTCAAGATAGGTATTTGAACAATGATCTCAGAACAATCAACAATCATAAGCCAAAGAACTCCACGACGATTTAACAATCATAAGGCATCTCAAACTTAAAACCATTTCCATCTTTCACATGTCCAATATCCTTTCACTATATGTGTCATGAGCCAAAGCTTCTACCGGGCCAATTAAAGGATCCCGATACCCCTTGCTAGGCACCATACCCTTTGGTAGGTCTTGAATGTAATCAATACGAGCTTTTGCTCTTGTCGGGCCAATTAAGGAATCCCAATACCCCCTGCCAGGCACCCACCCGTTGATGGGTCCTGAATATTCTCATCATGTCAACAAGTGTCCAAGAATCTTTTACGTACTCACATTATGTGTCATTTCGTTTCAATTTGTGATTCAAGGGATATTCAAGTAGAAGTTCACCGAACAAGGGCAATGAAGCATAGATATCTCACGAAGTCAGCGGATACAATTAATCATCCTATAAGGTGATTTTGAGGTATTTAGAACAAGTTAGAAGTGAATGGGGGTCAAAACGATGAAGTTTGGAACAAAGGTGTGAAAATTGTCCATAAGCATCTAGTATCGATACATCCAAAATGGTCGTATCAATACAACAAGCGAACATAATGAGAAGCTACGATTTTGAATTGGTATCGATATGGCGAAAATCCCGTATCGATACGGATGCGTTTCGAGTAGATTTTCAGCAGATTTTTTTGGTTTCAATGCCATCAACAACTACAAAAACAACAAGCATGGATTCAAGGATAAGAAGCAGGTCTTTTACATATAATTAAAGGTAGAATCCCTACCTCGAAGTCGAAGCACGAGACCCACGAAATCTATGAGCCCTAGCTTTCCAAAAACCTTGGTTCGAACGAAATGTAGACACCTCTCAGACGGGGCATCACCATACAGTTGTATCATCACTGTGTTTGCTCGATTGGTTGCTGTAGACACCTCCCAAATGGGGCATCGCCACACAGTTGTATCATCACTGTGTTTGCTCGATTGGTTGCTCGCTTCATAAACCAAGATCGTGGATACCTCCATGGCTAGAGGTATCGCCACCACGATAGCGATTATCATCAAACAGAGTCGCCACCTAGTTTGTTAAAGCTAGGAAAGCAGATAGAGATTCTAGATACGAAAGCCAAAAGTAGAGTAAGGGGAAGGTGTTAGGCACCCTTTGCGCCTAGCCGTGAAGCTAGCCCATAATCATTCAACATAAGGCGTGTAGATGCTTTATCTAACTCATACACGTAGTCTGTTTACGCCTTAAGCGATTAATAAGATGAGCCAAGACAATAATTGAACATGCATCGAAAGCAAGAAACAAAACAAAACTGGCCAGCGGATCGATCACTCGGCCGGCGAATGGATGTCGCGGCCGAGGGATCACACTGGGTCAATGTACCGGCCGAGGCATCGAAGCCCCGGCTGGTGTTCTTCCTCACACCAGACAAAAAACTAACAGATGACCAGAAAGCTACGATTAACGACACAAAATATTAAATAAACCAAACCAGAGGCCGTTGGGCCTCACCACCTTGATCCCTCAGTTGCTTGATTGCTTCGGATCGATGGGGATCGACTGATTGATTGCTACTTGGACGAAGCCCTAGGGTTAGGGTTTGAACTCCGGGGTTGGATCGTCGGATTGATGGCCGCCTATGGAAGGTTGGGGCTTTTGTAGAGAGGGTTTTTGTGAGTATAGGGGCAGAGTATCGTGACTGATTTGAGGGCGTAGATCTATCAATTTCTGTGTCTTTCTTTTCGGATCCGAGGGTCTCTTTATATAGGCAAAGGGGTGACTCACTCGGTCCAATCAAATCACGGGGATGCAATTGCAATTGCATTGCAATACAAACTCTTCGTTGCAATCCCTGAACGTGGCCCGAACGCATCGGAGAGGCGATGGGATTGGATCAGACGACCGATAGAAGGTTCGAGAGTTTGGAAAAAGGCCGATCTGGCGGCCGAGCAAAGGATGTGGCGGCCAAAGAATGGATGTGGCGGCCGAGCCATTGATCTGGCGGCCGAGGTTTCGATCTCTCAGGGAGATTTTGCTAGCAACAGGTTGTTCGGGTGAGGAATGGATGTTAAGGCCGTGGAATCAATGTTGCGGCCGATCGATGGATTTTCCTAACACACTATGTTTCTGTCTGAAAGGCTATTTGGCTCTGGATTGGGTCCTTTAAGTGGCTCAGAGTTCGTACCATAAGTCCATGGGTTTCACAAGAAAGCAATCAGCAATCATCAAATCCGTATCATCATCGGGATGGTCCCAAGGTGGGAGTTGAAATAATCGTTAGGCCAAATTGGGGTGTCTACAGATGCCCCTCTTTGACTGAGCTCAGACGGATCGCGAGACATGTTTGAGTAAAAGTCAAAGCTGTAAAAGCAGCTCAATTTGGTCCAACCACTATTCCAAGGGTTTTTTTTTTTGTTCGGAAAAGGTTTTGTTATGGTCGGGCCGGGAGGTTGCCTACGTATTCCACAGGGGAAATTCAAACCAATCGTAGTTCGGAGGGGCAATAAAAAAGAAAAAGTTTGGAGGATTAGAGACAGAAGACGTACCTTCGGGCTTAAAAAGCCGTAGTGCAACGTACCTGGGTAGAGCCAGGGTTTTGGCGGAAAGTAGTTGAAGGAGCGCGGGCTGCGGGGAAGTTTTTTACGGAGAGTTACCTTTAGTATTTTGGGGTAGATCAATACACGGCAGGTGTGTTTGCTTTTCTTGATCATCCTTACTTTGACTGAGGGGAGCTCGGTAGAGTAGCCTATCCTTGCGAATGAGCTGGAAGGAATTGATGTAGTTGGGGCAGAATCCAAGCCATCTGCGGGGATGAATTGGATGCCAGTTTCGAGATAGGGGGTGGAACCCAAATCATCTTCTGGAGACGAGCTGGATGCCATTGTAGGAGGCGTAAGGGCCAGTAACCGGGGCCTAAAGTGCTGAGATGAAAGTACCGAGGCATGGAGCCGGTTGTGATAATGAGGTGAGAGCCTGAGGTTTTGGAGCTTTGAGCTTTGATCGGGCCGAAGCGCGGAGCTGGTTTTGATCATAAGGCGAGCGCTTAGGAGGTGGAACCGAAGCACGGAGCTGGTGTTGATAGTTCAAAAATCTTTGCCTTCCAGAGGTAAGAACTTGAAAGGTCAGAGCTTCGAGCTTTGACGTGGTTGAAGTAAAGCGAGAGTCTGAGGTGTTAGAGCTTTGAACCGAAGTGCGGAGCTGGCATTGATCAACAGTCTCGAGTGGTCAGGGAGGTTGAAGCATTGAGCTTGATGTGATTGAACCGAGGCATAGAGCCGGTTGTGTTCTGATGGTCTGTGCGCTGAGCTTTCTCATCATAAAGATTTGGCTTTGAGCCCAAGGATCGAGGTGCTGGACCGATCAATAAAACCGAGGCATAGAGCCGGTTGATTGCAAGATAGACCTGCGAGTGAGTGACAGATGCAAAGCATAGCATGTATGTATGATAGTGTTTGTTAGATGTGAACAGCTAAGGTGATAGTGATGATTATGCAGACTCGATGTGTTTGATGCAATATGTGCACGGGCCCGTGCGTGTGTGTTTGATATGGGCTTGGAGCCAGTTGAGCGAGCGTAGAGCTGCTGGTAATGAAGGCAAGCGTGGAGCTGCTATGATAATGGGCTTTGAGCCGTTGAACTTGATAATAGGCGGGGAGCCGCTGGGATGATAGGCTTAGAGCCGTTGAATAGCTTGAACACGGGCATTGAGCCGCTTGATTGATAGCTCGAAGCTGCTGGGTAATAGCTCGGAGCTATTGAGTGATAGCGAGTTTGAGCTTGGAATTGTGGAGGAGCCGTTTGAGTTTGTCGGCTTGGAGCCGCCGAGATGGAGCTTGAAGCAATGAGCATGGCGCTGCTGATAGTAAGCACAGGACTGCTGAGATCATGAGCTTGGGGCTTTGGTTGCAGAGATGCTGAATGACTGAAATAGTAGGCACGAGGCTGTTGAGGTAGTGAGCATGGAGCTTTTTGAGCGACTTGGGCACAGGGCTGCTGAGTATGAATAGAGAGCTGCTTAGAGCTTGTTGATAATGACTTGGCAGCAGCGAGTGCTACTGAGATGGTGAGGGTGAAGCTACGATTACAGAGATAGTGAGCTTGGAGCTTGAAGTAATGATCTCATGAGTGTAGTGCCGTTTATGGCTGTGATGGCTGGCGTAGAGCCTATGCTTGAGGTATCAAGGACCCTTGGATTTTGTGAGCAAGAGCTCAGTGATTGATAATCCTTGACGATCAAGTGACGAGTAATTATGAGCTTCCTGCTATGGAGAGAGCTTCGAAAAAGGTCCCAATGTGGCTTCAACACCAGTGTTTGATCATTCTTCGTGCTTGGGTATGCGCCCAAGGTTAATTTCCACATGCTCGAGATTGTCCTCAAGGCCAACATATTCTATATGCTTGGAGTCATCTCTAAGGCTAGATTCCATATGCTCGGGATCGCCTCCAAGGCTATATTTCACTTGCTTGGGATTGCCCCCAAGGCTAGATTCAGCCAATTTCCACTTGCTCAGGAATATCCTAAGACTAGACTGCATGTATTTGGTAACCCTTGCAAGGCCTTGATTGATACTTGATCTTCCTTAAGCTTGGGAATGCTCCCAAGGCTAGCTTCCTCACGCTCGAAATGATTCTGAGGCTAGACTGAATGCTTTTGGTGGACATTTGACAACCTATGCAAGGCTTTTGATTCATTCTGACGCTGGTGCTTGATACCATGCATGCTCAGGAATGCTCCCAAGGCTGGATTTGGTTATAAATTCTATTGGTTGCGGGCCCAGAATACCATGAATGCTTTGTTGGTGCCTGGATTCAAATCGATTGCCTTTGAAAGAGGAGATTTTGCAGAAGGATGCAGCAGCTGCAAGGTTGATTTATCGGGCGTGGGAACGCTAGGATTGATTCCACGTGCTTGGGGTGCCCCTAAGGCTAGTTTCCACATGCTTGGGATGCCTCCCAAGGCTGGTTCTGAGTATGCTCGGGATTCCCCCCGAGGCTAGTTCTTGACCATATTCCACTTTGACTTTGTTGACTTGTTGACCCAAAGTGCCATAAGGTTTGTTAAATGCTTCGGCTACTATGGCCTTCACAGATTTCTATCGTCTTTGCTGACGAGATGATCCTCATGCACGCCTAGGAGATTTCCTTCGCCTCCTAATTTCAACCTTGTTAAGTAGATTTCCAACTCCTCTTCTGACGGGGTGCCTTCCGGAGGCTGAATGCTTTCTGGAAGTTGACTACACAAACGCCTTCTAGAAGCCAACAACATAAACGCCTTTTGGAGGGCTTTATTAATACGGATGCCCTTTTTGGAGGATAGACGCCTTCTGAAGGGTCAAAGTGTGCAAGCTTTATACAGGTGCTTTTTCATGTTGGCTGTTCACTCAATGTATTAAGTGGAAGCCGCGGGATTGTTTCGCTGGCCTGGAAGTGGTGAGGCTGCTTAGCTTCAAGATGTGAGCTGGGGGTAGCTAAAGTAGGTGCTATACTGTTGAGATTAGACCTGCTGAGCGTGAGGCTGTTTGAGTGTAGAGTTGCTCGAAGTTCATGAAACCCGACATGGTCGTGAATATGACAAGGCATGTGCATGGTGCTACTGAGGAGCAAGTGTGGTGCTTCTGAGTTATGAAGGCAGAGCTGCTGACATGGAGATGAAAGCATGAAGCAAGGAGCTTTGGAGATGTAAAGTGCGAAGCCACTTTAATGTTGCTGATATGGTGCCAATTGTAGAGTTGGTTCAATACTAGTTACGAGGCTATCTTCCAGCTTCCTTAACTTGGCTTTGTCGGTCATAGACACCAAGCTTGGTATGGTCTGTACAAGGACCGAAATCCAGGAGAATCCTGCAATCCACGTTTGAATAGTTTAGAAAACAGTGATGGATAAGAAAACAACATGCAACAGGCTTAGAGTCGACCACGGGCCGAAGTCCTTTAATGACTGCCAGGGGCATGACCACCATACTTTGAGAACCCTAGTCCAAGTGTTGAACCACTTTGGGTGATATGGTTTGTAACTATGACACATATGCATATTTGAATTGAACTTTTGGAAAGAAATAGGAGCCCCCTGTTTAGGCAATGGATGCTTGATCCTAACTGTGTGTGATAATGACAACGTAATTGCCCCTAGCTTGGAAACATGCGATGTAAACAGCAATGAATGTGAGTGCAATGTTCCTCTTTTTGTTTGGCAGGGATTTCGGCATGCCCTTGACAGTGCTGTGTGACAGCATTTCCACAAAAGAGTTGAAGCGCTTCTCAGGCTGAGCTTTCTTCAAGTGTGTTGACAAGGAGGTAGACTTTGCAGTGCATCCCTTTGTTGCCCTTTATCCTTGTATAAAGAGGATGGCCATGATGCCTTGATGAACCTGCCTTGCTTGAGTATAAGAACACCTCATACTTGGGGTTAGCTCGTGCAACCAAGACAAGTACTTTCATTAAGCAGCCATAACGAAATACTAGGATGCAAAAGACAGGGTGAGAATGATATGCATGTGAATCTGCAATGCATTTTGGACATCTCAACTTTCGCACATTTAAGCTAATGCTTCTCTTTGATTTAGGGAAACAAATAATGACTTATTTATACTAGCCAGGCGTTTAAAAGACCGCAATGTCTTAGCGGCACTACTGAAAACATTGTTTGGTCAAGGGACCATATTGTTGTACTCTTCATGAAGTGAGAGACTCATCTTATCTCCTCGAAAGTTTGTAAAAGCAATTGTGCTTGTATTGCTGTGGTAAAAATGCTTAGGATAAAGCCATGTTTGAAAGTTTTTCCTCAAGGATTTTAAAGTCATATTATTCCATCCATGTTCCACACTCACGTCATTCAATCATCAAAGAACACAGAACTATTTTGCAAACCTATTCCCCTAGTCAATTAGGTAAGTTCGTTGCTTCGAGCCTGATTTGGTTGATTTGAGTTGGATCGATAAGCGCCTACTGAGACCCACATAAGAGGTTGAATACTTTTGAGAGAAGTGCATAAAGGGGAATGTAGCCATGCCCCTTGTAACTCTCCATGTTGTGTGATTTGTCAAGACGATGTGAATTCCAGGATCCTTGCCCTTCTAGTTAAGTCCAACATTGGTGATGCCCCTAGTGTCTAGGACCTTGCTACTAAGTCGTGTTCCCCAATTTGAGAGAACTTTGTTATGGACCATAATGTAGGCTTGGGGTTTTGGCTTAAGAAAGAAGTGGATATAAAGGCTCAAACCTAATTTCTACTCATGCTTGGGTTTTAAAAGCTAGCAGCCATCTTCAACTCTTGTTGTCTCTTGTCTCACTTTGTGTGAGAGAGTTGTTTTCTTCAAAAATGTCCTTTGTATGGATTGGAAGAAATGTTTCCTTCAAAATGCCCCTTGTATGACGGGGTGCTAATTCTTTCATTGATTTTTCTTTCTTCTCTCCTTGTGTTTTTTTGTTTGCCTTAACGTAGGGGATGGCTGCTTAGCAGGCTTTTCAAAGAAATTATCCAGAGGCTCAACATGGCTAGCAAGGGATAAGTGTTTGGATAGATGAAATGTATGCCTCTCTTCATTTTGAAACACACGACAGAGTGACAGAGGTCCTAACCAAGAGATTAGGGGCTTTGATGTTTAACTAAGTGGATTTTCTAAGATTGAGGACATAGTAGATGCATGGAGACATGGCTGATTTCTCGCTTTGTTCGTGCTCTAACTTTTGCCTAGACCGCCCTTGCGGGTTTTCAATCTAGCGAGCTCATTTTTTCCTCTTTTCTTTTTCCTCTCTTCTTTGTTTTTCATACTCTTCATCTTCAACAGCATGGTTTGCTTACAGGTGATCTCTGTGAGGGTGCAGAGATGTTTCAACTCCTTCTTAGCTCAACAGAAATGACGTGGGTCATGGCTTTGAAAAACTCATTTTGTGCTTTTGACAATTCGAGTGACTATGATGTGTTCCAAAAGATGTCATAAGATTACTTTAAAACCCTTGTGGATTGTTTTCAACATTTGACGTTATCATGAGTATTCTTATGGCAGCAAACTAGCATAGGAGAAAACATTTTCAAAATTGTGGCCGACCGAAAGGTGCCTACGTATCCCAATAGAGAATCAGGCCATTTGTAGTTCATGTCCGAGGAGATTTGAACTTAAGATTCACATTTCATGCTGAGTGTGACAATTGGCCAGAAACCATGATGAGCAAAATGATATCAACATGGGCCAAAATGGCGGCGAAAGTTAGCTAGGTAGGATTTCCACGAAAGGATTATTTTAAAATTTAAGCCAAGACGTGATGGGCATGGCTACCATTGCTCAAAACTTGGTTGGATTAAAACTTCAATTTTTTTTTTTTCAGCGATTGCCATCACGTCTGAGCTCAAACTCCAAGTCTAAGAGAAGGAGAAACATAATCATGCTCAAGTTGAGATATCCAAAACTAATTGTCCATGCGGCGCATTTTCTAATATGCAAACTGCCCTTAGTGGTGGTGCAACCAAATGACATGCGATGAACAAAGAAAGGAAATGAGAGGGATGGACTCCTCTTTTGGTTTGGCCCCTGCATAGTTAGAAAGAGACAATCAAAATGATATGTATATATATAGCACCACAGCTACTGACACAGGTTATGGATGAATCATGCATTGCAATTCGTTTGTATGCATGAGTTGATTGGATACTATAGATAGCCAGCCATTTTTGATATGGATGATTCTTAAGACTTGTTGCTGCCACTTAAGATCCCACTTCCAAGCCAATTCATATTATGAGACAAACCGAAAAGGTTGAGCATATGACTGTAACAGAAAGTAGACTCGGAGTTCATCGCTGTGCTAGCGGCTATTTGAATGTTTCACGAAATCTTATTATTCGAGGATTAGACTAGGCATTGCAAAGAGTTTTAGAAGTTCTTTCAATTCTTGGTTAGGGAAGATTTTTTCTCAAAATGTGATTGAGGTAATTGAAATCCACGTGATTATTTGCTAGCACATTGACAAACTCCTAAATCTTACCGGCTTGTTACTGTAAGCATGCTCAAAATTTTGAATTTTGAAAGATGGGTTGCTAGGCCGATTTGAAAATAGGAACCGAAGTCCTACACTTGTCATGCTGAATCATCCATGGAGAAATAAGTATTGCAAGTCCTATCCATAATATCATCCATAATCTGCTCTACTACTTTATACTCCCTCTTTCCTTTAGCCTTGCAAAGCAAAGATTGCTAGAGTAACCCCTAGTTCAATTGTCGGTGGGGTAGCCAGTGTTTGATTTCATTCTAGAAATCCATGCTTTGCGGTGCTTTAAGTAAAGCGGGAATGTTAAGTAAATGATGCTTCCAACTTGCCAAAAACATACCTTGCAGGCAATACTATGCCTTCGTGCTTAGCTATGAAGACTTAGAGTTAGGGCTATTGGTCCATGCCCCAACCCTTCTGCACAGAAAGAGATAATACAATATGGTACAAGGTGTGAGGAAGAACTTTGCACAAGTAAATGCAAGTAGGTTCCTGTCTTAGTTTGATAAGTTCTATGGCTTTCTAACACATGAAAGGTTTAGGTAGTCTCGGGGTGCTCCGTTGTCAAAGGGCACCAGTCCTTTCACCACAACCCATCATAGGCGGTGATTGGGTGATTCCACTTTTTGATATACCAAAAGGTACAAGTGACTGTGGAGTTTGCTGGAACCCCTAACATAGCCCATGTCATGCCGGGATATTAGGTGAACTCAACGAGGCTTGCCTGCTCGATGCATATGATACATGAATTAAATAAGGCATGTATTAGTCTTATGTTGAACTTTTTGGTTATGGCTCTCATATCCCCAGCAGAGTCGCCAGAAAACTGTAGACACCTCCCAGACGGGCACGATTGAGAACAAGCACTTCTGTGAGTGCCTTTGTAAAGACCCGTAATTTCTTAGATTTTATTTAAATGTTTTATAAGAAATATAAGGACGAGATTGATTTTTTTTTTAAATTGGAAGTTGGGGGTTAATGTGTTAAGTGTTGCATTTGAAGGGTGAGTGTGTGATAGTGCCTTATGTATATCTCAGGTGTGTGTGTGTGAGTGTGTAGGGAATAAAACTCCCATTTTCCTTACTCCCTCTCTCCCGTTCTCTTTTCTCTCTCTCGGCTCTCACTCCTCTCACTCACTCTCCCACAAATCACCTCAAACCCATAACACCCAACCTCAAATCCTTCCTCCCTTCGCATTGTGGAGCTTGCATCTCGTTGGTTTGAGCTCGGTGGAGGCAAAATCTTTCCGTTTCCAAGTTTTGGAGCTAAGGCTTGGAAAATCATTCGGTTGTGATCTTTGATCTTTGAGGTAGGAGGTTCTAACTATCGATATATGTTTATGATGTGTTTCTTGAAGCTTGATTTGTGCCTTGGATTGTTGTTGTTGTTGTTGTCGTCGTAGTTGCCCGAAAACCCGTCGTTGTCTGTCAGAAATCTGCTCGAAAATCCATCGTTATCGATAACGTTTTCATCGTTATCGATAACACTTGTCCAAAACCTAGAAAATTTCCATTGTTATCGATAACGTTCTCCTTTGTTATCGATAACGTTCCCAGAAAGCCATTGTTATCGATAACCATAGCCACTGTTATCAATACTCCCACGTCTGGAATCATTTTAATCCAATCGTTATCGATAACAAAGTTTTTGTTATCGATAACGTTACGTTTCTGACCACTTTCAGGCCAGTGTTATCAATAACCTTCTTCCATGTTATCAATAACGTTTTGCCTCTGGACCGTTTTGCTTGTGTTGACTCCTACTTCATTATTTTGGGTTCCGATCATTTCTAAACCATCCTAAACATCTCCCGAGTGACTCCTCTTTGATTGTCCTTATCTTAAAGCCTTCATTGAACGTTACTATAACTTTAATGCTCGTTTGATTACGATTTCATAAAATCATCTTTACGCATCAAAGTTTGGTTTGAACGTTTAAACGAGATGGAAAGTGGATTTTGAAAACTTTACGAATACGACGAGAACATTCAGGACTCATCGACGGGTGAGTGCCTGGCAGAGGACATCGGGGTCCTTTAATTGGCCCGGCAAGAGCTATATGCTCGTAATTGATATTTCAGGACCTCCCGATGGGTAAGGTGCCTGGCAGAGGACATCGGGGTCCTTTAATTGGCCCGGCAGGAGCTTCGGCTCATGACACTTGAACGAGACACGTTTTGATATTTGGTGAATTTCAGAAATCGTTTATTAAAGCATGTGATTGGTTTTAGAAAAGAAGTGAAAAATTGGTTTGCTCTTGTCGATCCGTCATTGATTCTTGATACAGTCGTTCATTTATTCATCTTTTCTACATGTCATTCGCATACATTGTTAGATTAGAGTTTTCTACTGGGCTAGTGTAGCTCAGACCTTCCTTCATTTTCAGGTACTAACCCGGGGCAGTAGCAGCATACTTGTGTGCTTGGATGTGGACGATATTTTGAAAGCTAACTTGAAGGGTTATTTGGCCATCTTTGTCTAATATTTTTGGGAAAGATGTATTTGTAACCCAATTGTAAATCTTTTGACTTAAGAAATGATTGTAAATGCTTAACTCTCTTCCATATTTGATAATTATGGTATTTCGGGCCTCGAAGCCAAAGTTGTAATATTTTGGAGACCCTTAGAAGTTTGGAATGAAATGATGGGTATGGAAATGCTATATTATTTTGGGAATCATTTGGAATATTGTGAGTTTTGATTTATAAAAATCCTTTATATCTATGTTGAAAATCGAGGGTGTGACAACTTGGTATCAGAGCATAGGTCTAGAACACTTAGAGACCGTGGGGAGACATTTCGTCTCATGGGTTCAAAATGTCACGCCTTCTAACATAACTTGTGCATGCTTGTGTGACTAACATTTACGTGATTACTTGGCATTGCATTTCCATTATCGTAGAGTGGTGTGGAGTTGTTAACCCATGTTGAGAAGTTAGGGGTGTAGACCTCGTAATCATACTGTTGTGGTTAATAGTCTTTCTTTCTTATATCGTGTAGTAAGATGCCTCCGAAGACGCGTGGTAGACGAAGTGGGGTTGGGACCCGGGGAGGTCGAGGCCGTGGTCGTGGCCGTGGAGTACCTCCTGAGGATGAGGTTAGTCAGCACGGGGAGAACCTTGGTGGGAATCCGGGGGCTGGGGCCGGTCGAGGTGCAAGAGTACCTCCAAGTCAAACTCAATTCGCTAGGGATCTCGTTGCGGCCCTTACAGCTGCAAATCTTTTGAATCAAGCTCCTAGGGAGAATGTCGAGGATCGCGCCATGGTAGCAATGAGGGAGTTTAGCCGTAGAAACCCTCCGGTGTTCGATGGGACTAGTACGGACCCTTTGGTAGCCGATCATTGGTTGACTCAAATTCGTAAGCTCTTTCGAGCTCTCAACATCACCGAGGATAACATTCGAGTGGGTATTGTGGCTGTTCAATTAGTTGGGGAGGCCGGCGAATGGTGGGAGTCTGTCCTAGAGATTAGGAAGGATGCTAGAAGAGCGGCAAGGACCGCAGCTCAAGTGGATGAACCGGATGTTGAGAATTTGACATGGGCCGAGTTTGAAGCGCTCTTTGAGGAGCAGTACTTTCCGGAGACTTCTCGTGATAACTTGAGGGAACAATTTGAGAAATTGGAACAAGGTAATATGACCATTTCGGAATACGTACAGAAGTTTCAATCCTTGTCTCGCTTTGCCCCAGAGTTGGTGGCCACGGAGGAGAGGAGGTGTAGGCGGTTTGAAAAGGGTTTGCACAGCACTGTGAGGAGGATGGTGATGGTCCAACGTAGGACAAAGTTTTCTGAAGTTGTGGAGTGTGCAAGGAGTATTGAGATTCCGAAGGATGCTCAAAGGAATGCAAGAGCGTGGGAACCAAGGCAAACAGTGGGGAGTGTTAGTTCATTTTCAGGTAGTTTTGGGAGTCAGGGGCGAAAGAGGCAAAGGGAACCATCTCAGCAACCGTCTCATCAATCTGGCTTTAAGGTGCCTTCTTCTTCGGGAAATCAGGGTGCTTTGTCTAGACCACCGACTGTATGCTACAAGTGCAATCAACCCGGGCACATTCGTACTCAGTGTCCACAGCTTCATAAGGCATGCTTCAATTGCGGTAAGGCCGATCATCTTGCTTGGAGTTGCCCTCAAGGGGCGGGGGCACGTAGTGAGTCAGGCTCGGTGCAGCAGCCGGGTGCAGGACGTGGTGTTGGCCAGCTGTCTTTCAGGGGTTCTCAGAGGCAGCAGCCTCACTTTCGCCAGACCACATCAGTTCAGAGTTCTGAGGGTGACCGAGGAGCGAGTTCGTCCGCACCTTCTCAAGGTTCTGGTCAGAGGGGAGGCTTTGTGGGTTAAGGTACCCAGGGGCGTGTTTTCAACATCAACACCAATGCTTCACCTTATGTTTCTCAGGCTCCAGAGACATCGGTTGTAAGGGGTACTTTTCTTCTATTCAACTCTATTGCTAAAGTACTCTTCGATTCTGGAGCATCGCATTCTTTCATTGCTGCGTCATTTGTATGTGCATTGGAATTGGACACCGAGAATCTTGATACGCCGTTGTTTGTCGAGACACCGTTAGGAGGAAAGTCGCCTTTGAGTCGTATTTGTAAGGATTGTGAGCTTGTTATCCGTGACCATCGTTTCATCTTCGACTTTATCGTGCTGGATATGTTGGGGTTTGACCTCATTCTTGGAATGGATTGGTTGTCTACGAATCATGCCACGATCGATTGTTTCAAGCGTCGTGTTCGCATATGTCCGCCTGAGGGTGTTTGTTTTGAATTCCATGGGGAGCGTCGAGAACCGTTAGCACCGTATCTATGTGGGTCCCAGGAAAGAGAGTCGGTTTACTTTATGTTGGCGAGTTTGACGTTAGATGAGGATTTGTCTACACGTGGGGAGTTACCCTTAGTAGTTCGCGAGTTTCCCGATGTGTTTCCGGAAGAGTTACCTAGTTTGCCCCCAGAGAGAGAAATCGAATTCACGATAGACTTACTTTCAGGCACCACTCCTATATCGATTCCTCCTTATCGTTTTGCACCCGCCGAGCTTAGAGAGTTGAAAGTTCAATTGCAGGAGTTAGAAGACTTGGGATTTATTCGTCCTAGTACATCACCGTGGGGAGCACCGGCTTTGTTTGCTCAGAAGAAGGATGGTTCACTCCGTTTATGTATCGATTACCGTAAGCTCAACCGTGTGACCATTAAGAATAAGTATCCTATGCCTAGAATCGACGACTTGTTTGATCAACTCCGAGGTGCGACTTGCTTTTCTAAAATCGACTTGAGATCCGGTTATCACCAATTAAGGGTTCGTAGAGAGGACATTCCTAAAACCGCTTTCCGCACTCGTTATGGTCATTATGAATTCGTTGTGATGCCATTCGGTTTGACGAATGCTCCGGCTACTTTCATGGATCTTATGAATCGTATCTTTCGTGCTTACCTCGATCACTTCGTAGTTGTATTCGTCGACGACATTCTCATTTATTCATCTACGGAGGAGGAACACCGTACTCATCTTACCATCGTTCTTGAACTCTTGAGAGAACATCGTTTGTACGCCAAGCTTGGTAAGTGTGAGTTTTGGTTACCCAAGGTCAAATTTCTAGGTCACGTGGTTTCGAAAGGAGGTGTGTCCGTCGATCCGGGAAAGATAGAATCCGTTATGAACTGGCAGCGACCGAAGAACGTGTTTGAGATTCGAAGCTTTTTGGGGTTGGCCGGATACTACCGTCGTTTTGTTCTAGAATTCTATCGTTTAGCGGCACCGATGACTCGATTTAAGCGTAAGGGGGCACGATTCGGGTGGAGTGATTCGTGTGAGGCAGCTTTTGAGGAATTGAAGAGGCGATTGACTACCGCACCGGTTTTGATTGTGCCCGAACGTGGAGTTGGTTACTCCGTATTTTGCGATGCATCTAAGGAAGGGTTGGGGTGCGTATTGATGCAAGCGGGACGAGTAGTGGCATATGGATCGAGACAATTGAAAACTCACGAGCGAAACTATCCGACTCATGACTTAGAACTCGCGGCCGTCGTTTTTGCTTTGAAAAGTTGGCGTCATTACCTCTACGGTGAGAAATTTGAAGTCTTTTCCGATCACAAGAGCTTAAAGTACCTTTTTTCGCAAAGGGAACTTAACTTGCGACAACGTCGTTGGATGGAACACTTAGAAGATTATGACTTCGAATTGCATTATCATCCGGGGAAGGCGAATGTCGTGGCGGATGCGTTGAGTAGAAAACCGATACACTTAGCAAGCCTAGTCATACGTGAGTGGAAGATGGTGAACGATTTAGGCCATTATGCTTCGCACTTTGAGGAGGTTCAAGAAGGAGTTACATTGTGCAACCTCACTATTCAATCGACCTTATCGGCACGAGTTGTAGAAGCTCAACAACATGATGGAGAAGCAGAGGAACTTCGTACCAAATTCCTTAGCAGAAATGCTCGGGAAGGGTGGATGATTCACGCCGACCAAAGTTTACGTTATCAAGGGAAGTTGTTCGTACCCGTTTCGTGTCGGGAAGAAATCCTACGAGAGTTTCATCACTCACCGTTAGCCGTCCATCCGGGAGGAACAAAGATGTATCATGACTTGCGTAGGCAATTTTGGTGGCCAGGAATGAAGAGAGATGTGGTGATCTTTGTGTCCAAGTGTTTGACGTGTCAACAAGTGAAAGCCGAACATCAACGACCCGCGGGAGAACTACAACCGTTACCGGTGGCCGAGTGGAAATGGGAGAATGTGACGATGGACTTTGTTACGGGTTTGCCGAGATCGCCGAGGGGACATGATGCCATTTGGGTTATTGTGGACCGTTTTACCAAGACCGCTCACTTCCTACCTATCCATACTACTGATTCCGTGGAAACGCTTGGCCGTTTGTATGTTCGAGAGATCATTCGACTTCATGGGATTCCCATATCTATCGTGTCTGACCGCGATCCGAGATTCACCGCACGTTTTTGGCAAAGTTTGCAAGCCGCTTTGGGCACGAATCTCTTGTTTAGCATTGCTTATCACCCACAGACCGATGGTCAATCCGAGCGAACGATTCAGACTTTGGAGGATATGCTTCGGGCTTGCGTTATGGATTTCCGGGGTAGTTGGGAGGAACATTTGCCGTTGGTAGAGTTCGCATACAACAATAGTTATCAATCGAGTATCGAGATGGCGCCGTATGAAGCCTTGTATGGGAGACCGTGTCGATCACCCGTATGTTGGACCGAATTGGGAGAGGCGACGTTAGTGGGGCCGGATATGATTAGAGAAACCACCGAGAGTATGAGATCGATTCGTCAACGACTCTTAGAGGCTCAAGAGAGAACAACCAAACAAGTCAAGACAATTCGCCGAAGGTTGCTAACCGCTCAAAGCCGACAAAAGAGCTATGCCGATCGTCGTCGTCGTCCGTTATCATTTGAGGTGGGAGATCATGTGTTTCTTAAAGTATCGCCACGTCGAGGCTTGTCACGTTTTGGGAAGAAAGGAAAGCTTTCACCGCGTTATATCGGTCCGTTCGACATTATTGAGAAAATTGGGGAGGTTGCGTACCGTTTAGCTTTGCCGCCGAGATTATCAAATGTGCACGACGTGTTTCATGTATCTATGTTACGGAAGTACGAACCGGATCCGTCGCACGTAATAGAATGGTCCGAACTCGAATTGGAAGCCGATGCATCTTACGAGGAAGAACCGATACGTATCCTGGATACGCGTGATCAAGTGTTGAGGGGTAAAACGATACCCTTGGTGCGAGTATTGTGGAGTAGTCAAGGTAGCGAGGAATCGACATGGGAACGAGAGGACGAGGTTAGGAAGAAATATCCGCACCTATTTCCAGAATGAACCTATGTGAGTGTTTAAATATCGAAATGTCGTATTACGTGACTTGTTGCATGATATTGAGGAACATGATAGTTGCATGCATTCATAATGCACTTGTTGGTTTACATGACGTGGTTATTTAAATTTCGAGGACGAAATTTTCTTTAAGGAGGGTAGGGTGTAAAGACCCGTAATTTCTTAGATTTTATTTAAATGTTTTATAAGAAATATAAGGACGAGATTGATTTTTTTTTTAAATTGGAAGTTGGGGGTTAATGTGTTAAGTGTTGCATTTGAAGGGTGAGTGTGTGATAGTGCCTTATGTATATGTCAGGTGTGTGTGTGTGAGTGTGTAGGGAATAAAACTCCCATTTTCCTTACTCCCTCTCTCCCGTTCTCTTTTCTCTCTCTCGGCTCTCACTCCCTCTCACTCACTCTCCCACAAATCACCTCAAACCCATAACACCCAACCTCAAATCCTTCCTCCCTTCGCATTGTGGAGCTTGCATCTCGTTGGTTTGAGCTCGGTGGAGGCAAAATCTTTCCGTTTCCAAGTTTTGGAGCTAAGGCTTGGAAAATCATTCGGTTGTGATCTTTGATCTTTGAGGTAGGAGGTTCTAACTATCGATATATGTTTATGATGTGTTTCCTGAGCTTGATTTGTGACTTGGATTGTTGTTGTTGTTGTTGTCGTCGTAGTTGCCCGAAAACCCGTCGTTGTCTGTCAGAAATCTGCTCGAAAATCCATCGTTATCGATAACGTTTTCATCGTTATCGATAACACTTGTCCAAAACCTAGAAAATTTCCATTGTTATCGATAACGTTCTCCTTTGTTATCGATAACGTTCCCAGAAAGCCATTGTTATCGATAACCATAGCCACTGTTATCAATACTCCCACGTCTGGAATCATTTTAATCCAATCGTTATCGATAACAAAGTTTTTGTTATCGATAACGTTACGTTTCTGACCACTTTCAGGCCAGTGTTATCAATAACCTTCTTCCATGTTATCAATAACGTTTTGCCTCTGGACAGTTTTGCTTGTGTTGACTCCTACTTCATTATTTTGGGTTCCGATCATTTCTAAACCATCCTAAACATCTCCCGAGTGACTCCTCTTTGATTGTCCTTATCTTAAAGCCTTCATTGAACGTTACTATAACTTTAATGCTCGTTTGATTACGATTTCATAAAATCATCTTTACGCATCAAAGTTTGGTTTGAACGTTTAAACGAGATGGAAAGTGGATTTTGAAAACTTTACGAATACGACGAGAACATTCAGGACTCATCGACGGGTGAGTGCCTGGCAGAGGACATCGGGGTCCTTTAATTGGCCCGGCAGGAGCTATATGCTCGTAATTGATATTTCAGGACCTCCCGATGGGTAAGGTGCCTGGCAGAGGACATCGGGGTCCTTTAATTGGCCCGGCAGGAGCTTCGGCTCATGACACTTGAACGAGACACGTTTTGATATTTGGTGAATTTCAGAAATCGTTTATTAAAGCATGTGATTGGTTTTAGAAAAGAAGTGAAAAATTGGTTTGCTCTTGTCGATCCGTCATTGATTCTTGATACAGTCGTTCATTTATTCATCTTTTCTACATGTCATTCGCATACATTGTTAGATTAGAGTTTTCTACTGGGCTAGTGTAGCTCAGACCTTCCTTCATTTTCAGGTACTAACCAGGGGCAGTAGCAGCATACTTGTGTGCTTGGATGTGGACAGTATTTTGAAAGCTAACTTGAAGGGTTATTTGGCCATCTTTGTCTAATATTTTTGGGAAAGATGTATTTGTAACCCAATTGTAAATCTTTTGACTTAAGAAATGATTGTAAATGCTTAACTCTCTTCCATATTTGATAATTATGGTATTTCGGGCCTCGAAGCCAAAGTTGTAATATTTTGGAGACCCTTAGAAGTTTGGAATGAAATGATGGGTATGGAAATGCTATATTATTTTGGGAATCATTTGGAATATTGTGAGTTTTGATTTATAAAAATCCTTTATATCTATGTTGAAAATCGAGGGTGTGACAGTTGCTGTAGACATCTCCCAGACGGGGCATCGCCATACAGTTGTATCATCACTGTGTTTGCTCGATTGGTTGCTCGCTTCATAAACCAAGATCGTGGATACCTCCATGACTAGAGGTATCGCCACACGATAGCGGTTATCATCAAAACAGAGTTGCCACCTAGTTTGTTAAAGCTAGGAAAATAGATAGAGATTCTGGATACGGAAGCCAAAAGTACAGTAAGGGAAAGGTGTTAGGCACCCCTTTCTGCCCAGCCGTGAAGCTAGCCCATAATCATTCAACATAAGACATGTAGATGCTTTATCTAACTCATACACGTAGTCTGTTTTTACGCCTTAAACAGTTAATAAGATGAGCCAAGACAATAATTGAACATGCATCGAAAGCAAGAAACAAAACAAAGCGTACGGCCGGTCGATCACTTTCGGCGGCGAATGGATGTCGCGGAGGATCACACTGTCAATGTACCGGCCGAGGCATCAAAGCCCGGGTGGTGTTCTTCCTCACACCAGGCAGAAAAGTTAACAGATGACCAGAAAGCTACGATTAACGACACAAAATATTAAATAAACCAAACCAGAGGCCGTTGGGCCTCACCACCTTGATCCCTCGGTTGCTTGATTGCTTTGGATCGATGGAGATTGACTGATTGATTGCTCCTTGAATGAAACCCTAGGGTTAGGGTTTGAACTCCGAGGTTGGATCGTCGGATTGATGGCCGCCTATGGAAGGTTGGGGCTTTTGTAGAGAGGTTTTGAGAGTGTATGTTGGCAGAGTTTCGTGGCTTGAGGGTAGGTCTATCAATTTCTGTGTCTTTCTTTTCGAATCCGAAGGTCTCTTTATATAGGCAAAGGGATGACTCACTCGGTCCAATTAAATAACGGGGATGCAATTGCAATTGCATTGCAATACAAACTCTTCGTTGCAATCCCTGAACGTGGCCCGAACGCATCGGAGAGGCGGTGGGATTGGATCAGACGACCGACAGGAGGTTCGAGAGTTTGGAAAAAGGCCGATCTGGCGGCCAAGCAAAGGATGTGGCGGCCGAAGAATGGATGTGGCGGCCGAGGTTTCGATCTCTCAAGGAGATTTTGCTAGCAACAGGTTGCTCGGGTGAGGAATGGATGTTAAGGCCGTGGAATCAATGTTGCGTCCAATTGATGGATTTTCCTAACACACTATGTTTCTGTCTGAAAGGCTATTTGGCTCTGGATTGGGTCCTCTAAGTGGCTCAGAGTTCGTGCCATAAGTCCATGGGTTTCACAAGAAAGCAATCAGCAATCATCAAATCCGTATCATCATCGGGATGGTCCCAAGGTGGGAGTTGAAATAATCGTTAGGCCAAATTGGGGTATCTACATGAAATACTCCACACCGAGTCTCAACTGACGAAGAGCAAGCTCAAAACTTCGAATAGAATGCGGAATGGAGGTTGATTGGTATGGATTTTGACTGATTTGGGTGAAATTTTGGAGAGAGAGAGAGAGAGAGAGAGCCGAGAGAGGAACATGAGAGGGGGTGGAGGAGAAAATAATTCTTTACTCCCTTACCCTCCTATATATACTAGCCCAAAATTATATTACACTAGCACCCTTCCACAATCAACTATATCACTTTAGCCCCAAATCACATAAATACCACAATTTTACTTTCTTTCCCAATAATCATGCTTTTATAAAATATTAACATTTGATAAAATAAATACGGATCTCTACACCACTTGGATCCTATGGGTCACATATCGGCAATCTCCCATCACTACTAATAATTGAACCTAAGTACTTAAAATAATCACTCTTAGGTATCTCCTGATCTTGGATCATTACTCTTTATTCATGCGCACTGGTGGTACCACCAAACTTGCACACCATATACTCAGTTTTACTCCTACTTATTTGAAAGCCTTTTGACTTTAATGCTTCCCTCCAAATTTCTAGTTTTGTATTAACACCTCTAGCAGTTTCATCCACGATGACATTGTCATCTGCAAACATCATACACACCATGGGATATCCTCCTGAAAGTTTCTAGTCAATTCATCCATAACTAAGGCGAAGAGGTACGGGCTTAAGGCTGACCCTTGGTGCAATCCTATAGTGATTGGAAATTCACTCGTTTCCCCTACTGGTGATCGAATGTAGTGACGACACCCTCATACATGTCTCTAATGAACTCGATATACCCTTTGGTCACACCTTTTCTCTCTAGAACCCACCATATGATGTCTCTAGGCACCCTATCATATGCCTTTTCTAAATCTATGAAAACCATATGGAGATCCTTTTTCTTTGCTCTGTGTTTTTCTACCATTCTCTTTAATAGGTAGATAGCTTCCATGGTTAATCTTCAAGGCATAAACCCGAGTTGTTTCTCTGACACTATAGTCACCATCCTCAAGCGATGCTCAATAACTCTTTCCCACAATATCATCGTATGACTCATCAATTTAATACCTCATAGTTGTTGCAACTTTGAATATCCCCTTTATTCTTATAGATAGGTACTAGAGTGCTCCTTCTCCATTCGTCGGGCATCTTCCTAGTCATAATAATCTTGTTAAACAACTTCGTCAACCAAGTTGCTCCCAGGTCACCTAGACTTTTCCACACTTCAATAGGGATACCATCTGGTCCTAAGGCCTTACCCCGATTTCATCCTCTTCAAAGCTTTAACCACTTCGAACTTTTGTATTCTCTGATAAAATTCATATTCTATATTCTCGCCAGGTACATACACTTCCTCCCCACCAAAGCCTCATTCAAGTTTCTCATTTAACAACTTCTCAAAATATGACTTCCATCTATCCTTGATCGCCTCATCTTTCACCAACACCTCCGAATCAATACCTTTCATACACTTAACTTGAGAAACATCTCTAGCTCTCTTTTCCCGTGACTTAGCAAGTTTATAAATAATATTTTTTCCATCTTTACTATCGAGTCTAGTGTAGAAACTCTCATAGGCTTTCAAATTAGTATCCCTAACGGCTTTCTTAGCTTCTTTGCTAGCTTGCTTACAACCCTTAAAAGTTTCTGCATTCCGGTCCTTTTGCCACTTTTTAAAGCACTCCTTCTTGGCTTTTACCAAGGTTAGAACCTCGTCATTCCACCACCATAACTCCTTAGAAATCGGACCTTTTCCCTTCGACTCCCCAAGAACTTCTTTCAATATTCTTCTAATACCGTCAGCTATGGTATTCCACATAGTGTCACTATTGCCTTCCACTCCCCACCGTGCTTCTTGAGACATTCTTTCCTTAAAAACCTCTAGTTTCTCCCCTCTTAGGCCCCACCATTTAGTTCGTGGGCATCTAGTTTCCTTTCTCCTTCTAATATTCCCCTTGAGACAAATATCTAACACCAAAAGTCTATGTTGTGCCACTAGAGAATCTCCGGGGATAAGCTTACAATCCTTACATGTCAAGTGGTCTGCACCTCTAGCAAGAAAATAGTCGATTTGGCTTCTATTAGCTCCACTCTTAAAGGTAAGTGAATGCTTTTCTTGCTTCCTAGAGAGAGTATTCCCCACTATAAAGTCAAAAGCTACTGCAAAATCTAAAATCCTCTGACCACCTTCGTTAAGGTCACCAAATCCAAAGCCACCATCCACCTTCTCATACCCTTGCTTATGCACTCCCACATTACCATTGAAATCGCCTCCTATAAATAGCTTCACCCCAAAAGGAATCTCTTGAACCACGTCATCCATCTGCTCCCAGAATTGCTCTTGAGTAAGATCATCCAAGCCTACTTGGGGTGCGTAAGCACTAATATTATTAACTATGCTTCCTTTAGTCACAAGCTTAACTAAAATAATCCGATCTCCTTTCCTCGTGACTGTAACTACCGAATCTTTCAGGTGTACGTTTATCTACTACGATACCTACCCCATTTCTTTGTCTATCCTTACCCGTATAGCAAAGCTTATAACCTGTGTCCTCTATCTCCCTAGCTTTATCCCCGGCCCACTTAGTCTCCTGAAGGCAAGCTATACTAATCCTCCTCCTAAGCATGGTGTCAACTAGCTCCCTAGTCTTACCTGTTAATGACCCTATATTCCAAGTTGGAAATGAATCCTATAATCCTGGGTTAGCTTCTTTACCCGCGCTCGTCCAGGCACGCGTGAGAACCCTTGCTCACTTATCACCACACCCGAGCGCCGGTGTAGCACCCCTTGCTCATTTTTCGAAGCACCCGAAGGCAGGCACAATGTGTTGCTTTAAGGGAATGCCTTAACATGTCTCGTTTTCATATTTGGATTCATGTCATAAAGATCTGACGGGCTTTTTACGTGCTGGCTGTCAGCTACCTAACGCACAGCAACCCTCCTTTATCCCTGGCTTGGGACCGGCCGGTAACTAAAGATAAGGCTCTAAGCACAAACCAGGCGGAGTTACACAGTACATACACGTACCAAAAAAAAAAATTCCATCAAACACATATATCCATTACTACATAGCCAAATAGAAAATTTGATCAAATAAAAGAAACATAAGAAGCAAGTCTCTACAACTAAGAGTACCACACTTTCAACATATAAACTAGGCAACAAATTTTTATAGCAATCAGTTCTTTCCATAGTATCAACTGCCTCTTTAACTTCAAATTGCAATATCACAGTTCCATAGTTTACTAAAATGTCTATTCGGGCAACCAATTCTAGCTCCAAAATAGGACCCACATCATCAACAACACAATTGTCGATCGTTTTATTAGTGTTCAATTTACTATAATTAGTTTCTTCCAAAGAAACGCCACTTGCCTTTTAATGTCCGAGTAAGAAATTGCAATTCAATTGTTCAACAAAATGTCGCAACACTCTTGTTCCCCACCCTTGATAGTTCATGACTGCCCTTATTCTGATCAAAATAGGCCAATTTAACGAGGAGTTTTATGTCCTCAATCCATAACCCATTTGTTATGGAAATGGCTACCTCCGCTGACACCACGCAATCATACCGAACGAATCCAAAGATACCACCTGTAACCTTACTTCTTTTTCCAGGAATATAGACATCCTTCACTACCCCAATTTTGTTGAAAAGGCTCCTTACCCATCTTGTACTTACGTCCTCTTGAAATTGTCCACAAACAAAGTCACTAATCGATTACTTAAAACCCCCTCGCCCCTGTTTCTTATGCTTATCAAGGACAGGAATCCACCCCCCATGTTTCTATCAAGATCCCTCACAGCCATGAACACTAGAAACTTATACCATTAATAACAAACAAGAACACCTCCTACCTATCAGTCCACTACAAGAGAAAATGCTATTTTCGTCGACCTATTTGCGTCGGCAAGGAATGCCGTCTCAAAAAGCTATTAATTGCGTCAGCATCAAACCCCGTCTCAAAAGTTATCCTTTTACGTCCGCCGCATCTCCGTCGCAAATATCTGGTGGCAAATGCGTTTTCTTTTGCGTCTGCATAGTGCGCCCCGATGTTAATAGTAACTTTTTTAGCCAAAAAGGAAGTATGATAGACTAGATTTGGCAGGGCACGAAAAGTTCTATTTCTGCCGCCCCAAATCCCAAATCGTTTCACGCCCTATTACCAATTCCTTTCCCTCATATCTCTCTCTCTCTCTCTCTCTCTCTCTCTCCCGCAAATCGACGAGCACCGCCAATGCCGTTTGACTTCCATTTCACCTTTCAGGCCCTCCTGTTACTCGACATTCACCACAACATGGGTAAGTCGATCTCTATGTTTATATGCTGTCCCAATTTCTCATCCTTAAACAAATTAGGTTTGCTGCCGTAACTCTCTCTCTCTCTTTGTGCTAAACAGAGTACGATCGTTCTTTTGCCCTAACTTTTTGCTCCTGAGGTTCAAAGAAGCCATCATATGCTAATCGAAGACAACGTACGAGAGCACCAAAACGACGACCACGGCCATAGGGGTTTCCGACGAGATTCCACCAAGCAATCCTCAGCTCTCCCAAAAATCCTTTCCAGAAACACCACGCCTTTGCTACTACCACGTGATTCCACCATTGGTATGCTCAAATGGGACCTTTATTCTGCTCGTTAATTTCCTATCTCTCACCAGTTGTATGGTTGTGTGTATTTTGAATCCTTATTGCTATTTATCACATGCATGCTACTATTATTTGGAACCCAGCTCCGTTGGGAGTGATTTCAGTAGGACCTTGAGGAGCCCCCAAAAGAACCCAAAGAGATCCTCATATATATTCTTTGAGAAATTTTCAACAGAGGAGTATTAAACTTTTGTTATTGAGATTGAAGAAGCCACTTAGAAATAGAAAAAGGAAAAATCTCAACATACAGTGGGGTCATTTGAGTTTAAAAGAAGTTAACGTTTGTTGAATAGGACATAAATATTCTAATAAACCGTAATGAAAGAAGAAAAACAGTTTGGTATCAAAAGAAGCAAAATATAGAACTAGGCTTAGAGTTTATGTTCCTTATAGAAACAAAAACCTAGGGTGAAGTGTATAGTCTCAAAAAGAAGGGAACTTCAGTATTAGTAACAAATTATGGTACTGGTGTGTTTTTTTCTTGGAAATTAGGTTTGCCTTGCACCCTTGTGTCTATGTAATCAATGACCATTTGCACTGACAAAATTCTAACTTTGTTGTATCAAGACAAGGTAGTGTGGATAGGCGGCCATAGCTAAGAGAAAGGCTAGTAAACGACTTTGCACAATGGCTGATGGCTGAGGCAATACAAATTAGTTTATCTGAGGTCATACAGGATCCAACACCATGACCACTAGAACACACATCTCATATGACACGACCATCTCAAGCAACGCAACCATCTTAAGCTCCAAATCTGTCTCAGCCAACACCACCAGCGTCAAATGAAATGGGTACGTAATATCTTTTTAGAATGGAAGCACATAATAGGCTTTATTTTTTTTCGTTCTTTAACATACCGAAAGTGAATGACATGGAAATCACTATGGTCTCTTCTAATTTCAGACTTTTTGTTATCAGTGATGTTTATGTTTTCACTCACTATGGTCTCTTCTAATTTCAGACTTTTTGTGGCCAGGGATGTTTATGTTTTCACTGGCTCAATATGCTTTCTTATAGATAAATTCTCATGTATTTAGTTCAATATTATGGTCCTAATGTAATGCATGCACATCAGCACCTGCTAATCATTGGCTCAAAAATTTATCAAATTCAAGAATAAGACAATAAGACACACAATTGATGAATTGACTGCTCATCCTGTTTTGCCGAGATACCATCTCTTTTTATTGCTTTGACATATGATCTCTTCCTTATCCTTATTCGTGGTGGAACAGTTGACTTCTTTTTAAGCTACTTCATCAGCTTTGCGCAAACTCCTAGAGACGGTTGTACTTGGGAGTCTTGTTCCTGGTTTATTGGAAAGAAGGATTTAGTTTTTTGATAGCATGTTATCATTACATTCTCTCTGTGTTCTTTATTTTTGGTTTTATTTGGTATCTAGTTTCACATCATGAGGAAATTAGTTTTAAGGCCTTTTATAGCTTTAATAGATTTTACTTGG
This sequence comes from Rhododendron molle, assembly GCA_025413875.1. Lineage (NCBI taxonomy): Eukaryota > Viridiplantae > Streptophyta > Magnoliopsida > Ericales > Ericaceae > Rhododendron > Rhododendron molle. The sequence goes on along the minus strand of CM046398.1, from coordinate 1,870,953 downwards.
TTTTGTTTGTTAAGATGATACAGAGATGGGAGCCTTGGTTCCTACCATATAATACCTACAAAAAACAAGATTTAAAATATCTCGATCATGAGACTTGACAACTTGTTAAGTTGCAAAAGGGACATGCTTGTGCATGCAGGTATGCTGGGCACAAACGTGGGCATCTATAGCAATGATTGCAGCTTCACCACATCCTGAAACTATTTCAATTTGAACCTTGAAGCAGGGATTGTTTCATTTGTTTGTAATATCCTTGAGCATTCCGAAATCATAAGTAATTAGCAGTTACTTCCTACATTTTTTGCTTTCTTCAGAAATTTAGAAGTTGTTTCATCCGTCTCTGGGGGTTCATAGGTTGCATTTGTCCTGATACTATCATTCATCTACGGGTTGTTTGACTGCCAAATCTGCAAGCTCCAGTTATTTTGTAAGACATACCAGAGTCACTCAGACAATAGAGGTTTGTGACAAAACTTTCTATAACGTGTTAGGAGAGGATGGAGTAGATGGACATAGTTATTGCAAAACTTATGGTGTGGGTGTGCCTCGGAGTGTAGTTTATGGACATAGTTATTGCAAAACTTTCCATAGCTTTGATTTCTTGGTACCCTCTTATTTCTCTCTCCTCTCTCCATTTTAAGATATAAAAAAAGATTGGGGTAAAATATGGTTCACTTTGATAGACTGTAAGACTTAAATCTGAACTCTCTCCTCATCTCTCTCTTTCATAATGACGAATTTGCAATACTTGAAGGTACTATTGGTTCTCTTTCACATATTTTGCTTAATCTGCACTTTTGGGGCTTGGTAACTGAATTTCCCTCGAATTTTTCTGTTCAGAGACCCCTTATTTTTTCTGGTAATGAGTTACGATACATTTATCAAAAGCAATCGGAGTGGATTGTGTCCGATAAAAGCTTGAGGGTGAAGACATGTCAAAATTTGGTGGAGATGATCGTGTATATAGTTAATGTTTGTTTTTTATTTTTTATCGGCATAGTTAATGTTAATTGATAATTGTTCTGTTTATGGGCATAATCATTCTGTTCAGGATAGTGGCCATGTGGAGCCTAAGCTACTACACCCTAAGCTCCTTGTCCTTAGATTCATCTATCTTCCCACTTCCGTTTGTTTGTCTTCTTTCTTCTTATGCTGCTTTTTCCATTGTCCTCCATGGTTGTGTTCTTTGACATTTCATGAGCTTGACTGTTTAGTTTGTACTTTGAGTTGACTTTGCGCGACGTAAACAAATTGGTAACATAAACTTTTCCGATTGTCCTTTTGACTCCTGTTTGTTAGCAGGGAGCTTCTTCGTCTCTCGCTTGTAATACCAAATAGCAAGAAGAGTTGAAAAGCAACTTTCTCGCGGCCCTACATGCAGTAGTTGGTGATCAATAGTTTCCTCTGCTTCTTTGTGTGTGCAGCCCTAGCTTGTGAACCCCTACAGACCTTAATCATACGTATGTGGTGGTCTGTTTTCAATGTTTTGCGAGGGTGCTGTCCATATAAAGAAAAATACTTTGGAAGGGACCCGACTCTTCCATTGCCTTCCATTAAATAACCATTAGGTAGCTGGAAAGATGCGAACATGTCTACAAACCTGAATTGAGAGCATAAATGAATTGGAGGGGCTCAATTAAAGTCATGGCGAAACAAAATATGGACGGATACAGAACAAGAGTCAATAGGTGTCGGATCCAGACCGAAAGCTTCTTGAGGCTCCTGGTTGTCAGGTGATTACCACAGCTGTCTACGCCAATCCCAATGGTGGTTCTGCAATTTTTATTACGTAGCAGTGTATCTCCATAAAGTCTCTTGGTAGAGCAGGGAAATCAGTAGAGATGAGTTTTGCTGGACTTGGTTCAAGGTGACTTGGTTGTTAGGGAAAATTGTCAAATTAGGCATAAACTCTTCCTATTTCTAAGTTGATTTAGATCATGAATCTGGAAGGAGATTCATGGAAGTAAAGAGTAAAATTGTGAAAAAAAAAGAAAACAGTGAAAAAAGAAAGAAAAGAGAAGCATCAGTGAATCTATCCGTACTTGGCGTTAAGTTTTGGGAACTTTAACCACAGTCCAATATCGATTTGGCGCTCAAACTTTTCGCGTTTGGTGCTATTTACACTTTGCAAATTTTGGGAGTTGTTTCCCTCGATTGAAGTACCCAATCCCACTTCTCAAAAAAAAAAAAAAACCCCTCACTTTTCTCTTTTCAGAGGAGATTCAAGTAGAAGATTGGACAATTGTTTATTCCTTAATAATTTATGTTTCAGGAGAGGGCATTCTTCTTCGATTGTTACTTGGAGAGGAAACCCAGTACGGCAAGCGTCCTTTTCTGATAGGTATGCTTCGCTGTTCTAGGGCTAATTAGAGAATCCAATTTTGGTTAGACTTCTTTTGTTGTATAGGTAGGGGATCTATTTCATCTGGATGTTTGAAATTTAAATAGGTTAAAGTCATATGAGAAAGGAGGCAGCCATGGCTTCAGCGTCACATTGAAGTCGAGGACACGAAATAGATGTGTGAGAAACTCGTTTAGGTATATTTAATTGGGCTTTGTTTGAGTTCCTTATTTTGGCTCTTTTCTGGGTGTACTGAAAAATTTATTTACTCACAGGTTGCATATTCACTACCCCACCCATGTACAGCCCTCAAGGTTGAATCTATCTCCATCACTATTTATGCATATATGTACATTGCTTGTAATTGAAAAAGAGAGATGAGTTTTCTAATGTTTTGTGTTTAAGAACAAGTCACAAATGGAACTAGAACTGCCAATGCTGTTTCTTGGTTTGATGGTCAAAGGGAAATCAATGGGAACAGAGACTTTCATTTCTACTTCTAAACATAAGGTACTCCTACCCAACAATTACTATTGATTCAACGACACATTTGATTCTCACAATTTTTTTTCCTTATTACCTCACAATAGTTAAGTTGCTGAAATTGCCCTATTTACTTTTGCAACAAAAAAGCTAGTGGAGACTGGAGAATGAAGATTCAGATTTGGAGCATTTTGGTGATCATGTTTGGACGTGGTTTGCGGTATGTACAAATATTCTAAGTTTATATTTTTTGTATGTTCAAGTTCTGTGTCTATTTGGGGTTTGACTGTGTATGCTGGCTGTGTTTTGTGTCAAGGAGCGGTTGAATCTCATGGTCATATGTTCTTTGCTTGCCCGTTTGTTGCCCAGGTATGGCAAAAGGTTTTGAAGCTTTTGCTTGAATGTGGTTCTTTGGTTTTGATCTGCCTTTTGCAATTGATTGGGGAGTGTTGCATTGTTCTGATAATTCCTTGAGGGACTCCTTTTTTAAACTAAGTATATCAGTTGCAATATACTATTTACAGAGGGAAATAAACAGTAGAATTTTTGGGAATAGAAGCATGGATGTAATTCCTTGGCTGATTGGATTATGGAGTAGGTTCAAGCGCGTTCGTGTTCTTGGAGGAATTTCTCCAATTCCGCTGACAATCTTTGTGTTTAGAAAGCGGGATCTCTAAGTATGTTCGGAATTAAGTAGGCTCAGCTGGGTTGCCGAGTCTGGGATAGACTTGGATGCCTATCCTTCGTATATGATTTGTTTTTTTCTAAATGTATTTTTCTACTGTTTCTCTTTGTTGGGATTTTTCAAGGATATTCCCTTGATTCTCTGGGCTTGTTCCTTTTGATAAAGTAACTTGCTCCAAAAAGAAATTCTGTGTCTATTTTGATTGTGAGTTCACTTCAAGTTTACTTAAGCTAGTTTCAATCTCAAGTTTACTATAAGTGCCTCCTAAAATGCATTTTTAGACATGCCAAAATGCCCCATAGATCTTTCGCTGCACCGATACACGCAACACCTCGTTGTACTGCCCTATTAACTGAACTGCCCCATTAGGAACCATGTTGAGGCATTTTTGACTGCCCTATCGGGCATTTTTGTTGTAGTGTTGTGTTTTATGTGTTGCGCATTTCTCATTCTTCTATTCCTTTTTAGGTGCTCGAAGAAGATTTATACGTGCAACCATTGAGAAGATGGGATGGAGTCCACTTATGTTGCATTGTAGTGACTGAACTAAAATTGTTAGGTTGGATTTAGGATTTGTAGTCTATGTTGTTCTTTCGTATCTAATAAACATATTATCTTGGGCAATCAATTATGATTTTTTTTGGGATTGAATGAATGACTGAGTTAATTTTGATATGAATGAGCGAATGGTTAATTGGTTCTATATGAGAATGAGGTTGAATGAATATTGTTTTTCTTGATATTGGAGGTAAATAGCAACAGGTTTTGCAACCGCCTGTACCTGAAGCAAAAAAGGGATTTGTTTTTTTGTTTTTTTTAGCTTTTTAATTTTTTGCGACGGCATGTATCCCGATGCAAAAGATAGTATTTGAGACGGCATAAGCCGACGAAAAAATGTTATTTGCGACGGCCAAGTCACCCGATGCGAATGATTATATTTTTTTTCAATTTTCTTGAGTCGGGAAGAACGCTGACGCAAAAAAACTATTAGCGACAGTGCTTGCTGACGCAAATACTATGCGACGGCACATGCCGACGCAACAAAACTTTTTGAGTCCCCACCATTTTCGTCCCCCCAAATGCCGACGCGTTGCCGACGCAAAAAAACAGGTCTGTAGACACCTCCCGGACGGGGCATCGCCATACAGTTGTATCATCACTGTGTTTGCTCGATTGGTTGCTCGCTTCATAAACCAAGATCGTGGATACTTCCATGGCTAGAGGTATCGCCACACGATAGCGGTTATCATCAAAACAGAGTCGCCACCTAGTTTGTTAAAGCTAGGAAAACAGATAGAGATTCTGGATACGGAAGCCAAAAGTACAGTAAGGGGAAGGTGTTAGGCACCCCTCTCTGCCTAGCCGTGAAGCTAGCCCATAATCATTCAACATAAGACATATAGATGCTTTATTCAATTCCATACACGTAGTCTGTTTTTATGCCTTAAACAGTTAATAAGGTGAGCCGAGACTGTAAATAAGCATGCATCAGAAAGCAAGAAACAAAACAAAGCTGTGCCAGCAAATCGATCACTCGGCCGGCGAATGGAAGTCGCGGCCGAGGGATCACACTGGGTCAATGTACCGGCCGAGGCATCGAAGCCCCGGCTGGTGTTCTTCCTCACACCAGACAGAAAACTAACAGACGATCAGAAAGCTACGATTAACGACACAAAACATTAAATAAACCAAACCAGAGGCCGTTGGGCCTCACCACCTTGATCCCTCAGTTGCTTGATTGCTTGGATCGATGGGGATCGACTGATTGATTGCTACTTGGGCGAAACCTAGGGCTAGGGTTTGGAACTCGAGGTTGGATCGTCGGATTGATGGCAGCGGGAGGTTAGGTCTTTGTTAGATAGGGATTTTGGGAGTATATTGCCTGAGTTTCGTGGGTTGAATGTATATGTATCTCAGGAATTTCGTGTCTATTTGGGTGTATCCGAGGGTCTCTTTATATAGGCAAGAGGGTGACTCACTCGGTCCAATCAAATCATGGGGTTGCAATTGCACTTGCATTGCAACTCAAACTCTTCATTGCAATCTCTGAACGTGGCCCGAACACATCGGAGAGGCGGCGGGATTGGATCAAACAACCGATAGGGTTTGGCGGAAAAAGGCCGATCTGGCGGCCGAGCAAAGGATGTCGCGGCCTGGAAATGGATGTGGCGGCCGAGCCATTGATCTGGCGGCCGTGGCTTCGATCTCTCAGGGAGATTTTTGGTGCAGCAGGTTGCTCGGGTGAGGAATGAATGTTGAGGCCGTGATATCGATGTTACGGCCGTCCGATGGATTTTCCTAACACACTATCTTTCTGTCTGAAAGGCTATTTGGCTCTGGATTGGTTCCTCTAAGTGGCTCAAAGTTCGAACCATAAGTCCAGGGGTTTCACAAGAAAGCAATCAGCAATCATCGAATCCGTATCATCATCGGGATGGTCCCAAGGTGGGAGTTGAAATAATCGTTAGGCCAAATTGGGGTGTCTACAAGGTCCCGTCGCAAAAAGTGTCCCTGCCGATGCAAATGGGGCGACGAAAAAGGCCTTTTCTCTTGTAGTGGTCGAAACCAAGATCACCACCGCAACAGCGAAACTAACAACACCAGCAAATAGCACAAACAAATAGAACAGCAAAACGTAATTTCTTCAACGGAGCAATCAGTCTACCCTAGAAGAGATATCCTCCAGGCATATACACACCCATAAACCAAACAACAGTCTACTCCAACCTCAGATCAAATACCCGAACACAGAAAGCACATGCAAAGAAAAGGGCCCAGCCGCCTAAGGAAAAAACAATGCACATACCTTCATCTGGACAGATCGGTGAAGGTTGAAAACGTTGAAGGATCCCGATGATTGAGATCGGCACCCGGTGAAATCAAAAGTAGAAGCAGCCCCCTCAATCGAAAAACCACGTCGATTGGCGATCCACGGCAAAGGGTAAGCAGAAGAACAAGGATATGGGAATGCCGGAGAAGAGGGCTCGGTGTAAGGAGACGGCATGAGCTGCCCGAGAAGGATCGATGGCTAGGGTTCGAGCATTGGGGAAAATCACCTCCTAGGGTTCGAGACTCGTAGCTTCAACAATCTTCAAAGCACCTATTTGGTCTTCCTCCCCATGGCAGTTGTTGGTCGCCGGGGGTCAAACTTTGAGAAAGAGAGAGGAGATGTGGAAAGGGTTGTGCGATAAGGGTGCCTTTTATTTTTTGGTGGAACGCTATTATAGAGTAAATGAAACGCTATTATATACTAGGCGCAAGCGTTTTCTTTTTTTTCTCCTACTAAACACTATAAATGTGTCCCTACAATAGCATTCGGAAAAGAACGCTATTAAAACTCATAATTATTGTAATGAATAGAGTCAACACTACGATGATCATTATGCAAGTGACACCTACACATCAATGAGTACTTCAATCCAGCCCCATCTTGCGTTATCCTATCTCATGCAGATAACAACCCGTCACATCGCCATTTTAACGTTAGTTTATTGGTTAACCGTATCATCTCAAATTACCCATTATCATCATCATTTCATAATCTGTGATCAAGTGTCCCATCATTCACGGATCATTCATAACATATCATAATTATCGTTCCAATACTCCATGATTGTCTATATTCAAACATTTCAATACTAGGTGTCCAACATAAAGGATTACCATCAAACTCATGAACATGTGTGTAATAACCCTAGAGAAGAAATCACTACATGAGAGCCTATACAAATAGTAACAAAGATGGAATGGAACGATAGGATATGAGCTAAATAAAAATGTATCTTCGAGCGAAGATCAAAAGTGTGTCAAGTTTGAATCTCATTCAATGTTGATAATCAACTATAAGTACTACAATATCCAAGGTTTGCTCAACACGAAGCTATGAACAAAAGAACATCTAATGACTAAAAAAATACATATTTCGATGTTAGGAGTTGTTCGGAGGTGTTGAGAAGGTGTTAGAAGTGATGAGGGTCAAAACAATTGAAGTGGGATCCGCAGGAGCAAAATTGTCCCATAACGTCCTGGCATCGATACAACAAAAAAGGTTGTATCGATACAACAAGCATAAGGTGCTACTAGATTCAGGATAAGCAGCTGGTATGGATACAACAAAAAAGGTTGTATCGATACGGAGACATTACGAGCAGCGATTTTTGCAGATTTTCAAGAATGAAACCCCTAACCCAAAACAACAATCCAAGGCAAGATCTAGGCACTAAATCAACCCATAAACACATAAAGATAGTTAGATTTCCCTACCTCAATTAATTATCAAAGCCAAAATGAAAAGGATTTATCAAGCCCTAACTCTTCCCAAACTTCAGAATCCTTTAAGAACGCTTTTCCAAGTTCCAACCCACGAATTCCAATCTCAACTCGCGAAGAGATGATGGATTTGAGGTGGTTCCAAGTAGGTTTTATGGGTATTGAGTGAGAGAGAGCAAAAGGTAGCGAGGGAGGTGTGTGAGCCGAGAGTGATAAGAGAAAGAGAGAGAGAGAGAGATGCCGGCATATGAGAGAAGGGAGGAGGGGAAAATAATTGTGTGGTTCTCAACTCACACACACATGTATGTATACAACACATATAATACACAATCAACCCTCCACTTGTTGTTGAATCAAACCAACTCCCAATCTATCATTCTAACACACATTAGCCCCAAAATGCATTTTCTACATCAATTCTCACATTATAGAATAATTTCAAATTAAAATTATTATGCAACAAAATTTTAAAATCATGGGTCTCTATATTCTACCCCTTAAAGAAATTTCATCCTCGAAATTTAACAACCGAGAGCAATCATATTTTGCAACAATCAAGATATGCTATTCATCTAACATTCAAGAAAACATAGCTAATCAAGTCTACGAAAATCTCAAAACTCAAGTTAAGCAACTTACAACGATTAAAAGTGAAACAAGATCGATTACACTACTCTAATCTCGTCTCCCATTTTCCTTTGAATTCATCCCTGCTTCAATTACTTCACAAAAGTCCCTCTAAAAGTTTAGTCATACCCCTTTAATACTAAATCTTACAAATCCAAATCACTTGCCAATTCCCCTCAAAAGATGCACCGAACTCTCACACTAAGTTAGGTAATTCTAGATCATGAGAAGGATTCAGTTGGTATCCCAAATGGAATGTGCAAGCTCTAAAATTCAAACAACGCCAATCAAGAATTCAAAGAAAGGTCACGAGGTATCCAAAATTCAAAGAAGACGTGGAATCTTCAAAATGGTTAGGCAACGAACTCAACGTACCATCCCATAACAATCCAAGAAATCTAAAACTAATCAATCATAATCTTTCCATTGTTCCACATGTGAAAAAAGCCATTTGATACCCTTAAGCAAAAGAGAGATTTCGATACTGAGGATAAACACACAATAATTGGGTAGAACCTCGGTAGGCAAACCAACACAAGATAAAAAATTTGTACAAGACCAGAATGTTTGAAACTTCTAACATATTGAAGCTGGACATTATATAACAAATCATGGGCCTCCAAAGTTGGGAAACCATAAAGAGTTTAACGCCACATAAAGCAACTACAATGATGAGTTCAAATTGAATGACACCAATAAATGGATATTAATGAATATATCACCACAAGATTTGGCTCCAATTATGACATATGAACTTGAGTAGGGTAGCAATTTCCAACAAATAGACTAGTAGCTGAAACGATGGAATCCAAACCAACCTATAAAGTCTAGGCAAGCAAGCAGATTTAATGCGGGAACGAGTTCAAATCAGGTGGACTCAAAGTTGAGATGTTTTAACAAACCGTGACACCAATGTAAGTAGCAACGACAACAAAATCCGAACTTAACGGCTTTAACGAATGAACTGGTATTGTGCGATACGCGACCACCAAATTTGGCTTTAATAGATAGAGGTTACAACGTAAAAACTTGTGTAAAACAACAATCGCAAACAACAAAACAGATACTCACAACAAAGGCGGCCAAGCTGCCCAACAAAGTTTTATCCCAAACATGATAGTGTCCAAAGTAGAACTCGAATGAGAGACAAGAAGCATTCATCAACATCAATAGCAAATGGGTCATAGGATACTTCATCATAAGAATCCAAATAGCACCAAGAAATACAAGGAAAGGTTGTGTGAAAGTTAACCCGAATGTCAAAAACCATAACAGGTCAACGGTACAATAGACTTCACGAAAAGCAGATTACGACACAATTCCAACAAGATTCCTCTAGGTTAATGTAAAGGATTAACAAAACAAGCAACTCTTGCAGAATCACACTCAGAATATCACCAACTATCATAGGTAAAACCAATCTCTTCCCAAATCAGATCAAACCTCACCATATGCTGAATGAGAAAGTCAGTGACTAAACAGTACTTAGAAATGATTAACTCACAACCTTGGTAAACATAACCTTGAGGTATGACTCCACAAACAAAGTAGACTATGATCCTCGGTGTTAAATTTCAAATCACAAACAAAGATATTGTTATGAACGAACAAAATGCTTCAGTCAAGTGAACTACAACAAGGGAATTTAACAATAGGGAGAGGAAAATACCCCACACAACAGATGTCTCTGAAGGCTAGAAAGTGGTAGGCGGTGGGGAACTAACTGCGTTAATCATAAAGGCTCTTTGCCCAACATGTGACCCTCGACCCGAGGTATCTTGATAGAACTGCGTATTTTGCAGTTTCAGCATACGTTTATGCTATTGCATTGACCCTAACTCACCATGTATTGCTGATCCCTAAGGACAATTTCCCACAATATGGCCAGGTTCGTCACAAGTATAACAAGACCTATTTAAGCAATGGAACTCCCTGATTCCCGGATAGGTAGCCTAAGATTTGACTGGTTCTACAAAAGTTTGATTCGGTTCCCATTGTCTTTTCCTCCTTTGGCTCCTAAAACTCCCAGACGGCGTACTCACACTAACTGTCGGTTGCCTTGGTTTCCAAACCTTTGTGTTCTTGTGTGCTTCTTTTGGTATCTTGATACTCCTTGCGCACTCGACGATTTCTAAAAATCTCACTTTGACTGGTTCTGCGAAGTTGGTAGCCTAAGATTTGACTTGTTCTACGAACTCTAATTCAATTCCCTTTGTCTTTTCCTCCCTTGGCTCTCAAATCTCCTCGACGGTGTACACACACTAACGGTCGATTGCCTTGGTTTCCAAACCTTTGTGTTCTTGTGTGCTTCTTTTGGTATCTCGATACTCCTTGCACACTCGACGATTTCTAAAAATCTCACTTTGCGTTTGGCCGTTACTAACCTCTTCACTGACGAATGCAAACCCTTCTCGAACTACCTACTCTTTCTTTCTTCCGTTGCTACTAGTTCCGGTGCATAACGAGACAAAGCTTGAAATTTCCACACATACTCTGAAACAATCATATTCCCTTGCTCTAATCTCTCGAATTGGTCCCTCAACTGCTCCCGACATGTTTTTGAAAAGTATTGACTCTCAAAGAGTTTCTCAAACTCGGCCCACATTAGGTTTTCCTCATCCGGCTCATTCCCTCGGTTCACCACCCTAGCCGCCCTCTTAGCATCTCTCCTAGCTCCTAAAATCGATTCTTACCACTCATTGACCTCACCGAAAAGCTACTATACGGACCCTCAGGTCATCCTCTGTGATCATTAGTGCGTTGCAAATTTTGCGAATCTCAGCAAGCAAATGGTTGGCCTTTAGAAAGTCATCACCCTCCCCGTCGAATTGCGGTGGTTTAAAACGACGAGTAATTGGAGACACCCCAATTTGGCCTAATGATTATTTCAACTCCCACCTTGGGACCATCCCGATGATGATACGGATTCGATGATTGCTGATTGCTTTCTTGTGAAACCCCTGGACTTATGGTTCGAACTTTGAGCCACTTAGAGGACCCAATCCAGAGCCACATAGCCTTTCAGACAGAAAGATAGTGTGTTAGGAAAATCCATCGGATGGCCGTAACATCGATATCACGGCCTCAACATCCATTCCTCACCCGAGCAACCTGTTGCACCAAAAATCTCCCTGAGAGATCGAAGCCTCGGCTGCCAGATCAATGGCTCGACCGCCACATCCATTTCCAGGCCGCGACATCCTTTGCTCGGCCGCCAGATCGGCCTTTTTCCAGACTCTCGAACTTTCTGTCGGTTGTTTGATCCAATCCCGCCGCCTCCGATGCGTTCGGGCCATGCTCAGATAGAGATTGCAATGAAGAGTTTGAGTTGCAATGCAAGTGCAATTGCAACCCGTGATTTGATTGGACCGAGTGAGTCACCCCTGTGCCTATATAAAGACCCTCGGATACACCCAAAAATGCAACGAAATTCATCAGATCTATACACTCTCAATTCACGATACTCTGCAGAAATACTCACAAAATCCCTCTCTACAAAAGCCCTAACCTCCCGAAGGCACCCATCTATCCGGCGATCAAACCCCGGAGTTCAAACCCTAACCCTAGGGTTTCATTCTAGAAGCAATCAATCAGTCAATTCCCGTCGATCCGAAGCAATCAAGCAACTGAGGGATCAAGGTGGTGAGGCCCAACGGCCTCTGGTTTGGTTTATTTAATGTTTTGTGTCGTTAATCGTAGCTTTCTGATCGTCTATTAGTTTTCTGTCTGGTGTGAGGAAGAACACCAGCCGGGGCTTCGATGCCTCGGCCGGTAGTGTGATCCCTCGGCCGCGACATCCATTCGCCGGCCGAGTGATCGATCTGCTGGCACAGCTTTGCTTTGTTTCTTGCTTTTCGATGCATGTTCAATTATTGTCTCGGCTCACCTTATTAACTGTTTAAGGCATAAAACAGACTACGTGTATGCATCTATATGTCTTATGTTGAATGATTATGGGCTAGCTTCACGGCTAGGCAGAGAGGGGTGCCTAACACCTTCCCCTTACTGTACCTTTGGCTTCCGTACCCAGAATCTCTATCTGTTTTCCTAGCTTTAACAAACTAGGTGGCGACTCTGTTTTGATGATAACCGCTATCGTGTGGCGATACCTTTAGCCATGGAAGTATCCACGATCTTGGTTTATGAAGCGAGCAACCAATCGAGCAAACACAGTGATGATACAACTGTATGGCGATGCCCCGTTCGGGAGGTGTCTACAGGTTCTGGCGACTCTGCTGGGGACATGAGAGCCATAACCAAAAAGTTCAACATAACACTAATACATGCCTTATTTAATTCATTTATCATATGCATCGAGCAGGCAAGCCTCGTTGAGTTCACCTAATATCCCAGCATGACATGGACTATGTTAGGGGTTCCAACAAACTCCACAGTCACTTGTACCTTATGGTATATCAAAAAGGGAATCACCCGATTGCCGCCTATGATCGGCTGGTGAAAGGATTGGTGCCCTTTGACAACGGAGCACCCTGAGACCACCTAAACCTAACATATGTTAGAAAGCCATAGAACCTATCAAACTAAGGTAGGAACCTATAGGCTAAGAGCCTACTGGCACTTTGCTTCCAAGTTCTTCCTCACACCTTGTATTATACTGTATTAACTCTTTCTGTGCAGAAGGGTTGGGATTTTCAGCCCAAGTCCTAACCCTAAAACTAACAACCAAGTACTGACTTGCAGGTATTTTACTTTTAAAGCAGGCACAATAGGTAGGCCAAGAAAGCAACTTCAGCCAGTTTTATACTCTTACAACACCCGAAGCTCCGTCAAACAGAGGTCTGTACAGCCACCTCGCCTGTCATCATCGCCTCTCAAAACACCTTCACCGCAACAGTCCCGGTCACTTTCTGGGACTTCGCGGTCATCTTCTCAGCAACATCGACCATCTACCAAATCCCAAGCTTCGTCAAGCAATCCTCCTGTTCCCATGGCAGATAACGACGCCACTATTGCCGAACTTCAGGCTCAAATCGCTACTTTGCTAGCAGAAAAGGCAGCAAGAGATGCTGAAGATGAGGAAAGGTCAATGGCGAATGAGAATAGACCAGAAAACCCTGAGTTAGCCAAGTATGTCAAAGAAATTAAACACGCCTTGGCCCGTTCACAGGGAGACCAAATCCTGGACTTTGAGGGACTTTGTCTCTTCCCTGATTCTCAACTGCCCGAAAAGTTCAAAATACCAAACATTGAGAAGTTCAATGGGACCGGCAACCCTACCAGCCATGTCCGCCATGTTATCAACACCCTGAAGCCAATGGGTTTGAACGATGAGCTCATCGCTCAACTGTTTCAAAGAACTCTCACTGGGAATGCTCTCGACTGGTTCCTCACCTTGGAGTTCGAACACCACCACACTTGGCCCGAGATCGCCAATGCTTTCATTAAGCAGTATGCATAAAATGTCCAAGTTGAGCTAACCACTCGAGATTTGGAAATGACCAAGTAGGAGTCCAACGAGGACTTTGTCACTTTCGTGGCTAGGTGGAGGGAAAAGGCTGCCAAGATGAAGAGCCGCCCCTCTGAGGAGGATCAAGTAAGGATAGTTGTCAAGAATCTGCAAACCAAGTATCTCAAGCGCACATTTACACGCAGGCTATCACCGATTTCAAGCGCTTGCATGCTACTGGGCTGCAAATTGAAGAAGGACTCAAACTGGGACTCATTGGGAAAGAAGAAACCTCTCCACCCAAGAAAACCTTTTCAACCCGTACACCCAATGCCTTTGTCAACACCCTTAACTCAGCTTTGCCACAAGACCCTTTCCAAACTGGCCCATCCTAAAATTCAAACCGGTCTCGCTGTTACTTTAACCCCCTCTATATGACTCTATCCCAAGCCTTAGCCATCCTAAGCCGTCAAGGGCATCTCAAGCCCCTAAACAACCCTCCTCCTCAGCCACCTTATGGTCCAAGCTATGACGCCAATAAACAATGCACCTATCACCAGCTTCCTGGACATGAGACAGATCGCTGCATGCGTCTTCGTCATGATATCCAAGATCTCATCAACAATCAAACCATAAAGCCACCCAAACCCATTGTGCAAACCAATCCACTCCCTACTCACAATGCTGAGCCACCACCTCAAAACATCAATCTTATAAGCCTTTCCGAAAGCTCCCCATATAATCCTACCCAAAACATCACCCAAACCAAGCCATCCATAACCTTTTCCGAAGATAGCCTCCCTTATGTCTATACAATTGACGATGGAGATTGGTGGTTGGAAATGGGCCAAGCCTTGCCAAGTGATTGGGAAGTTGGGAGGATTGAACCCGCTGATCCTTGGAGCATCCAAGAAGAAGAAATAGGACATCTCACTCAAAGCGGCAGAGTATAGAAACCTCCTAAACTAAGTGGAGAAAGCTCAACTTCAACACGAGTAGTGGAGGAAGAAGAAGAGGAAAGTCAAAGGGTCGAACCTGAAGAAGATAGAGTGTTAAAACAATTGAAGAAAATTCAGGCTGATATCTCTATCTGGGGATTGCTTATGTCCTCCTATGAGCACCGCAATTCCTTCTTCAAAACTCTGGGAAAAGCTAAAGTTCCCATTAACATCACTCCTGAGGATCTAGTAAGCTTCATAACGGCACCCAAAGCCCTGAAGCCAACAATAGCGTTCACTGACAAGGATCTGCCTCCTGAAGGCCTTGCACACAACAAACCCCTCTATATCTCTCTCAAGTGCCTCACTAAATGGATCCCGTTAGTCCTAGTGGATAATGGGTCTGCCCTAAATGTGTGCCCTCAAAGGACGCTCGACAAGCTAGGAGTCAATACTGCGAATATACGCCCTTCCAGCCAAGGCGTAAGGGGATATGATAATTCAAAAAGGAGAGTGGTTGGGTGTGTTACCTTACCACTAGAAGTGGAGAGGATTAAGAGAGATGTGGAATTCCATGTAATGGACATACCAGCTACCTTCAATCTTTTGTTGGGAAGGCCGTGGTTACATGACGCTGGGGCAGTACCTTCTACCTTGCATCAAAAAGTCAAGTTCGCAGCAGATGGGAAGGTCATCACCATCCTAGGGGATTCATCAATCCGAACCCATTCTGACACACCTGTACAAGAGGTAGGAACTGAAGAAACTTTTCTCACTGGATTCAGCCTTGAAGAAGCAATTGCCGTTCAAGCTCTAATGGCTGAAAGAAACTTCTACATAAGCACCCCTGCCATACAAATGATGAAGAAACACAACTACTGTCCTGGATTGGGTTTAGGCAAAAGATCACAAGGCATCCCGCAAATGATCGATACTGCTCTTATTTTATACGCCTTTGGTCTTGGCTACACCCCGACGAAAGCCGAGATAGAGAAGAAGAGAAGCATGGAAAAAGCTAAGACAAGAGGGAGCAGGATCAAAGAAGAGAAACTCATGGTCCCAAAAACACTCAACGGCTGGTTTGTAAGAGAAGGAGAAGACTTCCCATTTTGTGGTTTCGCGGAAACATGGGAAGATGAAACCACCAAACAAAGGTATCCTGGAATGCAAATCTTCTTTGATCAAGAATGGACTGACAGTGATATAGAAGAAGAACCAATAAACCCTCTTCCTATTACTCCTAAAGATTGGATTGAGGTACTGGCTGAGTGTGACCTAAAGACTCTGTTTGGCAACGAAAAGGGTGAAGAGGAGTATAAAACTGTGAAAGGCAAAGGAGCAACTCCCGAGACGCTACATTAATTGCATGTCATGACAAAAGCATTACTTTTATTTCCTGAAATAAGCTAGGACATGTTTTGGGCCCCTGTTTGGGCATCTTTTGAAATTAAACTTTCATTTTACCTTTCCATTATATGGTTAATGAATAATTCATCCTTCGAAATGCAATAGCTACATACTACAAACTCTTTGCCAAGGAAAAGGGAATTATAAGAATCAAATTCTTTATGTTGCTAACAAAAGGAAGGAAGGGACGAACCCTGATTGCTTAAGACTAAGTTCCTGTCAAAACTTAGGGAGATGACGCTATCTCCGTGAGAACACTTAGAGTTAGCTTATCTATTACGAAGGTACAAACACAAAAGGGAGATCCAAGAACACATCTCCATCGAATTCCTTTCCAAAGCAAAAGGAATCTGTTTTAAAAGATACAACGAAGTTTCTTGAAAGGATATGCTCATTGGGTGACCAAGTAGCCCAAGCAAAAGTAAGAGCAAAGCCTGCTAGGGCAAGAAAACGCGCAATGCAGCCTAGGCAAAAGTTAAGGCACTCAAAGAAAAGCTCGCTAGGGACTCAACCTCCATCAAGTAACCTAGGCAAAACTTAGAGCATGTGAGGAGAAAAACCAAGAGTGGAAGCCCAGCCTCAAAGGTAATCTCGGAACTACGTTTATAGCCTGATTCCCTGATTGGGATACGTAGGCAGTCTCACATTGAGATACGGCCCAAAACATTTGGAAAGAGGGAAAAACATCAACATGTTTGTACTCAGTAATAGGTATATAGCTAACCCTGCGTATTGAGCTCACAAAAGATGAGTTAGTCATTTTTCAAAGGACTGGCAAAGATAAAGGTCACGAGAATCATCGCTCGTCCTCTACGACTCAAAAGTCACCATCATAAGGGACAAGATATCCCGAGAGTCCCGTAACCTGGCAAAGAGATTGTGGAAGTAACAAAAACAAATCAAAGACAAGAATTTGATTCAAGCACAAGAAGGAAGAAATGCCACCTGGCTAAAAAGCAAAACTCCAGCTTCTTTAGGAAATAAGAAGTAGCGGCTGAAGAATGGAATTCTCGGCCGAGTAATCCATCCTTCGGCCCATGTTCCAATCTGCTACTGTTTTAACAATCATAGCAGTTACAAATTTCAAACCATGCAAATTTGGAATATCTCAAGATAAAACACAATATTTGCCAAGCATGCTGAAGTTGCTTCGAAAAGAAAAAAATATATATATACATATCTGTTTTAAAACTAACAAGTACAGGTACAAAGAAAAAAGGGAAGCTACTGCCTACGACCCCTCTTGGGGGCACGACTAGAAGAGGAAGGACGAAAACGCTCAGGAACTGGAATACTGATCCTCTGTCCCTCATCAGCATCATCATCACCAGCACTGGCACCAGCTCCAGCACCCCCGTCATCAGCTCCAGTAGCTCCATCACCAGCCCTAGTGCTCCCACCCTCACTGACTCCAGCACTCTGGGTGACTGATACTGTCGGCACCTGCACCGCTTCAAGCTAAAAAGAACAGAACATAGACATTCAGGTTCACATAGGGTATGGGATGGAAATAAAAGAAATCAGGGGATACATATTGCAACTATCCGACTCCGCTGTCGCCGAACCAAAGCCTCTGCACTCTGAAATGCACGTAGCCACTCCTGGACTATGTCAGCAGGCACCTGTAAGGAGGATCATCATATAGCAAAGCAAAGGAAAAATGTTGAAAAGAAACACTAAATATCCGCAATATTACCTGAGGAACCCTAGCAGGAAGCATATACAGCTGAGAGGCACACGGTGTCAGTGGTAGACGCTCCTCTTCCCCATTAGCATTATGGAAAGAAATGAAACTAGGAGCCCGTGGCCAAATAGGAGTGGCAGCAGCAGCGGCAGCAGTAACAGCAGGTAGAGTCAGCGAAGCCAAACGAAAGGCTGAGTAATCTCCCTCCCGAAGGAAATCTATAGCTAGCTGTCTCTCAAGAGCAAGAAGCAAGCCTTCTCCTGTCAAAAGATGAGTCGACCTCATGCCCACTGGAGGAGGAAGGGGAACAAATTGCAATGCCTCAGAACGTGGGAAGTACTGGCTCGCTACCCTCTCCCCGAGATACCAAGCTCTCGAGAAAGGCCCCTCCAGGAGGAAGTGCTGGCTGTCCAAAGCCCTAGCAGAGGTCAACTCCAAAGGAGCGTCATCAAGAAGGGTCCTCCACGGATCAAAGCATACCTGCGATAAGGACGGATAACATTAAAGATAGCAAAAATAGAGGAACTACATGGAAACCAAAAAAATAGGTACAGCATACCTGATCTACTGTCAGACGATCCAAAACTCGTCTCCAAGCCAGCAGATCCATAGCAGGTGACCTCTTCTTTCGGATTCCCTTCAACCAACGGGCCGCCCGTGGAACGAATCTAGGTTCTCTATGATCAGTGGGAGGAGGGAACTGTAACAAATGCTCAAAAGCCCAGAGCTGCAAGCAAAGATGGAAGGCAAACATGAGTTACAGAAATCAAAACAAATGAAGGAATAACCAAAAATACTAAGCATACCTCAAGGACACGGTGGTGTCCACCCAGTGATAGGTTAACACCTCACGAGCAAGCGCTCAAATGACCATACAGTGTGGCCAAAGCAGGGGTCCCCCAGTCAAACTCTGCTATGGCCTCCAAGTCCACCAAAGCGGCCAAGAACTGAACATGCACTAAGTTCTCCTTGTTCCAGAATAGAGTCTGCCCAAGAAGGTAGAGGAGGAAAGCTCGTACCAGCTGAGGAAGAGATACCTCTGTCAAAATCCCCGCATGATCAAACTGCTCCCGAAGCCAGGTATAGGTGATGTGGCCATTCTCAGACACAGTGGGGGTCTTCCCCAAGAGATAGTCAAAAGCATCTCTCCGCTCATGGATCCGCGGATCAATCGGGAGAGGGTCACCGCCCACTCTCAAACCTGTAAGCAAGGCAAAGTCACCCAGTGTGATGGTCATCTCTCCAGCCTCAGGGAGATGAAAGGTGTTGGTGGTATCCCACCACCTCTCCACGAGTGCCGTGGTCAAGCCGAGCTCCGCCTTCGGAAGGGGAAAGCCTAGTATCAGTCGCTCAAAACCAACCAAGGCAACTACATCCCTGGCACTCTGAGGAAGCCTCTCGTACCACTCAAACACCTGTGGACCACTTCCCCACACACGCAGCTTCTCATTTGCCTGCAAATTACGAGAAGAAATCAACACAATAGCAGAAATGCCAAAACAGGGGGCAAATATAAAGAACTCAATTTCCAATTCAAATATCAATTACAACTCCATAAAGTCTAATAACAAACAAATATATTGCAGGATAAAATGTACCTGCCGGTTGGTGAAACCGAAATGCTGCTCTGGCTCCCTGTGCAAAATCTCAGCTGAAGCATCGCTGAGAGGAGGACGGTATCACAACGAACCACCGCCCCCGATAATGTGAACCAAAGGGGCATACGTGGCATCATCAAACGACGGCAAAGCACCACTACCCACGTCAGAAGGAGTCTCGAACTCAGTATTAGGAGGAGTGGGCTGCGAGGAACTCTCCCCGACAGCTGGCCTACGTCGGCTAGAACGAAGAATGCGGGTACTTGAAACCCCGCCCAGGACTGTGGCCTCCACGACCGGTGTCTTGCCCGTATCTCTTGGAACGACAGCAGAAGATGAAGGACCACCAGTGGTAGAGTTAATCGGAGGAGGAGGAGAGGAAGCCATGGAAAATGGCGGTCGGAACAGTGGCAGTCGGGGGACGGCGGTGGTCGATTGGAGGAGGAATGAAGGGAATCACTCGGTCGGAGGAGAGGAGGAGAGAAGTGATGAGTTGTGAAATAAACCGTGAGATCGATTGCCCGTAACTTAAATCGATTTTCTGATCTTTGGTTTTTTCACGGCCGAAACATCGATACCTCGGCCGTCAAATCCATTATTCGGCCGAGAAATCGATCTCTTGGCCCTCCAATCGACTTCCTTCAACCCCAGTGGATTTTGCTCAGTGCACTAACTCAAGCTATTATTCTGGGTCCGTGACCAACAGAAGCATTGACTAAACTAGCCTTGGGGGCACGCCCAAGCACAAAGAGGCTCACTCTCCATAAACTGCAGACCAAAGCTCATCACGATCAAGCCTGTTATATCAGTGGCTTCATGCCAATTATCAACTCAGCGGCTCCAAGCCCATTATCTTAACGGATCCAACACCCCTACTTATCATCAGCAGGCTCCTTGCCTATTTTCTCAACAGCTCTAAGCCTGTATTCACCGCCTCAGCAGGCTCCTTGCCTATTATCGCAACGGCTCCTCATCTAGCACCTCAAACAGCTCTCCGCCCGTACTAATTATCTCAGTGGCCTCATGCCCATTTTCAACACAGGCCTCTTATCCCAACGGCTCAACGCCCATGCTCAAGCTATTCAGCGGCTCTAAGCCTATCAATTCAGCGGCTCAATGCCCATACTCATTATCAGCAGCTCTATGCTCACTAAAAGGGATCAATGGCTCTATGCCCATATCTACCAATTCAGCGGCTCAAAGCCCATCATCGTAACAGCTCTACGCTCGCTCAGCTGGCTCCATGCCGTCATTATCTCTACAGACTCAGCTATCCCAACTGGCTCAAAGCCGTAACCACTTCAACTAGCTCTATGCCGAAATAAGCTATCTCAGTAGGTTCTACGCCACCCCAATCAATGATCATCAATTCGGCAGCTTCAAGCCCATTATTTCAACGGCTCCACGCCTGTTATCAACTCAACGGCTCAAAGCCCATCTCTCAACTGGCTCGAAGCCGTAACTATCTAACTCCACGCCAACATTATCTCAGTGGCTCGAAGCCCACCACTTATGCGGCTCGAAGCCCATTACTCAACGGCTCCACGCCTGTTATCGACTCAGCGGCTCGAAGCCTACCACTCAGTCGCTCAAAGCCCATTATCTCACCGGCTCAAGCCGAACCAATTCAACTGGATCAAAGCCGTAACAAACAGGCTCTACGCCGCCAACAACAATTATCAAGCCCAACCACTGCGTAACTGGATGCTCAAGTTCTACACTTGAATGCGCAAGCTCTACGCTTGAATGCCCGACCACTGTGTACTGGATGCTTAAAGCCAGTACTTTGAATGCTCGGATTCTACCCTTCAAATGCTCGAGCTCTACGCTCTGATTGCTCAAGTCCGAACTTGAAAGAAGCTCTAAGCTTATATCAAACACACACGCACGGGCCCGTGCACATATTGCATCAAACACATCGAGTCTGCATAATCATCACTATCACCTTAGCTGTTCACATCTAACAAACACTATCATACATACATGCTATGCTTTGCATCTGTCACTCACTCGCAGGTCTATCTTGCAATCAACCGGCTCTACGCCTCGGTTTTATTGATCGGTCCAGAACCTCGATCCTTTGGCTCAAAGCCAAATCTTTATGATGAGAAAGCTCCGCGCACAGACGATCAGAATACAACTGGCTCTACGCCTCGCTTCAATCACACCAAGCTCGAACCTCTTACCTTCGGAAGGCAAAGATTTTTGAACTATCAACATCAGCTCCGCACTTTGGTTCCATCTCCTAAGCTCTCGCCTTATGATCAAAACCAGCTCCGCGCTTCGGTCCAATCAAAGCTCAAAGCTTCAATACCTCAAGCTCTCCGTCTGACAAACCAGCTCCGCGCCTCGGTTCCTTCATTACAACACTCCGTGCTTCAGTCACTGGCCCTGCGCCTCCCGCATCTTGAATAACGGCATCCAACTCATCTCCGGAAGATGACTTGGGTTCTACCCCTTATCTTAAAACTGGCATCCGATTCATCCCCGCAGATGGCTTGGATTCCACCCCAACTACATCAATTCCTTCCAGCTCATTCGCAAGGATAGGCTACTCTACCGAGCTCCCCTCAGTCAAAGTAAGGATGATCAAGAAGAGCAAACACACCCGCCGTGTACTGATCTACCCCAAAATACTAAAGGTAACTCTCCGCAAAAACTTCCCCGGCAGCCCCGCGCTCCTTCAACTACTTTCCGCCAAAACCCTGGCATTACCCAGGTACGTTGCACTACGGCTGTTCAAGCCCGAAGGTACGTCTTCTGTCTCTAACCCTCCAAACTTTTTCTTTTTTTTATTGCCCTCTGAACTACGATTGGTCTGAATTTCCCTTGAGGAATACGTAGGCAGCCTCCCGGTCCGACCATAACAAAACCTTTTTTCAAAACCCTTGGAATAGTGGTTAAACCAAATTGAGTTGCTTTTACAGCTTTGACTATTACTCAAACATGTCTCGCGATCCGTCTGAGCTCAGTCAAAGAGGGGCATCTGTAGACACCCCAATTTGGCCTAACGATTATTTCAACTCCCACCTTGGGACCATCCCGATGATGATACGGATTCGATCATTGCTGATTGCTTTCTTGTGAAACCCCTGGACTTATGGTTCGAACTTTGAGCCACTTAGAGGACCCAATCCAGAGCCAAATAGCCTTTCAGACAGAAAGATAGTGTGTTAGGAAAATCCATCAGACAGCCGTAACATCGATATCATGGCCTCAACATCCATTCCTCACCCGAGCAACCTGTTGCACCAAAAATCTCCCTGAGAGATCGAAGCCTCGGCCGCCAGATCAATGGCTCAGCCGCCACATCTATTTCCAGCCGCGACATCCTTTGCTCGGCCGCCAGATCGGCCTTTTTCCAGACTCTCGAACCTTCTGTCGGTTGTTTGATCCAATCCCGCCGCCTCTCCGATGCGTTCGGGCCACGTTCAGAGATTGCAATGAAGAGTTTGAGTTGCAATGCAAGTGCAATTGCAACCCCGTGATTTGATTGGACCGAGTGAGTCACCCCCTTGCCTATATAAAGAGACCCTCGGATACACCCAAAAAGGGACAAAATTCCTGAGATCCATATACATTCAAGCCACGAAACTCTGGCTATATACTCCCAAAATCTCTCTCTACAAAAGCCTTAATCTCCCGAAGGCGGCCATCAATCCGACGATCCAACCCCGGAGTTCCAAACCCTAGCCCTAGGGTTTCGTCCAAGTAGCAATCAATCAGTCGATCCCCATCGATTCGAAGCAATCAAGCAACTGAGGGATCAAGGTGGTGAGGCCCAACGGCCTCTTGTTTGGTTTATTTAATGTTTTGTGTCGTTAATCGTAGCTTTCTGATCGTCTGTTAGTTTTCTGTCTGGTGTGAGGAAGAACACCAGCCGGGGCTTCGATGCCTCGGCCGGTACATTGGCCCAATGTGATCCCTCGGCCGCGACTTCCATTCGCCGACCGAGTGATCGATTTGTTGGCACAGCTTTGTTTTGTTTCTTGCTTTCTGATGCATGCTTATTTACAGTCTCGGCTCACCTTATTAACTGTTTAAGGCATAAAAATAGACTACGTGTATGCATCTATTTGTCTTATGTTGAATGATTATGGGCTAGCTTCACGGCTAGGCAGAGAGGGGTGCCTAACACCTTCCCCTTACTGTACTTTTGGCTGCTGTATCCAGAATCTCTATATGTTTTCCTAGCTTTAACAAACTAGGTGGCGACTCTGTTTTGATGATAACCGCTATTGTGTGGCGATACCTCTAGCCATGGAAGTATCCACGATCTTGGTTTATGAAGCGAGCAACCTATCGAGCAAACACAGTGATGATACAACTTTATGGCGATGCCCCGTCCGGGAGGTGTCTACACTCTCTCATCGCTTCCATAGCAAGGTCATTTTTGTTAGCCCGAAGTGTTGGATTCAGAAGGTTCGATGCTACAAGTGCCGCTACAATTTGCCTAGCAAGATGATTATGTCCTACCCCCATTCCCAAATTCCCATGCAGAGCTTCCCCTTGCTGACTCACCTCGTCCTCTAATGGCGTACCCCGACCAAGCCCACGGCCCTTGCGACCATGATTTCCAATCCAATCTTGCCTATTCTCTTGTCTAGGAGGCATCAAGCTACAAGAATTTATAACACAAAATAATCAATGACAACAACTACAACTTCATTGTGAGATCAAGTTTCCAACTCTCCCTAACACAGGTCAACAACACCATAACACTCTACATTATTGTCTATGCAATGTTATATAGTCGAATGAATGTTGTTCACACAAACACACACATGTCCTAAAAATTTGGCAACGATTTTGAACCCATGAGACTAAAGTATCCCCACGGTCTCGAGGTATTCTAAACCTATGCTTGATACCAAGTTGTCATGTCCTGAATTTTCAACATAACAATAATAACGTTTCCACTAAAAATCCATTGCGATAATACATCATAATACCCCAAAACGTTTCCCATAATCTATCCGAGAGAATAATCAAGTTTAAAATATTACAATAATGACACTCTGGCCTCAAATTCTTAGACAGAATTCAAAGAGAATGTAAGTCAAAGAATATAATCAAAATTACGATTAAATCTTCAAAATGATTTTACAAAAGATGACATGGTAATTTCTCAGTATTAGTTTTCAAAAGTATGGGTAAATGCACAGTAACCACTCCATGTCAATGTCCCTGAGAGGTACCCAAAAAATAATAATAGGTTGAGCTACACTAGCCCAGTAGGAAAATCTACTTTAACATTATGTATATGTATGAGAAGACAAATGCAAAGGAAGAAGATCACATCATTAGAAAATGGCAATTAGAACCAACTATGAGCATACTACATAGTCAAGACGTTTAAGAACTCAATGCACTCCTTTGTACCAACCCTTTTACTTTTATGTCACGTCTCGTCATTTACCCTTCCCCTACAATCAGATTCTCGTTTATAGCCTAATGTGCGGATGCTCATTTGGCTCTTCCTCAACGAGTCACACTACGGTAGGTCGATTATGTCTTTTTGCCAAATGCTGTACCAAATGAATAGTTGAACAATGAACGACAATAAGAAAAGCGTAGTAAAAAACCCCACACAAAATCTATTTCCTCTAGTCACCAAATACTAAAATGATATCACGATTCTTAGTTCAATACAACCAACCTC
Organism: Rhododendron molle; assembly: GCA_025413875.1. Classification (NCBI taxonomy): domain Eukaryota; kingdom Viridiplantae; phylum Streptophyta; class Magnoliopsida; order Ericales; family Ericaceae; genus Rhododendron; species Rhododendron molle. Next base: position 1,845,852 of record CM046398.1, on the reverse strand, counting down.
GCCCTTGGAGTCACCATGGCTTTTCCTGGGTCTTTTCCCTAAGTCGATTTGGAAGAGTCACTGTGGCTTTACCCAGGTCTATTCCCAAAACCGCAGAGCAGTAGGGTCACTGTGACTTTACCCGGGTCTATTCCCTCTTTCACAGAGTAATAGGGTCTTCACGGCTTTACCTGGGTCTATTCCCACATTCACATATACTCACAATGCAAACATATCAATACGACTTCTCAATAGAGTGACACCTACACATCAATGAGTACTTCAATCACGCCCCATCTTGCATCATCCTATCTCATGCCGATAATAACTCATCACATCGCCATTGTGGGCAGCATGCCCTTGGAAAGAGGATTTCGTTCCTCTTGTGCCAAAGCGGCCCGGAAATCAAAGGAGCACGAGCAGAGAAGCAAGCGCTCGGAATATAGAGTCGCCACTCAGGTTTGAAGGTCCGACACCCAAGGAACCGTATTTTAAAGCACCTGCCGCGCTATTTGAATTGAAAAAGTGAAGGAACCAGTCCGTCATAACCATATATGGGTTCAGGAGCCAGGTTACGAGAGGGGAAAGGTTTTAAGGCACCCCTCTCACCCAATTCGGAGATCTGTCTCTACCTAGGCACTTTTGAAAATAATGTGATTCTTCTTTTCTTAATCAATTTTAGCCAATTAGGGCAGGGGAACAGTTAATCGGGGATTAAACTGTAACACGATTTGCAAGATATGATTGTATTTAGCATGGATGGATGGAACGATGGAAAATAAATAGAATAAAATCCAACACTGTGATTAAAACACCAAAACAATGCCTTGTATGGATTTGGCACAAACAATGGCCAACTTGCATGCATGGATCTACGTGCATGCAAGCACACCATCGCGCGACACACCCATACGCAAGCGCGAGTATTGGTGCTCCACCAATAGTTTGAATTTTATCCCCTTCTGGGCTCGGGAAGGGCCAGTGCACACCCAAGACAAACCAAACAATTTATACCAATCGTAATATATAGTCCAAAGGCAGTTTGAATGGGCTACAAAGCCACAAAATGCTTAAAACACCCCATAAACAGTGGGGACAAAATAGAGGCCGAGGCCTAGTTACTCGTGCAAAATCAATCACTGGAAATAGGCTGACCATCGCGCAATGGAGTGAGTCTGGCGCGGGACGGAGCGCCCTGGCGTGCGATGGAGTGAGTCTGGCGTGCGATGGAGTGAGCCAACTTTCCAGTGGCTGGTTTACATGTTTTTGGGTTCTGAGGCATGTTCAGAAAGATCCCAGGGCTACTCCACAGCAACGGAAATGAATAAAGAAGTGTAAAACAAGCAGTTTTTAACAAAGGAAAGCAGTAAATTAGTTGTTAGCATGCTTAACAGTGGTCTATACAAAGTAAACGACAGAAAACAGTAGGACACCAATCCCCACGTGGACCGTCGCGAGCAACAGAGTCCAAAGGCTACCGATCCAACTATGACGGTTTTTGAAACCTTGCTAGCTTTAGGGCCAGGACTGGTATTGATTACCAGCCTTGACCCTGCCAGCCCCCCTCAGGGATCAGAACAGAGAACAAAGCAAAGGTAAGCTATACCTTTGGTCTTTGAGGTTTGAAAAGTGTTTGAACTTTGAGTTGAGGTTGAGATTGTTTGAGGTGTTTGAGTGGAAAAAGAAGAACAAACTTTGTTCTTGGGGTGTCTTTGTATCTCTTTTATTAGCTTAAAGGAGTACAAAGTAATGACCCTTTGAAATGAAATTTTGTAACCCTTTGAAAGAGAACAAAGAAGGCTTATTTATAAGAAGAGAGGGAGGGAAGAAAGGGAGGTAGATCTGGTGCAAAGAGACGTATTGGCTGAGGGTTACTTCGTGGCTAAGTTTTCCCAGCTGATAAAGGTGATGGGGACAGGCTTGACCGTCGCGCGATGGAGTGGGTCTGTCGCGCGAGGGTGCGCGCTGGCACGCGATGGTCAACGACCACCTGGCAGTTTGACCATCGCGCGATGGAGTCAAACCGTCATGCGACGGTGCGCCCTGGCGCATGATGGTTGCGCCCTGGCACGAGTCAGTAGGGTTTTTGGCTTTTGGAAGTGGCTTAAGCTAGGTTAGGTTCAAGGGTTTTGCAAACACTCAAAGCTCAAACACTTGACATTCCCGAGGTGTTCTTGATCCGTTTCATCATCAGGGAATCAGAAACCGTAAGTAAACTAATCTAGAAGCCCAGATTGGGGTCTCTACAGCCATTTTATCATTAGTTAATTTGTTAACCGTATCTTCTCACATTACCCATTATCGTCATCATTTCATAGTTTGTGTTCAAGTGTCCCATCATTCATTGATAATTCATAACATATCATAATTCTCATTCCAATACTCCATGATTGTCTATATTCAAACATTTCAATACTAGGTGTCCAACATAAAGGATTACCATCAAACTCATGAACACGTGTGTAATAACCCAGAGAAGGTATCACAACATGAGATTCTATACAAATAGCAACAAAGATGGAATGGAAGTATAGCATATGAGCTAAATTAAAATGTATCTCTAAGTGAAGATCAAAAGTGTGTCAAGTTTGAATCTCATTCAATATTGATAATCAACGGTAACTACTACAATATCCAAGTTTCGCCCAACACGAAGCTATGAACGAAAAAACATCTAATGACCAAAAGAATACATATTTCGATGTTAAAGAGTGGTTCAGAGGTGTTAGAAGTGATGAGGGTCAAAGCAATCAAAGTGAGATCTGCAGGAGCAAAACTGTCCCATAACGTCTCGGTATCAATACAACCAAAAAGGTTGTGCCGATACAACAAACATAAGGTTCTAATGGATTCAGGATAAGTAGCTGGTATGGATACAACATAAAAGGATGTATCGATACGGAGACGTTACGAGCAGCGATTTCTGTAGATTTTCAAGAATGAAACCCCAACCCAAAACAACTATCCAAGGCACGATCTAGGCATTAAATCAACTCATAAACACATAAAAATAGTTAGATTTCCCTACCTTCATTATCAAAGCCAAAATCAAAAGGATTTATCAAGTCCTAGCTCTTCCCAAACTTCAAAATCCTTCAAGAACGCTTCTCCAAGTTCCAACCCTCAAATTCCAAGCTCAACTCGCGAATAGATTATGGATTTGAGGTGGTTCTTAGTAGTTTTTGTATGTTTTGAGTGAGAGAGAGCAAGAGATAGAGTGGGAGGTGTGTGAGTCGAGAGAGGTAAGAGAAAGAGAGAGGTCGGCGTATGAGAGAAGGGAGGAGGGGAAAATAATTGTGTGGTTCTAAACCCACACACACACATGTATGTATGCAACACATTGTAGACACCCTATTTTGGAATCTACAAGTTAGTTTACTTACGGTATTTGATTCCCCGATGATGACATAGATCAAGAACACCTTGAGAATGTTAGTGTGTTTGAGCTTCGAGCGGTTAAGCCCCTTTTAAACCCTTTAAGCCTGAACCAAAAGCCTCAGCCAAACCCTACCTGCATACACTGGTCTTTCACTAGCGCGCGCTGGTTTCTTGCCACATGTCAGTCATCGGTCAACTTTGATCATTGACAAAGCTTGGACCCGCAAACACAAATCACTTACCTGCATATGCCGGTTAAAGGTAGTCCCATCACCTTTATATAGCCACGTTCACAGGACTTTTATGGCACTTCAGACCCTGTTATTCTTCTGGAAGTGATCTGTAGGCAGAGGGATGTTCCCTTCCCCCTCATACAAGTCTCCCATCACCTTTCCCCTCTCATTAATGAGAGGGAAGCCCACACTCCAAGCCAATTCAGCTGGTTATATCACTCTCCCTCTCCTCTATATACACCCTCATTGCATTCATGTGCAAGGGGTTTACCAAGTCTCAAGCTTTTAAAGCCATCAAGCATACAAACCTCTAAGAGCTCTTGTTTTGTTCATCTCTTCCTTGTCCAAAGAAATAGTTAACAAGCAACTTTACCATACACCATTCTCATACACTCATTCACCATCCATCCTCCAAAACCACAAGTTCAAGCTCAAACACTCTTCCAAACTCCAAAACCAAAGGTATATCACCTTTGATAACTCTCTGTTCTGATCCCTGAGGGGGGGCTGACAAGGTTGGTAATCAATACCAGTCCTGGCCCTAAAGCTGGCAAAGTTTCAAAGTGTTAGTAGTTAGAACTGGCGCACACCAGTCCAAAGTACGCATACGCTAGTCATGGTTGTATGTGCAGTACTAGCGTGGGGATCAATGTCTAGCTGTTTTATGTCTTTCTTTTCATATCCATCACTGTGAAGTAAGTTAAAATCAGTTTACTGCTTTCTACAGTTTAAACTGCTAGTTGTAGGCTTCAATATTCATATTTGCTTTTATGGAATGCCTCTTGGGTCTTTTTGAACATGTCTCAGAACCCAGAAAATGCAAAGCCAAGCACTGGTCAAATGGCTAAAACTAGCGTACGGCAGTGGTATACATGCGTACGCCAGTGCAGCCCAGTCTAGTGGCTGGCCATTGCATGGCAACTACGCATTGGCCATTATTTTATCCCCTCATTGCTTAAGGGGTATTTTATTCATTTTGTGGCTTTACTGCTCGTCAAAACTACTCATAATTGTATATTAACTATATATAAACTGCTTGGTTTGTCTTGGGTGTGCACTGGTCATTTCCAGAGCCCAGAGGGTTGAAAACAAGCACTGTGGGCTTAGGCTTATTAGTGTGCACGAGTCCCTTAGTAGTGTACATAGGTGGATTTCGCATGCAATGACTTAATCAGTGCATGCTGGTTTCTTCCTGTGCACGTCACCGCGGAACTGCTTCCTCCAGTCTGTTTAAGATTCTCACAGGAGTCTGTTTTCATCCTATGTTAATTGTTTCAATAAGCAAGCATGCCATTTTATCACATCTTACCAACATGTTACAGTTTTAATCTTCTTAAACTGTTCCCCTGCCCTAACTGGCTAAAAAATTGATTAATGAGAAAGAATCCAAATGTTTCATAAATGCTCGAGTAGAGACCGATCTCTGGATTGGGTGAGAGGGGTGCCTTAAAACCCTTCCCCTCTCGTAACCTGGCTCCCGAACCTCAGATATCAAAGGTGACAATGAACCAGCCTACAAACCTTTTCCAATCAAAACGTAGCACGCATTTCAATTTTGCTTCCTTGGGGGGCATACCTCAAAAAACCCATGTGGTGACTCTGAATTGAGCGTTTCACCGCGCTTCCCAAAAAGGGCCCACCCAATTTCTCACAAGATTTTTAGGGACGTGTGCCCATAATGGCAACTCTGCTAGGGACTTATTGCATTGGTCTATACATAGAAATTAATACTCTTGAGAACAATCCTTCAAAAGTTTGTCAAAATAGTACGCTCCACGCTGCTGAAGAACGGAATGGTGGTTTAACAGGATCTCGTATCTGACCAATTCGAACTTGGATTTTTTCAATTGTTCACTTGTGTACTTTTCTCCTAGTATTGATTAATAAAAGTGAGCCATATTTTAAAAGGCATTTTGCAAAACATTGCAATTCTCTCTTATTAATCATTTTTTGGCATTTCTTCATGTGCATCGATGTTGGCTAGCCCCGTTGAGGTGTTTTGGGTAACTGGCATAGTTTACTGGAGTCCGAGGTCCTCGAATGCCCAGCAACCTTGGACAATGATAAGTCGTACTACCGTTTGACCGCTGATCTACAGTACGCATTACAGCGGGAGGTATATCATGGCTCTAGTCTGAGGAACCCCTTTAAACCAAAATTGGCCTCTACATGTATAAAGCACTAGAAACTCTCCAAACTAGGACAGGTACCCATAGGGTAAGATTATTTGCATCTAACCCTCATATACTGTCTATGTGTTACTGCTTTCCTTACCGCATGTGTGGGCTCCTGCGCCCTTTTACGAAGAGTCGCCACCCGAATTTTTGAGATGGATGATCCGAGAAACCGAGAATTCGTTTGTAAAAGGCTTTTGGTCTAGCAAAAATGTTGAGATTTTGGGTTCGGGAGCCACGTTATGAATGGGGAAGGTTTTTCTTTAAAAAGCACCCCACTCACCCGGTAAAAATCGTTCTCTACTTAATGTTTTCAAAAGGGGAAAACTTTCAAGCATCATTTAAAAGATTAAGTTCTTTAATAAAGGCACATAACGGGGAAGGGACATGGGAAATATATCACATTGATGTGCATGTGGTGCTGTCTGTACAATAGTGGTAAAATGATGTGTGCAGAAGGAATGAAAGCATTCAGCGAACTGTCTAGACCTCTGTCACACCGTACACGACACTGTGAGATGCTGCGCACGGCACCTCAACATGCCGTGCGGGGTACCTGCTCTGCTGTCAAACTGTTGCAGACTCTCAAAACATCATCTAGCTCATTGCTTTCTCTGTATGTCTTTCGAAAAACTCATCAGAAACCTCATGGCAGTCAGATCATCCCAAAAATGTTGTTATTTCTTTAAAACATGTCTTTAAAACAGTTTTTGACGTATTTGATCATTCGGGATTATCTAGAAAACCTTTTCCGGAGGGCCAAGACATGGCTTGTAGATATGGTCTTGTTTTAAAAGAAATGAAACAGTAAAGATCAGATGCAGACAACCCCACCAGATAACAGCTCAGATCCAGACTGCCTGCCTGTAATAACACCAATGTACACGGTACCGTGCGCTGATGGTCAGGGCGCCGTGCGTCCAGTCAACCAGCCGCGCGGTTCCCCAACCTCAGCATCGTACTGTTTTTATTTTATGAAAATGGGTTTTAAGTCAGGATCTAACCAAAAGGGATTAGACCTTCTAACAGAAAAGTCCCCTCAGGACCAGAACGGAGTCTAGTCCAAGGAAACTAGCTTTTACCTTTGGTGTTGAGCTTGGTCAATGGTCGTTGATGCAAGGATGAGGATGGATCGTCACGGATGTAGATGGGGGAAGTTAAAGGAGACAAAGTGTAACGACCCTGATTTTTGGTAAATAAAAATTTCGTTAAATATTTGAATTTTTTTTATTTGCTTGGATTGCTTTAAAAATTTCTTTTAAATTCTTATAATCAGTCATAATTAGATTTGAAACTTATAAAATTGAATCATTTTACTCCGGACAATTTAGTCCTTCTCCCATGACTAGTATACTTGTAAACGTACTCGTATATTTTTCCTAGTAAGTAAATAATATCTTTAAATTATATTTCTTGGCTGGAAATCCTACTTGGCAAGTATAGTTAGTTTTAACCGACTAGTTAGCAATCCTAACTACCGTTTGGCTTAGTTACATTTCCCTAACCTAGAATGATGCATCGATGCCGAAGTGGTTAGTAGAAAATTTTGGTCTTTGCCTTGACTGTTGACTTGACTGCTTTTGCTTTGGCTTAGCTAGGTCGCTTTGGCATCGCCGTCGCCACGCTTGCTTTCGCCTTGGCTGCGGCCTGCATTGCCTTGGCATCGGGTCACTGCCTTGCTTCGCCTTGGCTGCCATCGGGTTACTCGCTTGGCATTGGGTCGGCGCGCCGCCTTGGCGTTCGGCGACGCTTGACTCTGCCTTAGGCGCCATCGGGTTACTCGCCTTGGCGTCGGTCGCGCTTTGCTTTTGCCTTGGCGTTGCTTGGCTGCCTCTCACGCCTTACCTTGGCCACCGCTTTGCTAGCGGTCGCCTTGGCCACACTCACGCCTTGCCTTAGCTACGCCTTGGCCATCTTTGCTAGCGGTGCCTTGGTACGCTTTCGCGCCTTGCCAGCTACGCCAGCACCGACGCCACCGCTTTGCTAGCGGGCTGCCTTGGCCACGCTCACGCCTTGCCTTGGCTACGCTTTGGCCACCACTTTGCTAGCGGGCTGCTTTGGCCACGCCATGCCTTGCCTTGGCGTTTGTAACCCGCCGGGCTTTAATATTCCATTATTAGGTGATTTCCTACCAAATAAAACCAAAATACCACTCGAGCAATGAAAGCCTAGATTAAGTATCATTAGTCTTTAACCAATTAGTTAGAATAGCCTAATGCCCATTTAGCCTAATCACTTCTCCCTAACCCTAGATGGACCATTTTACCCTTTTTGTCTTTATCCATTGGACGATAAAGGCTAGGGTAATATTTATCCGTTGGACGATAGATGCTAGGGTAATCTTTATCCATTGGACGATAAGTTCTAGGGAAATCCTTATCCATTGGTTATTACATGCTAGGAAGATCTTTGACCATTGGACAATAGTTGTTAGGGAGAAGACCAAGTTTGACTAGTAGTTGGAATAGTCTAGTCAAAAGCAAACATTGAACTTCATGATGACCTTCCTTGGACCATTGGTTATTACATGCTAAGAAGATCTTTGACCATTGGACAATAGTTGTTAGGGAGAAGACCAAGCTTGACTAGTAGTTGGAATAGTCTAGTCAAAAGTAAATATTGTACTTCATGATGACCTTCCTTGGACCATTGGTTATTACATGCTAGGAAGATCTTTGACCATTGGACAATAGTTGTTAGGGAGAAGGCCAAGCTTGACTAGTGGTTGGAATAGTCTAGTCAAAAGTAAATATTGTACTTCATGATGACTTTCCTTGGACCATTGGTTAATAACCGCTAGGGAAATATTAGACCCTTGGACAATAACCGTTATGGAAATTATTATCCCTTGGATAATAGCATTGTCCAAAATTCCCATGGGATTCTTGGTGAAAGATATGATAGTACTTCTTGATCTTCCATCACCAAACACCAATTGTTTATCCATCCTTAGTACTTGCACTTGTGTAAGGATGACGTAGGAAGATATGAAGTAGATTTTAGTACAAGATTGACTTACATAAATCCATGGGAGAGGAGAGAGAGAGGTGGACGAATAGGAGAGAGGGAGAGTGAGGTGTATGTGTGTTGTACTTTGACATGTGGGAGTACTTGAACACTATTTGACCTAGTGGCATTTGGTTGGAATACTATTGCTTGACAAGACAAGTCCATGGAGCAAATCCATGGGGGAGAGAGGTAGAGATAGTGGCCGGCCAAGTGGAGTGAGGGAGAGAGCTTCATTTGCCTATAAATAGCCTCCATTCCATGCCTTTCAACTCACACCTTCACCATTCAACTTCTTTCTCGAGAAAGCTTAGTGTTCTTGCTTGTTCTTGAGTGTTCTTGAAGTTCTTCTCTTGTTCTTCAAGAAACTCATCCTAAGCCGCCACTAAACCACCACTCCACCACCCTTCGATCCATAAAAGTTTAGTAGTATAGTCAAGATTTAGTTTCGAGAGAAACCTTTCTCTTTCGAAGCTACCGGAAGCTTACCATAAGCCGTTATTCTGTTCGATCGCCGACTTTCTTCCGTCGTACCTTCCATCGTCTTACTACCGCCAAGAAGAATGGTAGAGTTCTTCGAACCTACTTATCCTAAGTATAGTTGGATGCAAGTTTGAATTAAATGTAGTTAATCCTTAACTACTTCCTCTAAGTATATTGTATTGTATGAGCATGAAGCCATATGTGTAGAATGATTTGTTTTACGTAGTTTACTTCGATCTTATGACTACTTGATTGCTCGATCTAGTGATAGTTGCTTGTTTATGTATGAACTCGTCAATAAACATGTTGTAGACACCCTATTCTGGACTGTCCAGACTAGTTTATATGCGGCCTTTGTTCCCCCGATGATGAATAAAGGTCGAGAACATCCAAAGTCGATGGTGTGTTTGAGCTCTGAGCGTCCTGAACCTTGTTCAAACCCCTTCAAACCCTTCTTCAAACCCTTCAAGCTAGAACTAAATGGCCTCAGCAAAACCCTGCTTCAGCAAGCTGGTGATCAACTGACGCACGCTGGTACATTGCCACGTGTCAATCATCAAGCCTGGAGCCAGCTTATAGTGGCGCACGCCAGTCTAGCGGTGGCGCACGCCAGTGTCCCCCAGTCAAATCACCTTTTCGGGACCACTTGCCCGAGACTTTTGTGGCCGCCCTGACGTGTGCTACAGCCCTCCTGATGATGACTTCGTCCAGAGCGGTCTCCCCCTCTCTCCTACACCTTCCATCAACTAGTCCCATGCATTTAATGCATGGGAGGCTCCCCTCTTCTTGGAGGCCAAACAACCCCTTAGGCCAACTGATTTCAGCCAGTCCACTGGCCTATATATACTCCCCTTGCATTTATTTTGCAAGGGGTTACACACATCAATAGCTCTCAAAGCTCCCTCTTACTCTCTCTCTTATTTTCCTTGTTTTTCTTTCATCTAGTGAAAGACATAGCAAGGGAGATCAGTCACACAACCTACATTTCCATCTTCACCTACCATCCATCCATCCATCCATCTCAAGGCTCAAACCATCCATCAACCTCAAACCAAAGGTATACCACCTTTGCTTCTGGAAACTATTTCGACCCCTGAGGGGAGTTAGCAGAGCCCAGGCTGGTAATCAATACCACGCCTGATCTCAAAGCTAGCAAATAAGCAATGTCGTAGGAGGGTTAGTGGCGCACGCCGGTCCCTTATAGCCGTGCGCCAGTAAAGGCTGCAGGGCAGGGTGGGTGTGTTGGCCACCGATCATCCATGTTTTATTTTCTTTTCGTTTTGATCACCTTTTAGCATGCTAAAAACCAGTTTACAGTTTTCCCTATCTTAGAACTGTGTAGTTAGTTGTCTGCCTCAATTGCGTAGTAAGGCCTCTGGGATCCTTCTGGTCCTGTTCCAGAACCCAGATGAAGTAAAGCCAAGCACTGGACCAAAAGGGCAACTAGCGCACGGTCATCCTTGACCGGCGTGCGCCAGTGTTCCTGAGCTCTAGTGGCTGGCCCTTGCTTCCTAGCTCAGTTCTGGCCTCTGTTTGATTCCCCACCCTGTTTATGGGGTTTTCAGTCCATTTATGTCTGTTTGATTTGTTGTTGCGTGTTCTGTAACCATAAATATGCTGCTATATCAACTGCGTGGTTTGTCCTGGGTGTGCACTGGTCCATTCCAGAGCCCAGAGGGTTGAGTTCGTAAGCCGTGAGTTTGGGCTCACCGCCGCGCCGCCCAGATCCTATGGTGGCGCGCATGTAGTCTCCTCAGTATGCAATGGCCTGGCCACAGGCATACAGTCAACTTCGCGTGTATCACTGCAGGTCGATGTGTTCTAGTTCGTCCAAAATGCTCACAGAAGCGCTTGTTCTCAATCTATTATCATTATTCATATGTCATTCATCACATTTTGCCATGAAAATATAACTTGCCATTTGTGAATCCCCATTAACTGCTCCCCCGCCCTAACTGGCTAATAAATGATCAAAGAGAGAAAGATGCAAATGTTTTACAAAATGCCTAAGTAGGGACCGATCTCCGGATTGGGTGAGAGGGGTGCCATAAAACCCTTCCCCTCTCGTAACCTGGCTCCCGAACCTCAGATATCGAAGGTGACGACGGTCCAGTCTACAAGCCTTTTCAAATCAAACAAACGTGAACAAAAACGTTTTCCAAATCGGTTTCTTGGGTGTTTTCCGCAAAACCCGGGTGGCGACTCTCTCAAAACAGCATTTCGTCATGCTTTCAAACAAAAAGGGCGCAAACCTAACCCCCGCACGCCGAAAATGCGGGGATTTTCAGGGGCGTGTGCCCACAGTGGCGACTCTGCTGGGGATCATTGCATTAATTAAAACTTGGAAATTAATACATACTTGAACAATTTTTCAAAAGTCTGTCAAAACAGTACGCTCCGCGCTGCTGAAGAACGGAATGGTAACGTAACAGGATTCTACATCCGACCAATCCGGACTGGGGCTTTACTATTGTTCACCTGTGTAGTTTTCTCCAAGTTTTGATTAATAAAAGTGAGCCAAGCTTGAAAAAGGCATTTTTCTAAACATTGCATTTCTCTCTCTCATAATCATTCGTTGGCGTTCTCCATTTGCATCGGTGCCACTTAGCCCCGTTGAGGTGTTTTGGGTAACCGGCACAGTTTACTGGAGCCCGGGGTCCTCGAACGCCCAACAACCTTCGACGATGATGAATCGCAATACTGTTCGACCATTGCTTTGCTATACGCGTTGCTTTGGGAGGTATACCGTGGCTCTAGTCGGAGGAACCCCTTTAAGCCAAAACCAGCCTCTCCATGCGTACAAAGCAATAGAACCTTTCAAACTAAGACAGGAACCTGCAGGGTAGGATTGTTTGCATCTAACCCCCATAACTGTCTATGTGTTACTGTTTTCCATATCGCATGCCTGTACATACATTCATATCGTTCTGCATAGGAGCATGCTAGGGCGGCTTTTAGGTCGGTCTGTCCGGCAAGTCCATCTTGTCCCTATTAAGGACGCCATTTGGACCGATGACGAGTCGTGCATTTTGACGATGCGCGTTATCAACCTTTCAAAGTCCTTGAGTCAACGAGACTTCGGGAAATCGAGACCTTCTCAGTCCTTGTCTAAACTTGATCAAAGTTTCAAACAAAAATCCAGGAACAACAAGAGGCATGACGTGATACTTACACCTTTCCGGTTACAAGTGCTAAACACTTACACCATTTCAAGGCTCCGGCACAGTGCTGCTTACGCCATTTTGGTCATGGTATCACGACATTCACATCAAGTTGTTCCGCTCCAAATTTTGAAACCTTGAGAAAGGATTAGCCGAAGGCTTAGGCTGTTTTGACATCTCTTGGTTTTTGTCGATTCAAACAAGGATACATTGTCGAAAAGAAATCCGAGGATCACAGTGTCGTCCTAAAACGTCGTGAGATGGACTTGCTTGCTAGTTGTAGAGTCTAGGAGGACACTGACGACGAGCATTTCCCATTTCTTCCATCTCTTTTTACTAAACTGCTGCAGGCTGTCACTGAGCTCTTCTACTTTACTGTCTAGCCTGTGCGCTGTCAAATCAAGGTTCTAAAGGTCAAGAGCCAAACCTACTTGGATCCGTCTGCTGGGTCTGTCTGAAGGAAGATTTGGGTGGGTTATTGCTCAGTCAGTCACAACGGAAACTCAGGGTTGCACGCTGTCAAAGGAGGATTCGCCGCTGTCCACTCCGCACGAAACCTCCTCATCTTCACCATCTCCACCATCATCTCCGAAACTTGTCAAGACTGAAGTTATAGTCATGGCCGAAGCCCCAAATCTTGGTACTGTCTTGGCCGACATCCAACGAAACATGGCTGACATGCAGCGGAGGGCTGATCAGACCGATGCCTCCATGACTGATCTTCGCACTTTAATCGAGGAGCGCCTTCCTTTAGTAGCTGCAGCTGGCGGCGGCGGAGAAAGGCAAAATCCGGAAGTTGAAGCTGAAGACATTCCCCGAGAAGAGAACCCTGCTCAGAATCCTGAGATAGCCACTCTGATCACCAAGATGGCGAAGCTCGAAGAATCTGTCACCAAATCCGAGAGACTAGGCGCGGGTGGCCTAGACATGGATCGCCTCTGCCCTTTCCCTAATGCTCGCCTGCCTAAGCGATTCAAAATGCCGGACTTCGCGAAGTTCGATGGTACCGGGGATCCTAGGACTCACTTGTTGGCCTATCACAGCGCCATGAAACTCCATGGGGTAGAAGAGGATGCCATGGCTCAACTGTTCCCTCAGACTCTGGTTGGTCCAGCTTTTCAGTGGTTCTTGTCTCTTGACATTTCCAAAAGAAGAACCTGGGAAGACATTGGTGCTGCCTTTAATTCTCAGTACAGCTATAATGCTCAGCTCAAGATGACCACTCGCGAGCTTGAGTCAACCAAGATGACTGCAAAGGAGTCCTTTGCGGATTTCATCAAGAGGTGGAGGACCAAGGCCGCCCTCATGACCGATCGTATCAGTGAGAAGGACCAGATCCGTATCATCTCCCGTAATCTGTTGCCCGACTTTGCCAAGAACCTTGTGCTGGTGCAAGGTGCCAATTGGGAGACTTTCTTTGATTCTGGTCTAGCTGTTGAAGAGGCCCTCCAAACTGGAGTTCTGACAAGAACAGAAACACCTTCCTCTGCCGCAGCTCCGAAGGCCAAACCCCGTGCTTACACCGGGAACAGCACTGCCCTTTTTGGTGCCAGCAACTATGCCAGCGCAGCAACTGCCGGCAGCAACGCCGCCACTCAGGGTTCCTCCAACCATATTGCCGACGTCAACCAAGTTCAAACCCCCCAAAGGACCCGAAACCGCAACCCACCTCGTGTGTTTTCCAATTTCGAGGCTCCACTTTCCTCGGTCTTGGAGAAGCTGGTCAAGTCTGGTCATCTCCGGCCCTTGACACCAACCTCACTTCCTCCAAATCTACCCCCTAGCCACAACCCCAACGTTTTTTGTGCTTACCACCAGATGCCCGGCCATCACACTGATACTTGTTTTCGCCTCCGTCATGCGATACAAGATTTGGTCGACAACGGCACTCTTCCAACTCCACCTCCCAAACCCAACGTTATCTCCAACTCCTTACCTCAGCACAACCAGCAAGTGAACCAGATATCCCTCAGCTCCACTAAATCTCCCAGCTCCACCATATTCAACCCCACTGACCATATAACCCCAGAACACAACCCTAAACCCGTTGTCTTGGCCCCTGTGGAACCCGAAGTCAATATGCTGGCTGTAGGATGGGAAATGGAAGATAAAATGGCGGAATGGGCGGAACTCAGTAACGACTGGCATGAACGTTATCATTTGGGATTCCCCGCGGCCCCGCAAATTGACCAAGTCTGGATCGACCAGTGGGAGGATGAATGGAGTGCTCAAGCGGACCCTTCGGATGGCCTCTCTTTGTTCATGCTCTTTTATCAACCCGAGCCTGCTGACCCCGAGGAGGAGGAATATGTCTGGGATCCGCAACCAACTGCTGCTCAATTGGCTTGGGACCGGAGTTTCTATTTGGCACCGGCAGATGTCGAAGATGATGTTGGCGAGGCTTACCTGGAATTTTATGCCGACGGGGAAACCATCCCTAGTGATCACCGCCAGCTTGGGTCTTTCACCCCTTTGATGGACAAACTTTCAGACGTGGTCCACAAGTTCCCTCATGAGCTCGACCCCATCAACAAATTAGTACCTGTGGAAGGGCCACGCCCGCGTAGTACGCTTGAAGATGACTGCCTTGTCATGGCCATAGATGAGGTCCCAGCTGACTTATGGGGTCTCGAGGACATTGTGGATCTGGACTCAAAACCACTACCTGAAGATCTCTGGGACGTGGACAAAGTTGTGGACATACAGATGGGAAATGAGGTCTGGACCGTAAATTCCGCCTTGGTCGATGCTGGTTTCTGGGACTCGCCATTTGTTACAAATCCGGGAGTGCCTTTTGAAGAAGCCGCAGCTCAGGATCCTACATTCTGGGAGGGACTGGTACTGCAAGACTTGGAGACGGCGCTGAAACAGGATTCTCCTGCAACTGTGGCATCTGTCGACAAGGGGAAACGCAAGATGGCTGAAATCCCTACTGACTTCTGGGATTTTGATGATAAAGCGGCCTCCTGGTGGGATATAGCGAACGTCACGAGGAGCGGCCGAGTTTTTCAGCCACCTAACCTGCAGGCCGGGAGCTCGTCCAATCCTCCGATTCAAAGGCCCGTTCTGCGGCTGCCAAAGAGTGCTCGCTCACGCGCAACGAGGTTCCCGCGAAGAGTGCTATCCAACGACTGAAGATTCGAGATTCTTGCTTCAGACTGGTCATGCCTGGTCCGATTTGCGCCATCAAAGGAGCATCGTGAAGGGTTGTCTCTAGCCTTGTCCCGTATCATCGCATTACCAACCGATATCACCCCAGAGGCAATGATCGCCTCTTGTCACGCTCTGCTTCCAAACATTTCATTACCTTTCTTGAGAAGGATCTGTAGATTGAGGATCGCTCACAACCGCCAGCCGCACATCACCGTCAAATGCAAGGGGCTCTGGTTCCGACTGTGCTCATTGACAATGGCTCGCCATTAATGTCTGCCGAGGGTAGCCTACCGCCTATGACTTGCTAAAAAGGAGTTCCAGCCGTCTAACCTGGCTGTCAAGGCTTATGATAGCACGCGTCGAGTGGTGGAAGGGACCATAACTCTCCTGCTCGATGCTGAGGGCTTTGAGATGAGTGTTGAATTTCATGTGGTGGACATCCCTGCCACATTTAACCTACTGTTGGGAAGACCTTGGATGCACCGGCCGGACATCATGGCAGTGCCTTCCACTCTGCATCAGAAAGTCATGCTGGGGCTTCCAACAGGAACTTTAACAATCTGTGGGGACTCTGGGATCCGCCCACTCAAAGAGGATGAGCCTGTGCTGGGGATCATGCATGGAGAGGAAGATTCAGACTTTGGAGGTTTCTCTTTCGACACTTCGGGATCGGTTCTCGCCATTGCCGTAGCGGATGACTTCATCATCAGTTCCACCGCCTTCGAGATCATGAGAAGGATGGCCTTCATGCCTGGCTTTGGACTTGGGATCAACCAACAAGGGATCACTGAGTTCCCCGTTTTTCCCTTCTCCGAAGGTCAGTTTGGTTTGGGATACGTTCCCCCTACCAAAAAGGCCAAGAATGGGAAAGGCGCGGGAAAACTTCGAACCCTCTATGGTAACCCTGACAGCTACTTTGTCCGTAAGGGAGGAGGACATGCTTATGTGGGGCAGAATGAGCCGTTTTGGGATCCAGAGACTCGCGCTTGGCTTCCGGGGTTTGAGATCTTCGCTGCTGACACTTGGGCTGATACCGAAGAGGACATTGCAAAGGATGAGCTGGCTGAGGCAGAATTCAAAGAACAGCTGCCCAAGATCAAGGGAAAGATGGACTGGTTGAAGACTTTCAATCAGGGGAGCTTGGAGATGTTGTTCTCCCAAGTAGGTTTGGTTGGCAAGGAAGAAGAGGCCGAAGTGCTGATGCTTGGGCCCGACTCCTCAGATGCTCTCAAGGATCCAACCACCCTCATTGTCGAGGCAAAGGGCAGTATTAATAACTGCATTTTTACTCCACGCTTAACATGCATTGATAGTGAGTCTGAATCTGACACAGAGTCTTTTGAGTCTAAGTCTAGCTCAGAGTCGGAGCTTGTGCCTCTTGGCCCTCCACGTCATAGCTTCTACTTCGAATTTGAGTCTACTGTACTTGGCAACCCGTCTGGGTTTTATGAAATGAACGACCCTGCTTCTGATTACTGACTTCTATATAAATCGTATGACCCGATGAAGGAACAGACTTCGATGGGAACATCCCAGCTGAGTTGCGTTTCCTCATCGAAAGGGAAGACGAAAGGCATGCTCGACCTCTAAAAGAAGAAGTAATTTACGTAAATCTGAAAGACGAGGGGGACCCCCGTATGATGCAAATTGGTTCTACTTTGTCCCCCGAGGACCGTGCTGCTTTGATCGATCTACTCAAGGAATACTTCGAGGTCTTCGCATGGTCGCACCAAGATATGCCCGGCATCGATCCCGAAATTGTACAACACCGAATTCCGTTAGCACCTGGGGCTGTTCCGGTTAAACAGAAGCTCCGCAGGATGACGCCGGACTGGGTTGAGAAGATCAAGGAAGAGGTTACCAAACAGATTGACGCAGTTTTTCCGAGGGTCGCCGAGTATCCGGCGGGGTCGCTAACATTGTGCCGATCCCAAGAAGGACGGAGAATCCGAGTGCAGTATCGACTTTAGGGACTGAACAAAGCAAGTCCCAAAGACAGCTTTCCGCCTCACATCGACGTGCTTGTGGACAACACGGCGAGTCATGCCTTGCTCTCTTTTGTCGGCCGATTTTCGGGATATAAATTCTTATGGCACCCGAGGACCAAGAGAAGACAACGTTCATCCGAATGGGGGACATATTGCTATGTGATGATGCCGTTTGGGCTCAAGAATGCTGGTTGTACTTTTCAGCGGGCACAGACGACCCTGCTACATGATTTTATCCATAAAACGGTCGAGGTCTATGTCGACGACATGATTGTCAAGGCTAAGAACAAGGAAGATTTCATTCCAGCACTTCGGCAGTTTCTGGAAAGGCTTCGGAAGTACAACGTGCGCCTCAACCCGCAGAAATGCACATTTGGGGTCACAGCAGGCAAGATGTTAGGGTTCCTAATCACAGCCAGAGGGATTGAAGTCGATCCAGCTAAGATCAAGGCTATTCTCGAGATGGAGCCCCCGCGGTCGGAGAAGAGAGTGCGAAGCTTTCTGGGGAAGGTTCAGTTTATTAGCCGGTTCATCGCCAAGTTGACTTTGACTTGCGAGCCGTTGTTTCGACTACTCAAAA
Organism: Rhododendron molle; assembly: GCA_025413875.1. Lineage (NCBI taxonomy): Eukaryota > Viridiplantae > Streptophyta > Magnoliopsida > Ericales > Ericaceae > Rhododendron > Rhododendron molle. The sequence continues at coordinate 1,827,717 of CM046398.1, read as the reverse complement.
AGGACGTTCGTTTCGAATGGACGGACAAGTGTCAAGCTGCTTTCGAAGCGATAAAAGAGTATCTGCGAAATCCACCCGTGCTAAGGCCCCCAACGCCGAGTCGTCCGTTGATTCTGTACTTATCAGTCACCCCGACAGCTATGGGATGTCTGCTGGCACAAGAAGGAGACAACGGGGTCGAGAAGGCGATTTACTATCTGAGCAAGAAGATGGTGGGCAGTGAGGAGCGTTATACCTCTCTGGAAAAGACATGTTGGGCACTAGTTTGGGCTACCCGAAAGCTTAGACACTACATGCTAGCCTATTCAGTGAAGCTGATTTCTCGGATGGATCCTCTTAAGTATCTGTTCGAGAAGCCGGCGCTCACTCATAAGCTAGCACGTTGGTTGCTCTTGCTGGCTGAGTTCGATCTCCAATATGTTACAAGGAAATCTGTGAAGGGCCGTGCTGTGGCTGAATTCCTGGCAGATCACCCGATTGATGGGCCGGAGGATGTCGACTTTACTTTCCCTGATGAGGACGTGCTAACGGTGGTCGAAGAAGTGTGGATGCTCTACTTTGATGGGGCTGCGAATCAAAAGGGATTTGGGATTGGAGTGTTGCTAATCACGCCTACCGGTGCTCATGTTCCGCTTGCTTTCAAGTTAAACTTTGACGTCACCAACAATCAAGCTGAGTATGAGGCCTGTATCGTCGGAATGGAGGCTGCTATTGCCCTTGGGGTTGAAAAGCTAGAAGTAATCGGGGATTCAAACCTGGTGGTGTCTCAGGCTAATGGAGACTGGAAGGTGCGTGAGGAAAAGCTAAAGCCTTATCACCAAGAGTTGGAGGAACTGATTCCTCGCTTCAATAAAGTGACTTTCACTCATATTCCACGCTTGAGGAACCAGTTCGCTGACGCCTTGGCGACTTTGGCTTCAATGATCGAACTTCCGATTGGGGTCCGGTTGCGACCGATCGTAATTGAACAGAGGGACTTGCCTGCTTATGAGTATGTCAACGCCATCGATGACGTCAATGATGGCCTGCCCTGGTACCATGACATTTGGAACTTCGTGGAGCGCGGGGAATTTCCTACTGGGGCTACTAGGAAAGATCGGGTTGCTTTGCAGCGGCTGGCTGCCCAATACATCATTTGTGGAGGGAAACTGTATCGAAGGTCTCACTGCGGAATGCACAAGCTGTGTGTCAATGGGGCCGAAGCAACAAGGATCATGGAGGAGGTTCACGAAGGAGTCTGCGGTCCTCATATGAGTGGTGTTATGCTTGCAAGGAAGATCCTCCGACAGGGTTATTATTGGTCAACCATGGAGTCACAATGCATTGACTACGTACGGCGCTGTTACAAGTGTCAAATCCATGCCAATCTGCAGCACGTTCCTGCGTCTAAGTTGTACGGCATGACCTCGCCATGGCCTTTCTCCGTGTGGGGCATCGACGTTATTGGCATGATCACACCGTCTGCCTCGAATGGTCACAAGTTCATACTGGTGGCGATAGATTACTTCACCAAATGGGTCGAGGCCGAGTCCTACAAGACTTTGACAACAGTTCAGGTCGCTCAGTTCATCAGAAAAAACATCATCTACCGGTATGGTGTCCCTTAGGCCTTCGTGTCAGATAACGGGAGTCATTTCAAAGGAAGGGTCCTGGAGTTTTTCGAGGAGTTCGGTATCGAGATCCACCATTCCACAACCTACCGTCCGCAGACAAATGGAGCAGTCGAGGCCGCAAACAAGAACGTCGAGACAATTATCAAGAAGACTGCTGAATCAGCAAGGGATTGGCATGAACAATTACCGTTGGCACTCTGGGCATACCGAACGTCGATCCGTACTTCAACTGGTGCAACTCCTTTTTCTTTGGTCTATGGGATGGAGGCAGTACTACCCATTGAGCTTGAAGTTCCGTCTTTGAGGGTCATGGTCGAAAGTGGTCTTGAAGAGTCTGAATGGCTGAGCGGAAGGTTTGTAGAGTTGCTGCTGTTTGACGAAAGAAGGCTCCGCGCTCTGTATCATGTGCAAGGGTATCAGCGTCGAATCGCCCGTGCGTTTGACAAAAAGGTGAAATCCAGGGGCTTAGTCGAAGGAGATATGGTGACGAAGGAGATTCGGGCCCCAGTGTTCGATGTCCGCGGGAAGTTCCGACCAAAGCGTTCAGGGCCTTACATTATCAAGACCATCCTGTCTGGAGGTGCTGCCAAACTCATCGACCTCGACGGCAACGAGTTCAGTACCTTAGTCAACATGGATCAACTCAAGCGTTTCTATCCCTGAGAGATGCTCGTTGGGCCGAAAACCACAAGGGTGGGCGGCGCCAAGCAAAAGTTAGAGCAAGCCTGCTAGACCGAAAACCTAAGGAGGCGGTCTAGGCAAAAATAAATAGGCAAAAGTCGAAAGCTCGCTAGGCCGAAAACCTGAAAAGGCGGTTCTAGGCAAAAGTTAGAGCGCAAAAGGAGAGGTAAAATACCCGAGTGAACCTTGGCCTGAACTACGTTCTGACCTGATTCCCTTAAAAGGGATACGTAGGCAGTCTCACCTTGAGACCCGGTCACACTCTATCAACTTGATCCATGGTTGCACATTTTTGCATCAACATCAAAAGTCGAACGGAAATCGAGGGCAAGCCGAGGTGTTATCAGAAAATCAAAAGGGGGAAACCCTCCTTCTTTCACTTTTATTGCCAAATCACTATTTCTAATACACGGGCTGAGCATGAAACCTTAAAACAGTTAAAGCATGAAAAACAGAACAAAATGCTTGAGAAGCCTAACGGCTCACAGCTTATTCTAAGCACAGCAAAGTAGTCCGAGTCAGTCGATGTTTTCCCTTGCATACACCTCTGCTCTCAGCCATTGTTTGTAGCTGTTTCTCAGCCTTGTGGTGAAGTCCGGCATCTCACCCTGGAACGTCCTAAAACCCCAGCGCCTTTTGTAGCCATTGAGAGTTTGAGCAGTGAAATTAGGAGCGCGGAAGCCGTCCGTGCTGATACGGTTGTTTCCTTGTGAGACGCCCAACTGCCGGAGAACGCGGCCGGGAATATAGAACGTGAAGCTGGTCAGTCCTGCGAGTACCACCCTGTCAAAACCGTCGGAGAACAGAGTCATGGTAGGGAGCTCCAGCCAGGGACACCTCCAAACTATCTCGTCAGGTTGAACCTGCTGCAGGAATGTATACCATTCCTCCAGATCCATGTCTGGATACCTCATTCCCCTTTGGTGGATCCGCTTCGGGAACTGGTGCCAGCCGTCCGCAGGAGGATGCAACAGCCCGAGTTTGTCACATAACCATAGCTGCATGAGTGAAAAGACAAGTGAGAAGCCAGATAAAGCCTGAGCGATAAAACAAGTAAGAAGCCCAGAAAAAGGCCTAAAGCCGAGTGTCGAGGTAAAAAGAGAATGTGTGAAAACCGGAAAAAGGTGAGCTGAGTGAGGTAACCTGCAGCAGGAGTGGACTGCCGCCGAAGGTATTCGCCTGGCCTGTATACACCAAGTCCAGTCCCGTTAGTGTTTCCGCCAAGACCAAAGGGACCACATTCTTCCGGTCCGCCATCTGAGTGGCCACACTCACCAGCAAGGGGCTAACCCGGCCATCAGCCGGAACAAGCGGTTAGCGGCAAGCGGTAGCAGATCACCGGCCAAGCAAAGCGGCGCCGGCTTGCACGCCATGTCTTCTGTGTCACCATCAGATCAGACGCTCGATCAACCGCGATGACATTGAGTCGGCCGCACCTTCGACCAGAGTGTTCGCCAGGCCCCTAGAAATTCCCAGCGACGTCTCCAGCAGGCCGGGCATGCTCACCTGATATGGTGGAACGACAAGCGTGGCGGACACGAAAGTTCGAAGATACGCCTGGAACTCTTCGATAGTCGGGCATATCTTGTCATCGCCGAAACGAAAGACATGGACGTCAGGGTCCCAAAACCGGAGAGCAGCCCGAAGGAGGGCGGGACGGAGCGGCACGTGTCGCAAATATCGAAATGAGGCGAGGCCGTGGTACTGAAAGTTTAGCCAGTCGATGCCCAAGAATTGTGTAAGCCATGGCCTGAGCAGGGTTGGCAGAGGATTTTCCATTTGAAGGCTACTGAGTTGGTGTTTGAAAATGACAAGAGATCAGTTGTAAGAGTAATAGAGTGTTTACGCCTCTCTTTATAGGCCATAGCATGCATCCTTTTCCCACGGTATATTCAAAACCACAGGCTATCTTCCAATGGCCACTTGGGGAAGTACTCTGCCCCCCTGAACATTGCAGAAACCGTGTACAAAACGCGTAGGGTCGAAAACAGGAGATGCCAGGAAAAAGGACAATTGGCCAGACAAGTGGATCTGGCGCGCACATGGGTGGCGCACGCCACTAATGAGGTGGCGCACGCCAGTGTATTATGACACTGGCGCACTCAAAAAGCTCACCGGCGCACGCCAGTGCGACCTGCACTAAAACCAGTGTGCAGCAGCAGCTGCCATCAAACGTTCATTTTCAATTCCGGGGCATGTTTTGCTGCATGGACGGTTCGCACAAGTCACGAAGAGTATTTTGGACTACGTCGAAGCAACAGACCTCGTGCGCCATGCCCAACGAGGGTTTTCGGCCTCCAACGGCCTGTATCCTACTAGAATGGGGGATACGGAAGGTTAAAATCCGTCTCGGGGATCTTTGCCAAGTTTTCTCATGCCATACAGTTTACATGGACCTAAAGTGACTGTATGGGGGTGTCGGTTTCAGTCCGGGCCTGTAATCGAGTCGTCTTTGGCCTTTTATACCCATTTTTGCGGTATTTTTCCTTGTTTTTGGTGTTTAGCCCGTATCCAGGCATTTTTCTCAAATCCGTCAGTTCCCACAAGTCATTATGCATTGTTACGACTGTACAAAAGTGTCAGTTTCCTTCGGCTCAGGGAATTTTGAGTTTTGGCGCATTAATGCCCAAAATGTCATTATTTTCCCGTATCCTCGTATCCTAAGGGACACGGAGCGTATCCTGAGACTTTTCTATTCATTTCTTTCGAGCTAGGTCAGTCCTGTGCACATATTAGCTTTGATAGTCGATTCAGGTCAATTGTCAATGCATGTTGGGTGTTAGTGGATGGTTTATTTCTCTTTCCTTGCTAATCTTAATCAAAAGGAGATTAATAAACGGAAAACGTGGTTATTATATCATCCCAAAGCAAACTATCAAGTGTCAAAAGCAGTACTAATGTACGGAACGGCACAACGGCCCAGGCAAGCAAAATCAAAGTATGCGGGACACATCCGCCCAAGAGCCAAGGCACGCAGGCCTCAAAATCAATGTACCAAAGTATCGAAGTGCTGAAGTATCGAATGTATCAAGGTATCAAAAGCAAACTAGACAGTAAAATAGCTGAGGCTTGGTGATAGCCCTCAGTCAGAAAAGTCCTCAGGGTCAACGCCGTCGTCGTCACTATCCCCCTCGCTCTGCTCAGCCGCAGCCAGATCCCCCGGAGTGAATCGAAACCTCGGATCGCTGGCTGAGTCAGATCCGCTGCTGAGGGACTCTGTCTCTCCCCTTTCTTCTTCTTCCTCTTCTTGCCTCCTCTTCTTCGAGGGACCCTCCGGCAGCTTCTTGTCTCCAGTCCTCTTCCTCAGGACTCGGCGGAACTGCTCCTGCTCACTAGCTGAGGTAATAACTACCCCTCTGGACTCAGGCTGTGTAGCGCTAGTCTGGCGCTGGACCGCCGCTGGTGCCTTGCCTTTGCCCTTCTGTGGGGCAGCCCTCCCTGTCTTCCGCCTAGGAGCCGCCCTAGCACGTCCCTGCATTGTCAATTCAAGTCAAGCATTTCAATATACATATTGTGCATATATTGTATATCGAATGTTGAAACAGGAGTCAAGAGCAGGTGTATTCAACAAGCATTGTATCAAACATGCATTTGTTTTCTCAAAATGTTAAGTGCAGCAAGAAACTTTGAAAGTATACCTGAGGCTGTGCCTGGGGCTGTGCAGTCGGTGTCGGATCTGCCGGTGGGTAGTGCAGCTGCAACGGGGTACCTCTCGCCAGTTTGTGAAACTCTTTCTCCATCGCCAGCATCAAGCGAGCAGCCTCCCTTGCCCATTCTGTCGGCACCTGCGATACGATTGGAGAATCAAAGTCAGATTACAGCAAGAGTATAATTCGAAAGCAATACAAGCGGATACCAAAGCTAAAAGAAGTCATACCGATCCCTCGATCTGCGCTTCCTGGCTGGCTCAAAGCGAATCACGGCAGCCTCTCCTTGCGCGTCCCGCACCTCCAGTGTCCACGAAAGCCGAGGGAGTCCTGTCGCCTCTGCATATACGTTCCGCTCTCCGGGACGAGCTGCTCTGCCGCCCTGGCCGCGTCTCTCCTGTCCAGCCTCCAAAGCCTCTTGGCGCACGGCTCCGTGCTCTACCACCCCAAGCGGGCCTGCCAGGTGGTCCCTCCGGTATATGGCATAGTCGCGCCCTACCCTCAGGAAACGGGAAAGCTCTGCAGGAACTGTAAACCGCCGCAACTCCCCAAGGGTATACAGGCCTGTATGGGACGCTCGAGGTGGAAGTAACCCGGGAACCACGAACTCATCGGCATCCAAAGACTGCCTCGTCACGCGGTCGCCTAAGTACCATTGCCATCCAAACGCTGACTCCAGCAGCACTCGGCTCGCTGTCACCACTCTGCTCCTGGCAATGTACTCAGGCTCTGGCTCAGCACTTCTCCACGGGTCCCAAGCCACCTGTTCAAAGTTCGGAAACCAAGATATCAGCGACAGCATCAAAGCAGTTCAAAGGTAGGTGCTATAAGCAGAATTGATTTCTTACCTGAGAGCCCGACAGCTCGTCAAGGAACACTCGGTAGGCAGCTAGATTGCTTGCCGGATCGCTCGTGACCTTCTTCTTGCCAATGAAAAGCGGCCCCCAAACCATAGCACGTGGCAAAGCCCTCATATCCTGGCACTTATTCGCTGGCCTCGACATCCTCAGCACCTCGTAGGCCCACAGCTGCAGGTTTTCAAATAGTCAAAGCATCAGAAGTCAACATGGGCATAATCAAAGTAAGAGGCGTGCAAAAATAAATAAAAGGCGAGTTTGAAGTTATACCTCCCATATTCTCCAATAGCCAGCAGCAGCCTTTTTCCTGCGAGAGAACTCACCCATGAAACCATAGCACGTGCCCAGCGCCGCTCCACCCCAATTGTATCGCGAGGCCGTCTGCAAGTCGAAGAGGGCTGGCAGGTAAGACAGGTGAACTGTGGACCGTTTGTTCGCATACAGCGTGGCCCCGAACAAGTATAGCAGATAGACTCTCGCCATCTGCGCTGCCTCCTCCTCCGAGATGGACTTCCCACTCTCCTCAATCTCCTGTGCTCTCTCCCTCAAATGGCTCCTAAACTGGTCATAGGCCACCATTTCAGCATTGCCCTTGGGCACCATCCCCAGAAACCACTCCAGTGCCTCCGTATCCCGGTGAATCCCCAAGTCAAATGGGATGGGCTCGCCTCCTACCCTCAGCCCAGTCAGCGCTGCAAAGTCCGCAGGAGTCACTGTCATCTCCCCAAACGGAAAGTGGAAGGTGTTGGAGGTATCCCACCACCTCTCGGCAAGGGCAGTCAGCAAGGCGTGGTCGTTGTGCACCGGCGTCAAAGTGGGGATAAATAAGCCAAATCCCGCGATGTTCACTAGCTCCCTGACCCGCTCGAGTAACTCCCAGTACAACTCAAGCGAGTACGCTGCACCGCCATGCCCCCGTGAACTAGCAACTCCCCTCTGCACACCACAACAGCCGAAACAGGATAAAAGGTTGTTAGTAAAGAACAGTTCAAGTCTAACAATTGGTCGAATCAAGCTACATGGCATCGTGTCAAGCAGTCTATCAGTCGATCTCAACTAACAGGCATTCTATTGGTCGAATCAAGCTACATGGCATCGTGTCAAGCAATCTCGATTAACAGGCATTCTATTGGTCGAATTCAAACACTATCAGGCGTTCTGTTGGTCGATCACGTTTTTGGCAGGTAGTTGTTTATGCAGTCATCATATCAAATATTATGTTTTTCAAATCATGTTGCAGGTACACTATTTGCCGATTTCCACTACCTAAGGGCATCCTATCAAGTCGATCAAGTTACCAAGCATTCTATTAGTCGATTATCGTTTCAAGGGATACTATTGGTCGAGTCAAGCCGGTAAACTAGTCTAGAAGCAATTCACAGACATGCATGGTAAGACATTGAAGTACAAGTAACAAAAGGAAGGAAAATGAAGCAAGTTGTGGGTATACCTGGGCCCCGCCTCTGGATAAGTGATGGTCGCGGTCCCGTAACACCTCCTCCTCTCCGTACTCCCTCCGACGAGGACGGTAACCCGAGGCCCCTGATGGGATGAACACGTGCGGCTCCGGTGGCGTATAAGTCTCCGCCACAAAGTCACGACGAGGATTGCCCTTGATGGTATTGGCCAAAGTCACCGCCACCTCGAGATCCCAGGGTCCCTCCTCCCGGGCCATTTCCGCCTGCTCTGGCTCCGCTTCCCGCGCCCGAACCTCAGCCTCTCGTATCAGCCTCTCCTGCTCGTTCCAGCGAGCTATCTCCGCCAATCTCTCCTCGCGGGCTGTCATAACCGCCGCAACCACTCCGGGAGCCTCTCTCATGAGCCGGGCTAGCCTGTCCCGGCCTACAAACTCTGCCATGTCGCTACTCATAGTAGGATCTTGACTCGATGACCCCACAGGCGGCACGAACTCAACCTGCTCTGCGTGGTCTGATCTCTCTGCGGATAGGCTCTCGTCAACAATCATCGGAGCCTTCCCGCTCGCTGGACCCCTCGGCGACTGCCCCAACTCATCATCACCACCATCACCATCTGCACCGCCACTGCTGCTGGCGTCTATCAAGCCTATACCAGTCACTACCGAGCCTTCCACGCTGCTTCGCGGGTCCATCTGACTCACCCGCGGACCCTCTGGTCCAAAATCTACCGGCGCACGCCCCTCATCCACAAGCGCACGCCACTCGAGGTCACCACCTGCCTCCTCTGCATGGCCACCGCCATCGCCGCCTCTGCTTGAAACCTCTGCCCTGACGCTCGCCAGATCTCCCAATACTGTCTGATCGTCGATTCGAGATCCCTCGACCCCGGGTTCACGCACTCTCGACTGATCATCGCCTTGGCCACCATTGCCGCTCTTCTCACCGCTGCCGCCGCCTATTTCGGCCATGGAGTGGTTCGGGTCAGTGGGTTATGGAGGGAGATGAGAGGATTATGAGGGAGATTTGGGCTTTTGGAAGGTTTGGAGAAGTCCCGAAGGTTTTGAAACTGAGCAATGGCGGTTATGTACGCCTACAGAAGTATAGAAGACATGGGAAAGAGCTGGGCTGGATCTGGGCCGGGTTTGGGCCCGGGTCTCGAAATCCACCGGCGCACGCATGATATTGACTGGCGTACGCCGGTGGTTTATGGGCCTGAGGCCCAAGTTGCATCCCTTGATCAGAAATCATTCAAGTCAAGGCCCGGGGCCATCAGGTTATGTTATTTCTCTCATGGATAGCGTCTCCCGAAGTAGAGCTCGTCCAATTTCAAATCAACGACGATCCACTCGTCCAATTTCAAATCAACGACGATCCACTCGTCCAATTTCAAATCAACGACGATCCACTCGTCCAATCTCAAATCCACGACGATCCACTCGTCCAATTTCAAATCAACGACGATCAATTTCAAATCAACGACGATCTACTCGTCCAATCTCAAATCCACGACGATCCACTCGTCCAATTTCAAATCAACGACGATCCACTCGTCCAATCTCAAATCCACGATGATCCACTCGTCCAATTTCAAATCAACGACGATCCGCTCGTCCAATTTAAAACAACGTCGATCCACTCGTCCAATTTCAAATCAACGACGATCCACTCGTCCAATTTCAAATCAACGACGATCCACTCGTCCAATTTCAAATCAACGACGAGTTATCCGTCCAATCTCAAAATCAATCAACGTCAAGATCAGGTTATCCCCGGACGAGTCCGTCTCCTGTTCGCCTTCAAATCAACGATGGTCCGCACATCCAGTTTCAAATCAAACAAGTGGCAGCAGGTTGCTTCCCAAGGATTATTCCCCCGGAGAGTCCAACTTCAAAATCGACGATGGCCTGCCCGTCAATCTATTTATCTCCCCAGCAGGTAGCCCCTCTTTATTCCCCAGGAGAGTCTGTCGTCTCCACAGCCGAACAGCAATCCCCATCGCCCGTGCCATGTTCAGCAAGCGACGATCTAATCCGTCCACTTAATCAACCAGGTTCTTTAAGATTATGCTTCTTTCATTGGCTCATATACTCCGTTCTGAATGGCCTGGAAAGGGGTGTCTAGAAAACCTTTGACATTACTTGTACCAAAACGATGGTATCCCAAGTGCTGTCAAAGGGGGGCTACTGTAGACACCCTATTTTGGACTGTCCAGACTAGTTTATATGCGGCCTTTGTTCCCCCGATGATGAATAAAGGTCGAGAACATCCAAAGTCGATGGTGTGTTTGAGCTCTGAGCATCCCGAACCTTGTTCAAACCCCTTCAAACCCTTCTTCAAACCCTTCAAGCTAGAACTAAATGGCCTCAGCAAAACCCTGCTTCAGCACGCTGGTGATCAACTGACGCACGCTGGTACATTGCCACGTGTCAATCATCAAGCCTGGAGCCAGCTTATAGTGGCGCACGCCAGTCTAGAGGTGGCGCATGCCAGTGTCCCCCAGTCAAATCACCTTTTCGGGACCACTTGCCCGAGACTTTTATGGCCGCCCTGACGTGTGCTACAGCCCTCCTGATGATGACTTCGTCCAGAGCGGTCTCCCCCTCTCTCCTACACCTTCCATCAACTAGTCCCATGCATTTAATGCATGGGAGGCTCCCCTCTTCTTGGAGGCCAAACAACCCCTTAGGCCAACTGATTTCAGCCAGTCCACTGGCCTATATATACTCCCCTTGCATTTATTTGCAAGGGGATACACACATCAATAGCTCTCACAGCTCCCTCTTACTCTCTCTCTTATTTTCCTTATTTTTCTTTCATCTAGTGAAAGACATAGCAAGGGAGATCAGTCACACAACCTACATTTCCATCTTCACCTACCATCCATCCATCCATCCATCCATCTCAAGGCTCAAACCATCCATCAACCTCAAACCAAAGGTATACCACCTTTGCTTCTGGAAACTATTTCGACCCCTGAGGGGAGTTAGCAGAGCCCAGGCTGGTAATCAATACCACGCCTGATCTCAAAGCTAGCAAATAAGCAATGTCGTAGAAGGGTTAGTGGCGCACGCCGGTCCCTTGTAGCCGTGCGCCAGTAAAGGCTGCAGGGCAGGGTGGGTGTGTTGGCCACCGATCATCCATGTTTTATTTTCTTTTCGTTTTGATCACCTTTTAGCATGCTAAAAACCAGTTTACAGTTTTCCATATCTTAGAATCGTAGTTAGTTAGTTATGCGCCTCAATTGCGTAGTAAGGCCTGCAGGATCCTTCGGTCCTGTTCGAACCGGATGAAGTAAAGCCAAGCACCGACGAAAAGGGCAACTAGCGCACGGTCATCCTTGGCCGTGCGCCAGTTGTTCTGAGCTCCAGTGGCTGGCCCTTGCTTGCTCAGTTCTGGCCTCTGTTTGATTCCCCACCCTGTTTATGGGGTTTTGATCCATTTATGTCTGCTTGATTTGTTGTTGCTGTACCCTGAAACTGTATATATTTTGCTATATCAACTGCGTGGTTTGTCATGGGTGTGCATTGGTCCATTCCAGAGCCTAGGGGGTTGAAAACAGAAGCTGTGAGTTTGGGCTTACCGGCGCACGCCAGTCCTATGGTGGCGCACGCATGTAGTCTCCTGTATGCAATGGCCTGGCCAGTGCATACAGGTCACTTCCTGCGTGTATCACTCTGGGTCAGTGTGTTCTAGTTCGTCCAAAATGCTCACAAAAGCGCTTGTTCTCAATCTATTATCATTATTCATATGTCATTCATCACATTTTGCCATGAAAATATAACTTGCCATTTGTGAATCCCCATTAACTGCTCCCCCGCCCTAACTGGCTAATAAATGATCAAAGAGAGAAAGATGCAAATGTTTTACAAAATGCCTAAGTAGGGACCGATCTCCGGATTGGGCGAGAGGGGTGCCATAAAACCCTTCCCCTCTCGTAACCTGGCTCCCGAACCTCAGATATTGAAGGTGACGACGGTCTAGTCTACAAGCCTTTTCAAATCAAACAAACGTGAACAAAAACGTTTTCCAAATCGGTTTCTTGGGTGTTTTTCGCAAAACCCGGGTGGCGACTCTCTCAAAACAGCATTTCGTCATGCTTTCAAACAAAAAGGACGCAAACCTATCACCCGCGCATCACGAAAAGTGTAGTTGATTATACTTCAATACACATGTGTTGTTTTGAACTTCCAAAAGATGGCTATATGTTTTCGTTTTAAAACCCTGGAATTTTCAGATTCCAAATGCAAGGGCCCAGATCGAGGGGGCGGAAAGAGGCAAGCGCTCGGAATACAGAGTCGCCACTCGGGTTTGAAGGTCGACACCCAAGGAACCGTATTTGAAGCACTGCCACGTTTGTTTGATTTGAAAAAGTGAAGGCACCAATCCGTCATAACCATATCTGGGTTCGGGAGCCAGGTTACGAGAGGGAAGGGTTTTAAGGCACCCCTCTCGCCCAATCCGGAGATCGGTCTCTACTTAGGCATTTTGTGAAAATATTGTGATTTGTTTTCTTCTTTAATCAATTTTAAGCCCGTTAGGGGGAACGATTAATCGGGGATTAAAACTGTTAACAATTTACAAGATGTGATAGATGACATGTTTGCTCTATTGAAATTAGTTAGTATAGGATGAAAGCAGACTTGTTGTGGGAATTAGATAGACTGAAAAGCCCCTGTCTGGAGTATCGGGCGCAGGAAGAAACTAATATGCACCGATCAAGTCAATGCATGCTAGTCACACTGCGCTACCGCTACTACAAGACCCGTATGATAAGCTCCAAGCCCACGACTCTTATTCTCAAAACCCTCGGGCTCTGGAAGGACCAAGGCACACCCAGACAAACCAAGCGGTTGATAAGCGATTATAATATACAGCGTTTAAAAAGGTGAAAAGCCCAGCAAATAGACAAAAACACCCCATAAACAGTGTGGGGACAAAACAATGGCCAAAGGCCTAGTTACCCATAGTTATCCATGCAAGGCCAATCACTGGTCAGAAGAAGTCCGTCGCGCGAGACAGTCACTCTGTCGCGCGAGGGTGTAACCTGGCGCGCGAGGGTGCGCCTCAAGCGCGCGACGGTGCGCCCTGGCGCAGCATCGCGCGATGGTGTCAGTCTGTCGCGCGAGGGACTGGACAGACCAGTGCTTGGTTTACATGTTTATGGGTATTGAAACATGTTCAGAAAGGTCCCAGAGGTACTCCAAAGCAACAGAAATGAATATTGAAGTGCAAGCTAGCATTTTTTAACATAGGGAAGTAGTAAACTGGTTTTTATCATGCTTAACAGTGAGTTAAACATAAACAAAAATAACATAGTAAGTACAAACAAGTAACTAGCATCCCAAACCCCACGTGGAGTGTCGCATGCAACCCAGGAGGGTCGCGCGAGATAGTGAGTCCATCGCGCGAGGGAGTACCAGATCCCAAGTTTCTTGTAACACTGCTGGCTTTAGGACCAGAACTGGTATTGATTACCAGTCTTGGCCCTGCCAGCACCCCTCAGAGATCAGAACAGAGAGCAGAACAAAGGCAAGCTATACCTTTGGCTTTGAGGTTTGAAAAGTATTTGAGCTTTGAAACGAACTTGAGATTGATTGAAGTGTTTGAGTGGAAGAAGAAGAACAAGCTATGTTCTTGGGGTGTCTTTGTATCTCTTTTATTAGCTTAAAAGAGTACAAAGCAAAAACCCTTTGAAAATGAAATTTGGTAACTTTTTTTCTACCTTTTTAATGAAAGACCAAGGGGGGGTATTTATAGGAGGCTTGGAAGGGTGCAAGGGGTGGCAAACAAGGCCTAAGGCCAAAACTTAGTGGTGAAGGCTTGCAAAAGGTGATAGGAAAGGTTATTGTGAGGGTGTAGTGCCCAAAGCCCTGCCACTGTCCTGTGGAGAAAAATGGGGCTCAACTAGCCTGTAGACCCCAGGCAAGCAACCATTGGTGGCAAAGGTGAAAGTGGATCTGCTGGGACCTCGCGAGGAGTGGGACCGTCGCGCGGTGACAAGCTGTCGTAGCGTGGAGTCAACAGTCAAATCTTTGACTTTGACCCAGTGACTCTCAGCGAGGGAGTCTGTCGCGCGAGAGTGCGCCCTGGCGCGCGATGGAGTGGGTCTGGCGGTGCGCCCCGGCGCATCATCGCGCGATGGAGTCGGAGTCTCGCGCGATGGTGTGCCCTGGCGTAGACAGTTGAGCCCTGGCGCGGTCGATGGGGTTTTTGGCTTTTGAAAGCGGCTTAGGGTTAGGTTAGGTTCAAGGGTTCTTCAAACACTCAAAGCTCAAACACTCGACAATCCCGAGGTGTTCTTGATCTGTTTCATCATTGGGGAATCAAATACCGTAAGTAAACTAGTCTGGAAGCCCAGATTGGGGTGTCTACAGTAGCCCCCCTTTGACGGCACTTGGAGCACCATCGACTTGGTACAAGTAACGTCAAAGGTTTCTAGACACCCCTCAAGGCAATCTAGAGCAGAACATAGTAAAGTAGACAAGCATACTTACAGAACTTGATTGGTGGAATGGATGTGCGATCCATTGCCAGGGATGGAAGTAGAAGTGGACGATTGCATCGCCGCTTGTTGATCAAATTTGGACAGGACAGGCTGTCGTTGCAGATTTGGACGGGACAGGCCGTCGTTGCTGGGGATCAAGCTATCCTCGGCATAAAGTATTCCAACAAACACGGGTAGGTCGTGTCAGGCAGGTTGAATTCCATCTGTTGGGAATCAGAGCCAATCTCCTTATCAAAGACCATCCCAGACAGAGCAATAAGCCTGCTGAAAAATGCACTGCGGCTAGGCGAGGGTAATTGTCGTTCGATGCAGACCAAGACGGACTCTCTAAGGAACAATCGATTGCGGATGAATGGATCATTGGACGATAATCTGATCGCCGTTGTGGATTGAATTTGATAGAACTGGATGCCGTGAAGGCGGATGGAGAGATCAATGTGCTTTGAATGATCAAACCGCCGAGGATTTTGACAGCGGGGCCGGTCGTGAAAGGCGGGCGGGGAGATCAATGTGCGGAATGATCAAGCCGTTGCAATCTGGATGGGAGGATCATCGGTATAAATGATCGAGCCATTGCAGACAGGATGGAAGGATCATCAATATAAATGATCGAACCGTTGAAGGCGGATGGGTATAAATGATCATCGGTATAAATGATCAAACCGGTGCAGTCGTCAGGGTGGAAGGATCATCGGTATAAATGATCGAACCGTTGAAGGCGGATGGGTATAAATGATCATCGGTATAAATGATCAAACATTGCGCATCGGGGTGGAAGGATCATCATTATAAATGATCGAACCGTTGAAGGCTGGATGGGTATAAAATGATCATCGGTATAAATGATCAAACCGTTGCGGAGGGTGGAAGGATCATCGTATAAATGATCAAACCGTTGAAGGCTGGATGGGTATAAATGATCATCGGTATAAATGATCAAACCGCTGCAGTCAGGGTGGAAGGATCATCAGTATAAACGATCGAACCGTTGAAGCCGGATGGGTATAAATGATCATCGGTATAAATGATCAAACCGTTGCGGTCAGGGTGGAAGGATCATCAATATAAATGATCGAACCGTTGAAGGCTGGATGGGTATAAATGATCATCGGTATAAATGATCAAACCGTTGCGGTCAGGGTGGAAGGATCATCGGTATAAATGATCGAACCGTTGAAGGCGGATGGGTATAAATGATCATCGGTATAAATGATCAAACCGTTGCGTCAGGGTGGAAGGATCATCGGTATAAATGATCAAACCGTTGAAGGCGGATGGGTATAAATGATCATCGAGTATAAATGATCAAACCGCTGCAGTCAGGGTGGAAGGATCATCGGTATAAATGATCGAACCGTTGAAGACCGGATGGGTATAAATGATCATCGGTATAAATGATCAAACGTTGCGGTCAGGGTGGAAGGATCATCGGTATAAATGATCGAACCGTTGAAAATTGGAGCGAGGCCGGTGTGCGTTGATTGAGACAGGCAGGTCGGTGTACAATGATCGTGCCGTTGAAAATTGGACAGACCGGCTATCGTTGATTGAGATGGGATGGCTGATCATCGTTGATGGCATGGAACTGGCGGACATTCTTCAGGATGAATGTGCCGTCGTGGATTGAAAAGGACGTGCTGTCGTTGATAGGAGACGGGTAGAGCAATGTGCTGAATGATCAAGCCATTGAGAAATTGGGCTGGAGCAATTGTCGTTGATTTGAAATGGGCAGATCTCTATACAAAGTGATTAAGCCGTTGAAGATGGACAGGATCGCCTGTCGTTGTGTTGCTCCAAGTAGCACAAGCAGTGGTTATCCTTGATAATAACATGGATAGAGACAAGGCGGACTGCAGCTGGGGAGAAATTGGTGATAACTGCTGATTGGGCCTCAGGCCTGAATTTACCTGCGCGCGCTAGTATAGGTCGCAGGCTTGACGGTTGCCATGGAAAACGAGAAAGGAAAGCGGCGTGTGACACCCCACTCACAGCTGCATTATCCCAAAGAAGCGGTTCCGGCCGTAGTTACAAAAGTGACCAGGCAATAGGGCATGATCCCCAAAAATCCTGTTTACTTGTTGCCTTTACTGGACAAGCGTGCTTTGACACTTGATAGAATTTTCCTGCTTTCAACATTTGATACACAATATGCAATAATGTGTAAATAAATGCATAATTTTGAAAATGCAGATGCAAGCTAAGGGCGGCTCCTAAGAGGACGACGACGCCTAAGGTCTACCACTGAGCTTCATTACTGTACTATCTGACACTTCTGAGATGCGCACCCAGATAGATAGACATTGAGCGGGCAAGCGTGCCCCAGTTGATATTTAGCAATGAGATTGGGCCTGCATGCCCCCTTTCTTCGATGCTTGGGCAGATGAGCCCCAGAGATGCTCTGCTTCGCCTTGGGCTGACGAGCCTTTGCTGTTCATGAGGTTCCATAGCTTGTGGATTACAGGAGCTAGGGTAGCAATGTAAAAGTTGCATTTTCGCAGTTTATTGACTCTATTTTGCAAGTGTTGAAGAGAATGTCAAAACTAACCACTAATATCTAATTTGCATTGACAAGTGACCTGAATCGACACACAGACATGCGCACATGTACAAACTCGCCTAGCTTGAATGGAAAAGGGAGAAAGAGCCCCAGGATACAATGCGAACCCTTAGGCACACAGAATATAATGAAATTTTGGGTATTAACGTGCCAAAACTCACAACATTCCTTAGACGGGTGAAACTGACACTTATGAAAATGCAAAAGGTACAAAGACCTATACAAACAAAATCGAGAAAAGCATCTCGACATGACAATTGTTTGAAAAACTGGAAAACTGTCACAAAGATGGACATAAGACACATATGATGACTCGTATAGGCCCGGACTGAAACCGACACCCCCGTGCAGTCACATTAAGTCCATATGACCTGCATGGTATGACAAGACTTGGCAAAAGCCCCTGGAACGACATTCGAGGGCAAAAGCAGACTACCGCTGGGATTGAAAGAGCACGCATAGGACCGATACCAACGCGAATTATTTTGAACAAACGCGCGTGACTATAAGTTAGCACGCGAGGCTGCAGCTGCTCATACCAGACCTCGCTGAACTTAGAATAAACTGTGAGCCATTAGGCTTCTAGCATTTCGTTCTGTTTTGATGCTTCAAATTAAGACTTATGCTCAGCTGTAAATTGAAATAGCAGTTTGCAATAAAATTGAAAGACAAAGGTTTTCCCTTTCTGGTTCCTCCAATGCAGCTTGATATTTGATCCTCTCCGACCTTTGATGTGTACCAAAACGTCAACTATGGATCCAATTGATAGATTGTGACCGAGTCTCAATGAGAAACTGCCTACGTATCCCACTTTGGGGAATCAGGTCAAAACGTAGTTCGGGCTAAGGTTCACTCGTGTGTTTACCTCTCCTTTTGCGCTAACTTTTGCCTAGTACCGCCCATTCGGTCTTCGGTCTAGCGAGCTTTTGAATATTGCCTATTACTTTTGCCTAGACCGCCTTCATAGGTTTTTGGGCTAGCGGCTGCTCTAACTTTTGCTTGAACCGCCCACCCTTGGGGTTTTCAACCCAACTTTGTCGAGGAAAAGTAGCTTTTGAATTGATCCAGGTTGACCAAGGTATTGATTTTGTTGCTGTCGAGGTCGACAATCTTTGGCTGTAGCCCCAGATACAATGGCTTTGATGACGCAGGGTCAGGAGTGCTTCGGTTGGAAATGCCTTACTCCGGGCCATTTTGTACACTATCTCATTTGTAATTGGCGGAACGCCACAGTTGCTGCTTTTGAACATGGTATGAGGCCCGGAGCCTTTGGTGTTTCTGCTTTTTGGATTAGCACCCGATAGCAAGGGGTTTGATGCTTGTTTGTCTCAGGATCAACGCAAGGCGTGACTTATTGAGACCACACCAAGACGTTTGATGAATTCTTTGAGTTTGTCTGACCGGGAGCAATGCTTTTCTGGGGGCGGTGCTTGGACCAACTTTGAACCTTTCGGGAGGTTATACTTGTCTTTCAAGTTTATTGAAAATTACTTCTTCTTTTAATAGGCTGAGCATGCCTTTTATCTTCCCTTTTGGCGAGTGAACACATTTCCTTGGGGATGATCCCATCGAAATCTATCCCTTCGTCGTCAGGGTCGACACATTTTATATAAAAGCCAGCGAAGTAATTAGAAGCAGAATGATGCATATCATAAAAACCCATGGGGTTTGCCAAGTATAGCAGACTCAAAACTTGAAACAAAATCTACGACGTGGAGGGCCAAGAGGCACGAACTCCGACTCAGAGCTAGACTTAGACAGACACACAAGACTCTGTGTCAGACTCAGACATATTGCCAATGCAAACTAGACGCAGTTTTGAAAACGCAATATTTTAAAAGCTACCCATAGCTTTTACAAAAGAGGTAGAATCCAGCGGGCTTCAGTCCCAAGCAACAGCACTTTGGCTTCCTTTGGCTTCTCGACCAAACCTACTTGATGCTCCTTTGATCAATGGACCTCAGCCAGTCAGTTTTCTCATTTGCAAGCACCTCATCACTGTCAATCCAGATGTCAGCAGTGAAAACCTCATTCACACAAATAGCGGCCAGCAGCCTATCCTCAGGCTCGGACAGGATGGATGTAGCCGGCTTGGAGTTCGGGTTGATTTGAGTGGAGTTGATAGTTATCTGACCAACCAGAGGGTCAGACCCGTGTTGAGGCAAGGGGTTGGAAGTGAGGTTGGGCTTCGATGGAACTTGAAATGTGCCATTGTCAATTAGGTCTTGAATCTCATGTCTAAGACGATAGCAGTTATCAGTGAGATGGCCAGGCATTTGGTGGAATGCACAGAAATGGTTGGCGTTGTAGTTGGCTGGTAGGACTTTGGGTGGAGAAGTTGGGGTCAAAGACTTGAGATGCCCAGATTGGAAAAGCTGCTCCATTACTGCAGATAGAGATGCCTCGAAGACAGAGAAACTCCGGGGTTGGGTTCGGGCTCGGAAGCTTTGAGTGTTTTGGACCTGATTGACATCGGCTGTTGATGGAGGTGGGGTTGTGATGGTGCTACAATCGATGAGATCTTGAATGGCATGTCGAAGCCGGAAGCAGGCATTGGTAGAATGACCAGGTGTTTGATAGTAGGTGCAATAGAGGTTATATTTGAAATTGGCAGGGGATTTTTGGGTAGAGGAGTTGGATTGAGGGGCTTGATGGAACCAGCATCGAGGAGCTTCTCATAAACCGAAGCCAAAGGTGCAGTGAAGCATGAGAAAGTCCTTGGTGAATTCCGGCGAGTGAATTGAGAATTCAAAGCAGGACCCTTGTTTGCTTCGCAATTGCACCGCATTGCCTTATCAACAGGATACATTCTTTTGCCTTTGGGTTTGAAATCATCACCAAACATGTCTTCCCCTTCAGCAATGGTTGTGAATAAGGAACCAGCATCCTCCTTTGGGTAGGTCCTGGCCTCATGGAACTCAGCCAGGTCTTTGAACATGTCCTTCGAGCATAGCTTGATCCCAAATGCAGGAGTGTGACAAGCTGGAGAAGGTTCCTTGACTAGCCCCATATCTGGCTGCGGGGCTGCGGAGGTAACGAGGCCAACGAGTCCCTGGACCATAATCATCTGCTTGTCCATCTTGTGACCCAATTCCTGCTTTCCTGAGCTCAACCAGCTCCATTTGTGCTGCCATTTTGGATTGATGAACGAGGAAGGAGATATGACTTTGGAAGCAAAGGTGTAACAGCTCCGGCAGACGTTCTCAAGCAGGTTTGGCTCTTCCTTTCGGTACTCTCTTGCTCGGTGCAATGGCTCAGAACTAGACAGTAAAATAAATGAAAGCTCAGTGGCACTCCTACAGCAATTAGAATGCAATGTACACGTCATTGTCGGTGTCAACCCTAGATTCTAGAACTAGAGACAAATCTGTCTCATGATGTTCGGACGCTGCCAAAATCCTCAGATTTCTTTTCGAGGGTGTATCCTTTGAATAGATCAACCTGATCCTAAGAGATGTCAAAACAGACTAAGTCTTTGACTAGTCCCTTTTGAAGATTCGACTTTGAGCTTGGAACAACTCGGTATTGATGGCGTGACACCTTTACCGGGGTGGCTTCAGCGACAAAGCGCGTTAGCCGGGGTGGTGTGTGTACGTGCTGCGCACGATAACCAAAATGACATCAATATCACGACATCAACACTTTGTGGTTCCTTATTTTTGGTTGAATCTTCAACCGGGCATGAGCCAAGGATTTAATAAGATCTGATTTCCCAAAGTCACGTTGATCTAGGGACTTGAAAAATTAACAACATGCACCATCGAGATGCACGACTCTTCATCGGGTCTAGCAGCGTCCAAATTAACATAAGACAGACTCGAAAGCGAGAGACAACCTAGAAGCCGCCCTAAACATGCTCCTATGCAAAATGACATGTATGTATTTACAGTTCCAGAGACGAGTTTGCCTCATGAATTTCAGACGTTGCCAGAATCCTCAGAATTCTTTTCGGCGATGTGTCCTTGAGTAGATCGACAGATCCTAAAAGATGTCAAAACAGACTAAATCTTCGTCTAGTCCCTTTTGAAGATTCAATTTTGAATTAGAAACAACTTGGCATTGATGACGTGGCACCTTAACCTTGAACAATGTGGTGTATAGTGACAACGCACTTCAACCTGGGTGGCGCCAGTGACACAGCATCAATACTTTGTTGTTCCTAATTGTCGGTTGAATCCTCAATTAGGCATGAGCTGAGGATTTAGTAAATTTTGATTTCTCAAAGTCTCATTGAACTAAGGACTTTGAAATTGATAACGAACATTCAACGGAATGAACGACTCCTCATCGGGTCCAACAACGTCTTAGTCAGCAAAAGACGAACTCGAAAAGAACCACCTTAAGCATGCTCCTATGCAAAAATAGTGTATGTACAGTGCATGCGATAGGGAAAGCAGTAACACGTAGACAGTATATGGGGTTAGATGCAAGTAGATCCTACCTGGACAGATTCTAGTTTGGAGAGTTCTAATGCTTTGTATATGCAAAGGCCGATTTTGGTTCGTAACACGTTCCTCGGACTAGGGCCACAGATATACCTCCCGTTGCCCGCGATATCGCTGAGCAACAGTCAAACGGTAGCATGACCCATTATCGTCGAAGGTTGTTGGTCATTCGGGGTCCCCGGGCTCCGGTAAACCGTGCCGGATTGCCAAAACGATCCAACGAGGCTTATCCCACATCGATGCAAATGAGATGCTAGAAATTGATTAAGAAGAAGAAGAATCACAAAATCGCAAAATGCCTTTTCAAGCTCGGCTCACTTTATTTAGTCCATCTTTAGAGGAAACTACGCAAGTGAACAATCGAAAAGTCCCAGATTAGATTGGCCGGACACAAGGTCCTGTTAAATCACCATTCCAACCTTCGGCAGTGCGAAACTCACCGTTTTGACAGACTTTTAAGGGATTGTTCACAAACGTATTAAACTCTAAGCATGGATTAATATTGGTTCGATTATCCCGAGCAGAGTCGCCACTGTGGCATGCCCTGGAATTTCCAGTTCCAAAGCGAGCCTCCGGAAATTTCTCTCGAAGCAAGGGCCCGATAGATCGAGGAAGCGCGAGCGGAGAAAGCGCTCACAAAATACTGAGTCGCCACTCGGGTTTGAAGGTCCGACACCCAAGGAACCGTTTTCGAAGCCCGCGCTGCTTGATTTGAAAAAGTGAAGGCACCAGTCCGTCATAACCATATCTGGGTTCGGGAGCCAGGTTACGAGAGGGAAGGGTTTTAAGGCACCCTCTCGCCCAATCCGGAGATCGGTCTCTACTTTGGCATTTTGTGAAAATATTGTGATTTGTTTTCTTCTTTAATCAATTTTAAGCCGATTAGGGCGGGGAACAGATTAATGGGGATAAGCTGTAACATATTTGCAAGATGTGATAGATGACATGTTTGCTCTATTGAAGCTTGATTAGTATAGGATGAAAGCAATCTTTGTGGGAATTAGACAGATTGAAAGCTCTGTCTTGGAGTATCGAGCGCAGGAAGAAACAAGTATGCACCGATCAAGTCAATGCATGCTAGTCACACTGCGCTACTACAAGACCTGCGTGCGCCCAGTAAGCCTAAGCCCACGGCTCTTATTCTCAAACCCTCAGGCTCTGGAAGGACCGATTGCACACCCAGGACAAACCAAGCAGTTCAGGCAGTTATAATATACGGTTTAAAGGCTGAAAAGCCCAACAAATGAACAAAAACACCCCATAAACAATGTGTGGGGACAAAACAATGGCCAAAGGCCTAGTTACCCATAGTTATCCATGCAAGGCCAATCACTGGTCAGAAGAAGTCCGTCGCGCGAGACAGTCACTCTGTCGCGCGAGGGTGTAACCTGGCGCGCGAGGGTGCGTGCAAGGCCAGCCACTGGTTAGAGGCAGACTGTCGCGCGATGGTGTGCCTCTGGCGCACGATGGACTGAACTAGACCAGTGCTTGGTTTACATGTTTATGGGTTTTGGGACATATCCAGAATGGTCCCAGGGGTATCCCAAAGCAACAGAAATGCATTTTATCATTTTGAACTTAACAAACACTCGCGCGAGTGTTGCGCTCTGGCACCCGACGGATGCGCTCTGGCGCACGACAGATGCACCCTGGCATGCGATGGACTGTCGCATGCAACCCAGGAGGGTCGCGCGAGATAGTGAGTCCATCGCGCGAGGATCCCAGATCCCAAGTTTCTTGTAACATCGCTGCTTTAGGACCAATCGTATTGATTACCGCCTTGGCCCCGCCAAGACTTCTCGTAGATCGTAACAGAGAGCAGAACAAAGGTAAGCTATACCTTTGGCTTTGAGGTTTGAAAAGTATTTGAGCTTTGAAACGAACTTGAGATTGATTGAAGTGTTTGAGTGGAAGAAGAAGAACAAGCTATGTTCTTGGGGTGTCTTTGTATCTCTTTTATTAGCTTAAAAGAGTACAAAGCAAAAACCCTTTGAAAATGAAATTTGGTAACTTTTTTTCTACCTTTTTAATGAAAGACCAAGGGGGGGTATTTATAGGAGGCTTGGAAGGGTGCAAGGGGTGGCAAACAAGGCCTAAGGCCAAAACTTAGTGGTGAAGGCTTGCAAAAGGTGATAGGAAAGGTTGTTGTGAGGGTGTAGTCCCCCAGACACACTTTATCACATCTGTGGAGAAAAACGGGCTCAACTAGCCTGTAGACCCCAGGCAAGCAACCAACCGGCCTCGCAAAAGGTGAAAGGGACTGTTTTGGACCTTCGCGCGAGGGAGTGAGACGTGAGCCAGCTGTCGCACGTGGGTCAACAATCAAATCTTTGACTTTGACCCAGCCTGACTCTCGCGCAAGGGAGTCAGTCTGTCGCGCGAGCTTGGCGCGCGATGGAGTAGATGCATCGCGCGAGTGCGCCCTGGCGCATCATCGCGCGATGGAGTCGAGTCTCGTGCGATGGTGCGCTGGCGCGAGACAGTTCGCATACTGGCGCGAAGTCGATAGGGTTTTTGGCTTTTGAAAGCGGCTTAGGGTTAGGTTAGGTTCAAGGGTTTTTCAAACACTCAAAGCTCAAACACTTGACATTCTCAGAGTGTTCTTGATCCGTTTCATCATCGGGGAATCAAATACCGTAAGTAAAGTAATCTGGAAGCCCAGATTGGGGTGTCTACATTTTCGTTTTAAAAGATAAAGTGTTGTTTTAAACGAAGTATTCGTATTTTGACCTTTTAAATGATTGTAAGCATGATAGCATGTTGCTTGCCTTACTTGTAGTTGTAAACAAGCATGATTAAATAGAGTTGGATGATCTTGCTAGTTTAGTTTCAAGATTACTTTGAAAGTGTTGTATGTGTTTACGAAGTCCCGCCGCGGAGTCTATGCATGATACGAGACACGTGAAATGGAAAGTAGAGACATGACACGTAAGATGTGGTTGATATGGATAAAAATATTTTGGAAACTACATAATGGCCGGACTTGGTAGCCTTACGTTGGTGTGCGTTGCCAATGGAGCCGGACTTGGTAGCTTCATTGGTGATGTGGACTTGGTTATCCGTGGAGAGGAGCCAATGCAAGAGTTGATATGATAACGTGGCCGGACTTGGTAGCCATTGTGGCCAATAAGCCGGACTTGGTAGCTTATTGGTTATGTGCGTTCACAATGTGCCGGACTTGGTAGCCATTGTGGCCAATGAGCCGGACTTGGAAGCTCATTGGTGTGTGCGTGTGATTTTTGGAAATGATGTTGAAAGATGAGACACAAAACGATGAGTCGTGAAGGAGAAACACACGGAAACATGACACCAATGATAGATAGCGAATGCGGATGTGTCATTATTGTTGTTATTGTTATATTAATGCATGTGTTATTATGACCCTTTATGATATATGCATGACTTGCTATTTGTAAGTTAAGGGTTAGTGGGTTTTGTATTATTCTATTGAGCTTTCAAGCTCATGGTGTTGCTTTATGTGACCCTGACATATCATACTGGTGGCAACGCTGGTATAATGTGTCTGACTTGTTAGATGAACAAGGGGAGCTGTATACCTTAGAGGCCTTTGGAGCTGAGGAACTTGCTAAGATGGAGGAAGAGAAGGAGCTATAGATAACCATAGATATCCATCCCTTTTGTGTAATATAAGAACCCTTTGGGAGTTTATGATGTAATAAAGAGCCAGACTCTCTTTTGTTATTCAATAAAATGTTATTTAACGTTACCCAAATTTGGGGGCGTTACATAAAGGGAGTGTGGGTGTGAGTGAAGATTTGGTGTTTTTTGGAGGGGGTAGGACCTTGAAGTCAATGAGTGATCAACTTCAATGATGAGAAGGGAGTGAGTGAATGTGCTTAATGAATGTCTTTTGGGAATGACATTCTTTAAGACTTGGAAATGGAAGTGGTAATGGGAAAGTGGGTGTGGAAACTAGAGAGAGAAAGCGTATGGAGTAAGAATACCAAGCAGCAAAGAGAGCCAAAAGGAGACTCAAAGGAATGGCCCTTTTTCCTTGAGTGGATGGGTCAATTTAAAGGCAAAGGCCAAGGATTTTGAATTTCAAATAGTGGAGGTATTTTCTGGGCGGGCCAGAAGTGCATTTTCGGCTGAGCCAGTCATCAGCTGTGGCTCAAACTGGCGTGGCCGACAACTTTCTGAGCCAGTCAGCCTTTTGCTCAAGGTGCCGTGCAGTGAAGTTTTGCCGCGCACGGCTCCTTGACTTTCAAGGTGCCGTGCGCTCCAGTGCAGCTCCGCATGGCGCCTCCTTCTTTGGTCGAGGGTCCTTTGGGCTTTGTCTGGGCTTTATCTGGGCTTTTGGGTTTAGGAAAATCATTTTTCAAGTTCACAAAGGTATCGTTTCCTTTATTTCATCATCGGGGCGAACAAAGACTCTCCAAGGTCCGGATTGGGGTGTCTACAGTAGTCCCTCTTTAATGTAACTCGGATACCATCAGTTGGTACGAGTAACGGTTAAAGAATAGGCATCCCAATTCGTTGCTCTAGAGCCTTTGAACGGAGACAGACGAGAAATGCAAGTAAACAAAGACGATGGTCGCGCTCGGGGAGCTGCTTACGTACCCTGTTGTAGGGATCAGACCAATGTAGTTCAATGGGGATAGTGAAATGCAAGAAAACAAGTCCCGGGGGACAAAATCATGCAGAGAAAATCAATAGAGTGCTTACGGTGTCGTGTGTCATGCAAACTATCGTGAAAAACTCGAGACGAGCCCTCGGAAGGCGAAAAACTTGAGACGAGCCCTCAGGAGGCGAAAATCGAGACGAGAAGAGACTTTACGTTAGACCGTAGCTCGAGAGACGAAGAGACTTTAGGTCCATTAGATCGTAGCTCGAGAGACGAAGAGGCTTTAGGTTTGTTAGCCCGTAGCTCGAGAGACGAAGAGGCTTTAGGTCTGTTAGACCGTAGCTCGAGAGACGAAGAGACTTTAGGTCTGGTAGACCATAGCTCGAGAGATGAAGAGACTTTCGATTAGGAGTGGTGATGGTGAATTACGTCGAGTCCCGGAGGACGAATTCCGTGTATTACAGTGGATTTTCGAGGGATGTGAAGTCCCACGAGTCCCGGGGGATAAGAATCAAATGGTGCAATAATCAATGCGCGACATTCTAAAAGGCCATGGTTGCAAAACGACTGAAAATTGAGTTTCCAAGAGGATTTTGGTGGCTGAGTGGATCAATTTTAGAGAAAAAGCATTGAATCTCTCTGGGTCAACTTGCCGTGCGGGCTGTGGAGAGGGCGCACGGCACCTCTCTTTTCCAGGCACCCCTTCGATTTCTGAGAACAGTTGACAGGTTTAAGGGTGCCCATTAATTCGGGCGTGCCCTTTCGATGGTTGGAGCGTCTATATAAGCATGGGGGGGGTGCCACATTCCATGCACCACTAACAAAATCTCAAGAGTCTCCTATATCCTCCTATTTTTCCTCAAAAACCGGTCGCTCCAGGATGGAAAACAGTCGTTTGGTAGCCCGTGTCGAGGCCTTGGAGGCCGAGATGGCCTACTATCGGGGGGAGATCGAAGAGTTAAACACTCAGATCGCGAGGCTTATCACAACCATCCGCTCCCTTCGCCGTGTTGTCTCTAACCTTCAAGACTTCTGCTTCGACCAGTTAGATGACAAAGACGACCCAGAGTCTGTCCCCAGGCACGACTCGGAGGATACGGTGGAAGATTCCGAGGGAAACCTGAATGGCTCGGACGACCGTTCGGACGGGGCAAATGATGCCTCGGATGGGGGCAGCGACTAAGGCGAGGGGCCGGAGGAGAGGAGGAAGAAGGAGGAGAAGGAAGAAGAAGAAGAAGGAAGAAGGGCAGTAGGCCCTGTTTCGTTGTTTTTGTGTGTTTTTTTTTTCTCTCTTTTTTTTTGGAAATGTAATGGCAAATCCCGGGGGAAAACCCCGGGTTTTATTTAATGAAAAAATCCTTTCTTCCTCCTTCTATTTGCATCTATCGTCCAATTCTGAGTTGAACCGATCATGAAAATGCCACGAACTGCTTTCAGGAAGCAAACTGTCGAAACAAATCAAGGTGCCGTGCGCAGCCAATTTAGGAACGCGCGGTACCTCAAACTAAAAGGAATGCACACCCATTCAACATGCCGTGCGCCCTGTCCAGGGTGCCGTGCGGCTTGGCTGGTTGCGAGCCCGGTCCAGAGTTGGTTCCCAGGTGAACCGGTTCGGGGGAATATATATATATATACACGCGGGGTATATACAGTACACCCTATTAGTTCGAATTTCCCCCTCTCTCTCTCTCGATCATCTCTCTCTCTCTCTCACGGCTATCTCTCTCCCCCACGGCTATCTCTCTCTCTCTAGATCATCTCTCTCTGCCACTGCCGACTGCTCTCTCTTTCTCTCTACCAACCGCTCTCTCTCTCTCTCATACATGGATAGTGGTGAGACACCCGGTGCCGATCATCCATCACGGGTCGAGGTTGCACCACCTCCGATTACTCCGGAGGGTGTTACGATGGTCGAGGGCGCTCCAGAGACCACGGGGGTCTCAGACCAGGCGGCATTGGCCGAGGAGGTCACGGCCTCGGCCGCTGCGGTGGTTGGTGGTGGCGGTGATGAAGGCAGCAGTGTAGTGTTGGCCGGATACGGTCAGGAGCCAGGTTACGAGAAGGAAGGGTTTTAAGGCACCCTCTCGCCCAATCGAGATCGATCTCTACTTAGGCATTTTGAATATGTTGTGATTCTTATTCTTTTTAATCAATTTTTAGCCAATTTGGGCGGTGGTACAGTTTATTGGGGATTAAAGCTGTTACAATTTGCAAGATGTGATAGATAGCATGGATAAGCAGTTAGTATAGGATGAGAACAGGCTGCTATGGGATTTTACAGTAAGCCTAAACCCATAGCTCTTATTCTCAAACCTTCTGGGCTCTGGAAGGACCAGTGCACACCCAGGACAAACCAAGCAGTTTATAGCAGTTTAAATATACAGTTTAAAACAATTCTAAAAGGCTATAGAGCCACAAAATTACTAAAACACCCCTTAAACAGTGAGGGGACAAAATAACAGCCTAAAAACCAAGTTAAACATGCATGGCAAGCTACTGGTCGGGGACGAACCGTCGCGCGAGGGTTTCAAATTGTTGCGCGAGGGTTTAGAACTGTTGCGCGAGGGTTTAGAACCATCGCGCGAGGGTTCGGGTCAACCTTCCAGTGTTTGGTTTTACTCATCCTGGGTTTTGGGACAGGTCCAGAATGATCCCAGGGATGTTCCAACAGAACAGAAATGCATTTTGACATTTTGAATTTGTAATTTAAGCTAAGAAAAGCAGTAAACACGTTTTAACATGCATCAACAATGATCTAAAACCTAAAACATGCTCCAAAACAGTAAGAACTATTTATGAAACACAAAGAACAGGATACCCTTCCCCACGAAGTTCATCATCACACTGACACAAAGTGTCGCGCGAGTGTTAGGAACCGTCGCGCGAGGGTTCTTGCTCCACTGCTTCTTGTAACTTTGCTGGTTTTAGGGCCGGATCGGTATTGATTACCACCTTAGCCCTGCCAAATTTCCTCGAAGATCGTAAACATAGAAGCGTAACAAAGGTAAGCTATACCTTTGGTTCTTGGGGTTTGAAATGCGTTTGAGCTTTGAGTTGAATTGAGGTTGAACAAGGTGATAGAGCTTGGAAAATAAGTGTATGAAGGTGGCTAGAGTGGTGAAATACCAAGTGTATTAAAGGTTGTGTAGCCTTTTGAACTTGAACCTTGGTACTTTCTTCTTTTTTTTCTCTTGAACCCAAGATTGTTAACCCTTTTTTTTGGAACCCTTTAAATGGAAGCACCATGGGGGGTATATATAGGAGGAGTGGTGGAAATGGTGTATGAAGGAGAAAGAACCAACCAATTTGGATTGGTGGCCAAATTGCCACTTATGGAAAGCTTGCAAGGAGAGAAGCCCAGCCAGTCCACGAGGTCTGGCTGAAGATTACTTGGTGATTAAGCTGCCCAGCTGAAAAAGGTGAAAAGGACAGGAGAGAACCGTTACGCGATGGTTCTAAACTATTGCGCGAGGGTTCTCCCTGGTACGCGATGGTCAACGGTCAACAGTTTGACTGTTGACCACACCTGGCAGCTTGACCCTCGCGCGATGGTTCTAAACCCTCGCGCGACAATTGGTTTTTGGCTTTTTGATGTGGTTTTTGGCTAGGTTAGGTTCAAGGGTTCTTCAAACACTCAAAGCTCAAACACTCGACATTCCCGAAGTGTTCTTGATCCGTTTCATCATCGGGGAATCAAAAACCGTAAATAAGCTAATCTGAAAGCCAGATTGGGGTGTCTACACTCTCTCTCTCTCTCATACATGGATAGTGGTGAGACACCCGGTGCCGATCATCCATCACGGGTCGAGGTTGCACCACCTCCGATTACTCCGGAGGGTGTTACGATGGTCGAGGGCGCTCCAGAGACCACGGGGGTCTCAGACCAGGCGGCATTGGCCGAGGAGGTCACGGCCTCGGCCGCTGCGGTGGTTGGTGGTGGCGGTGATGAAGGCAACAGTGTAGTGTTGGCCGGATACGGTCAGGAGACGGAGACTCTAGGTGCAATGGAGTCAAGGGGTGACGCTGAGGCCTTGGGCCGGTCAGAGACAGCGGTTGATGTGGAGGAGAGGACCATAGAGGGTCCGGGCAGTGGTAGTTTAGGCCAGGCGGTAGAGGAGGCGGAGACTTCTCCTGTGAGGGAGCTTCGGGCCGACTTGGGGAAAACCCCCATCGTCGCGGACGAGCCGGTGGTGGAGCCAGAGGCGGAGGATACTCCGCCCATGTTCGTGGGCAGCGGTGCAGGTGTAGGGTCGTCACGCCACGTAGGCATGGGCGAGTACTTAACGACGGCGTCCATGGAGGATGTTCTGGAGGTAATGCGGGGGTTTCCTGGGTTGGCGGACGCTTTGCTCGCGGCTCGTGAGGCCGAGCTAGAGGCCGAGCTCTGGACTGGGGGTGTTAGAGAGCCGGAGGCTGTGGAGGAGTGGGTTGACGAGGAGGCCAGAGGGGTGATGGCCCCTCACAGTACTGTGGTGGATGAGGCGACGTCAGCCTTGCAGAGACGAGGGGCCTACGACGAGGCGACCTACATGCCCTTTTAGCACGTGGTGGTGCCGTCGCTTTTCGACCCTTACACGCCGAGGAGGCCCACGTACGACGAGGCTCTAGTTTGAGGGACCCACAGCAGCACCTTTCCTTTCGGCGAGACAAGGTATACTTTAAATATTTACATTTCAAATTCCGACGCACAATATTTCATTCCTTTGCATTTAGGTATTTGTATCACATGTCGCGCCTGTTTATTAAATATTGCTGATTTGTTGCAACAGGCGATCTCGCTCTCGTGCTACAGAGGTTTGGCGGCTGTGCCGACGTTCTAGGAGAGGCTGCCTGGGGCGATGCAGGAGATGGTGAGGCAGGCTGGCTTCGGGGAATTTATCGGGGTGTTGGCGAGGGGTGTGTGTAACGACCGCCTAGTGGTGAGGGCTCTGGCTGAGAGGTGGTGGGACACGACAAATACCCTCCACTTCCTCTTCGGCGAGCTGACCGTGACGCCGTTGGACTTCGCAGCGATTACTGTCTTAGGGTCGGAGGTGACCCTATCCCTTTTAACGCTGCCACAGGGAGGCAGGCAGTGTTCCAGCAGGCGATGCTGGGGTACGAGTTGAGGGCGGAGGCTGACGATGCCAAGTATGCGCAGCTCCTGGGGTTTTGGACAGAGAGGCTCCCGACCGACAGGGTGGAGGAGGAGCAGATGGCGAGGTGCTTTCTGTTGTACTTACTTGGTGCATCCCTGTTTCCCAACAGGCGCAACCAAGTACACCTTTCGCTTCTCCCGGCCTTGAGGGACATCGGAGAGATCGGCCGTTTTGACTGGGGAGGTGCGGCACTGGGGACGTGCTATGCCTTCATGGGCTCTCTTTCTCGCAGGGCAGGAGTGAGCCTCGGTGGTTACTGGAGGGTCTGGGAGGTATATCTCATTGCCCTTTTTTTATGAATAGTTAGCTTTCCATTTGTATCAATTCAACGTATATCTTGTGCTAACTTTCAATGTCTTGACTTGCAGCTTTAGACGTACGAGGTGATAGGGATGTACCCTCCCGAGACCACATGCCCTGACGCCATGGTACTTTCTCGGGGCTTGCGCTGGTCGACGGAGTACAAGGGCGTGAAGAGGAGAAGAAGCAAGCTGGATGCCTTCCGTCTTTACCTGGATGAGCTGCGTCCTGATCAGGTACTAAGGCATTCTCATATCTGTTTCATGGTTTTTCTGTCTATTTAAATAGCGCCTTGATATTACTCATTCTTGATGACAGGTCCGCTGGCGGGTACCAGATCGCTTCGAGATCCCCTACATTGCCCAAAGTAGGGAGGTTGCCAGGGGGAGAGCACTTCTCGAGTCCCCTTACGGCTGGCAGTGGTATTTAGGTGACCGAGTGTCACACCAGTCGCTGAGGCTAGACGCGTTTCGAGTCCCTGGGCCACTTCCTGCCTTGGTGCAGAGGACGGGCCAGTACACGCAGAGGGAAGTCGAGCAGTTCACACGGCCGAACCTCGAGTTGGAGCCGTTCTTCCAGGCTGGCGTTAGTCTTGCTGCCGACTACGCGGAGTACGGTGCTCAGTACTTGATGCCAAGTCTGGGGATACACGCTGCTTGGGGAAACTAGCGCGGCGGCGCGAGGTGGCGTTGGAGGAGAAGAGGAAGGAGAGCGAGACAAAGGTGATGGAGCGGCGGAGGAGATGGGGGCGGCTGGCGGAGGTCGCGGCGAGGTGCGGGCCCGAGTGGTATTAGCCTCCCTGCCCTCTCTTGGACAATGTGGACGTGACGACTCCTCAAGGAGCCCGGGCCTGGTTGTAGTGCCACGCCTACAGTGGACAGAGTTCCTTGCTCAGGTATAACGTGCTTCCATTCCTTCGTAAATTTGCTCTTTTGCATGCTCTGACCAACTTCTTCATTGCAGGCTCCTCCAGGGTACGTGAAGGAGATGGCGGAGGCCAGGATGGGCCTGGAGCAGCTGGTGAGACAGTACGCCATGGGCCACCCTCTGGAGGTGTTGCCCCGTGTTGGTGGGACGATGGTACTCTCTCGAAGCTTAGCTATTTATTTTACTTCTATTGCTTATATCATGGTTATGATGCAAGTGCTATATGAATGTTATACCATTGCAGGCTAGAGGAGGGGCTTCGCGAGGGTTACGGCGGAAGTCTGTCCGTTTTCCAGCACGACAGGTCTCCTCTGCCGGCTCACGGGAGGAGCCGTCATCGAAGAGGGCGCGACACTCGGCAGGGACCGAGGATGAGCCTATTGACGTCTCTGAGGACGAGACTGTCGAGCCTACTGACGTCGACCTGGAGGCCACTTCGGGGGGCATTGTGCCTAGAGCGACTGGCACTCAGGAGGCGAGCAGCTCTCTAGCGAACGAGGAGGACGAGGAGGAGGGCGAGGACGGGGATGACGAGAGTTGAACTCCTCTTTTTGTTTTGTTCTTTTGATGGAGCCTGCGTGCTCCTTTTGTAGGGCGCCTGTTTGCCTTTGGTAGATAGGATTTTGACCATTTGAGTTATCACACTCCTTTTGTACTTCGACTCACGGATGCCTCCTGGGATTTATATGCAAAGATTTGTTCCTCCATTGTTTATGCCATTCATTTTTCTGTTGTTTGTATGAAGGAAACCGACTAACTAAAACATTGACTGGAATGTGCAACTAGCCGTTGATTCGAGAGATTGAGCTGAATGTGAGGTTTACAATGAGTGACGTATTAACAATCAAAGTATGTTGACAATGGAGTAGAAATCAAAGAAAGTAATTAGATAAACCTTTGTAAGACTGATTCTGTATACGAGAATTTATATAGACACCTTCGTAACCGACTTCGGACACAGATATGAGACAACGACGACTTTTAAATCTGGATATAAGACTCGAAAATTCCCTTTTGCTTTTGGAACATACTCGAAAAGTAGGAAAATGTTGACTTTAACATGTGACATTCTTGAGTTTTGACTTAGGACACGAACCGGAACTTGGATTAAGTCACTTTCGACCATTGTGACCTGTGGGACTTGGAAAAACAGCTTGGAATGACTCGAAACGGATTTTGACGCCTTGACATAGCTTAAGAAATGGATTTTATCAAGTTTTCATGCCATGACGACGAATCCCGGGAGTTGTCTTGAAACGAAACATCCCTGAAATCCCAAATATCCGTTAGAGTGTGTTTTGGTGGTTGCTGGTGCTTCGTAGTGCCTCGATTCCATTTTGATGTGTTGCTGCCAAAAACTGCAGAAATGCAGACTTAAGGTGCCGTGCGGATGCTCCAAGGTGCCGCACGGGCCATGATCCTGCACACGATACCTCAAACACTATGCCGTGGGGTTTTTCTGGTTTCATCATGCCGTGCGACACGACAAGGTGCCGTGCGTAGCAAATTTGCTGACAGATTCCAGTTTTGCTGTTTTCCAAGACAGATTGCTTGGGGGTTAAGGCTTGACCCATGCAATGGCATTCCTGAACCAGTGCATGTCTATTTTGAACCTTTTGGGCCTTGACCAAGCTTTTCCCCATGTAGGACTCATGGAAAACATGCACTTTTGAAACCCAAGGCTCTTTGAAAGTTGAAGTTGCCCCCTCTACCTCTCCTATAAATTCAAGCTCTCACATACTACTTCCTTCTCACCTCAATCTTCTTTCTTTACTCCTTGAAATGGCTCTTTCCCTCACCGGCTCGCTCCGTCCATGGTTGGCTTCCATGGAAGGCGTTGATTGGCTCAACTTTCGAGCCCACGGTCTCTATTCTATGCGGTACCTCTGCAACATTCGTCTCCGTCCCGAGCTTTTGAGGGCAACTGCGAGCTTCTGGGATCCGGAGGTTCACGTGTTCCGTTTCGGCAGTCTGGAACTCTGTCCTATTGTCGAGGAATTCGATGCGTACCTCGAGGGTTTTGGTTTAGGGGAAGTCATCATTCCTCCCGTGCGCGAGAGTGCTTACAGAATTTTGGCCGCGGCCCTTGAACTGGGTGATGGTGCTGCTCGCTACTTGGTCAGGAATGGCCATCTCAATGTCATGCGCCTTATCGAGCTGTTTTCTCCTTCCGGTGATCTTACAGATATGGCTTATCAGGCCCGGCGCATGACTGCTCTCTGCATGTGCCTACTTGCGGCCTACCTCTTGGTTCCTTCTGCCGGTCATGCTAGCTCGGCGCTGGTCAGCGTCGCCGTTCAGGTTGAGGCCCGGAAGGACATGGTTTCGATGGTTTTGGCCGAGACTCTGATAGGTTTGGACAAGGTTCGTTTTTGAGAGACCGAGACTTTCGGGGGTAGTCCTCTCCTCCTACAGGTCGGTTTCTCACTCAGCTCTCCTTTTTTCGGTTTTTCTCACGTTCTCATTTTACCTCAACACTCGGCTTGGCTTTCAACGGTTTCTTACTTGTTTTCTCTCACATCTCACAGATTTGGCTTTGCGACAAGGTAAATGTGCTGACCAATCCTCCTGGCAATTGGTCATATGAGGCGAGGTTACTTTCTCAGCGATGTTTCGAGTTTGCTGATAGGAGCAGGGTCGAGTGGGTCGACTTCTTCAGGTGCCAGCGAGCTGAGACCATTTCTTGGAGGTGTCGATGGCTGGATCTCCCTCCCATGACAGTGCACTATATGGGCCCTCAGTGGGTCATTCTTGCTGTTTTGGGAGCCTTCACCTTCTACATTCCTTATTGTATCCAGCGACAAGGCAGGAGGCCCCTGCAGAGGTTCTCGTGGACGTGGTTCTGCCTCTTTTCAGCCATTCAGTTCTTTGCCATTACAAGCGCTTCTGGAGGACACGTGAGGTGACCGACGCGCATCCCTACCCTTCTGTGGCAATACGTGGGAGCTATTGAAAGTGGCTTAGCAGGGACATTGCTGCAAGGGCTAGAGCTCAAGGAAACTGACTCAATCCTACCACCCTGACCGTCGAATAAATTGTGGACCCTTTTTTGTTATGTCGTACTTTTATTTTGAAATCTTTGCTGAACCTCATGTAGTAGAAGTAATCGTGTTAATAAAAACGAGTTTTGGAGGGTTTCCCCCTTCTGGACTCTTGTCCTTCAAGCCTTATCAACCTGGTTTTTTTATTTTGATGGATCGCGACCGAGTCTCGGTATGAGACTGCCTACGTATCCTCCTGGCGATGGAATCAGGTCATGAAGTAGTTCAGGGATAGGGTTCGCTCTGGTTTTGACACTCTCCTTTTGCGCTCTAACTTTTGCCTAGAACCGCCCTTTCGGGTTTTCGGTCTAGCGAGCTCACTTATCGTATGCCTTCACTTTTGCCTAAGATGCCCTGGCGGGTTTACATCCTAGTAGGCTTTTGCTCTAATTTTTGCTTGGGACTGCACGCCCTTGCGGTTTTCAGCCTAGCGAGCTTCTCTCAGGGGTAATAGCGCTTAAGTTGATCCAAATTAACCAGGGTTGAGAGTTCGTTTCCGTCCAAGTCGATGAGTTGTGTAGCTCCTCCGGATAAGATAGTTTTGATGATGTGTGGCCTAGACCACTTTGGCCGGAACTTTCCTCGTGGGTCGTAGACCGGAGCTCGAATTTCCTTCAAAACTATGTCACCCTCTGTTAAGTCTCTGGGTTTCACTTTCTTGTTAAATGCTCGTGCAATCCTTCGTTGATACCCTTGAATGTGGTAAAGAGCCCTTAATCGGCGTTCATCAAACAGTATAAGCTCTTCAAATCGATTACTCAGCCATTCCGCCTCTTGGACCTCACACTCAATCATAGTTCGAAAAGATGGGACTTCTAATTCGATGGGGAGCACTGCTTCCATTCCATACACCAAAGAGTAGGGGGTTGCCCCTGTTGGTGTTCGTACAGACGTGCGATACCCCCACAAAGCTAGGGGTAGCTGCTCATGCCAGTCACTTGCAGATTGGATGGTCTTCTCCAGAATGGCTTTGATCGTTTTGTTAGCTGCTTCCACAGCGCCGTTGGTAGGGGTGATACAAAAAACCGAAAAACCGAAAAAACCGAAAAAACCGACCGAAGTAATCGGTTCGGTTCGGTTTGGGGGATAGATTCGGTTCGGTTCGGTTTTCATTTTTTGTCTTTAAAAATATTCGGTTCGGTTTTCGGTTTTAGGAGTAAATAATCGGTTTCCACCGAACCGAACCGAATTTACTAAAACACCTACGGTCCATCCACCTTTGATATTTTCGACACATGAAATCTCCACCGTTGAATAGCCTCTGACCCTAATTACTTCACACTTCATACCCAAATCCAAAACTGCAGCCCTCTTCTCTCTCTCCCTCCCTCTCTCTCTCTACCAGGAACACATCGCCGGAAAACAAAGCTGAAGATTGATCATCAAGGTCGATTGACTCCATCTCTGAAGACCGATCGACTTCATCTGTCTTGCACGCGCCCTTGAAGCTCGTGGATCTCCATCTGTTTGTCTCTCGAGCACCATAAGGTCTCAAATTTTGGGGGTTTTGCTTCTTTTTTTCTCACGAATATTACAGATCTGTTTCTGTATATGATGTTTTTGTATAACATCTGTATATGTCTTAGTTATTTGAGTTGTTCAAATAAAACCGAAATGACCGACTAAAACCGAATAAACCGATCGGTTCGGTGGGACTACTTGGTCGGTTCGGTGTCGGTTACTAGACTTTGAAAACCGAAGTAGTCGGTTCGGTTGTAAAAATCCTAAATAACCGAACCGACCAAACCGAAATCACCCCTAGCCGTTGGTCTGCGGCCGATAGGTCGTTGACTTATGCACTTGGACTTGAAATTCATCCAACACTTCTCGGGCCCGCCCTTTAAAATGAACCCCATTATCAGATACAAAAGCCTGGGGGACCCCGTACCGATAAATGACGTTTTGCTTGATGAAGTGCGCAACTTGAACTGCGGTCAAAGTGGTGTAGGAAACAGCTTCTACCCATTTTGTAAAGTAATCAATGGCTACTAAAATAAACTTGTGACCGTTGGAAGCCGCTGGCACTATTCTTCCGATGATGTCGATTCCCCATGTCGAGAAAGGCCATTGCGTGGTCATTTGTTGCAATTCGTGTGGCGGAACATGCGTGAGGTTGGCATGAATTTGGCATTTTCGACACCTTCATACATATTCCACACATTCCGTTTCCATGGTGGACCAGAAGTATCCCTGCCTGAGGATTTTCTTGGCAAGCATCATGCCATTCACGTGAGGGCCACACACACCTTCGTGGATTTCTTCCATCACCCTCTTTGCATCTTCTCCATGGATGCATAGTTTGTGCGTGCCACAGTATGATCTTCAGTATAAGTTTTCTCCACAGATAATGCACTGAGCAGCCATCCTTTGAAGAGCGATTCGGTCCTTCTTGCTTGCTCCCACGGGGTACTCTCCCTTTTCCACATATCTCCAAATGTCATAATACCACGGGTGGCCATCGTTGGGCTCGTTAACCATCATGACATGCTGGTGTACCGGAGTATCCCTTTGTTCTATCACAATTGGTCTTAACTTTACGCCAACGGGGATCTCGACCATTGATGCTAGCGTTGCCAAAGCATCTGCAAATTGATTTTTGAGCCTCGGGACATGAGTGAATGTCGCTTTGCTAAAGTGAGGGATAAGGTCTTCAAGATCCTAATGATACGGTTTCAGCTTTTCCTCTTTGACCTTCTAGTCGCCATTCGCTTGGGATACAACCAAATTCGAGTCTCCCACAACTTCCAGTTTTTTTATGCCAACCTCGATGGCTGCTTCCATGCCCACAATGCAAGTTTCGTATTCTTCCTGATTATTGGTGACTTCGAAGTTAAGCTTGAATGCCAACGGAATGTGTGATCCATCGGGTGAAATAAGCAATACACCAATCCCGAACCCTTTCTGGTTAGCTGCTCCATCAAAGTACAACTGCCAAACGTCCTCAGCTACTGTCATTATGTCTTCGTCGGGGAAACTGAATTCGGCATCTCCTCTTTCCTCGATTGGACAATCGGCTAGGAATTCTGCAACTGCTCTTCCTTTTTACTGACTTCCGGGTGACATATTTTAACTCAAATTCGGCCAGCATTAGCAGCCATCGTGCCATCCTACCTGTGAGAGCTGGTTTCCCGAATAGATAATTTAGAGGATCCATTCGAGATATCAGCTGTACTGGGTAGGCCAGCATGTAATGCCTCAACTTCTTGGAAGCCCATACGAGTGCCCACATGTCTTTTCTAAGGGGGTATACCGTTCTTCGGGTCCAACCATCTTTTTACTGAGATAGTAAACTGCCCTTTCAACCCCATCGTCTCCCTCATGTGCCAACATACACCCCATCGAGGATGGAGTGACCGACAGGTATAGGATCAAAGGTTTTCCTGTTACGGGCGGTGTCAACACCGGCGGCTTGTGCAAGTAGGCCTTAATGGCTTCGAAAGCCTTCTGGCACCTATCATCCCAAATGAACGGAACTCCTTTCTTAAGCAAACGGAATAGGGGTTCGCAAGTCGAAGTCAACTTTGCAATGAACCTACTGATGAACTGCACTTTGCCAAGGAAACTCCTTACATCCTTCTCAGATCGCGGCGGCTCCATTTCTAGGATAGCTTTGATCTTTGATGGATCGACTTTGATGCCTCGAGTGGTGATCATGAACGCAAGCATTTTCCCCGTAGTAACCCCAAACGTGCATTTGGCCGGATTAAGGCGCATTTTGTACTTTCTGATCCTTTCGTTGAATTTCTTGAGGGCGGGTAGATGTCCTTCCCGCTCTTTGGCTTTGACAATCATATCATCAACGTAGACCTCTACCTCTTTGTGAATCATGTCGTGTAGCAATGCCGTGGCGGCCCGCTGGTAAGTAGATCCTGCGTTCTTCAGTCCGAAGGGCATAACTTGGTAACAATACGTTCCCCATTCGGTGACGAACGTAGTCTTTTCCCGATCTTCTGGGGCCGTGAGAATTTGATTGTACCCTGAAAAACCATCCATGAAAGAGAGCAGGGCATGGCCGGCGGTATTATCAACCAGCACATCGATGTGCGGTAACGGGAAGTCATCTTTAGGGCTAGCTTTGTTAAGGTTCCTGAAATCAACACAGACCCTTATTTTCCCGTCTTTCTTTGGCACGGGTACGATGTTTGCAACCCACTGAGGGTATTCGGTTACCATTAGAAACCTAGCGTTAATCTGTTTAGTGACTTTTTTTATCTTAAGCACCCAGTCAGGTCTCATACGTCTCAGCTTCTGTTTTACTGGCTTTGCATCGGGATAAAGGGGGATCCGGTGTTCCACGATTTCAGGGTCAATTCCGGGCATATCTGCGTGTGACCATGCGAACACATCTTGAACTCCTTGAAAATTTAGAAGGGCCTCGCTCTTGATGGATAGCGCTGAACGATCTGGGTCATCCGGATTCCGCTTCATCCTTCAAATTTATTAAAACGATTTCTTCTTTTATAGGTGGAGCATGCCTTTCATCTTCCCTGTCGATTAGGGATCGGATTTCTTTAGGGATGTCCCCGTCGAAATCAATCTCTTCATCATCAGGGTCGACGCAATTTATTTCAAAGTCAGGGAAGTAAGCAGAATCAGATTCATTCATTTCATTGCTAACGGAGGCCTCGGGGGCACCATACACACGGGTGGACTCGAACTCGAAATACAGACTCTGAGAGTTTAGGCCGAGAGGCACCAACTCGGACTCGACAGACTCAAAAGACTCAGAGGACTCGTTAGACTCAGATCCACGACGAGTTGCGCTTGGTATGAAGGTCCAGTTCTTGTACTCTCCAGTGGCATCCATGATGAGCGAAGTTGGATCCTCAGGAGTATCTTATTCCATCATCAGCATTTCTGCTTTCACAGCTGTACCCATCGGTTTGTCCTCCCCGAACAGAGTCGCGAGACTACCCATAGCAAAGACCTCAATCCAGTCAGCGGGCTCCTTCTGTCCTTTCACAACTTCAACCTCTTCATCACTCTCCGGCCAGACGTCATTTGCAAATATCTCAAATCCCGGTAGAAATGTGTTAGCTTCTTTATCCCAGAATGGTTCAAGCTACCCCTGGTAGATCTATTTTGCTTCCTCCTTGACGAAGTAGTCTTCCAGTCTGTTGCCCTTCTTCACCTTGCTGTTGCTCGAAGGCAAGTAACTAAGGCCGGTTGTACGCATCAGAGTGCCCTGAGCTTCAAACTGGCAGGGCCCTAGAGGTTCTTTCCCAGCCCCAATCCTGGCATGTAGGACATCTTTTACATTATCTTGATGGCAACATTGCTAACGACGAAGTCATCATCAATTCTAACCGAATAGACAGGTCGGGATATCCAGAGAGAAGCCTCCCAAGGCGATATCTTCTTCTCCGTGTTGAATTTTCGTGAGAGGGCATTGTCCTCAGCGAGGGCATGGATTCCACGATCCGTGGATGGTGAGCATTCCCGTTTCCAGTCCCAACCGAATTTTCTGATGGAGTGTAGAGGGCACAGCCATGATGTCGGGCCGGTGCAGCCAGGGCCTTCTTAGTAACAGGTTAAAAGAGGCGGGAATATTCACCACGTGAAACTCCACTTCTGTCTGATAAGGTCCGAAAGTCATAGAAAGCACGAGAGTCCCAACCACGTCTCTCCGAGTGTTGTCATATGCTCGGACTTTGACTTCTGATGGAGAGAATTCCTTATTTTTTGTACCCCAAGGAGTAAGCAACGCGGAGTGGACAAACATTAATTGCTGAACCATTGTCAACCAAGATTACTGGGACTGATTTGCCATGGCATTTCAGGGTGATGTGCAGCGGCCGATTATGAAAAGTTCCTTCGGCAGGTAGGTCTTGATCAGTAAAGGTGATGGCATGCTTGATCGGTATGGTCTTGATTAGTGCCACAAGCTCATCGGGGGTTACGGCGGAGGGAACCTTCAGTTGAGAGAGTGCTTGGATGAGCCCTTCACGATGGCGTGTGGAATGAACCAGTACATCCCAAACGGACATCTTGGCATGGGTTTGCTCGAGTTGACGCTAAATCATTCCCTCGGGATTCTTTTCTGGTCGGGAAGGTTCCTTGGCTGGTGGGTCAAAGGGTCGGAAGGTGTTTTTGATTGGGGTGGTAAAGGGATTAGAGGGCCCTGGGGCTACAGGACTGGAAGATTCCCCAACTTGAAGGTTTGGAGGTTGGAAAACACGGCCGCTTCTGGTCAAATGATCAATCTGACGGTACTTTGATTCCTCGCTCCATAGGTTAGCTAGGGCTTTACGCTTGTTTCCGATGGTCGTATCCTGTAGATTGGCAGCCAGGTCAGCAATGACTAGATCGTCCCACAGATCATCGGGTTTCCACTTTTCAGCCTCCATTACGGTTTTATTGACGGTCCATTCTTCGTTTCCCACTTTTATGTTAACCACCTCGGTGTTTGCCCACAAGTTTGTTCCAACCCCTGGTTCATCTTCCCATAAGTTCTTCATAGCAACATCAGCGTCTTTTGGAAAAGTAACCAATGGTACATGTAACGCCCCGGAATTTTGGGTACGTTAAATAACATTTTATTGAACAACAAAAGAGAGTCTGGCTTTTTATTACATCATAAACTCCCAAAGGGTTCTTATATTACACAAAAGGGATGGATATCTAAGGTTATCTACAGCTCCTTCTCTTCTTCCATCCTAGCAAGTTACTCAGCTCCAAAGGCCTCCAAGGTATACAGCTCCCCTTGTTCATCTAACAAGTCTGACACATTATACCAGCGTCGCCACCAGTGTAATATGTCAGGGTCACATAAAGCAACACCATGAGCTTGAAAGCTCAATAGAATAATCCAAAACCCACTAACCCTTAACTTACAAATAGCAAGTCATGCATATATCATAAAGAGTCATACCAACACATGCATTAATATAACAATCAATGACACATCCGCATTCGCTATCTATCGTTGGTGTCATGTTTCCGCGTGTTTCTCCTACGTGACTCATCGTTTTGTGTCTCATCTATCATTTCCAAAAATCACACGCACACACCAATGAGCTACCAAGTCCGGCTAATTGGCCACAATGGCTACCAAGTCCGGCACATTGTGAACGCACATAACCAATAAGCTACCAAGTCCGACTTATTGGCCACAATGGCTACCAAGTCCGGCCACGTTATCACATCAACTCTTGCATTGGCTCCTCTCCGCGGATAACCAAGCCCACCTCACCAATGAAGCTACCACGTCCGGCTCCGTCAACAATCTACACAATGGGCTACCAAGTCCGGCACATTATGAACGCACACAATCAATAAGCTACCAAGTCCGGCTTATAGGCCACAGTGGCTACTAAGTCCGGCACATTGTGTCACATACTCACCTCCAAATGAAGCTACCAAGTCCGGCTCCATTGGCAACGCATACCAACGTAAGGCTACCAAGTCCGGCCATTTCGTAGTTTCCAAAATCCTTTTTACCAAGTCCAATTATTTCTTTTATCCACACCCTAGGTGACATGTTTCTACTTTCTTGATTTTTGTGTCTCGTAATCATGCATAGACTCCGCGGCGGGACTATTCACATAACTCATGCTATATCAAATAGCAAGATCATCCAACTCTATACGATCATGCTCGTTAAAATGTCAAAATACGAATACTTCGTTTCAAAACAACACTTTATCTTTAAAACGCATTTCCTTCGAGAAGTTCAATCAAACAACACATGTTTATTGACGAGTTCATACAATCACGTAGCAATTAGACGATCAAACAATCACAAGATCAAAGTAAACTACGTACTTTTAACAAGAAAGTTCTACAAGCTAAATCATTCAATTAACTTTATTTCCTTAAAGAAATAGTTTGAAAAGCTCAACACACATCTTATCTATACTTAGGGGTAGAGAGTAAGGACACTCTACCTTTCTTCTCGGCGGTAGAAAAAGACTACGAAAATACGACGGAAAGAAAGTCGGCACTCGAACGGCGTAACGGCTTACGATAAGCTTCCGATAGCTTCGAAAGAGAAAGGTTTCTCTCGAAACTAGATCGTAACCTATACTACTACTACTTTAGGATCGAGGTGGTGGTTTAGTGGCGGCACTAGAAGAGTTTCTTGAAACTA
Source organism: Rhododendron molle (assembly GCA_025413875.1). NCBI lineage: Eukaryota > Viridiplantae > Streptophyta > Magnoliopsida > Ericales > Ericaceae > Rhododendron > Rhododendron molle. Next base: position 1,783,914 of record CM046398.1, on the reverse strand, counting down.
AGGAAGAACTTCAAGAACAACTAAAGAACTAAGCAAGAACAATAAGAACACTAAGTTTTCTAGAGAGAGAAGTTGGAGATTGGAATGGTGTGAGTTGAATGAGAAGTGTGAGGCCTATTTATAGGCAAATGGATGGCTCTCTCTCCCTCTCATGGCCAGCTGCCCCCTTTCTCCTTTATCCATTGGATAAAGCTCCAAATCAAGTCATTTCATGCATTGGAAACATGCCAAGATCTTCCTTTACTTGCACTCCATCTCATAGGACAATTCTATGTTATTCTATTAGGGTTTTTGTCAAATCTAGCCCTTTGAAAGGTTAGAATATTAGATTTGATTGTCCTTGGTCAAGAAAGAGTAAAACCCTAGATTTGGTGGTACAATGGTGATGTAAGGATGTGATCTAGGCTAGATATGGAAGTACACAAGTCACGCACATCACACACTCTCTCTCTCCCTCAATCCGGCCTCCCTCTCTCTCTCGACCTTTCTCTCATTCTCTCTCTCTCTCTCTCTCTCTCTCTCTTTGGTACAAGTACAATGTATATGTATACTAATCTATATGAGAAAGGACAAGGGTTTGGAAGATTGACTAGTGAAAGAGTAAGGGTTTGGTTTTGTAAGAAATCTAGTACTAACAATCTACTTGTGTCATACTATCTCATCCTATCTCTTTTCCTACATAAGTAGATGTACTTGGAGTGGATAAACAATTGGATTTGGTGAAGAAAGACCAAGAAGGGTACACACATATCTATCTCTCTCTCTCCTATCTCTCTCGGCTCTCTCTCTCTCAATCTCTCTCGGCACTCTCTCCTCCTCTCTCTCTCTCTCTCTCTCTCTCTCTCTCTCTCTCCCTTGTACTTCTATGGAAGTATATACATTTATTAGTATATATATAAGTACTTTGGGTACTTTAAAATCTTGTATTTAAAACAAATTATAGATTTTCTAAATATAATAATTGTGGGCAGCATGCCCTGGAATTTTCGGATTCCAAAGCGAGCCTCTGGGAATTTCGGTTCCCGAAGCAAGGGCCCATAATCGAGGGAGCGCGAGCGGAGAAGCAGGCGCTCGCAAAACGCAGAGTCGCCACCTGGGTTTGAAGGTCCGTCACCCAAGGAATCGTATTTTGAAGCACCTGCCGTGCCGTTTTGATTTGAAAAAGTGAAGGAACCAGTCCGTCATAACCATATCTGGGTTCGGGAGCCAGGTTACGAGAGGGGAAGGTTTTTAAGGCACCCCTCTCGCCCAATCCGGAGATCGGTCTCTACTTAGGCATTTTGTGAAAATATTTGTGATTCGCTTTCTTCTTTAACCAATTTTAAGCCAATTAGGGTCGGGGATAAAAACTGTAACAAATTTGCAGGATATGATCGAATACGGCATGGATGGATGATGAAATATGTAAATGGGATAAGATTTGATCCCTGGTCAAACCTGGACCAAAACAGCTCAAAGAGTGAGTGTGTCACTTGACTACCACCTTTGTATGCATGGATCTACGTGCATACAAAGATATGTGTCGCGCGATACACTTTCTCCATCGCGCGAGGGTCCATGCTTCATCACAGATTAAATTTTATCCCCTTCTGGGCTCTGGAAGGACCAGTGCACACCCAGGGGCAAACCAAGCAGTTTATAGGGACTGGAAGTAAATAATTAATTCTAATTATTACAAGTAGGGACTGAAATTAATTGAAATACAACCCTAAACAGAGGGGGTATGAAAGCAAGGGCCAAGGGCTAAGCTGCTCATGCAAGGGCAGCTCCTGGAATAAGAAAGAGCATCGCGCGAGACGGTATGTGTATCGCGCGAGAGTCCTGACTGGACTTCCAGGAATTGCTTTGCATGTTCTGGGCTCTGGCACAAACCCAGATGCAACCCAGAAGCATTCCAACAAAGTAAATAAGCAAGAAAAGCTAAACTATGTATTTTTAACTTGCTTGACAGTGAGCTAAAATCCTAACAAAGCTCAAAATAAGCAATAACAGGAGAAGACAAGGAAAACCAATCATCCCCAAACCCCACGAGATCCATCGCGTGAGACACAGGTGTATCGCGCGAGACAGATGGACCATCGCGCGAGGGTATGATTTGCAAGGTTTCTTGTAACTCTGCTGACTTTAGGACCAGGATTGGTATTGATTACCAACCATGGCCTTGACAGCCCCCCTCAGGGATCAAAACAGTAAGCAGTACAAGGTGTTATACCTTTGCTTGGAAGGTTTTGGGAAAAGATTGAAGCTTGTGATGGAAAATGGAAGGGGTTATGGACTGATCGAATGTGCTTGGATTGAAGGCCTTTGTGTGCTTCATGTTCTCCTTGGCTTTGTGTTTTGAAAACTTTGAGAGAAATTCATTACCTTTTGCTTAAAAAGGGTGAGGGGGTATTTATAGGAGGAGGTAAGGGCAAAGGGGGATGGCAAACACCCCCTTAGGACCAAACTTAAGGGCTAAGTATGGTGGAAAGGTGATAGGGAGAGGTTGTGAGGGTGAAGTGTTCAAGACCTGCACAGCCCACGGGCCTGTGCAGAAGAACGGGGTTCAGTAGCCCTGCAGACCCCCCTGGCAAGCAACCAAGTGGCTGACAAAAGGTGAAAGGGACAGGCAAAGTGTGTCGCGCGATACAGTTATAGGCTCGCGCGAGATAGCCACCTGTCGCGCGTGGGTCAACAGTCAAAACTTTGACTTTGACCACACCTGGCAAGCTGACTCTCGCGCGAGGGAGTGAGTGCCTCGCGTGATGGTCAACCCCAGACCAAGGCTGAAATGATTTTTATTTTAAATAAAGGGGTTCAAAAGGGTTCAAAGGGAGTTCAAAGGGGATTCCATGCACACCAAGCTCAAACCTTTCCCATTCTCAAGCCTGCTTCTTGATCCGTTTCATCATCGGGGAAACAAGAAACCGTAAAACGATCGGGAGATCCAGATTGGGGTGTCTACAGTAGCCCCTCTTTGACGGCACTTGAAGCACCATTGACTTGGTACAAGTAACGTCAAAGAATTCTAGACACCCCTCAAGGCAATCCAGAGCAGAACAGTAAAGTACACAAGCATACTTACAGACCCTGATCGGTTTGAAAGGACGGACGGACCGTCGCTGGGGATGGAAGTAGAATTGGACAATTGCATTGCCGCTTGTTGATCGAATTTGGACAGGACAGGCTGTCGCTGCAGATTTGGACGGGACAGGCCGTCGTTGCTGGGGATCAAGCTATCCTCGGCACAAAGTATTCCAACAAACACGGGTAGGTCGTGTCAGGCAGGTTAAATTCCATCTGTTGGGAATCAGAGCCAATCTCCTTATCAAAGACCATCCGAGACAGAGCAATAAGCCTGCTGGAAGATGCACTTGCGGCTAGACTGAGGGTGATTGTCGTTAGGGACAGGCCAAGACGGACTCTCCTGGGGAACAATCAGTTGCGGATGAACAGACCATTGGACGATAATCTGATCGTCGTTGTGGCTGAATGCGGACGATACAATGATCGCCATCGATGGATTTGACAGGACTGGCTGCCATGAAGGCGGACGGGAAGATCAATGTGCTGATTGATCAAACCGCTGGGGAACTTTGACAGGATCGGCTGTCGTGAATGCGGACGAGAAGATCAATGTGCTGATTGACCAAACCGCTGGGGAACTTTGACAGGATCGGCTGTCGTGAATGCGGACGGGAAGATCAATGTGCTGATTGATCAAACCGCTGGGGAACTTTGACAGGATCGGCTGCCGTGAATGCGGCTCCGCATGATAGCATCCTTTGGTTTACGAACCGAGAATTGGACAGGAGAGATTTCCATCGCATCCGCTAACCAATGATAACAAAACCGCAGGAGATCGCATCTCATCCTTCGGCAAACCAAATCGAGAGTTAGGGAGATTTCCATCGCATCCACTAACCAACGATAACAAAACCGCAGGAGATTGCATCGCATCCTTCGGCAAACCAAATCGAGAGTTAGGAGATTTCCATCGCATCCACTAACCAACGATAACAAAACCGCAGGCAGATTGCATCGCATCCTTCGGCAAACAAATCATATGACGGCAACCATGCTGGCCATCTTCCTGCTTCAACATTTAATATACACAATATGCAATGATGTATACGAAATTGAAAATGTAGATGCAAGCTAAGGGCGGCTCCTAGGAGGACAACGACACCTAAGGACTACCACTGAGCCTCATTATTGTACTGTCTGTTACTTCTGAGATGCGCACCCAGATAGAGAGACATTGAGCGGGCTAGCATGCCCCATGAGTAACGGCATTGGGCCCGTGTGCCCATTCTTTGATGCTTGGGCAGATGTGCCAGACAGATATGCTTTGCTTGGCCATGGGCTGACGTGCCTTTGCTGCTTATGAGATTTCCACAGCTTCTGGATTACAGGAGCTAGGGTAGCACATGTAAAAATTGCACTTTCTAGCCGTTAATATCTAATTTTGCATTGACAAGTGACCTGAATCGACACACAGACATGCGCACATGTATAGACTCGCCTAGCTCAAATGAAAAGGGAGAAAGAGCCCCAGGGTACAATGCGAACCCTTAGACACGCGGAACACAATGAAATTTTGGGCATTAAGCGGCCAAAACTCACAACATTCCTTAGATAGGTGAAACTGACAGTTACGAAAGCGCAAAAAGTACAAAAACCTGTACAAACAAAATTGAGAAAAGCATCTCAACATGACAATTGATTGAAAAACTGAAAAAATGTCGCAAAGATGGACATAAGACGCATATGATGACTCATATAGGCCCGGACTGAAACCGACACCTCCGTGCAGTCACATTAAGTCCATATGACTTGCATGGTATGACAAGACTAGGCAAAAGCCCTTGGAACGTCATTCGAGGGCAGTAGCAGGCTACCGCTGGAATTGAAAAAGCACGCACGCGAGGCTGCAGCTGCTCATACTAGACCTCGCTGAACTTAGAATAAACTGTGAGCCATTTAGGCTTCTAGCATTTCGTTCTGTTTTTGATGCTTCAAATATTTTTAAGACTTTATGCTCAGCTTGTAAATTGAAGTAGTTTGCAATAAAATTGAAAGACAAAGGTTTTCCCCCTTCTGATTCCTCCAATGCAGCTTGATCTTCGATCCTCTTCGACCTTTGATGTGTACTAAAACGTCAATCCTGGATCCAATTGATAGAATTGTGACCGAGTCTCAAAGAGAGACTGCCTACGTATCCCAAGCTAGGGAATCAGGTCAAAACATAGTTCAGGCTAAGGTTCACTCGTGTGTTTACCTCTCCTTTTGCGCTCTAACTTTTGCCTAGTACCGCCCATTCGGGTCTTCGGTCTAGCGAGCTTTTGAATATTGCCTATTTACTTTTGCCTATACCCCTTTCATAGGGTTTTGGGCTAGCAGGCTTTCAAATATTGCCCATTACTTTTGCCTAAACCGCCTTCATAGGTTTTCGGTCTAGCAGGCTGCTCTAACTTTTGCTTGGAATTGATCCAGGTTGACCATGGTATTGAATTTGTTGCCATTGAGGTCGACGATCTTTAGCTGTAGCCCCAGATACAATGGCTTTGATGACGCAGGGTCATGAGTGCTTCGGTTGAAAATGACTCGCTCCGGGCCATGTTTATACTTTCTTGTTTGTGCCTAGCGGAACGCCGGTGTTGCTGCTTTTGAACATGATGCAAGGCCTGGAGCCTTCTGAGCTTTTGCTTTCTGGATTGGCACCCGGTAGCAGGGGATTTGATGCTTAGGACCAACACAAGGCATGACTTAATGAGACCACGTCAAGACGTCGATGAATTCTTCGAGCCTGTCTGACCGGGCTTAATGTTCCTCTGGGGGCGGTGCTTGAACCAATTTTGAACCTTTCGGGAGGTTATACTTGTCTTTCAAGTTTATTGAAAACTATTTCTTTTTGAATAGGCTGAGCATGCCTTTCGTCTTCCCTTTTGGCGAGGGAACACATTTCCTTAGGAATGATCCCATCGAAATCTATCCCTTCGTCGTCAAGGTCGACACTGTTTATATAAAAGCTAGCGAAGTACTTAGAAGCATAATAAAGCATATCATAAAAACCCACGGGGTTTGCCAAGTACAGCAGACTCAAAACTTGAAATCACTACAACACGAAAGGGCTATAGTGAGGAAATATGGCGAGGAAAATGAATTTTCTCGCTAAAAGTATATTATTTGCGAGGAAATTCAATTTCGTCGCCTTTTCTAGCGAGGAAAACCAAAAGGTTACATTTGGCGAGGAAAACAGATTTCCTCGCCAAATGTAACCTTTTTGCAAGGAAATCTTATTTTCCTCGCCAAATGTAACCTTTTGCGAGGAAATCTTTTTCCTCGCCAAATGTAATTTTTTGATGAGAAAATATTTCGTTACCTTTTTTAGGATTCATTCTTTTTTTATATATAAGTTATTATTAATTATATTCCTACGTATTTTGTAATATCATGACGGTATGACATAATAAACTTTACCATTATGAAATTTATTAAAATAGAAACGTGTTAAAAGGGAACAAATAGTTTTCATCACCAATCGCATTGAATTGGTGAAAAAACCTCATATTTGTCACTTTTCTTATTTTAATTAGCAATGGAAGATATCTTGAAGTGTAGGTATCGATGATTTTTTCCCGTAAACATAGACGGTTGAATGAGAACATAGACGGTATGTACGGATTTTTGCTACTTGCTAGATAATCTTAGATTTTAGGCTTAATTTGTAAAAGCTGAGTTGAGTTTTAATAATTTCTTTGAAAAGTCTCAATGAAATTTACTACATCAGGTACTAGAATATTGTGTATTTGATGCCTAATAATCAAGTTTATTCCCCAACCAAGATTATAGCATCCAAATATTGCCTCTATGTTTCTTACCAATCCAAAATGCAATTCATCATCGCTTAACATTTTAGTTGTTTGCTTCTGGTAGAATGCAGTAATTCAATTGCTCCTTTAATCAAGTGGACTGGAGTGGTTCGATAGCATTGCAGACAAGACTCTATCAGAGTTCCGGTTGAGACTGCCTTCATTTCAACATGATAGTAGGAATGTATAGTGATTACCATATTGCTCATTCAACCGTCTATTTCATATGTATTGTGCATTCATGATGTAATTTTTTTTTCCCGTAAACAGTTTGTTGATTTTTATTTAAACCAACTTAGGTGATTCTAATGGCATTCCTTTATAACTAGATAAATATGTTAAGTACTAATTCCAAATGCAATTTTGTAAGTATCATGGATACTTTTATTTATACATATACATATTGTGTGTGTGTGTGTGTGTGCGCGCGCGCGTGTGTGTGTGTGTGAGAGAGAGAGAGGGGGCGATTTAAAATTTTAAAAAATTTGTTAAAGATTAAAAAATTTAAAAAGTATTGTCTTTAGTGCTTTTAGGATGATCTTATATGAATATTTATAAATTTTGTACATATTATTATAGCGATGATGAAAAAAACTATGAGTCTATAATACCCTTAGTATTTGGCAAAAAAGAAGGTCAAACTCACTTTTAAAATTGAAAAATGAGGGTGATTCCTCTTGTTATTCATAATCTGATATTAAAATATTAGTACTAGGTACAAAGAAAACTTACCCCGAAAAAAACAATTAGTGGTTGAAATTCACTTTGATATATAGGGTCCCACATATCAAACTGAATCTCAACCACTAGTTGCTCTTTTCGGGAAACTCTGAGGACAACAAAAATCTCATTTCATAAAAGGTAGGATTATCCCATCAAAAAATGAGAATAATAACACATATTATTAGTCCTTCAAAAGTTGTTAGTTAGATAAAATTGTTGTGCTAGCAAAAAATTAACTTGTTCAAATAAAGTTCAGACACTATGAGACTACAAAAAGTAGAAAGGCCAAAATGAATGTCGAAAAAATTAATTTGGAGTGGTGAAAGAGATAATATATAAATAAAGTTTCACCAATTTCACAGAAAGTACAATGTAGTGTGGTTGGTAGTTGCTTCGCGTCTAAAGGGAAAGGTCCAAGGTTCGAGTACCAGGAGCTGCAAAAAAAGCGTAGAGATAACTTCTGTTTTGGGATTCTTTTTGTTTAGCGAGGAAAAAATTTCCTCGCCTATTGTTTGCATTCGTAGCCTATTTGACGACAAATGGTATTTGCGAGGAAAACATTTAGCGAGGAATTTAACCATTTAGCGAGGAAAAAATTCCTCGCAACACGTCAAAATAGGCGAGGAATTTTTTTTCCTTGCTAATACTTTTTGCGACAAGGCTTTAGCGAGAAAAACTGGCGACGAATATTTTCCTCGCTAATACATTTTGCGAGAAAATCAGGTGCTTTTGCGAGGAAACTAAATCCTCGCTATAGCCCTTTCGTGTTGTAGTGAATGAAAGCTACGACGTGGAGGGCCAAGAGGCACGAACTCCGACTCAGAGCTAGACTTTAGACACACGCAAACGACTCTGTGTCAGACTCAGACATATCGCCAATACAAACTAGACGCGGTTTTTAAAATGCAATATTTAAAAAAAGCTACCCATAGCTTTCCACAAAAGAGGTAGAATACAGAGGATGTCAGGCCCAAGCAACAGCACTTCGGCTTCTTCAGCTTCTTCGACCAAACCTACTCGATGCTCCTTTGATCAGTGGACCTTAGCCAGTCAGTCTTCTCCCTTGTAAGCCCCTCATCACTGTCAAACCAGATGTTGGCAGTGAAAACCTCAATTGCCCAATCTACTACCATCATGTTAACCTCCGGCTCAGACAGCATGGATACGATGGGTTTGGGTTGATGTGCTGGGATGATGTAGTGGCTAGGGTTGAATATGGTGGAGCTTGGGTTAATTTGAGTGGAGGTGATAGATACCTGACCAACCAGAGGGTCAGACCCGTGTTGAGGCAAGGAGTTGGAAATAATGTTGGGCTTTGGCGGAACTTGGACCGTGCCATCATCAATAAGATCTTGAATCTCATGTCGAAGACGATAGCACTTGTAGGTGTGATGGCCAGGCATTTGGTGGAAGGCACAGAAGAGGTTAGGATTATAACCAGCAGGTAAGACTTTGGGTGGGGAAGTTGGGGTCAAAGGCTTGAGATGCCCAGACTTGACAAGTTTCTCCATCACCGCGGATAGAGATGCCTCAAAAGCAGAGAAACTCCGAGGTTGGGATCGGGCCCGGTAGCTTTGGGTGTTCTGAACCTGATTGATGTCGGCTGTAGAATTAGGGGAAGCAGCAGCGTTGTCCCCACTTGTAGCCGTGCTGGCGTAGTTGCTAGTGCCAAACAGTGCACTACTATTTCCAGAGTAAGCCCTCGACTTTGATTTCTGGGGATTGGAAGAAGAGGATTCCCCTCTTGGCAAAATCCCACTTTGCAGCGCATCCTCGATGGCCAGGCCAGCGTCAAAGAAGGTTTCAAAGTTGGCGGACGCTTGAGCAAGCACCAGGTGCCTAGCATAGTCTGGCTGGAGATTGCGGGAAATGATGCGGAGTTGGTCTCTCTCGGTGGGCCAGTCATTAGAGCGGCTTTAGCTCTCCACCACTTGACAAAGTCCGCAAAAGACTCCTTAGCTTCCATCTTCGTGGATTCTAACTCCCGAGTAGTCATCTTGAGCTGAGAGTTGTAGTTGTATTGAGCGATGAAGGCAGCCCCAATGTCTTCCCAAGTCCTTCTTTTGGAGATGTCGAGCGACAGAAACCAATGGAAGGCAGGCCCAGAGAGAGTTTGAGGGAAGAGCTGAGACATGGCCTCACTTTCTACTTTGAGTAGCTTCATGGCAGCATGATAGCCATAGAGATGAGTCTTGGGATCACCGCTCCCATCGAACTTGACCAAGTCAGGCATTTTGAATTTGTCTGGCAGTTTAGCATTAGGGTACAAGCAAAGACGATCCAAGTCTATTCCGCTTGTGCTGATCTTTTCAGATTTGGTGACGGATTCCTCTAGCTTTGCCATCTTGGCCATAAGAGCAGCTATGTCAGGGTTTTGAACAAGTTCCCTACCCGCAAGATTCGGGTTTACAGCAGGCGCACGAGCCTTCCTAGGATTGGGCTGAACAATGAGACGCCCCTCATGATTCGGATCTGGGACCATGACAGGCTGCTCCTGGTCGTCCTCATCGTCCTCGCCTTCCTCTTCGAGTGGAGGTGGAAGACGAGTGTTGATAAGGTCATTGAGACGAGTGATGTTAGCATCAGTCTGGATGGCCCTCTGCTGCATAGCGGTGATACTGTTCTGGAGGTTCATGAGCATGTCTTCCAGAGAAAGTGGTTGAACCTCTGGTTGACCTGACATGGTAGGTGATTCAGAAGTGCTCGATGCAGAAGATGGGGATCCTGTATAACCGGTGGTGACCCTGGTGGTGACCCTGACTGTAGAGCAGCCAACAAAGAGTGCGGAGAGCCTTCCGTTGTAACTGATTGGGATTGTAACCTGACCAACCTTTGACTCGGATTCTGAAGACGCTCCCAAGTAGGTTTGGCTCTTCCTTTCGGTACTCTCTTGCTCGGTGCAATGGCTATGAACTAGACAGTAAAATAAGTGAAAGCTCAGTGGTGTTCCTACAGCAATTAGAATGCAATGCACACATCGTTGTCGGTGTCAACCCTAGACTCTAAAACTAGAGACGATTCTGTCTCATGATGTTCAGACGCTGCCAAAATCCTCAGATTTCTTTTCGAGGGTGTATCCTTTGAATAGATCAAGATGATCCTAGGAGATGCCAAAACAGACTAAGTCTTCGACTAGTCCCTTTTGAAGATTCGACTTTGAACTTAGAACAACTTGGTATTGATGGCGTGACACCTTTACCGGGGTGGCTTCAACGACAACGCGCGTTAGCCGGGGCGGTGTACGTGCTGCGCATGATAACTAAAATGACATCAATATCACGACATCAATACTTTGTGGTTCCTTGTTTTTGATTGAATCCTCAACCGGGCATAAGCCAAGGATTTAATAAGATTTGATTTCTCGAAGTCTCGCTAACCTAAGGACTTTAAGAATTGACAACGTGCACCATCGAGATGCACGACTCTTCATCGGGTCTAGCAGCGTCCAAATTAGCATAAGACAGACTCGAAAGCGAGAGACAACCTAGAAGCCGCCCTAAACATGCTCCTATGCAAAACGACATGTATGAATTACAGTTCCAGAGACGAGTTTGCCTCACGAATTTCAGACGTTGCCGGAATCCTCAGAATTCTTTTCGGCGATGTGTCCCCATGTAGATCGACAGATCCTAAGAGATGTCAAAATAGACTAAATCTTCGTCTAGTCCCTTTTGAAGATTTAACTTTGAACTTAGAACAACTCGGTATTGATGGCGTGACACCTTAACCTTGAACAACGTGGTGTATAGTGACAACGCACTTCAACCCGGGTGGCGCCAGTGACACAGCATCAATACTTTGTTGTTCCTAATTGTCAGTTGAATCCTCAATTAGGCATGAGCTGAGGATTTAGCAAATTTTGATTTCTCAAAGTCTCATTGAACTAAGGACTTTGAAATGACAACGAACATTCAACAGAATGAACGACTCCTCATTGGATCCAACAACGACTTAGACGACGTAAGACAAACTCGAAATAAAGAACTGCCTTAAGCATGCTCCTATGCACAACAATGTATGTACAGTGCATGCGATAGGGAAAGCAGTAACACGTAGACAGTATATGGGGTTAGATGCAAGTAGATCCTACCTGGACACTGTCCTAGTTTGGAGAGTTCTAATGCTTTGTATATGCAAAGGCCGGTTTTGGTTCGTAACAGGTTCCTCGGACTAGGGCCATAGATATACCTCCCGTTGCCCGCGATATCGCTGAGCAACAGTCAAACGGTAGCATGACCCATCATCGTCGAAGGTTGTTGGTCATTCGGGGTCCCCGGGCTCCGGTAAACCGTGCCGGATTGCCAAAACGATCCAACGAGGCTTATCCCACATCGATGCAAATGAGATGCTAGAAATTGATTAAGAAGAAGAAGAATCACAAAATCACAAAATACCTTTTCAAGCTCGGCTCACTTTATTTAGTCCATCTTTAGAGGAAACTACGCAAGTGAACAATCGAAAAAGTCCCAGATTAGATTGGCCGGACACGAGATCCTGTTAAATCACCATTCCAACCTTCGGCAGCGCGAAGCTCACCGTTTTGACAGACTTTTAAGGAATTGTTCACAAGTGTATTAAACTCTAAGTATGGATTAATATCGGTTTGATTATCCCCAGCGGAGTCGCCACTGTGGGCAGCATGCCCTGGAATTTCCGGATTCCAAAGCGAGCCTCCGGGAATTTCGGTTCCCGAAGCAAGGGCCCATAATCGAGGGAGCGCGAGCGGAGAAGCAGGCGCTCGCAAAACACAGAGTCGCCACCTGGGTTTGAAGGTCCGTCACCCAAGGAACCGTATTTTGAAGCACCTGTCGCGCTATTTGATTTGAAAAAGTGAAGGAACCAGTCCGTCATAACCATATCTGGGTTCGGGAGCCAGGTTACGAGAGGGGAAGGTTTTTAAGGCAGCCCTCTCGCCCAATCCGGAGATCGGTCTCTACTGAGGCATTTTGTGAAAATATTTGTGATTCGCTTTCTTCTTTAACCAATTTTAAGCCAATTAGGGCGGGGGAACAGTTAATCGGGGATAAAAACTGTAACAAATTTGCAGGATATGATTGAATACGGCATGGATGGATGATGAAATATGTAAATGGGATAAGATTTGATCCCTGGTCAAACCTAGACTAAAACAGCTCAAAGAGTGAGTGTGTCACTTGACTACCACCTTTGTATGCATGGATCTACGTGCATACAAAGATATGTGTCGCGCGATACACTTTCTCCATCGCGCGAGGGTCCATGCTTCATCACAGATTAAATTTTATCCCCTTCTGGGCTCTGGAAGGACCAGTGCGCACCCAGGGGGCAAACCAAGCAGTTTATAGGGACTGGAAGTAAATAATTAATTCTAATTATTACAAGTAGGGACTGAAATTAATTGAAATACAACCCCTAAACAGAGGGGGTATGAAAGCAAGGGCCAAGGGCTAAGCTGCTCATGCAAGGGCAGCTCCTGGAATAAGAAAGAGCATCGCGCGAGACAGTATGTGTATCGCGCGAGAGTCCTGACTGGACTTCCAGGAATTGCTTTGCATGTTCTGGGCTCTGGCACAAACCCAGATGCAACCCAGAAGCATTCCAACAAAGTAAATAAGCAAGAAAAGCTAAACTATGTATTTTTAACTTGCTTGACAGTGAGCTAAAATCCTAACAAAGCTCAAAATAAGCAATAACAGGAGAAGACAAGGAAAACCAATCATCCCCAAACCCCACGAGATCCATCGCGTGAGACACAGGTGTATCGCGTGAGACAGATGGACCATCGCGCGAGGGTATGATTTGCAAGGTTTCTTGTAACTCTGCTGACTTTAGGACCAGGATTGGTATTGATTACCAACCATGGCCTTGACAGCCCCCCTCAGGGATCAAAACAGTAAGCAGTACAAGGTGTTATACCTTTGCTTGGAAGGTTTTGGGAAAAGATTGAAGCTTGTGATGGAAAATGGAAGGGGTTATGGACTGATCGAATGTGCTTGGATTGAAAGCCTTTGTGTGCTTCATGTTCTCCTTGGCTTTGTGTTTTGAAAACTTTGAGAGAAATTCATTACCTTTTGCTTAAAAAGGGTGAAGGGGGTATTTATAGGAGGAGGTAAGGGCAAAGGGGGATGGCAAACACCCCCTTAGGACCAAACTTAAGGGCTAAGTATGGTGGAAAGGTGATAGGGAGAGGTTGTGAGGGTGAAGTGTTCAAGACCTGCACAGCCCACGGGCCTGTGCAGAAGAACGGGGTTCAGTAGCCCTGCAGACCCCCCTGGCAAGCAACCAAGTGGCTGACAAAAGGTGAAAGGGACAGGCCAAGTGTGTCGCGCGATACAGTTATAGGCTCGTGCGAGATAGCCACCTGTCGCGCGTGGGTCAACAGTCAAAACTTTGACTTTGACCACACCTGGCAAGCTGACTCTCGCGCGAGGGAGTGAGTGCCTCGCGCGATGGTCAACCCCAGACCAAGGCTGAAATGATTTTTATTTTAAATAAAGGGGTTCAAAAGGGTTCAAAGGGAGTTCAAAGGGGATTCCATGCACACCAAGCTCAAACCTTTCCCATTCTCAAGCCTGCTTCTTGATCCGTTTCATCATCGGGGAAACAAGAAACCGTAAAACGATCGGGAGATCCAAATTGGGGTGTCTACAATAATACAATACACACATGTTATATACAATATTATATATATATCTACATATATATATACATACAAGTACATATATATTATATACAAGCCAAGTACACACAATCTAGGCTAGATATGTCACATGCCAATATCTAATAAAGTAATCTAATTCTTTCAAAGTACTAAGTACTAAATTATTAACCTAATGGACAAATTCTAATTTAATGGACTATCACACATGGCAAAATCTAATATTAAGGGAATCCCATGGGAAATAATAAACCTTGTACTCTTGGCAAGACTAAGCTATTGTCCATTGGTTAATAAATCTCCTAACATTTGTTGTCCAATGGGTAAAAGAAATAAGGTACCTTACAAGATTTCCTAAATAATTAATTCAATTGATCACATGTTCTTTTAATAAAATACTAGCTAAGAAGTACTTAGAAAATCTACTATTTTAAGACTTAGTACATGTACAACCTATATTTTAATCATAAAATCTTATGGGAAAATCTAGAATTTCATAAACTATTAAATCCTAGTACTTTTGAAAGATTTACTTTATTATCCAATGGATAATAAAATCCCTAACTTTTATGGACCAAAGGATAATGCATTAAAGTAATTTATAATTATAATCTTCCAAGTAAACAAGATTTTCTTATTAAAATAAGGAAACATGCACATGGTACTTTACAATTATTATATATATATATATATATATATTTATATTTATATATATACAAGTACACATAAATATATCTATAGTATGTACGTTGAAATCCTACTAGATATGTCAAACTCTAATATCCATTAAATTAATCCAAGTCTTCCAAAGTACAAGTCCTATCCTGGTGTACTAAATCTATTTTAATGGATTTAACACACATGGGAAATCTAATATTTTATCAAATCTAGTACTTGGTGGGCAAGTAAAGCTATTATCCAATGTATAATAGTTTTCCTAGCGGTTAATGACCAATGGGTAAAGACGGCTAGGATTCTAATCTATCGTCCAATGGGTAATAATTCTCCTAGCGGTTATTATCCAACGGTTAATACTAGAAAGTCTAATACTTGCAATTAAGCACTAAACTACTCTAATCTCGTACTTAGGGAGATTAACCAAGGTTCTCCTATTATCCAATGGGTAAAGATAACCTTAATGCTATTGTCCAATGGTCGATGGCTAAAAGGTTCAAACGGTTCAAAGGGTTAATCAAGGGTTAGGGTAACCTAATTAGATTTGGGATCCAAGTGATTAGGTTAACAGTCTATTAGGAATCTAACTAATTGGTTAAAGATTAACGATACTTAATCTAGGCTTTCATTGCTCGAGTGGTATTTTGGTTTTATTTAGTAGGAAATCGTCTAATAATGGAATATTAAAGCCTGACGGTGCCAAACGCCAAGGCAAGGCGTGAGTGTGGCCAAGGCAGCCCGCTAGCAAAGCGGTGGCCAAGGCAGCCCGCTAGCAAAACGGTGACCAAGGCAGCCCGCCAAGGCAGTCCTGTGGCCAAACAGTGGCCAAAGCGACCCGATATGCGAAGGCCAAGTGGTGGCCAAAGCGACTGGTGGCGAAACGATGGCCAGCGGCCCGGTAGCGAAGGCCAGCGGTGGCCAGCGGCGATGGCCAAAGCGATGTAGCCAAAAGCGACCACAGCCAATAGCGAGCCAGCGGTGGCCAAAGCGACTGGTAGCCAAGCATTGGCCAAAAGCGGCCGGTAGCCAGCTAGCGGCCAAAGCGACTGACTGGCCAAGCAGTTGGCAAAAGCGGCCCGGCAGGCGAGCCAAGCGGCGACAGCGGCAAAGGCAAAAGCAAGGCGTGACTCGATGCCAAGGTAGAACCCGATGACACCAAGGCAGAGCAACCCGACAATGACCGACGCGGCAAGCAGCCAGGCCGACAATGAGCCGACCAAGGCAAGAGTAGGCCAGCAGGTGACCCGGCGCCAAAGCGACCTAGCCAAGCCAAAGCAAGGCAGTCAAGTCAACGGTTAAGGCAAAGACTAAAAATTAACCACTTTGGCATCGATGCAACACTCTAGGTTAGGAAAATGTAACTAAGCCAAACGGTAGTTAGGGTTGCTAACTAATCAGTTGCCATGTCGGATTTCCAGCCAAGAAATATAATTCTAGGATTTTACTACAATTACCAAGCTACTATACCCAGGTCTTAATAGGCATACTCGTCTTTAGAAAATGACCTTAATGCCCGGGCGATGAATTCCAATCTCCTAAGTCATAAACCTAATTATGACGGATTATTAATCGCTAAAAGGGATTTATAAAATAAATAAAGAATTTTCAAATATAATAACAAAATTTTATAAGTCGATAACGACCGATTTTTGGATGTTAAAAATGAAATCCAAGTATTAAAATAAAATTCAAATTTTTGGCGAAATTTTTTATTGACCAAAAATCAGGGTCGTTACAGTACGGATTCAGTTCCATTTACAAGGTAGTCCATCGGGTCGTACCCATGACTGACAACTTCTTCTTCGAATCTAGGAAGGTTCGGGTACGGGGTGAGGTCCACATTGCCGTACAGATTGTTGATGACGAAATCATTAAAATGAGAGAAATCCGGGCGGAGCGGAGCGAGCTCTGGCCAGTTGTATTTTATCATCACAGGTGGGTATCCTGGCTGATATTCTTCACCGAATAGTGCTGGCAAGGAGAAGGTATCCAAAGGATCATTCCAAGCCAAAAGCTGATACTCGTCCAGGGTTGGGTCCCATTCCCATTCAGGCACCTCTTGGAAAACTTGATATTCTTCCCCTTTATTTTCGAACAGCGCATACAAGGAGAATCCATCAAGAGGACCTGCATGGATGTTTTGCCAATCAACTTCCCATCCAGCCTCGAACAAAGGTTCATCATTTCTTTAGAGGTTGGCGGCTCCAAACTCTTCCCAGTCAGCAATCAGTTCTCTCCATGTGTCTTCCCATTCCCACCAAAGGGCAGTTTCTTCGGGAATCTCACCGACAGGCCTTGGCTCGGCGTTAGGGACAATGAACAGGGTAGGGTCAATCTCTGGGAGGTCTTGGTTTTCGGCTATGGTGATTTGGTTGATACGGAAGGGAACGTTATGCTGTGGTAGAGGGTTTGAAACGGTGTTTGGTTTTTCTGCGGGTGGAGCATTGATAACCTTGTTATCAATGAGGTTTTGGATTTCATGGCGGAGGCGGATGCCGTTGTCGGTGGTATGGCCAGGCATTTGGTGGAAATCGCAGTAGACATTCTGGTTTAGGTTTGGTGGGATGGTTTGTGGTGGCGGGAGAGGTTTCAACACCCCGATTTCTGTGAGTTTCTTAAGAATAGTGGATCTCGGAGTGCTGAATTGGGTGAAGGTCCGGCTTTGTGATTTTGGTTTTTCGGAGATTTGGTTGACTTCCACAGGTTTAGTGGATGAGGTTCCTGCTTGGTTGGTATTCCTGAAGAGAACATTGTTATTTCCCGAGTATGCCCTTTTGGATTTTGACCCCAATCCTGATTCTTTCTTATCCAAAGTTCCATCCCGTAAAGCCTCTTCTACAGCCAGTCCGGAATCATAAAAGGTTTCGAAATTTGGGGCGGCCTGAGAAAGAACCATGTGAGGAGCGAAGGAGCTTGGCAAGTTTTTGGTTATGATACGTATCTGTTCTTTCAAATCTGGCTTATTTTGCATCTGAGCAGCCTTACCCCTCCAACGCTTCACAAAGTCAGCGAAACTTTCCTTCTCACTCATCTTAGTGCACTACAACAAAAATGGTCTATTGCGACGAAAACTGTTGACGAAATCTAAATTCGTCGCTAAATGACACCTTTTGGCGAGGAAATTGGATTTTCATCGTAAAAAGTGATATTTTTTGCGAGGAAAAAAATTCATCGTCAAATAGTACTTTTTTGCGAGGAAATTTTAAATTTCGTCGCCAATAAGTACCCATAGGCGTGAAATTTTAAATTCATCGCCAATAAGTACCGTCGAACGACGAATTTCAAATTTCGTCATCGATAGTGGACACTAAATTTTATTTTTTAAAACTAATTGAAATGTGCATAATTAACTCGAACTCAAATACCTGATCATAAAAAGATAAATGAAAAAAATGATGGGGACTAGTCACTAGGGAGCTGAAGAATTGGCTACATTTGGATGAAAAAGAAAGTGACTTATTTTTCGTCTTTATTTAAAAAAAATCGCATTTGTTGGTTTTGCGTCAAATTTTTGACTTATTAAATTTTTTTTATGAGAGAAATCGGAAAAGTAAAAAATTATGATAAAAACTCGCAGTTTTTTGACTTATTGTTGTCTTTTTTTAAAAAAATAAAAGTTTTGATTAAAATTTTATACCTTTTCAATTCCACTCATCGAGACGAATCAATAAGTCACAAAAATTTGACGCAAAATAAACAAATGCATTTTTGTTTAATAATGACAAAATAAGTCATTAAGTGTTTCATCCAAATGGAGCCTTACACTCACGCTCAAGAGGGGTGGAGTGGCTAGTTTGGGTGGTGCACTGGCAAGGCCGAGCCCATACCATAAAAAAACATAATTAAATAATGGAATTTGTAGGTAATTTGTGGTGGTGGTGTGATTGTGGTGGTGGTGGTGGTGGAGGAGGAGTGGTGGTAGTGGGGTGGAGTTGTTATAGGAATGGTGGTGGTGGTGAAGGAGGAGTACTAGTGGCAGTGGGGTGGAGTTGTTATAGGAATGGTGGTGGTGGTGGAGGAGGAGGAGTGATGGTGGTGGTGCAGTGATTGGGGTCTCACCTTTGGTGGTGGTGAAGTGGTGGTGGTGCATGTGGTGGTTGTATTGGGGGAAAAAAAACGAGTTGTAAATAGTATATATAATAAAGATTATGCCTTTGTTAACAAGTTCGGTGCTAGTGTAGTGGTTGGGTTCATGATGTGCATGCAAGAGGTACAGGGTTCGAAACTCGGTAGGGGCTGAAAATGGCGCTATAGTAGAAGGTCTTCTTGTTTTTCGGAAAAATAACTAATTACGAGGAATATTTTTTTTGTCGTCAAAAAAAATATTGCCGATGAAAAAATTCATCGCCAAAAGCCAAAAAGCCGACGAAAAACAAAATTCGTCGTCAGGGACCCTTTTGCGTGAAACAAAAGTCGACGAATGGTGGAGACGAATTTTTTCGTCGCCGATTCCTTTGGCGATGAATTTTGCCTCTTTGCCGACAAAAAAAATTCATCCCCTTATACAATTTTTGTTGTAGTGGTGCTTTCCAACTCCCTCGTGGTCATCTTCAGGTCAACATTGAAGTCGTACTGAGCCACGAAAGCCGTCCCGATGTCTTCCCAAGTCCTTTTCTTGGATGGTTCGAGAGTGAGGAACCACTGCAGTGCTGGGCCCGACAAGGACTCATGGAAGAGTTGGGCCATAGCTTCCTTTTCGATGCCACGCATAGTGAGGGAACCAACATATCCTTGGAGATGGGCCCTTGGGTCGCCAATACCGTCAAACTTTGTAAAGTCCACTCCTTTGAATTTTTCCAATAACTTGGCATTTGGAAAGATGCATAGCTTGCTCATGTCAATTTCTCCTTTTCCAAGTCGCTTAGTTTCTTGGACAGATTCCTCCAATTTGCCAATCTTATCCATGATAGTGGCCAGGTTAGGATCAGCGGCCGGTATTTCAACTTTGGGTTGTTCGAGCTGTGGGAGAGTCTTGGTTAGTAGCTTGTCAGTGATTTCCTGCATACTTTCCATCATCATGTTCATGTCATTTTTCATGGAGACTACGGTGGCCTTAAGCTATGCGTCAATACCGGCGAGGGACTGCTTGAACTGAATATCCATGTTGGCCATGTTTTGCCTAAGTTCTTCTATTCCACCTCCCTGATCAGCCATGGGTAAAGGATTTTCGAGCGGGATTGAGACTATGGGTTCTTCTACTACGGGTTCTTCTAACAACTGGTGTGTTCTTCTTGCTCAATTTGGACTTCGATCAGGGGAATTTCTTCCAGGGTGTCTACGCGAACTAGTCTTTGGGACGGACGAAACCAATTGGGTACAGCCTCTTTTCTCCACAGGCGATCAATGTTGGCAGCACTGGCAATAAATCAAAAGGGAGCAACTCACAACCGATCCGAATGCTCGCCCTACTTCTACCCGTCTCCTAGAAATAAGGCCTAGGACCTACCGTGGCTTGAATCTCACTTAAGACGTTTGTACAGAAGATTTCCGATAGTCCGGGTAGGTGCTATCAGGCAGGTTAAATTCTGAACGGGTCGGAACCAGAGCCAAGCTCCTTACCGTGACCATCCGAGACAGAGCAATGTGACTATCGGAATCCAGATACGCACGCACTCAAGGCTAGACTCAAACCAAGGGAGCCGTTCGGGCACGGCAAACACCGGAGGTATCACAGACTCCATGGATTTAAGGTCTCTTAGACCGACCAGTAGGGCCCTAAAGAATTCTAAGGGAGCCTAATCCTCTAGCCTACAAGATGCAATGATGCATAAATGATGTGTGTGCACAAGAATAAAAAGCACGTAAGCAGGATATAACACATAAGCCCTAACCATGGGTTCCTGTCCAAGTTGGGAAGGTTTTATGGCTATGTACAAGTGCGAACGTTGGTTTTGGTCTTAAAAGGGTTCCCCGGACTAGAGCCAAGATGTACTACCCCATGTCAAGTGTATTGCAAGACAATGGTCGAACAGCATGATGGCTCATCGCAGTCGAGGGTTGCTAGGCATTCCGGGAGAGCTTGTCACCGGTAAACCGGGCAAGATAGCCGAAACACGCTAGCGAGGCTTGTGCAGTGCAAAGTGTACAGGATAAAAGAGCTTAATCTTCCTAAAAACATTTGAAAATCTACCTTTTGAAAGCATCTTTGAAGCTTAGCCCTCTTGATCATTCAATACTTTAGTTCTTCTTCTTCTTTTTTTTTTTTTAAAAGAAAAGGTATTGAATGAAGTTATCGATCCCCAGCAGAGTCGCCACTATGGGCTCCCGCGCCCTTTTTCGAAGAGTCGCCACCCGGATTTTTGAGATGGATGATCCGAGAAACCGAGAATTCGTTTGTAAAAGGCTTTTGGTTTGGCAAAAACGTTGAGATTTTGGGCTCGGGAGCCACATTATGAATGGGGAGGTTTTTCTTTAAAAAGCACCCCACTCGCCCGGTAAAAACCGGTCTCTACTTAATGTCTTCAAAAGGGGAAAACTTTCAAGCATCATTTAAAAGATTAAACTCTTTAATAAAGGCACATAACGGGGAAGGGACATGGGAAATATATCAGAATGATGTGCATGTGGTGCTGTCTGTACAATAGTGGTAAAATGATGTGTGCAGAAGGAATAAAAGCATTCAGTGAACTGTCTGGACCTCAGTCACACCGTACACGGCACCTTGAGATGCCGCGCGCGGTACCTCAACATGCCGTGCGGGGTACCTGCTCTGCTGTCAGACTGTTGCAGACTCTCAAAATGTCATCTAGCTCATTGCTTTCTCTGTATGTCTTTCGGAAAACTCATCAGAAACCTCATGGCAGTCAGATCATCCCAAAAATATTGTTATTTCCTTAAAACATGTCTTTAAAACGGTTTTTGACGTATTTGATCATTCGGGATTATCTAGAAAACCTTTTCCGAAGCGCCAAGACATGGCTTGTAGATATGGTCCTGTTTTAAAAGAAACGAAACAGTAAAGAGCATATGCAGACAACCCCAGCAGATAACAGCTCAGATCCAGACAGCCTGCCTGTAATAACACCAACGTACACGGTGCCGTGCGCTGATGGTCAGGGTGCCGTGCGTCGTCCGGTCAACCACCGCGGTTCCCCAACCTCGGCCGATCGTTTTTTATTTTATGAAAATGGGTTTTAAGTCAGGATCTAACCAAAAGGGATTAGACCTTCTAACAGAAAAGTCCCCTCAGGACCAGAACGGAGTCTAGTCCAAGGAAACTAGCTTTTACCTTTGGTGTTGAGCTTGGTCAAGTGTCGTTGATGCAAGGATGAGGATGGATCGTCACGGATGTAGATGGGGGAAGTTAAAGGAGACAAAGGGAGTGTGGGTGTGAGTGAAGATTAGGTGTTTTTTGGAGGGGGTAGGACCTTGAAGTCAATGACTGATCAACTTCAATGATGAGAAGGGAGTGACTGAATGTGCTTAAAGAATGTCTTTTGCGAATGACATTCTTTAAGACTTGGAAATAGAAGTGGTAATGGAAAAGTGGGTGTGGAAACTAGAGAGAGAAAGCTTAGAGAGTAAGAATACCAAGCAGCAAAGAGAGCCAAAGAGAGCCAAAAGAGGACTCAAAGGAAGGGCCCTTTTTCCTTGAGTGGAGGGGTCAATTTATAGGCAAAGTCCAAGGATTTTGAATTTCAAATAGTGGAGGTATTTTCTAAGCGGGCGAAGTGCATTTTTGAGCTAGTCATCACCGTGGCTCAAATGGCGTGGTGACAACTTTCGAGCGATCGACCTTTTGCTCAAGGTGTCGTGCGGTGAAGTTTTGCCACGCACGGCTCCTTGACTTTCAAGTTGCCGTGCACTCCAGTGCAGCTCCGCACGGCGCTTCCTTCTTCGATCCAAGGTCCTTTGGGCTTTGTCTGGGCTTTTGGGTTTAGGAAAATCCTTTTTCAAGCTCACAAAGGTATCGTTTCCTTTATTTCATCATCAAGGTGAACAAAGACTCTCCGCGGTCCGGATTGGGGTGTCTACAGCATGCACTGCACATACATACCGTTTTGCGTATGAGCATGATAGGGCGGCTCTTAGGTTGTCTTTCTTCCGAGTCTATCTTGTATTTATTAGGACACTGCTGTGAACTGATGAAGAGTCATGCATCTTGATGGTACGCGTTATCGAATCTCTAAATCCTTGAATCAACGAGGCATCGAGATATCGATGTTTTCTAAGTCCTTCACTAAATCCCGATTGAGGTTTCAAACAAAGGATTAGGAACAACAAAGGAACCGATGTCGTGGAATTAACATCTTCGAGGATATAAGTGCCTCGTCACTTTCAACCGCCATGGCTTAAAGTAGCGCGTTGTCGCTCATGCCATTTAAGGTTATGGACCGCACCATCTGTAACAAGTTGTTTCAAATTCGGGATAATCAAGGGCTTAGACTATTTCTTTGACATCTCCTAGTGATAGTTGATTCATAAAGGATACACCTTGCAAAATAATTCTGAGAATTTTGGCAACATCTGAATGTCATGAGACAGACTTCTCTATTAGTTGTTGAGACTACGAGGACACCGACGACGATGACATGTGCATTTTCCATTCTTTCATTAAATTGCTGCAGGAGCACTTCTGAGCTCTCATTTACTTTAATGTCTAGCCGTGAATCATTGCACCGTCAAAGAAGGATCTGTAAACAATAGCCAAACTTGCTTGGGAACGTCCATTGGGTCCATCTTGAAGAAGGCTTGACAGGTTGCTCCTCAGCCAGTTATAACGGAAGCTCTGGCAGGTTTACCGTCAAGGGCAAATTCACCACCGACTACTCCACACGAGACACCTCCATCCTTTCCTTCTTCAACATCATCACCAAAGTTTGTCAAAGCACTTACCAGGGCTGATACTCCTCCTCAGGATCAGGCTACTATACTCACAAACCTCCAGCATAACATGGCCATCACGCAACAAAGGGCCGACCAGGCCGAGGCTTCTATGGCCAACCTGCCTGCCTTGATCAATGAATGACTCCCGGTAAGAGGAGAAAGGATTGAGGACAAGAGAGCCAATCCCGAACTGGAGGCCCAAATTCCTCACCTCAAAGTTGCTTTTCCCAACCCAGAAATGGCTGCTCTAATCAATAAGATGGCTAAAGGTTCAAAATGCCAGGTTGGTGGTGGGGGTTTGGACATGGACCGACTCTGTCTCTTTCCAAATGCCAGGTTGCCAGAAAGGTTCAAAATGTCGAACTTCACAAAGTTCGATGGAACTGGTGATCCAAAGACTCATCTTTTGGGTTAACATGGAGCTATGAAGCTGCTTACGGTCAAAGACGACGCAATGGCTCAAATGTTCCTGCAAACACTCTCTGGTCCAACTTTCTAATGGTTTTTGTCTCTCGACATCTGTAAGAGAAGAACATGGGAGGATATCAGGGCAGCCTTCATCGCTCAGTACAGCTACAATTCTCAGCTCAAGATGACTACCCAAGAGTTGGAGTATACCAAAATGAATGCAAAGGAGTCCTTTGCCGACTTTATCAAGAGGTGGAGGAGCAAAGCCGTTCTCATGACTGATCCCCCGAGTGAGAGGGATCAGATCCGCATTATCTCTATAAACTTGCAGCCCGACTATGCCAAGAACTTTGTGTTGGTTCAAGCGGTTAAGTTCAAGACGTTTTTTGAATCCGGCTTGGCTATTGAAGAAGCTTTGCAAACTAGGGTTCTGCCAAGGAGTGAGCCATCCTCTTCTTCCTTAACTCAAAAAACTAAGCCCTGTGCTTACATAGGAAGCAGCACCGCTCTATTTGGCAACAACAGCTATGCCAATGCAACCTCCAGTGGAAACAATGCCACCGCTCAAAATACCAACTGTGCGCGGATGTTAACCAAGTCCAAGCTCAACAAAAGAACCGAAACCGTGCTGTGGAAGCATTCAATCTACTCCTAGAAGGGGGGTGAATAGGAGTTTTGATTAAAAAAATCACCAATTTTTTGATTTAAAAATTAATATAGATGAACGTGTTGATTATCTCGATTAATTCAAACAAAAAAGCAAGTAGTGCAGTAGAATAAAAATTGAGACAGGATATGCACGATTTAAGTGGAAAAACTTAGGGTCCTAAATAACCCTAAGCCAAAACCATGGCCTAATACTACTGTTTTATTCTATTAATCGAAAAGAAGTACAGATTGCGAAATAGCAAAACCCTTACCCAAGCCTTTACCTATTCTCGCCAACCTCCGATGCTCCTAGAGCTTCTTCAAGATCCAATAGATGTACCACGGACTTCACGCCTGATCTCCGGATTCAACCAGCTCCGAATCAATCTCCCAAAAGATTCGGCCACAGCAGCAAATGACTCCAAGAAATCACAAGACGGAATGATGTACGATGTGTAACGTGAGCTTGACAAACCTCAAAATCGTTCAAAGAAATGCAAGATGCTAGAATGAAACAAAAACAAGGGTTGCTGCCAAAAACTAAACTTTGCTCGGAAGAAAATGAACGTAGGCTTCAAAAACTTTTAATCCCCGTTTCCAACGAAACAAAAAAACTTTTTTTAACCTCGTACAACCCTTTCTTTTCTTTTTATAAGCAAAAACTCTTACCCTTAAAAGAGTGTCGACCACACCTCCTTATATAGAAAAAGACAATCTTTTCTTTTGATATATATTTCCTTTTTCAAAACATAATTTCTGGTGAGTCAATGATATGAATACACGGAAAACGTGTTTTGTCCGTAGAAAGCAAATCACCTAATTAGAAAAAGAAACTAAAAGATTAAGATAGTGAATATATATAAGAATATGAGCAAGGAAAGTACCCTAATCAGTAAAGGAGAAGAATAATTTTCAACTCAATAATGCTATGCATGAGATGTCGTGCAATGCTTTTACCTCTCACGCAATTGGAACGATTTTGCCGCGGTCAACTTGGCGCAGATAATGGGAGGAGCATTGAGCGAGAAACTATCCCATAAGAACCTACCCATTACAATCAAACAGAGTCGGTATAACAAAGACACCAATGGAGGTTTTGAACAACCCCGGAAAGTGCCAAAACATCTAATAGTAGACACCCCAATTTGGCTTAACGATTATTTTGAGTCCCACCTTGGGGACCATCCCGATGATAAATGGATATAGTGATTGCTGATTGACTTCTCGTAAACCCATGGACTTTTGTTAAGTACTTTTAACCACTTAGAGGACCCAATTCAGAGCCAAATAGCCTTCCAGACAAAAATTCAATATCCTAGGAGAATCCATCTGTCGGCCGTAACATTGATCTCACGGCCTTAACATCATTCTTTCACCCATCAAACATGTTGCTTGAAAGTATCCCTGAGAGATTGATTACTCAGCCGCCAAGTCTATTCCTCGGCCGCAATATCCTTTCCTCGGCCACCAGATCCATTGCTCGGCTGCCAGATCATTCTTTTTCCAGATTCTGGAATGTTCTGTCAAATGTTTGATCCGTTCTTAAAACCCTAGCAACCTTTTTCCGTTGCGTTCGAGCTACAAAGCAAATTTCGACTAGAGATCCTATTACCCTATACTACGTTATTGATTCACACCATTTGATTGGCCAGAGTGAGTCATCAATTGCCTATATAAAGAGGCTCTTAGGGTTAGAAAAGATACACACACAATCACCTTCTAAAGTCACGAAATTCTGCACAAACACTCTCATTTATCTTCTCCGCAAAAGCCCTAACCACCCGAAGGCAGCACAATCTGTAGCAGGCCAAACGATGTGACTCGAGCCACGCCGAGGGATGACTGAACCATTCCTCGTTCTAACGGTGCGTCCGCTGGAGCCTCGGTAAGGCCGAGGGTTTAAGCAGTTAGCATCTTATTCACCTCATGACAACTAGCTTCGTTCGGCTCACCGACTCTTCGACAGTCGGTTACCACACTTGGTCTTGAACAAGTGTGGAGGCCAAAGACTCTAGTCACCCACATGGGAGTGCAACCATGGCCATGATGACGTTTGTGACATCAACCGGACGGTTCAAGGTAATGATGAGGAGCACGTGAAGGTGCTAGCGCGCCTTCCAGACGGTTACAAAACCCTAATTTGACGTAGGGGTGATGTAAGCCGACGCGTGTCAAATGCATGCGCAATCTTGGAGATCAAGCTGCGGGCTCTCTATAAATAAAACATTATGCCTTCTGGAGAAAGGTACATTCTAGACAATCGAAAACCCTAGCTCTTATTTTCTCTTTCTCTTCTCTGCAAGAAGACTGATTCTTGCACGGGAGGGCCATCCCGGAGGACCTCCGGCGTGGCCTTTAGTTGTGCTTTCTTTACAAGCTATGAGTAGAGCAAGAGCTGATCCCATTCCCCAGTCGAAGGAGAGTGAATCATCTTGACCGGAGCCCCACACAATTCGACGATCAAACCCTCGAAGTACAAACCCTAACCCTAGTATTATTGAGAAGCAAATCAGTAAATCCCCTCTAATTCAAAACAATCAAGCAACTGAGGGATCAAGGTGGCCGGTGAGGCCCAAGGGCCTTTGGTTTGGTTCTTTTATGATTATGTACATTAATCGTAGCATTTTGATTTTCTGCTAATCTTTTAGTCTGGTGTGAGGAAGAACATCAGCTGGGACTTTGTTCCTT
Organism: Rhododendron molle; assembly: GCA_025413875.1. NCBI lineage: Eukaryota > Viridiplantae > Streptophyta > Magnoliopsida > Ericales > Ericaceae > Rhododendron > Rhododendron molle. The sequence goes on along the minus strand of CM046398.1, from coordinate 1,756,455 downwards.
CGGCCGCTATATTGAACCAGAAGGATCCCTCGACCGTGACATCCATTCACCGACCGAGAGATCCATTCTCTGGGACTGTCTTTTTTTCTCTGCTTGTTTTTGATGCATGCTTCAATTATTGTCTCGGCTCACCATTAACTATTTTAAAGGCTAATAAAACAGAATACTTGTTTAGAATCAAATAAAGTATGTATTAATCATATGATGAACAACTATGGGCCAGTCTCACGACCCGGCAAAGAGGGGTGCCTAACACCTTCCACTTTGCTTAAAGTATATATTCTTGGTGAATCAAAAACACTACTAAGCACTCCCACTTTGCTTAAAGAATTGCGAAGCATGGATTTCTAGAACAAAATCAAACACTGGAAAAAAACATAAGCTGCCCCATCGGTAATTGAACTAGGGGTTGCTCTAGCAATCTTTGCCTTGCAAGGCTAAAGGAAAGAGGGAGTGTGAGGTAGTAGAGCTGGTTATGGATGATTGTACGCAAAGTCAAAGATATTATGGATAGAACTGGCAATACTTATTTCTCCATGGATGATTCAACATGACAAATTTTGGGCTTTGATTCCTATTCTCAAATCGGCCTAGTAACCCATCTTTTAAATTCAAAATTTTGGGCATACTTACTGCAACGAGCTAATAAGATTTAGGAGTTTGTCTATGTGCTGGCAGGTAATCATGTGGATCCCGATTACCTCAATCACATTTTGAGAAAGATAAGGAAAAGGAAAAAAGTTGTCGAATGAGTTTCTAAAAGATCAACCCCAAATGACAAATGACAAATTTTTCTTAAAACTAAAAGTTGTGTAGGGTGGAACATTCAAATAGCCGCTAGCATAGTGGTGGACTCCTAGTCTACTCTCCATTGTAGTCATCTGCTTAGTTTTTTCGGTTTATCTTATAGTGTGGATTGACTTGGAAGTAGGGTCCGAAGTGTCATGTAGTATTTTTAAGCAATGAATCTTAAGAATCATCTATATCAAAAATTGCTGGCTGTCTATGGTATCTGATAAACTCATGCATGCACACGAATTGCTATACTTGACTCATCCATAATCTGTGCAAGTAGCTGTGGTGCTATGTATATCATTTTGTTTTCCTTTCTCTAACCATGTAGGGGACTAAACCACAAGAGGAGTTCATCACCCTCATCTCTTCTCATAACATGTTGCATGATCACGAGCTAACATCGAGTATCATTTGGTTGAGCCACCACATCATACGTGGGGTAGTTTGCATATTAAAGGTGATAGACATGTCTGATGAATACACCACATAGACCATTGATTTTGGGCATCTAAACTTGAGCATGATTAGGTTTCTACTTCTCATAGATTTGGGGTTGATCTTAGACATGATGGTAATGGCTGACGAGAAAATTGAAGTTTTAATCCAACCAAGTTTTAAGCAATGGTAGCCATGTCCATCACATCTTGGCTTAGATTTTAAAACAATCTTTTCATGGAAATCCTGCCAAGCTAAGGAACTCAATACTCCTTTGGAAAAGACGTGTTGGGCGCTTGTTTGGGCTTCCAAAAAGCTTAGACACACATGCTAGCCTATTCGGTGAGACTGATTTCTCGGATGGATCCTATCAAGTATTTGTTTGAGAAGCCTGCGCTCACCCATAAGGTAGCACATTGGATGTTACTGCTGCCTGAGTTCGATCTCCAAATGTCACAAGGAAATCTGTGAAAGGTTATGCCGTGGTAGAATTCTTGGTTGATCATCCGATTGATGGACTCGGGGACGTAGATTTCACTTCCCTAACGAGGATGTACTAACGGTGGTGAAGGAGTTTTAGACGCTCTATTTTGATGGGGCTGCTAACCAAAAAGGATTTGGGATTGGGGTGTTGATAATGACGCCTGCCAGTGCACATATTCCGTTTGCTTTCAAGTTAAACTTCGATGTCACAGATAATCAAGCTGAGTATGAGGCCTGCATTGTTGGAATAGAGGTTGCTATTGCTCTTTAGGCGAAAAGCTCGAAGTTATTGGAGATTCAAACCTGGTGGTCTCTCAGGCTAATAGAGATTGGAAGGTTCATGAGGAAAAGTTGAAGCCTTTTCACCAAGATTTGGAAGAACTGATTCCTCGCTTCAATAAGGTGACTTTCACCAATATTCCACGCTTGAAGAATTAGTTCACCGATGCTTTGGTAACTTTGGCTTCAATGATCGAACTTCCAACAGGGGTTAAGCTACGGCCAATTGTAATTGAACAGAGGGACTTGCCCGCATATGAGTACATCAGTGCCATCACTACAAGAAAAATGAGAATATGTGATGAAATGTTGGTGAGGAAAGTAGATTTCGTCTCCAAATATGCCTATTTCATGAGAATTTTTTTTTTTTTGTCACCAATTAAGAAGGTAGACAAATTTAAGGTGAGGAAATTTTATTTTGTCACCAAATATATCTAATCAATGACGAAAAAATAAATTTTGTCAGCTAAAGGGTGGACAAAAAAATAAGTTTCGTCGCTAATCCGTTTCCTCCATATGTTGCTCAGATACTTGCAAGCATTATGTGACGAAATAGTTCCTCACAAAGGGAAAGGCTTTGGGTGAGGAATTATTTTTTGTTGTCCAAGGCGATTTTTTTGGGTGGGTTTTAGCGGGCGGGGAAATTATTTGGCGTTCAACCCAAACTGAGCTTCATGGCCTCTATCTCTCTACACCACTCCATCTCTCTCACACTACTCCACCCCTCTATCTTTGCAACTTCGACTCTCTCTCTCTCTCAAGGTATGGTATTTGACTTCTCTCTCTCCTCCTTTATGGATCCCCTTCATCACTTTCTTCCCTCGATTTCTACCCGATCAACTTCATTTTTGGTACGAATGATGAGTTCTGTAATATGTAAAAGATAGAAGATTCGGATTGAAAAATAAAGACTCTGGTGGGGGTTGGGTCTTGTAATCTAATACTTTAACGCCTCGGGATGCATCAGATGTTGTCTGATTAGGCGGTTGCCGATATTCGACGATCTCTGATTTTGTTGACGACGTTGGAATTAATGTGACGTGAAATTTTAACGGTTACGTGAAATTTTAACGGTTCAAATCGACCACAGCAAAAGTAAAGTTGGTAATGACCTTTAAATTCTATATGTTCAATGTAATTGTTAACAAACTAAGTCTTGTATTGTACTTGAACGTATGGTAGCCATTTGGTCGCGACACAATTACGATGATCCAAACCGTTGCTTTTGTTTTCCTTGTTTATTAGAGCATTCTTGTCAAAATTTGTCTTGATCGGATTTAGAAAGCGTTCTTATCGAGACACAATTTCATTAAAAAAAATAATTTTTCTGTCTAATAAAGTGTGTAGCGCGATACCCGATTAACTTCGTTTTTGGTACAAATGATTTACTCCAAAATATGTAGAAGATGGATGATTCCGATCAAGAAAGAAAGACTCAAGTGGGGTCAGATACTACAATTTAAAATGCCTTGGGATGCATCAAATGTGGTCCGATCAATCGGGCACCAATATCCAATGATCTTTTATTTATTTCATAATGATGCAATCAGTGAGACAAGAAATCCTAATGGTTCAGATCGACCATAACCATCTCACGGCTCGTTCGGCACACAACACGACGATGTGTTCTTTTTTGTTTTTGTTTTTTTTGACATGAGTTCTCCTGCAAATAATATGGCAGGCATAAACTACAGGGCGGGATTGGAAAAAAAATTGAAAAGGTATAGAAATGACACCGTTTCATGTGTAATGCCCAATTAATGTTCCATTTCCCTTCTTTCAATTTCCACTGGAGTGAATAGTTTTCACCCCCCTCTTCTTTCCAATGGTGTCTAAAAGAAGAGAAAAAGCCCTAGACGATCTGTAAAGTTGACACTCCTTAGCCCTTACTCTCCTCTTCTCTGTCTGCTGTTCGTACGATGTCTCTCACACACACACACACACATCTAGAAACGCGGATACATGTATCTCATTTGAGCAGAGGTTTAGCCCTAGTTCTCTTAATCGGTCAGCTTCTTACTCTGGTCTCTCTATGTGAAACAAATTTCTTGCTTTATCTTGTTGCAGTTATTTCACAATGAACTAAATTACTGGTGGACCAGTAGTTACGGTGGTACTTTTAAGGGTTATTGGAAATAGCAGCCTGGAGTGTCTTTTAGCTTTCGATTTCGCGTGTATGTGTTGACTCTACTCTAATCATTTATGGGTTGTTTTCAATTTCTTTAGGGTATGTCATATTCTTTGCAAATTACATGTTCTTGCATCTTTAGGGATCGATCAAATACGGATGTATGTTTATGTTTTAAAGCTATGCATGGATAAGAATTGGTTCATGGACCTCTCAACCGATTGTGACTCTGAATCTTTAATATCTGTTTTCTACCATTTTTGAGCTTTGGGAACTTAAAGAACTGTTTGTATGTGTTGTATACATCAATCCCCATTTATACTCCAGTATTCCTAATCTTTTGGGCTTCTTTCCTTGATTTTATTACTATTTATGCACAAAGTTTGATTAGCTAATACTAATAAAACAAACAATGTTTGTGGTTTTTCAGATCATTTTTTTTGAAGGTCAGAACTCTAAGGATCTGGTTTGGATTTAGGTTTATGCATAGGTTTTTTGGGTCTGTGTTTGGCCTCTCTCTTTAGTGTTTTGTTGGTTTTGGTTGAAGCTCGATGACAATCTGTAGTGTTGGGAACCGTTTGCCTCCATCCTCTTTGCCTACGAAACACCATTCTCTAGCAAGAATAGCTCGTGGCTTACTTAAGTTTGATTTCTTTTAATTGATATCAGAGTTTAAGTTTTAGTTGTAGTATTTCTCTTATAGGTATTGTCTCCAATCTGGAATCAATATTACTATTGTGTACAAAAGAACATACTTGTATTGTTACTTAACCAAAAAAACAATACAAAACATTTTAATTGATCTTAGCTATTTCGAATAGTTGTTGTTCAGCAACTTGAGTCCCATTCTTGACCCTTTTTGGACTAAAAATGAAAAGGGAGGATTGCATGCAAGTGCACACTCACACACATGAAGAGGGGGAGGACTTGTATCCATTTATGAACACCTCAAAACGAAAATGAAGATTCTGCCTTGCACTTATTTATTCTGTCTGATTTCTTATATGTTAAATTATGGATCCAAGGATGGATTCAGGTATTGTTCGTAGATATTATTCCAAGGCAATTGATAGTGGTGCTGCCCAGTCCCCTTAAGTTCGGATAGAACTATAGATGTCCAATGTGTTATTGACATCATGGACCATCTTCTAGCATGTGAGGTACATTCTTTATTTCAAATTAGGATTCATATTCCTTTGTGTTACTGTTCTGACTACTAACAATCTTCCATGGCAGGCAACGTGGCACAATGGTCATTCATTGGCTCAAATAGTTTTTCCTTGCATCTATCTTCTGAAGCCTGATAGAACAGTACCACATGCATTGTTGCATTCTTATTACAGAGTCATAGGTGCAACCTGCAATTCGGTTGTTTCAGTCGTATCTGATGCGCGTACAAATGAAATAAAGTATTGAAAAGGACTTTTCAATCGGCCATCCTTCTGTAATTAAACCATGATAAGCATGATTTCCACTTGATTTTAGTTCATATGTTTTTTATTGGCAGGATGAAGATCTTTTCACAATGACCTATGGTCTACCTTTGAAAGGGGATGGAGATGAAAAATGCTTATCAATGCTATAAGCAGTTGAGAAAACAATTTCTCGCCAATTGCGAGCATATAAAGCCCCACCATAAAAAAGTAGAGTAGTAGAAGGTAGTCACTGTCATCATCATTTAACTTCCATTCTGATGAGTGAAGCACAAAATATTTGGCATTTGGACACTTTTGTTGGACTAACTGTGTAAAGGTATCATTATTTTGTGATTGTCAAACTTCTGAAGTCGGAAAATGGAATTATCGGTGCTTGAGGTGTTAATAATGCTTGTGTGGCCGAGAATAAGATGTATAGTGAATGGTGTACTTTTTGGCATGGATATGATGCACTAGAGGAAGTCAGCAAAATGGAATTGTGAATTGTCAAAGTTTGAGGTGTTAAAGTTTCACATATTGATACCTCTTTTGATCGAAAAAGCACGGTTCGAGCTTTGCGTGGCTTGATTCTTGTTCTTAAAATGCATTGCCTCAGAACACAACGCTTAAAATGCATTATTGCACAACACTTAACAGTAGTGCTCGATTCTTGTTCTTTCCAACATGGTAAGGTTGATGTTAGTAAGAGATTAATAACTCAACCTTGTAGATCTTTACGATCTGATACAGCCCATTTGTTGCTTTGCTTATCGCTATTAGTACTTTTCTGACTCCTACAAGGAAAGATCGTTTGGGATATTTCTTGAGTTGATCTGTCTATGTTACTGTAGATATAGAGCCATTGCAAATGAATCCTGATCTCGAAGAAGAGTTCTGTAAAGCTTTGCTGTGTCACATACACTTTCGTAAGGTCTTACCCTGAGATTGCACTCTCATATGTCCTGTGACTACCTGGATGATTAAGTGTACATTTTTTAACACTTATTCATATTAATATTCATGGGTATGTGTGTGATTTCATGTGCGAGTACTTCACCCTTTTATTTTTACTATTGAGCTTCTCAGTGTCCACATCAGTTGGCACGTTTAGGCATCACCAGTGGCAGCACCAGTTTAACTCCCATAAGCCTATTGCTGGGAAAGTTGTTGCGTGGCTGTATAAGTGCTGGTCTGGAAGGGAGGAATGAAGTTAGGCTTATGGTTTTATTGTCGTCATGATTATCCAAGTTGCATAGTTTTGATATTTAGTCAACAGCTATAGAACTTTAGGTCCAATTAGTGTTGAGCAAAATAATGTGTGGATGTAAGAAAATGTAGGGCTTTGTTTGTTTTGAAGTGCTCGTATATACATGCTTCTTTCCCTTGTTAATGGGATTGCCTGCTCTCTGAGATTTGTTTTGTCATTGTACAGCTGATACGATTAATGAGTGCTCGCCTTATGTGTCTACTGTATGCTGTAAGATTGCCAAGAAAATTGTAAACTGTAAAGAATAAACATTGATCTGTTCTGAACTTGTTGTTCACTCCTCTAATTGGTAGGCATTATTCAAGAACACAGGACTTGTTTTTATGATTTTGATCTTCCGCCGTCCACAGGAGATGGGAAAACTTAATTGTTTGTAGAACCACTACCCTTTTGTTTGGTCCAACATTTTCATGGTATAAACATTTTGCCAGATGAAGTGAATACCACTGCCCTATTTACTGTTTCCAACTTCCGTGCATTGACATTTATAGTAGCTTGAGATCATGGTTAGCCAGTGCTACTTACGGAAATATTTTAATCATTTTATGGTTTCCATGCTTGAATCAAAATACCTCAACTGTCTAAAAGGTCAGTTGATGACTGTAATTTAGTTGTTTCCATGTAGATGCCTTGGTGACTTATTTACTTTGGGCTCCTTTCCTTTTATTGCTAGCTTAGTTATTGCAAAATGGCAACTTTTATGGAGGTGGTCTACTATGCTGCAAGGTTTTCTCTCCAAATTAAATGGAACGCCTGTGCTCCATGTACTTTTCCAGTTAATGACAAAAATAGTTTTCGACAAGCTGTATTAAGATTATTCTACTTATTGGATCTTATTTTGTAAGCACTTGGTGAAACTTTGTACTAATGATAGTTATATGAAGATATAGTCTATTTTGCATAATTGAACAGGCACCTTAAAAAAAGATTGAACAGCCACCAGAAATGGTTGGTGCTTCAATATTTTATGTTGCCTTTTAGGAAGAGAGAGCCTTTTACCTAAAACCATGTCTGGTTTTCAAATCTGAAGACTTATCCTGAGTTGTGACTCTTTTAGAGTGTTATCTTTCAAGCTGAGGTATATGTTAGTTTTATTATTAGACCAACGAGCATGACTGAGCGTACAAAGCACGTTGCTAAAACCCTAGTAGAATAATAATGGTCCTTCCTTAATTACCAGGTCCATATCATGAATGTATTGCACAGATTTAATGACCATCCTTGCCATATATTTTAATAAAGAGGTTAATAAAGTAGCTTTTACTTTTCACATGATGTACTGCACATATATTTTTTTTGTGGGCTAGAGGGGTAGCTTTTACAATTCATTGTTCTTAGCTTTGTCGCTGCTTATGATTTAGTGATATTGCTTTTGCTCTTGTACCTTCAATAACAAACTATTTGTATCTTGTTTACTGTTTCACATAGCGAGCCATGGCTCCTGGGCGAAAGGTGACATCGTCCATCAGGAGATCCTCTACACTTGCACCGTCATAGTTGAGCCCAATTGAGACTGCTGCACAATCTCAATCCGAAGATGCTCCACAACCAGATCCTCTGGGCTTTCCTTTGACACAATCTAATGCTACAGGTAATTAGCTGACTTATAGGTTGTCTAAGTTTTACTTCGACTATTTCTAAGTTTACACTCATTTAAGTTTGCTTCAAGCATAAAACTAATGTTTTTGAATGTCCTCTTTGTCATTTTTTTTCTCTGGTTTGATGTTAACTATCTCTACATCCTATAAGTCTGTCCAAAGTAGATGGACAGACAAAAATAGTCAATCAAGAAACAAATAGTTTATGTTGTATTCCTTTTGCTCTGGTATTGCTATGTTGTTTGCTGCTGTGGTTTTTCTTCAAGAGACCTAATGTTTGACACTGTCTAGCTTGGTTTCTAGGCTATTATTGCTCTAGTTTTGCTCTGCTATTACTGCAATGGTATATCTTCATCTATAGAGATTTGATGTAGTGGTTGATGCTAATCATGAGACTTTTCCATGTGATGCTATATGTGGTTTGGGGTCTGCTAATCTGCCATGTCCCAAAACAGAGGGGTTTCCACCTCTTTACGGCATGGACACGACATATATAGGGACACAACTCCTTAGGCGTATAAAATGTTGTAGCTTAACATAACAATTCTTTTATTATTCTACATTCTGCATTTAAAGATAGTAGGACTATAAGTATGGGCCTTAATTTTTCAAACGGGCATGGGTAAAGCTCCCACAAATATTGGTAATAATAGCACAACTATGGTTAGAATTTGACTATACCATCGGATCAATTAAACATGGCTACTTAGACATACACTTTACAAGAGTATGAGGCTTTTTCTCTTTTTAAAAGTTTGGTTTTGTGCATTAATCATCCCATGCGGTGAACTTTTCCTTGCTTAAGGTCGTGGTACTGGTGTTGTATTTTGAGTTACGTCCTTACTTGTTTCATTTGTATATTGTTAAGTTTGCATAATGTTTTGTGTTCTATTAACATCATAACCAAAATACTTTATCCTACTTTTCATGTGTGCAGATTGAATATGCATAAGTTTGGCAACGAGAAGATGGTATATGAACGCTCTACTATGAAGACTTTTTGTTTGGATATATGCTTCTATGAAAATTTTTTTGCCATAGGGACATTGATGCTTTAGACCCCATGGGTGGATGGACATTTTGGTGTAGAGTACACAGTTCTCGTGGTTAATGGATGTCTAATTTGGACATGATTATATTGGTTTATGGAGATGATTATTTGTTTGTCTGAGTATTAAAATGAACGGGATAATATTGTATTGTAAGAAGAGTATAGGTGATCGGCAATCTTTCGTCACTGATTCGCTTTCATTTGTAATTTTAGGTGACCAAATATTTTGTCACCTTTATTATTTTTCATTTTTTTAATTAAATCCTTCCGTGACGATTTTTTTTGTCACCTATGTGCTTAACTTGATCAATTACCTGCCACAATCAATGACGAAATCGAAAAGGGGTGACAAATAATTATGGCAATGGTGACGAAATGTTGTCATCAAAAAGCACAATTGTTGACGAAATTTTTCCGTCACTAAGTGATTTTTTCGTGACGAAATTTTTCGTTGTCAAAAGACACTATGGGTGACGAAAAACGGATTTTGTCACCAGGGAGAAATCCTCGACAACCTTTAGTTGACAAATTTTTTTTCATCACCTATACTATTTGTGACAAAAAACATGCAATTTGTGACGATTTTTATTCGTCACCCAATGCAATTTTTCTTGTAGTGCATCGATGATGCCCTACCATAGTACCATGACATATGGAATTTTGTGGAGCGTGAGGAGTTTCCCGCTAAGGCCACCAATAAGGATGGAGTCACTTTGCAAAGGTTAGTCGCCCAGTACATCATTTGTGGAGGGAGACTATATCGGAGGTCACATTGTGGAATGCACAAGCTCTGCGCCAACGGAGCCGAGGCGACGAGAATAATGGTGGAGATTCACGAAGGAGTTGCGGTCCTCACATGAGTGGTGTCATGCTTGCTAAGAAAATCCTAAGACAGGGCTACTACTGGTCTACTATGGAGTCTCAATGCATCGACTATGTACGACGCTGTTACAAGTGTCAAATTCATGCAAACCTGTAGCACCTTCCTCCGTCTAACTTATATGGCATGACTTCGCCGTGGCCTTTCTCAGTGTGGGGCATCGATGTTATTGGCATGATTAGGCATTTTGCTTCAAATGGTCATAAGATCATACTAGTGGCGATAGATTACTTCACCAAATGGGTCGAAGCTGAGTCTTGGAAAACTCTGACAATTGTTCAAGTCACTCAATTCATTCAAAAGAACATCATCTATTGATACGTTGTCCTGTAGGCATTTGTATCTGATAATGGATCTCATTTCAAAAGCAGGGTTTTGGAGCTCTTCGAGGAATTCAAAATTGAAATACATCGTTCAATAGTCTATCGCCCACAAATGAATAGAGCAGTTGAGGCCATGAATAAGAATGTCGAAGTGACAATCAAGAAAATTGCTGAGTCTGTAAGGGACTGGCATGAGCAACTGCCTCTAGCACTTTGGGGGTATCGAACATCAATCCGCACTTCAACTGGTGCAACTCCTTATTCCCTAGTATATGGAATGGAAGCAGTACTTCCTATTAAGCTTAAGGTAACATCTTTGAGGGTCAAGGCGGCGTGTGGCCTCATGGAATCTGAATGGCTGAGTGGAAGGTTTGTCGAGTTGATGCTATTTGATGAGAGAAGGCTTTGTGCTATGTATCATGTTCAGTGGTATCAACGGTGAATCGCTCGCGCATTCAACAAGAAAGTGAAATCTAGAGACTTGGTCGAAGGGGACATGGTCATAAAGGAAATACGTGCTCCGGTGTTTGATCCTCGCGGGAAGTCCCGGCCGAAGTGTTCTAGGCCTTACATTATCAAGACCATCTTATCTGGGGGTGCTGCCGAGCTCATCGATCTCCACGGCAATGAATTCAACACCTTGGTCAACCTGGATCAACTCAAGCATTACTATCCCTGAGAGATGCTCATTGGTCCGAAAACCACAAGGGTGGGCGGTTCTAAGCAAGGGTTAGAGCAGCCTGCTAGGCCGAAAACCTAAGGAAGTGGTCTAGGCAAAAATAAAGGCAAAAGTCAAAAGCTCGTTAGACCGAAAACCTGAAAAGGAGGTACTAGGCAAAAGTTAGAGCGTAAAAAGAGAGGTAAAAGACACGAGTGAACCTTGGCCTGAACTACGTTTTGATTTGATTTCCTAGAGTGGGATACGTAGGCAGTCTCTCCTTCAGACCTAGTCATAATCTATCAACATGATCCATGGTTGGCGTTTTGGTACACAAGGAAAGTCGAGAAACATCGAGAACAAGTCAAGCTTCTTTGGAGGAATCGGAAGAGGGAAGCCCTTCGTCTTTCAACTTTATTGCAAACTACTACTTCTAATATACAAGCTAAGCATAAAAGCCTTAAAACACTTGAAGCATGAAAAGCAAAACAAAATGCTCGAGAACCCTAACGGCTAACAGCTTATTCTAAGTACAAGCAAAGTAGCTCGGGAGTCAATCGATATTTTGTCTTGCTTTTACTTCTGCTCGCATCCGTTTCTTATAGCAATTCTTTAGCTTTGGGGTGAACTCTGTGTCCACAACTTGAATACCTCTCAAGCCCCCGCGCCTTTGATATTTACCAAGTGTCTGAGCATTGAAGTTGGGAAGACGGAAGTTCTTGATGCTAACGCAGTTGTTCTCTTGGCAAATGCCTAGCTGGCGAAGGATTCGGCCAGGGATGTAGAAAGTGAACCTTGTCAAGCTAGTAATCACCATCTTGTCAAACCCAATAGAGTGTGCAGCCATATCCAGCAAATCTGACTAGGAGCACCTCCATGTGATATCATTAGGATGCATTTGCCTCAAAAACTCATACCAGCCTTCTAAATCCATCTTGGGGAACCTCATCTGCCTCTGGTGGATTCTCTATGGAAAAAGGTTCCATCCTGCCTCGGGAGGGTGAAGCAGCCCAATCTTATTTGACAGCCATAGCTACACAAGCAAAAAGACAAGTAAGAGGCCAGATAACATCAAGTGGAAAAACAAGTAAGGAGTTAAGAGCAGCCTAAGCCGAGTGTCGAGGTAAAATGAGAAAGTATGAAAACTGAAAAAAGGTGAGCTGAGTGAGTTTACCTATAGCAGAAAAGGATTGCTGCTAAAGGTGTGTGTCTAGCCGGTGTACATCAAATCCAAACCCAAAAGCGTCTCTGCCAGGACAAGTGGCATCACGTTCCTTCAAGCCCCCATTTGAGCAGCTACGCTCACCAGCAAGGGACTAACTCTTCCATCGGCAGGAATCAGTACGCAAGCAGCCAACAAGCAGATTACGAGGGCAAATTGGTGTTGAGCCTACACAGCATTGATAGTTAAGTCTCCATTGGGGTTGTACGTCTCAATCAGGTGCGTGATGTTGGGTGTGGACACCAACAGTTTAGGCATGCTCACTTGATAAGGAGGGATGACGAGTACAGGGGACAAAAAGGTCCGAAGATAGGCTTGAATTCTTCCACGGTCAGGCACATCTCATCGTCTCCAAAGCAGAAGACATGGATGTCCGGGTCCCAGAACCGGACAACAGCTTTTGGGAGTCCAAGACAGAGTGGTACATGGCGAAGGTAGCAGAATGAGGCGAGACCGTGTGATTGAAAGTTTAGCCATTCAATGGTAAGGAACTGCACTAGTCAAGGTTTGATCAAGGTTGGGAGCGGGTTCTCCATTGAGGATGCCAAGTACTGCTGAATAAGGGAAGTGAGAGTGTGAGTTCAACATTGCTAGCACCTTCCATTTATAGGAAAAAAAGGTCAAAATATCAACCTCGATTCGCATGCTGGGGTTTAAAGCCATGCATTGGTGTCCAAATACCCTAGCATGCAAGGACACTGCTCTCTGGTGTTCAAAACTGTGTCCAAGACATGTGAGTTGGTGATAAGGCTTCTTTCCCCAAAAAGGAGACTTGGTCAAACAAATGTATCTACATCAGGCCCTTACAGCATACACCATTATGTTACCCGCGTACGCGTATCCGATTTGACATGTCACGGAGGATTTTACCTACGTATGCCAGTCAAAAGTAGCAAAAAACAGTAGCAGATGGCTACTGCCTCCGACATGTCGTTTTTGGTTCCAGTGCTTGTTTTGGACTTTTAATGGTTCCAACAAGTCATAAATGGTATGTGGGACTTTGTCAAAGCATTGGATTTCAAGCATCACGCTCAGTGAAGAGTTTGGACCTCTGGCGGCCTGTGTCAAGTTCAAATCGAGGTTTCGGAAGGTCAAAATCCATTCCAGGGTCTTTTGCCAAGTTCTGTCAAACCGTACATGTTATATGGATCTAATGTGATTGTACAGGGGTGTCGGTTTCTTTCTTTTTCTTTCGAGCTAGGCAAGTCCTATACATACGCACGTTGTAGACACCCCAATCTAGGCATCCAGATTAGTTTATTTACGGTTTTTGATTCCCCGATGATGAAATGGATCAAGAACACCTTGGGAATGTCAAGTGTTTAGCTTTGAGTGTTTGAAAAACCCTTGAACCTAACCTAACCTAAGCCACTTCCAAAAGCCAAAAACCTTACTGACCCGCGCCAGGGCGCAATCGTCTCACGCCAAGGCGCAACCGTTGCGCGCCAGGGCGCACCGTCGCGCGACGGTCTGACTCCATCGTGCGATGGTTGACCATCGCGCACCAGACCCACTCCGTCGCACGCCAAGGCACACCATCGCGCGATGGACTGACTCCCTCGTGCGAGAGTCAGCCTGTGTCAAAGTCAAAGTGTTAACTGTTGACCCATGCGCGACAGATGGCACACTCGCGCGATGGTCCCACTCCATCGCTCGATGGTTCCCAGCAGTCACTTTCACCTTTTCCAGCCAGTTAGTTGCTTGTCTGGGAGTCTACAGGGCTATTTGAACCCCGTTTTTCTCCACAGGACAGTGGCAGTGCAAGCTTTAGGCACTCCACCCTCACAACAACCTTTTCTATTACCTTTTGCAAGCCTTCACCATTAAGTGTTGGCCTTGGGCATTGTTTGCCACCCCTTGCACCCTTCCAAGTCTCCTATAAATACCCCCCCTTGGTCTTTCATTAAAAGGGTAGGAAAAAAGTTACCAAATTTCATTTCTAAGGGTTTTTGCTTTGTACTCTTTTAAGCTAATAAAAGAGATACAAAAACACCCCAAGAACATAGCTTGTTCTTCTTCTTCCACTCAAACACCTCAATCAATCTCAACCTCAACTCAAAGTTCAAACACCTTTCAAACTCAAAGAACCAAAGGTATAGCTTGCCTTTGTTCTGCTCTCTGTTCTGATCCCTGAGGGGGGCTGGCTGGGCCAAGGCTGGTAATCAATACCAGTCCCGGTCCAAAAGCTGGCAAGGTTTCAAAAACCGTCATGGCTAGAACCAACGCGCGATGGACTCACTGTATCGCGCGATGGTCCTCCGTTGCTCGCGATAGTCCACGTGGGGATTGGTGTCTTGCTGGTTTATGTTTTTCTTTCATATAGATCACTGCTAAGCATGAAACCAGTTTATTGCTTTTCCTTTGTTAGAAATGCTAGTTTTACATTTCAATATTCATTTCTGTTGCTATGGAGTACCCCTGGGACCTTTCTGAACATGTCTCAGAACCCAGAAACATGTAAACCAAACACTGGAAGGTTGCCCGAACCCTCACGCGATGCACCCAAACCATCGCGCGATGGTCAAGTGGAGAGTTGACCATTGCGCCCCAGGATGCACCGTCGCGCGACGGTCTGACTCCATCGAGCGATAGTTGACCATCGCACGCCAAGGCGCACCCTCGCGCGACAGAGTGACTTCCTCGTGCAACTGTTTGTCCCCGACCAATGAGTGGCCGTGCACGGGTAACTTGGTTTTAGACTGTTATTTTGTCCCCACACTATTTATGGGGTGTTTTGTCAATTTGTAGGGCTTTTTAGCCTTTAAGTTGTTTAAAATTGTATATTATAACTGCTATAAATTGCTTGGTTTGTCCTGGGTGTGCACTGGTCCTTCCAGAGCCCAGAGGGTTTGAGAATAAGAGTTGTGGGCATAGGCTTACTGGCGCGCGCAGGTCTTGAAGTAGCAAGCGCAGGTGTGATCATCATGCATTGACTTAATCAATGCATATTGGTTTCTTCCTGCGCACGATACTCCAAAACAGGGGCCTTCCAATTTGTTTAAACTCCCATAGCAGTCTATTTTCATCCTATACTAATTGCTCATCCATGTCATCTATCACATCTTGTAAACTGTTACAATTTTAATCCCCGATTAACTGTTCCCCGCCCTAACTGGCTAAAATTGATTAATAAAAGAAGAATCGCAATGTTTTCAAAATGCCTAAGTAGAGACCGATCTCCGAATTGGGCGAGAGGGGTGCCTTAAAACCCTTCCCCTCTCGTAACCTGGCTCCCGAACCCAGATATGGTTATGACGGACTGGTTCCTTCACATTTTCAAATCAAATAGCGCGGCAGTGCTTAATCGGTTTCTTGGGTGTCGGACCTTCAAACCCAAGTGGCGACTATGTATTCCGAGCGCTTGCCTTTTCCGCGCTCGCGCTCCCTCGATTACAGGCCCGTGCGCTTTGGAATCCGGAAATTCCAGGGCATGCTACCCACAGTGGCGACTCTGCTAGGGGTAATGGAACCAATATTAATTCATACTTAGAGTTTAATACGTTTGCAAACAATTCCACAAAAGGCTGTCAAAACGTTGAGCTTCGCACTGCCGAAGGTTGGAATGGTGATTTAACAGGACCTCGTGTCCGGCCAATCCGATCTGGGACTTTTTCGATTGTTCACTTACGTAGTTTACTCTAAAGATGGACTAAATAAAGTGAGCCAAGCTTGAAAAAGTCATTTTGCGATTTTGTGATTCTTCTTCTTCTTAATCAATTTCTAGCATCTCATTTGCATCGATGTGGGATAAGCCTTGTTGGATCGTTTGGCAATCCGGCACGGTTTACGGAGTTCAGCGGACCCGAATGACCAACAACCTTCGATGATGATGGGTCATGCTACCGCTTGACTGTTGCTCGATATCGCGGGCAACGAGAGGTATATCTGTGGCCTAGTCCGAGGAACTGTTACAAGCCAAAACCAACCTTTGCATATACAAAGCACTAGAACTCTCCAAACTAGAGACAGTGCCTGCGAGGTAGGATCTACTTACATCCGACCCATATCATCTCACGTGTTCTTCGCTTTCCTATCGCATGCATACATACATGTTGTTTTGCATAGGAGCATGCTTAAGCGGTTCTTTATTTCGAGTTTGTCTTGCCTGACTAAGACGTTGTTGGACCTGATGAGGAGTCGTTCATTCATTCTGTCGAATGTTCGTTATCAATTTCAAAAGTCCTTAGTTCAATGAGACTTTGAGAAATTAAAATTTGCTAAATCCTCGGCTCATCCCTAATTGAGGATTCAACCGACAATAAGGAACAACAAAGTATTGATGCTGTGTCACTGGCGCCACCTAGGTTGAAGTGCGTTGTCACTATACACCACGTTGTTCAAGGTTAAGGTGCCATGTCATCAATGCCGAGTTGTTTCTAATTCAAAGTTGAATTTTCAAAAGGGGCTAGACGAAGATTTAGTCTATTTTGACATCTTTTAGGATCTGTCGATCTACTCAACATCGCCGAAAAGAATTCTGAGGATTCTGACAACGTTTGAAATTCATGAGACAAACTCGTCTCTGGAATTGTAAATACATACATGTCATTTTGCGTAGGAGCATGTTTAGGACGGCTTCTAGGTTGTCTCTCGCTATCAAGTCTGTCTTATGCTAATTTGGACGCTGTTAGACCCGATGAAGAGTCGTGCATCTCGATGGTGCATGTTGTTAATTTTTCAAATCCCTAGATCAACGAGACTTTGGGAAATCAGACCTTATTAAATCCTTGGCTCATGCCCGATTGAAGATTCAACCAAAAATAAGGAACCACAAAGTGTTGATGTCATGATATTGATGTCATTTTGGTTATCGTACGCAGCACGTACCGCCCAGCTAACGCGCGTTGTCGCTGAAGCCACCCCGGTAAAGGTGTCACGCCATCAATACCGAGTTGTTTCAAGTTCAAAGTTGAACCTTCAAATGGGACTGGTCGAAGACTTAGCCTGTTTTGACATCTCTTAGGATCAGTTTGATCTATTCAAAGGATACACCCTCAAAAACAAATCTGAGGATTTTTGGCAGCGTCCGAACATCATGAGACAGACTCGTCTTTAGTTCTAGAGTCTAGGGTTGACACCGACAATGACGTGTATGTTGCATTCCGATTGATGTAGGAACACCACTGAGCTTTCACTTATTTTACTGTCTTTCATAGCCATTGCACCGAGCAAGAGAGTACCGAAAGGAAGAGCCAAACCTACTTGGGAACGTCTTCAGAATCCAAGTCAAAGACTTGTCAAGCTCAAAACTCAGTCAGTTGCAACGGAGGCTTCTCCGAGTTCATTGTTGGCCGCCCTACAGTCGGATTCGCCATCGCTTTTGCAAAAAGCCACGTCGCCAGCTTCCCCGTCTTCTGCATCAAGCACCTTCGAGACACAAGTCATGGCAGATCAACCGCTCAGTCTAGAGACCATGCGCATGAACCTTCAGAACAGTATTACCACCATGCAGCAAAGGGCCATCCAGACCGATGCTAACATCACTCCTCTCAATGACCTTATCAACACTCGTTTTCCACCTCCACTCGAAGAGGAAGGCCAGGACGATGAGGACGACCAGGAGCAGCCTGTCATGGTCCCAGATACGAATCACGAGGGCGTCTCATTGTTCAGCCTATCCCTAAAGAAGCTTGGGCGCTTGCTGCAAACCCGAATTTTATGGGTGGGGAACTTGTTCAAAACCCGGATATGGCAGCTCTCATGGCTATGATGGAAAAGTTGGAAGAGGCTGTCTCAAAATCTAAAAAGATCAGCACAGGCGGAATAGACTTGGATCGTCTTTGCCTGTATCCTAATGCTAAGTTGCCAGGCAGATTCAAGATGCCTGACTTGGTCAAATTTGATGGGAGCGGTGACCCCAAGACTCATCTCTACGGCTACCATGCCGCCATGAAGTTACTCAAAGTAGAAAGTGAGGCCATGTCTCAGCTTTTCCCTCAAACTCTCTCAGGGCCTGCCTTGCATTGGTTTTTGTCGCTTGACATCTCCAAGAGAAAGACTTGCGAAGACATAGGGGCTGCCTTCATTGCTCAATACAACTACAACTCCTAGCTCAAGATGACTATTCGAGAGTTGGAATCCACGAAGATGGAAGCCAAAGAGTCCTTTGCGGATTTTGTTAAAAGGTGGAGAGCCAAAGCCGCTCTAATGACTGAGCGCCCGAGTGAGAGGGATCAACTCCGCATTATCTCCCGCAACCTGTATCTCGACTATGCTAAGCATCTCGTGCTAGTTCAAGCATCTGCCAACTTCGAGACTTTCTTTGAATCTGGCCTGGCCATTGAGGATGCGCTGCAAAGTGGGATTCTGCCAAGAGGGGAGTCCTCTTCTTCCAATCCTCAGAAATCAAAGTCGAGGGCTTACTCTGGAAATAGTAGCGCACTGTTTGGCGGTAGCAATTACGCCAGCACGGCTACAAGTGGGGACAACGCTGCTGCTTCCTCTAATCCTAGAGCTGACATCAATCAGGTTCAAAACACTCAAAGCTTCCGAGCCCGAACCCAACCTCGGAGTTTCTCTACCTTTGAGGCATCTCTATCTGCAGCAATGGAGAAACTTGTCAAGTCTGGGCATCTCAAACCTTTGACCCCAACTTCCCCACCCAAAGTCTTACCTGCTGGTTACAATCCTAACCTCTTCTGTGCCTTCCACCAAATGCCTGGCCACCACACTGACAAGTGCTATCGTCTTCGACATGAAATTCAAGATCTTATTGACGATGGCACGGTTCAAGTTCCACCAAAGCCCAACATCATTTCCAACTCCTTGCCTCAACACGGGTCTAACCCTCTGGTTGGTCAGGTATCTATCACCTCCACTCAAATCACTCGAATCAACACGAGCTCTACCATATTCAACCCTAGCCATTATATCGTCCCAACAAATCAACCCAAACCCATTGTATCCATCCCGTCCAAGCCGGAGGTTAACATGATGGCAGTAGGTTAGGCAATTGAGGTTTTCACTGCTGATATCTGGTTTTATAGGGATGAGGGGCTTACAAATGAGAAGATGGACTGGCTGAGGTCCATTGATCAAAGGAGCATCGAGTAGGTTTGGTCAAAGAAGCTGAAGAAGCCGAAGTGCTATTGCTTGGGCCTGACATCCGCTGGATCCTACCTCTTTTTGTGGAAGCTAAGGGTAGCTTTCAAAATATTGCGTTTTCAACAGCGTCTAGTTTGCATTGGCAATATGTCAGAGTCTGACACAGAGACTTTTGTGTTTGTCTAAAGTCCAGCTCTGAGTCGGAGGTTGTGCCTCTTGGCCCTCCACGTCGTAGCTTTTGATTCAAATTTTGAATTTGCTGTACTTGGCAAACCCCGTGGGTTTTTATGATATGCATTACTCTGCTTCTAAGTACTTCGCTGACTTTTATATAAACTGTGTCGACCCTGACGACGAAGGGATAGTGTAACGCCCCCAAAATCGGGTTCGTTAAGTTAAACATTTATTAGATAAACAAGGTCGAGTCTAGGTCTTTATTACATCATAAGCTCCCAAAAGGTTCTTATATTACACAAAAGGAATGGACAAATAAGGTTATCTACAGCTCCTTCTCTTCTTCCATCCTAGCAAGCTCCTCAGGTCCAAAGGCCTCCAAGGTATACAACTCTCCTTGCTCATCTAATAAGTTTGACAAATTATACTAGCGTCGCCACCAGTATAATATGTCAAGGTCAAATAAAGCAACACCGTGAGCTTGAAAGCTCAATAGAGTAACCCAAAACCCACTAACTCTTAACATACAAGTCAAAGATAGTATAGATACTGTAACGACCCTGATTTTTGGTCAATAAAAATTTCGCTAAAAATTTGAATTTTATTTTAATACTTGGATTTCATTTTTAACATCCAAAAATCTGTCGTTATCGACTTATAAAATTTTGTTTTTATATTTGAAAATTCTTTATTTATTTTATAAATCCCTTTTAGCGATTAATAATCCGTCATAATTAGGTTTATGACTTAGGAGATTGGAATTCATCGCCCGGGCATTTAGGTCATTTTCTAAAGCCGAGTATGCCTATTAAGACCTGGGTATAGTAACTTGGTAATTGTAGTAAAATCCTTGAATTATATTTCTCGACTGGAAATCCTACATGGCAACCGATTAGTTAGAAACCCTGACTACCGTTTGGCTTAGTTACATTTTCCTAACCTAGAGCGTGGCATCGATGCCAAAGTGGTTAAATTTTAGTCTTTGCCTTAACCGTTGACTTGACGGCCTTGCTTTGGCTTGGCTAGGTTGCCTTGGCGTCGGCTCGCTGTCGGGCCTGCCTTGCCTTGGCGTCGGCTCACTGTCGGGCCTGCCTCGCCTAGGCGTCGGGTAACTGTCGGGTTGCTCTGCCTTGGCTGCCATCGGGTTCTGCCTTGGCGTTTGGTCGCCTTGCTCGCCTTGCCTTGGCGTTCTTTGGTTGCCTTGCTCGCCTTGCCTTGGCTACACCTTGGCCATCGCAGCCACCGCTAGCTAGCGGTCGCCTTGGCCACGGCAGCTGGCTACCTTGGCTATTGGCTAACGGGCCGCTTTGGCCACCGTTTTACTAGCGGTGCCTTGGCCATCTTTGTTTGGCCACGTCGCTGGCCACCGCTATTACTTTGGCCACCGGGCTGCCTTGGCCTTTGTTTGGCCATCCGCTTTGCCACCGCTTTGCTAGCAGGCTGCCTTGGCCACACTCACGCCTTGCCTTGGCGTTTGGCACCGTCGGGCTTTAATATTCCGTTATTAGGCGATTTCTTACTAAATAAAACCAAAATACCACTCGAGCGATGAAAGCTTAGATTAAGTATCGTTAGTCTTTAACCGATTAGTTAGAATAGCCTAATAGCCATTTAGCCTAATCACTTCTCCCTAACCCTTGATTAACCCTTTGAACCGTTTGAACCTTTTAGCCACCGACCATTGGACAATAGCATTAGGGTTTTCTTTACCCATTGGATAATAGGAGAACCTTGGTTAATCTCCTTAAGTACGAGATTAGATTAGTTTAGCGCTTAATTGCAATGTATTATACTTTTTGGTATTAACCGTTGGATAATAACCATTAGGAGATTCTTTACCCATTGGGCGATAGACTAGAATCCTAGCCATCATTATCCATTGGTTATTGACCGCTAAGGAAACCATTATCCAATGGATAATAGTTAGTCTTGACAATCATGTACTAGGTAGATTAAAATATTAGATTTGTCATGTGTGGTAATTGAATTAATTATAATTAGTTCATTAGATTAGTACATAGTACTCTGAAAGTATTAGAATACTTTATTAGATATTGGCATGTGGTATATCTAGCCTAGATTGTGTAAGTACTTGCTTGTATATTATATATATGTACTTGTATATATATATATATATAGATATATATATTATAATGAAAGTACACATGTGTGTATATAGAATTTTATAATAAGAAAAATCTATTTTTGGTTTAAAATACAAGATTTTAAAGTACCCAAAGTACTTATATACTAATAAATGTATATACTTCCATAGAAGTACAAGAGAGGAGGAGAGAGAGAGCCGAGAGAGATTGAGAGAGAGAGAGAGAGAGCCGAGAGAGATAGGAGAGAGAGAGATAGATATGGGTGTACCTTTCTTGGTCTTTCTTCACCAAATCCAATTGTTTATCCGCTCCAAGTACATCTACTTATGTAGGAAACGAGATAGGATGAGATAGTATGACATAAGTAGATTGTTAGTACTAGATTTCTTACAAAACCAAACCCTTACTCTTTCACTAGTCAATCTTTCCAAAGTACTAGATCCATTATTTTATGAAATTCTAGATTTACCCATAAAGATTTTATGATTAATTTACATGTTGTACTTGTACCAAAGACTTAAAATATTGGATTTTCTAAGTACCTATTATCTAGTATTTTAATATGGAACATGTGCCTAATTGCATTGTTTAATTAGAAAATCTTGTATAGTACTTTATTTCTTTTACCCATTGGACAACAAATGTTAGGAGATTTATTAACCAATGGACAATAGCTTAGTCTTGCCAAAAGTACAAGGGTTATTATTTAATTTCCCATGGGATTCTCTTATTATTATATACAAAGACTAGATTTGCCATGTGTGTTATTTGATTAAAATAGGATTAGTACAGTAGGTTAATATTTTAATACTTAGTTCTTTGAAAGACTAAGATTAGTATATTAGATATTAGATTTTGGGCAATCTAGGTTAGATTGTGAAGTACATGGCTATATATATATATATATATATATATATATATATATATATGTACTTGTATCTATATGTATATATTATAATGGAATAGTACCATGTGTGTAATTGTATATTTTAATTGGAAAATCAATTTACTAGAAAAAAATCTTAGATCATGTAGTACCCAAAGTACCCATATCTATATTATTATATATGTATTCATCCTAGTGTGTGTATATATATATATAGTACAAGAGAGAGAGAGAGATTTTGGAGAGGGAGAGAGAGAGTGATGTGTGCATGTGTACTCTTGCATCTAGTCCAAATCCTTGGCCAATCTTCACACCTCATCTTGTACCACCAAATCTAGGGTTTTACTCTTTCTTGACCAAGGACAATCAAATCCAATATTCTAACCTTTCAAAGGGCTAGATTTGACAAAAACCCTAATAGAATAACATAGAATTGTCCTATGAGATGGAGTGCAAGTAAAGGACGATCTTGGCATGTTTCCAATGCATGAAATGACTTGATTTGGAGCTTTATCCAATGGATAAAGGAGAAAGGGGGCAGCCGGCCATGAGAGGGAGAGAGAGCCATCCATTTGCCTATAAATAGGCCTCACACTTCTCATTCAACTCACACCATTCCAATCTCCAACTTCTCTCTCTAGAAAACTTAGTGTTCTTATTGTTCTTGCTTAGTTCTTTAGTTGTTCTTGAAGTTCTTCCTTAGTTTCAAGAAACTCTTCTAGTGCCGCCACTAAACCACCACTCGACCACCACCTCGATCCAAAAGTAGTAGTAGTATAGGTTACGATCTAGTTTCGAGAGAAACCTTTCTCTTTCGAAGCTATCGGAAGCTTATCGTAAGACGTTACGCCGTTCGAGTGCCGACTTTCTTTTCGTCGTATTTCCGTAGTCTTTTCCTACCGCTAAGAAGAAAGGTAGATTTTTCCGATCTACCCTTCCTAAGTATACGTGATTTTATGTTAGTGTAGAGTTCTTCGAACCTACTTATCCCAAGTATAGTTTATGAGCATGATAGAAAAATATGTAGTATACTTGGATAAGTTGATCGTATGCTTTTATTTTACGTAGTTTACTTTGATCTTGAGAATAATTGAATGCATGGTTTATAGAATCTTCCCAACTTGATTAACTCGTCAATAAACATATGTTGTTACGATTTCGTTTAAAGATAAAGTGTTGTTTCAAAACAAAATATTCGTATTTTGACCTTTTCAAGGATTGTGAACTTGATCGCATGATTGCTTACCTTGTGGTTGTAAACAAGCATGATTAAATAGAGTTGGATGATCTTGCTAGTTTAGTTTCAAGATTACTTTAAAGTGATTCGTCCCGCCGCGGAGTCTATGCATGCTTACGAGACACGAGAACCGGAAAGTAGAAACATGACACTTAGGGAGTGGTTGATATGGATAAAAAGGATTTTTGAAACTACATAAATGCCGGACTTGGTAGCCTTTGTGTAGACTTGCGAAAACCGCAATGAGGCCGGACTTGGTAGTCCATTGTGTAGATTGCTAACGGAGCCGGACGTGGTAGCTTCATTGGTAATTGGGCTTGGTTATCCGCGGAGAGGAGCCAATGCAAGATTTGATAACATGGCTGGACTTGGTAGCCCGTTGGTAACAAAGAATGAGAAATGATTTTCAAAATGTTGATTGGAAATGGTGACACGGTTTACGATGAGTCGCGTAGGAGAGACAAAGAAAGGCATGACACCAACGTAGGCAAGATAATGAATGCGGATGTGTCATTGTTAATTATGTTGTTGAATGAGCATGTGTAATTGCCTATGTACCTTCGTGTTATAAGTTATGGGTTAGCGGGTTGGATTATTCTATTGAGCTTCTGTAGCTCACGGTGTTACCTTTTGGTGACCCTGACATATTATACTGGGCGCGACGCTGGTATAATGTGTCAGATTTTATAGATCACCAGCAACAACAGTACACATTGGAGCCCTTCGGCGCCGAGGCGCTTGCAAGCATGGAGGACGAGGCGGAGCAGTAGTTAACCTTAGATTATCCCCTCTTTTGTTGAATAAAAGTACTCTTGTGAGAATTATGTTGTAATAATGAGCTAGACTCTCCTTAATTTATTCAATAAAAATGTTTGTTTAACGTAACCAAAATTCGGGGTGTTACAGATACGGGTTTTCAAGCTTGACATGCTTAAACAAGAACACATAGCAATTACACATGCGCATTCACTAACGAGCGTTGGTGTCATGTTTCGTGTGTTTCTCCTACGCGACTCATCGTTTTGTGTCTCATCTTTTAACATCATTTCCAAATACACACACGCACACACCAATGAGCTACCAAGTCCGGCTCACTGGCCACAATGGCTACCAAGGCTACCAAGTCCGGCACATTGTGAACACACACAACCAATAAGCTACCAAGTCCGGCTTATTGGCCACAATGGCTACCAAGTCCGGCACATTGTGTCACATCCTTGTCTCCTCTCCGCGGATAACCAAGTCACACACCTCCAATGAAGCTACCAAGTCCGGCTCCATTGGCAACGCACACCCACATAAGGCTACCAAGTTTGGCCATTATGTAGTTTCAAAAGTATTTTTATCCATATCAACCACATCTTACGTGTCATGTCTCTACTTTCCAATTTCATGTGTCTCGTATCATGCATTGACTCCACGGCGGGACTTCGCAACAAGTACAACACATTCATCGAAATCTTGAAACTAAACTAGCAAGATCATCCAACTCTATTTAACCACAAGTAACGCAAGCAATATGCTATCACGCTTACAATCTTTGAATCGTTTAAAACAACACTTTATCTTTAAAATGAAAACGTTTATCCTTTCTTTGGAAGTTCAAAACAACACATGTTTATTGACGAGTTCATAAAGTCATGTAATCAATCATTCTCATGCCTTCAAGCACTCATAAGATCAAAGTAAACTACGTAAAGCAATCATACTACACATAGCTTGCTATACTTCGAAATCATGCAATCAACTATTAAACTATACTACATATACTTAGGACTAGAAGGTATTGGGGAATCTATACTCAATTCAAACATACAAACAATTATACTTAGAGTAAGTAGGTTTGAAGAACTCTACCGTTCTTGGCAGTAGTAGGCTACGAAAGGTA
This sequence comes from Rhododendron molle, assembly GCA_025413875.1. NCBI lineage: Eukaryota > Viridiplantae > Streptophyta > Magnoliopsida > Ericales > Ericaceae > Rhododendron > Rhododendron molle. Next base: position 1,730,587 of record CM046398.1, on the reverse strand, counting down.
CGACGGAAAGAAAGTCGGCGATCGAACGGCGTAACGGCTTACGGTAAGTTTCCGATAGCTTTGAAAGAGATTGGTTTCTCTCGAAACTAGATCCTAACTATAACTACTACTACTTTTGGATCGAGGTGGTGGTCGAGTGGTGGTTTAGTGGCGGCGATGGAAAGTCTCTTGAAAACTAGGAAGAAAGTAAGCAAGAACACTAAACTTTTTCTAGAGAGAAGTTGGAGAATGAGGTGAAGGTGTGAGTTCAAAGCACCAAGAGCTTAGTATTTATAGGCAAGGCACCCTCTCTCTCTCTCCCTAGCTGGCCTCTCTCTCTCTCCCCTATATCTCATTTTTTATTCAAGCAAATCTGGTTTGCTTGGAAGAAACAACCTAAAACTTAGGCTTGCATGGCTATGATGTGTCCTTTGGATTGGATTTTGGAAGACTAATCAAGGAAGGAAGATTTGATCAAGTAAAGAATTAGGGTTTGTACAAAGAAGGACTAGATTTGATTGTCCTTGGATTTGAAAGAGTAAGAAAAACCCTAGATTTAGTAGTACTAGGATTTGATACAAAATTGGCCAAGTGGTAAGTACACACATCACTCTCTCTCTCCCTCTCTCCATTTGATCTCTCTCTCTCTCCCAATCTCTCTCCAAATCTCTCTCTCTCTCTCTCTCTCTCTCTCTCTCCCTCTCTCTCTCTCCTTGGTACAATGTACTACATGTACATATATATATATATATAACAAGATATGGAAGGACAAAGGGTTGGTGATTGGAAGAGTAAGGATTTTGGTTTGTAAGAGATTTGACAGATTTTGAGCTTCCAAAGGTACAAAAGAATCACAAAGAAGATCAAGCAAGGGTCAATGAAAGCACAAGGAAGATCTAGGTACAATCCCTCTCTCTCTTTCCTTCTCATTCTCTCTCTCTCTCCCTCTCTCTCTCTCTCTCCCTCGCTCTCTCTCTCTCTCTCCCACTTGTACTCTCATGGAAGAATACATATATATTAGTATATATATAAGTACTTTGGGTCCTTTAAAATCTTGTATTTTAAACCAAAATTAGATTTTTTTATTAAAATATTGTAATACACACATGCTATATATATATATATATATATATACACAAGTACACATATAATATATACAAGCCATGTACTTCACAATCTAGGCTAGATATGACCAAATCCTATATCTAATTAACTAATACAAGTCTTTCAAAGTACTAAGTACTAAAATATTAACCTATGGTACTAATCCTATTTTAATCAAATAACACACATGGCAAATCTAGTATTTTAATACACCTAGTACTTGATTGGCAAGTAAAGCTATTATCCAATGGATAATAGTTTCCCTAGCAGGTAATAACCAATGGGTAAAGATGGTTAGGATTCTAATCTATCGTCCAATGGGTAAAGAATTTCCTAATGGTTGTTAACCAATGGATAATATCAAAAAGTCTAATACTTGATTAAATACTATACTTAAGTACTAAACTAATCTAATCTCGTACTTAGATGGATTAACTGAGGTTCTCCTATTATCCAATGGGTAAAGATAACCCTAACGTTATCGTCCAACGGTTAATAGCTCAAAGGTTCGAAAGATCCAAAAGGTTCATTCTAGGTTTACGAAGCCCAAGGGTTTCAAAAGGTTCACGGCTAGGGTTCACGAGGTTCACCGAGGTTTAGGAAACAAACCATGATTAGGTTATGGTCGATAAGTGAACGAGTTGGTTAAAAGTTAGCTAGGGTTGCTAGATAGGATTTCCAGTCAAGATGGAAGGTTTAAGACTTAACTCTAGGAACGACGGAAAATCTAGCGGTTAGAAGTCGATTAAAACCTTAATTAAGATTTTCAAGCACTAATAACAAGATTTTTATTTAGTAAAAATCAGGGTTGCTACAGATAGATTTCGATGGGATCATCCCCAAGGAAATGTGTTCCCTCGCCGAAAGGGAAGATAAAAGGCATGCTTAACCTATTAAAAGAAGAAGTAATTTTCAATAAACTTGAAAGACAAGTATAACCTCCCGAAAGGTCCAAAGTTGGTCCAAGCACTGTTCCCTGAGGAGCATCGCGCCCGGTCAGACAAGCGTCGATGTCTTGGCGTGGTCTTATCAAAGACTCGCTTGGCATTGATCCTGAGATAATAAAGCATCAAATCCACTGCCACCAGGTGCCAATGCAGAAAACAGAAGCTCAAGAGGGCTCCGAGCCTTATATCATGTTCAAAAGCAGCAACAGTGGCGTTCCGCCAAGTACAAATGAGATAGTGTATAAAACGGCCCGGAGCAAGGCATTTCCAATCGAAGCACTCTTGACCCTGCGTCATCAAAGCCATTTCATCTGGGGCTGCGGCCAAAGATCATTAACCTCGACGGCAACAGATTCAATACCTTGGTCGACCTAGATCAATTCAAAAGTTACTTTTTCCTGAGAGAAGCTCGTTGGGCTGAAAACCCCAAGGGTGGGCAGTTCCAAGCAAAAGTTAGAGCAGCCTGCTAGCCCGAAAACCTATGAAAGGGGTCTAGGCAAAAGTAATAGGCAATATTCAAAAGCTCGCTAGACTGAAGACCCGAATGGGCGGTACTAGGCAAAAGTTAGAGCGCAAAAGGAAAGGTAAACATACGAGTGAACCTTAGCCTGAACTACGTTTTGACCTGATTCCCTAGCTTGGGATACATAGGCAGTCTCTCTTCGAGACTCGGTCACAATCTATCAATTGGATCCATGGTTGACGTTTTGGTACGCATCAAAGGTCGAAAAGGATCAAAGATCCAGCTACATTGGAGGAACCAGAAGGGGGAAAACCTTTGTCTTTCAATTTTATTGCAAAATTGCTATTTCTATTTACAGGCTGAGCATAAAGCCTTAAAAATATTTGAAGAATCAAAAACAGAACGAAATGCTAGAAGCCTAATGGCTCACAGTTTTTTCTAAGTTCAGCGAGGTCTGGTATGAGCAGCTGCAACCTTGCGTGCTAGCTTATAATCATGCAAGGTTGTTCAAAGTGCTTCGCATTGGTTTTAGTCCTGTACGTGCTCTTTCAATTCCAGCGGTAGCCTGCTGCTGCCCTCGAATGTTGTTCCAGGGGCTTTTGCCAAGTTTTTTCATACCATGCAAGTCATATGGACTTAATGTGACTGCACGGGAGTGTCGGTTTCAATCCGGGCCTATACGAGTCATCATCTGCGTCTTATGTCCGTCTTTGCGACATTTTTCCAGTTTTTCAATCAAATGTCGTATCGGGATGCTTTTCTCGATTTCGTTTGTACAGGTTTTTGTGCCTTTTTGCGTCTCTTGCAAGTGTTAGTTTCACCTGTCTAAGGAATGTTGTGAGTTTTGGCCCCTTAATGCCCAAAATTTCCATTATGTTCTGTGTGCCTAAGGGTTTGCATTGTACCTTGGGACTCTTTCCCCCTTTTAATTCGAGCTAGGCAAGTCTGTACATATGTGCGTGATTCTGTGTGTCAATTCAGGTCACTTGTCAATACAATTTAGATATTAGCGGTTAGTTTTTATCAACAAATTGGAAAACGCAATTGTTACATTGCTACCCTAGCTCCTGTAATCCACAAGCTGTGGAATCTCATGAACAGCAAGGGCACGTCAGCCCAAGGCCAAGCAAAGCATATCTGTCTGGCACGTCTGCCCAAGCATCAAAGAGAGGGCACACAAGCCCAAATCCGTCAACTGGGGCATGTCAGCCCGTTCAATGTCTCTCTATCTGGGTGTGCATCTCAGAATTAACAGACAGTACAGTAATGAGGCTCGATGGTAGTCTTTAGGCGTCGTTGTCCTCCTAGGAGCCGCCCTTAGCTTGCATCTGCATTTTCAATTTCGTATACATCATTGCATATTGTGTACATTAAATGTTGAAGCAGGAAGATGGCTAGCGTGGTTGCCTTCATATGATTTGTTTGCCGAAGGATGCGATGCAATCTCCTGCTATTTTGTTATCGTTGGTTAGCGGATGCGATGGAAATCTCCCTAACTCTCGATTTGGTTTGCCGAAGGATGCGATGCAATCTCCTACGGTCTTGTTCTCGTTGGTTAGCGAATGCGATGGAAATCTTTGTAACTCTCGATTTGTTTGCCAAAGGATGATGCGATCTCCTGCGGTTTTGTTATCATTGGTCAGCGGATGCGATGGAAATCTCTCCTGTCCAATTCTCGGTTTGTAAACCAAAGGATGCTATCCTGCGGAGCTGTTTCAACGACAGTCGGTCCTATCAGAGTTCCCCAGCAGTTTGATCAATCAGCACATTGATCTCTCCGTTCGCCTTCACGGCAGCCGATTGCAAAGTTCCCCAACGGTTTGATCAATCAGCACATTGATCTTTCCGTCCGCCTTCACGGCAGCCAGTCCTGTCAAATTCATCAAACGGCGATCAACACATCGTCCATCCAGTCCACAACGACGATCAGATATCGTCCAATGGTCCGTTCATTCCCAACTGATTGTTCCCTAGGAGAGTCCGTCTTGGCCTGTCCCGAACGACAATCACCCTCAGTCTAGCCGCAAGTGCATCTTCGAGCAGGCTTATTGCTCTATCTCGGATGGTCTTTGATAAGGAGATTGGCTCTGATTCCCAACAGATGGAATTTAACCTTCCTGACACGACCAACCCACGTTTGTTGGAATACTTTGTGCCGAGGATAGCTTGATCCCCAGCAACGACGGCCTGTCTCGTCCAAATCTGCAGCGACAGCTTGTCCTATCCAAATTCGATCAACAAGTGGCGATGCAATCGTCCACTTCTACTTCCATCCCCAGCAATGGTCCATCCGTCCATTCAACCAATCAAGTTCTGTAAGTATGCTTGTCTACTTTACTATGCTCTGCTCTGGATTGTCTTGAGGGGTGTCTAGAATTCTTGAACATTACTTGTACCAAGTCAATGGTGCTCCAAGCGCCGTCAAAGAGGGGCTACTGTAGACACCCCAATCTAGGCTTCCAGATTAGTTTATTTACGGTTTTTGATTCCCCGATGATGAAATGGATCAAGAACACCTTGGGAATGTCAAGTGTTGAGTTTTGAGTGTTTGAAAAACCCTTGAACCTAACCTAACCTAAGCCACTTCCAAAAGCCAAAAACCTTATTGACCCGCTCCAGGGTGTAATCATCTCGCGCCAAGGCACAACCGTCGCGTGCCAGGGCGCACCGTCGCGCGACGGTCTGACTCCATTGCTCGATGGTTGACCATCGCGTGCCAGACCCACTCCATCGCGTGCTAGGGCACACCATCGCGTGATGGACTGACTCCCTCGTGCGAGAGTCAGCCTGGGTCAAAGTCAAAGTGTTGACTGTTGACCCACACGTGACAGCTGTTACCCTCCCGCGATGGTCCCACTCCATCGCGCGATGTTTCCCGTAGTCACTTTCACCTTTTCCCGCCAGTTGGTTGCTTGCCCTAGGAGTCTACAGGGCTATTTGAACCACGTTTTTCTCCACAGGTGTGGCAGTGCAGGCTTTAGGCACTCCACCCTCACAACAACCTTTTCTATCACCTTTGCAAGCCTTCACCACTAAGTTTTGGCCTTGGGCCTTGTTTGCCACCCTTGCACCCTTCCAAGTCTCCTATAAATACCCCCCACCCCTTGGTTTTTCATTAAAAGGGTAGAAAAAAAGTTACCAAATTTCATTTCTAAGGGTTTTTGCTTTGTACTCTTTTAAGCTAATAAAAGAGATACAAAGACACCCCAAGAACATAGCTTGTTCTTCTTCTTCCACTCAAACACCTCAATAATCTCAACCTCAACTCAAAGTTCAAACACCTTTCAAACTCAAAGAACCAAAGATATAGCTTACCTTTGTTTTGCTCTCTGTTCTAATCCCTGAGGGGTGCTGGCTGGGCCAAGGCTGGTAACCAATACCAGTCCTGGTCCAAAAGCTGGCAAGGTTTCAAAAACTGTCATGGCTAGAACCAACGCGCGATGGACTCACTGTATCGCGCGACGGTCCTCTGTTGCTCGCGACAGTCCATGTGGGGATTGGTTTCTTGCTGGTTTATGTTTTTCTTTCATATAGATCACTGCTAAGCATGAAAATAACCAGTTTATTGCTTTTCCTTTGTTAGAAATGCTAGTTTTACATTTCAATATTCATTTCTGTTGCTATGGAGTACCCCTGGGAGCTTTCTGAACATGTCTCAGAATCCAGAAACATGTAAACCAAACACTGGAAGGTTGCCCGAACCCTCACGCAATGCACTTAAACCATCGCACGATGGTCAAGTGGAGAGTCGACCATCGCGCCAGGGCGCAATCGTCGCGTGCCAGAGCGCACCGTCGCGCGACGGTCTGACTCCATGGAGCGATAGTTGACCATCGCTCGCCAGAGTGCAACCCTCGCGCGCCAGGGCGCACCCTCGCACGACAAAGTGAATTCCTTTCCGCGCGACTGTTTGTCTCCGACCAGTGAGTGGCCTTGCACGGGTAACTTGGTTTTAGACTGTTATTTTGTCCCCACACTGTTTATGGGGTGTTTTTGTCAATTTATAGGGCTTTTCAGCCTTTTAATTGTTTAAAACTGTATATTGTAACTGCTATAAATTGCTTGGTTTGTCCTGGGTGTGCACTGGTCCTTCCAGAGCCCAGAGGGTTTGAGAATAAGAGCTGGGGGCTTAGGCTTACTGGCGCGCGCAGGTCTTGTGGCAGCGCGCGCAGGTGTGATCAGCATGCATTGACTTGACCAGTGTATACTGGTTTCTTCCTGCGCACAATACTCCAAAACAAGGGCCATCCAGTCTGTTTAAAATCCCACAGCAGTCTGTTCTCATCCTATACTAACTGCTCATCCATGCCATTTATCACATCTTGCAAATTGTTACAGTTTTAATCCCCAATTAACTGCTCCCCGCCTAACTAGCTAAAATTGATTAATAAAAGAAGAATCACAATGTTTTCAAAATGCCTAAGTAGAGACCGATCTCGGATTGGGCAAGAGGTGCCTTAAAACCCTTCCCCTCTCGCAACCTGGCTCCCGAACTCCAGATATGGTTATGACGGATGGTTCCTTCACATTTTCAAATCAAATAGCGCGACAGGTGCTTTGAAATATGATTCCTTGGGTGTCGGACCTTCAAACCCAAGTGGCGACTCAGTATCCGAGCGCTTGCCTCTTCGCACTCGTCTTCCTCGATTACGGGCCCGTGCGCTTTGGAATCTGGAAATTCCAGGGCATGCTGCCCACACACGTGTTTGTTTGTCGATTTAGATCGCTTGTCATTGCAAGTGGATATTAGTGGTTGGTTTGTTCTTTTCTTTATTAATTTTCATATATACTACCTTATCAACATCCAAAAGCAGAAGGTGGAAATGTATGTAATGGCACAACGGCCCGAGCAAAAAGCAAATCAATAGGGCACATCTGCTCAAATGTCAAAAGGCACGCAGGCATATCCCATGCAACTCAAAAGAAAATAATATCATGTCTAGGGCACGCCGGCCTGCCATCAGAATCAAGTCACAAGACACGTAAAGTAAATGAGGCTCAGTAGCAGCCCTCAGTCAAAAAGGTCCTCAAAGTCATCGTCCTCGTCATTGTCCTCTCTCTCTCTTGGGTCTCTCTTATACCCAGGGTCGCTGGTGGAGTCATCAGAGCCGTTGCTGAAAGATGAGCGCTCCTCGTCTTCCTCCTCCTATTCTTCCTAACTTTCCCTCTCTGCGGTCTTGGATGGTGCTCCTTTCCTTCTCTTTTGAGCGGGCATCTTCTACGTTGGCCTCGCCTTCAGCTATATTTGGTACGACACCTTATCGCGGGCCATGGCACTCTCTGCCCTTCTATGCACGCTCGCCACCAACTGTGAAACGCTTGTTAGTCTCTGAGCTGCGACAGGCGAGATAGTGGTGCTGGCCATTTTCTTCTTCTGTGAAGGCCGCATAGTCTTTTGCCTTAGAGCTGCCTTAGCCTATCCCGGCAATATCAATTCATTTAATCATATTAGTATACATTGTGCATATTGTATATATGTTAAATGTTGAAAGCAGGCAATATCAAGAGCAGGTTTATCATGCATACAATGTATCGAAAAAAGTTCTATATGGTATCTAAAGCGGAATTGAACAGTTTGGGGTTATACCTGAGGCCTCGCCTGTACGAAAGTGGAAGCTGGAGTCACTGATGGATACTGCAATCGCAGAGGGGTACTACTTATCTTATGAAACTCCTTCTCCATTGCAAGCATCAGGCAGATAGCTTCCTCCACCTATTCCACTGGCACCTGAGATACATATGGAAAAGTAAATGATAATACTGTTCAAGATATGGTACAAAGAAATGAAACAAGATGAAAATGCATCTTATCGATCCTGTAATTGATGCTGGCTCCGTCCTGGTCGTCTCAAACTCAATTGTGCTAGCCTCTCCTTGCGCATCGCGCACCGCCAGTGCTTAAGAAAGCTAAGGAAGGCCGATCGCTACTGCATAGCTAGACCTCTCCCTCGAGCTGGTCGTCCCGCCTCTCTGGCTCTGTCTCTCCAGCCATGCTTCTCTAGCTTCACTCGCAATAGCATGATGCTCCATCACCCCAAGTGGTCCCGCCAAGTACTACCTTCGGTAGATGGCATAGTCATGGTCTGGCCTTAGGAAGGCTAATAGGTCCATCGGGAAGGCAAATCTCTGCAGCTCAGAGAGTGTGTATCTACCTGTGTGTGAAGTACGAGGCGGAAGTGGCCCTGGGACCTGGAACTCAGACAAACCAAGTGACTGTCATGTCACCCAACTGCCCAAGTACCACTGCCACCCGAAGGCCGACTCCAGTAGCACTCGGCTCGCAGTCACTGCTCTGTTCCTCGCCAGGTACTCTGGCTCGGGCACCACAACGCTGCACGGGTCCCACTCCACCTGCAGCACATTCAAAAAGCCAAAGCAATGGATATCAGCAACAGCATTAAGGCATTTTAAGGGATAATCAACTAACAAAGTTATTATTTACCTTGGGTGCTTAACAACTCGTCAAGTTAAGCTCGCATGGCTAGGAGGCTCCCCTTTGACTACTTCTTGCCTTTGTGCAATGGCCCCTAGATCATGGCACAAGGGAGGTCCTCATGTCCAAGCACTTGTTCTCCAGAGGGTACATCTTCAACACCTCGTAAGCCCACAGCTGCAGGGCTTGGAATACTACCAAGGGTGACTCGTGTGGTGTATAGACTCGGATAATTTTTTAATTTTTGAAATGATTATTAAATGACTAATTGGAAAAAAAATATGTTTATTTGATTGGTATTTTGAATTGAGGACTAAGGTGAAAGAATAGAAGATTGAGAGAATGTGGGTGTAATAAAAAGATACATGGGTATTTATAGTGGAGGTTTGTGGTTAGGGATCATTTCATCTCTTCCTTTCTCTCTCTCCCTCACGTCTCCTCTCTCTCTCCACCGGCCATCTCTCCTTCTCTCCTCTCCTCACACAAAACCTCACTCAAATACCTCGAAACCTTCAAGAATCAACCTTCATTCGACCCTCCATCCACATCCTTGAGCTTGGAAATCCTTGGTTCGGGCTCGAATCGAAGATTTGAAGTTCAAGAAAGTTAAGGCTCGTTCAAACTCGTAGATCTTGGTTATCGTCGCGAGGTAGGGACTTCTTGACCTCTTTTATGTGTTTATATGTTGATATGGTGTGAAAATCAAGCCTCGATCGTCTCCCTTTGTTCCTCTCGAAAACTATCGAAACCTGCAGAAAATCGCCCAGATTACGTAAGGATCCATCCCCAAACTCGGGTGATCGATCCCCCTTTTCATTTCTGGTCCAGCAAACCCAGGGATTGATCCCTAGTGATGGGGGGGGTCGATCCGGGGGGGGGTCGATCCCTCCCCTCTCTGGAATTTCTGCTCATCTTTCCGATTTCAACCCAACTTCAAACGGCCATAACTTTTCGTTCGACGTCCGATTCATGAAAACTTGGTATTGAATCAAAGGTCTTGAAGCAAGCTTTCCAATGCCACCAAAATCTCCTAAAGACTCAAGTATGTAAAAAGTTATGACCATTAGAGTGGGGGTGTGTCGGCCTCCAAACATCCATTGGCTACCCCTAAGATCCTCGTTCTATTGTTTTGACTTCCTATGGTTAGTGGATGATATTCGTGACCCATTGGCCTTCCGTTAGTAAGGAACAACCAAGGAATTACTTAGTTAAAACATCATTTAAGTGCATTCTATTGATTGTTGGTATTGTGATTGCTTATAGCGCATTTGTGATAACGTTGCCATATTGTATGATGTTTCATTTATGAATGAGATCATGGGGTAGTCTTAACTTTCATATTGTGTGAGGCGGTAGTTGTTTGAGTCGGAAGTTGGTTTAGGAAGTCTCGTAACGCAAGGGGTGGTAATACAGAGACTTAGACGGGTCTCGTAACGCAAGGGGTGGTAATACAGAGACTTAGACGGGTCTCGTAACGCAAGGGGTGGTAATATGGTGACTCAAGTCGTTTTGGATCACCGTGATGCAAGGGTTGGTAACATGGTAATCCTCGTAGTGTTATACGGTAATGCAAGGGGTGGAAATACTGATGGTGGGAGTTTGGGATAGCGAGTCATGTTGAGTTGGTAGTGTGCATGTGTCTTGTGAAATTGTGTGGCTTTCGTAATAATGTCATGTCCTTTAGCGATCGTAATGAATGTCGATTCACCTATGAGTTTGTTGCTATCTCTTGATTGAACTATATCTCCTTGTCATCTCATTTTGCACTCGGCTTCGTATTTATACATAGAATTGATAAAGATTTTTCTACTGGGCTAGTGTAGCTCAACCAAATCTTTCTTCTCAAGTTCAAAGGCTGGATTGTGATTTGCATACATTGAGTGCTTGGGAGTGAAAGACTCTTTTGGAAGCTAATCTCATTTAGTGACATAATCATTGTAGACACCCAATCTGGGTCTCCGAATAATCTTTAAGTTTCCCCGATGATGAAATAAGGAAAAATATACCTTCAAGTCTTGGATTGTTGCTCCTTTGTTACTCCTTCTCTAACCTCAAGAAAATCCCATTTTAAGCATATAAGGTGGCCCTTGGTTCAATTGGAAAAGAAAAAGATGAGTTTGCTTTGTCAAAAATAATTTTTTCCATGACACATTGAGGGTAAATTGGGCACACATTTCAATGTATAAAATGACTTTGAGTGAAACCAATTGGGTTAGAAAGAGGACTCGACAAGCTTTCCAACGCTTCAAACTGCACCCAAATCCAAGTTCGAGAGTGTTCGGGCCGCCCCCGCAAAGTTTGGTGTGCTGTGCCGACGCACAATACCACATGGCGTTTCAAAGCGTCGCGCGGCATTTCAGAAACACAGTGCGGCATTTCAGAAAATTCAACAAATTACTCCACCGCACGGCATTTCAAAACGCGGCGCCACATTTCAGAAAATTCAACAACTTACTCCACCGCGCGGCCTTCAGGAGGAGCGTCTGACAGATTCCCATGCGCGTCAGCTGATTGGCCAGAGACATTTTTCACGTTTTTTTTTCCTTTGGGTGCTCTCCAAGCATCTTTTTGCCTATAAATACACCACCCCTCTAATTGAGAAGCACCCCTTCAACTCCAAGTAAAGTTGCTCTGCCATTTGTTTTGGCTCTCACTCTCTCTCTCTAAAAATGCCCCATTTTGATTCTCTCTCTACAACTCCTTACACCTACGACCACTATATACACCGCTTTCTCTCTCTATATAAACCCACAAGTTAGGCTATTACAAAATCAATCTCGAATCGATTTCTCTTTTTCTTTCTTTCTTTCTCTTCACTCATTTGCTTACAAGTCTCTCAAAACTCAATCCAAATCACCTTCCACTCTCCATCTTCAAGCATATCTAAGCTTCGATCAAAAGGTATAAATAAATTCTTGGGCTAAATCACATTTAGCTTTGAGGGGAGCCGATCGAGGCCCTTCTTGGTCTTCCTATACCGAGTTTGGGTCTCAAACAAGCTTTATATTCTAAAAGCACAAAAAAAAACAGTTTTTACACTAGATGCGCTACATCGTGCGGCGTTTTACGACACCGCACGGCGTAGCGTATTACGCCGTGCATTATTTTATTTCTTGTACATATTCCTTCTTGTGTTGTTCTGTTTAGCTTGTTTACTACTTTTCTGTGAGATTATATTCCAGAATCAAGTTTCATGTTAAAATTCATTTTTTTTACTTTATTAAATCTTTTAACATTTCAAAAAAATCTTTTAACATTGTTTTACATGATCAAATGAACAAAAGAGTCTCATAAACCATTTTTTAAAGATTCGGGAAATATAAAAGGCTATTTTGCGGACCTATGGTTTGTTTTGTCATGTAAAAGCGAACTGATTCTGGAATGTGTTGACAGATACACCGTACGGTGCTTTTAGTATGCGGCGCGGCATTCCAGAAATGCGGTGTGGCATATTAAAACATTGTACGACATTTTGTTCACAGTAGCAGTCTCCTATTTTTGTTTAGTACGGCGCGCGGTGCTTTTTGTATGCAGCGTGGCATTCCAGAAATGCGGTGTGGCATATTAAAATACTGTACGGCATTCTGTTCATAGTAGCAGTCTCCATTTTTTGTATAGTTTCATTCTTGTACATTATTCATCCATTTCATACTGTACAGTTTGCACCCAAGCACGCCGATGTGTTATATTTAATCCTGTGTCCCTTTCCCGTACATGTTTTAAAGTTAAGTTTTTCAAATGGTATTAAATCGCTCATTTAAAATATTTAGTAGAGACCGGTTTTTATCGGGCGAGCGGGTGCTTTTCAACAAAACCTTCCGCGTTCGTAACATGGCTCCCAGATCTAAAATCTCAACGTTTTGGCTGGACCAAAAACCTTTTTCAAACAAACTCTCGGTTTTTCGGATTATCTATCTCATAAATCCGAGTGGCGACTCTTCGAGTAGCGCTTAGGGCGCGGGAGCCCACAGTGGCGACTCTGCTAGAGACTTTTATTCAATACTTGTGTTTTTTTTAAAAAAAAAATAGAATAAAAAGTATTGAATAATCAAGAGGGCCAAGCTTGAAAGACATTTTTCTTGGGGGATTAAAATTATTTGAAAATCTTAACATTTTTTTTTACACTTTGCACCGCACAAGCCTCGCTAGTGTGTTTTGGCTATCTTGCTCAGTTTACCGATGACAAGCTCTCCCGGGATGCCTAGCAACCCTCGACTATGATGGGCCATCGTGTTGTTCGACCATTGTTTTGCAATACACTTGACATGGGGTAGTACATCTTGGCTCTAGTCCGGAAAACTCTTCTGAGACCAAAACCAGCCTTTGCACTTGTGCATAACCGTAGAACCTTCCCAACTAGGACAGGAACCTGTTGCTAGGACTTATGTGATATATTCTGTTTATGTGCATTTTTTTTTGTACATACATATCATTCATACAGGCTAGAGGTCAGGTCCCCGCAAACTGGAAGGTTAATCCACCTTTTAGAATAATTCTAGGTTTCACGATCTTTAGAAGGTTGCTAACACCCAATAAAGAGTCGTGCCCCATGGGACGCACCTTGCTTAATACTAATTAGTCCTTAAAATGACTCGTTTGAGGGAAATCAATTCTTACTAAGTTTTCGATACAATTTTTAAATCAAGGGTTCAAAAAAGCTATATATGAAGGAATGACTAAAGTATTAATGTTGCGATACTTACACCGTTTAGGCTAATAGTGCCATGCTGCTCATGCCATAACGGGCACAGTACTGCGTCATTTTTACCCCGTCATTTCAAAAACAAATATTGAACCTTTCAAAAAAAAAATTGAATGAAAGTTTAGTTTGTTTTGACATCTCTCAAAATTCGTTGTTTATAAATGATACATTGTCAAAAGAAACTCTGAGGATCGAGGCAACTTTTTTTTAAAACCAGTTTCTGTGAGTCTAGGAGACTTAAAATCTATAGAGTTTGAGATACTTCTGGTGTTCGCCGTGCCCGAACGGCCCCTCTGGTCTGGATCTAGCCTTACGATGTGCTTGTATCTAGGTTTCGGCAACCTTATTGCTTTGTCTCGGATGGTCAAGATAAGGAGATTGGCTCTGATTCCTAAGCATTCGGAATTTAACCACCTGACACGACTTACCCGTGGCTACTGAAACCCTTGGTACAATCATATCCTAAGTGAGATTTGAAGTAGAGGTAGGTCTTAGGATGTAGACGACGCCGACGACATTGCAATGATATGATTCTCGGACAGAATTTGAGCCACCTTTTTTTTCTTTACTGTCAGAAGGACTTCATCCAATTGGAACCGTCCGTAAAGAGAGGCTCAGTTACCGGTTGTGATATCCGAAATGGTGGGTCAAATGAATGAAATAGGGGAAATCAGGTAGGCTATGGTTGACCTGGAAGATCAACTTAAGCAGTCAATTATGAACATAGATGGTCAGATCAAGTCAGTCGTCGTCGATGTCCAAAAGAACATGACCATGGTGTTCGAATCAATACAAGAAATCAGTGACCGCCTACCAGCCAAATCTACTCCGAATCCAGAATCATCGCCCGCCAGGGATACGCCCATTGCTGATCCCCAAGTGGCATAATTGACTGCCAAAATCAACAAACTCGAGGAATCTATCCTCGAAACGGAAAGGATGGGGAGGGGTGAAATAGACATGGATCGTTTAAGTCTGTTTCCCAATGCAAAACTACCTGACAAGTTCAAAGGGATGGACTTTGCCAAATTCGATGGGACTACTGATCCAAAGGCCCACCTGCTAGGGTATGTTGGGTCCTTTTCCATGCGAAGGGTTGAAAAAGAAGCCATGGCTCAATTGTTCCACGAGTCACTTACTAGCCCAGCGCTACAATGGTTCATTTCCTTGGCACCCTCAAAGAAAAGACGTGGGAGGACATTGGAATGGCTCTTGTGTCCCAATACGACTTTAACGTTGAGCTGAAAATGACCACCCGAGCACTTGATAACACCAAAATGGACGAAAATGAGAGTTTCGCTGACTATGTAAAAAGGTGGAGAGCCAAAGCTGCCCAAATGCACAATAAGCCAGACCTAAAAGAGCAGATGCGTATCATCACTAAAAACCTGCCTAGTGCCCTTGCCCCTACTTGGTTTTGTTGCAATCGTCTCCCGATTTTGAGACCTTCTACAATTCTGGATTGGCTGTTGAAGAAGCCCTTAGGGATGCTACCCTCGAGAAGAGAGAACCAACCTTAAAAGGCAAGGGACTCCATCCCGGCAATGGTGAAGTCCTTTTTGGAAACCGCAATACCTTCCACATCGGGAACTCCTCAAATGCCAAACCACTCGAAATAAACCAGATAGCTGATAAAACAACCCGCACCTTCACCCAATTCAGCGCACCCCTATCCACACTCTATACACAGCTCCTCAAAGCCGGTCTCATCAAGCCACTCCTTCCAACTCCTCTGCCCTAAAAGCTTCCAGCCTACCATGACCCAAATGCCTTCTGCGCCTTTCACCAAATGCCCGGCCATGTTACCGATAAGTGTCATCATCTCCGTCATAATATTCAAGATCTTATCGAAGACGAAACCATCCTTTCGCCACCAAAGGATTCAAGCACCTTGTCATACCACCGCATTAACTACATCAACATTGGCTCTACTATATTTGACCCCACACACTATATCATCCCTACTCACCTACCCAAACCAATTGTACCCGTTCCCGATGAATCTAGTATTTCAGTATTGGAATTTGAACCAACAACGGAGCAAAGGGAACTTAAAGAGTTGAGGAAGGCTGTGGAGGAGATGAGCCAGAAAATGGACACGCAAATGATCCAAATAGGGGCTTTAATACAAAAGATGCTTCACTTTCATAGTCTCAGATCCAAATCTAAAGCAAAATGCAAAGGAAGACATGGATGTAGGGCGTTCACCCCTAAAGATGAAGCTCTCTGAAATGTTGAAAGGCCTAGCTGAAGCAAGTGAGGCCTGTAATACAAGCAATGATTCCGGTACTACAATGAGCCCTCAACTTAACCGCAGTGCCAAATCAAGAACCTCATCCCACTTCTCCGCACTTGAATCCATGGTTTATGGGGAGCTCCTCAAAGCCGGCCTCATTAGCCACTCCCTCTAGCTCCTCTACCTCAAAAGCTCTCAACATCCCATAACCCCGGTACCTTCTGCATCTTCCATCAAATGCCCGGCCATAACACAAATGACTGCATCCGCCTTCGCCATGCTATCCAAGACCTCATTGACAACAAGGTCATTAAGGCACCTCCTCAACCAAAGGCAGACCCCGTGTCCAAGCGCAATCCTTGCATCAACACCGCCTTCTTCAGCAAAGAAAGATAAACCATCAAGAGCCATGCAACGGTCCGACCTTCCACGAGTCTAGGAGTTTTCAAGCTTTGAGTCCTTGTCCTCTAAATAACCATCTTCGTGTTTGAGTCAGTTTGTACCCCAAGTCTTTCATGCTTTCATGTTGTGTCTGTGTGTTTTCAATTTTAAGTCTGTAAGAGTAAAAAAAAAAAAAGTGTCAGTTTCGTGTGCCGGAACTACGTTGTGACCAGATTCCTTTAAAGGATACGCAGGCAGCCTCATCCTGAGGCCCGGTCACGAGCATTCAAGTCAATCTTAGGGTTCGGTCATGGTCTTTTGAGTCAACCCCTAATGGTTCGGTCACTGTCTTTTGAATGTCACATCTTTATAATAAATTCAGGATTTTGAAATTATTTTCTACCATCAGTTGAAAATCATGATAATCACTTCAAAACACAAGATGATTTTTGATTGAACCCTCACCTCAGGAAAGAAGAAGAATTTCAAGGGGTCCTTTCCCGATGCCATATCCATTCTAAGAAGCAATGTCGTGACTCTGAAAAGACTCACTAGGTCAACACTTCAAAATCTGACCTATGCAAAAGTTAGAGCATGCGAACAAAAGCCACTCAATGGAGCATCTAGGATTCAGCCGTTAGGTTACGCAATCCAAAATGAAGAAAGGCCATTGTTTCTTTTATCCTACACATAAAGATATATCTTTTGATAGCCGTTTTTGAGCCCCAATTCAATTCTTTGAACCCCAGCTAGCAAGCTATCCCTCGAAACGGGGTGAAATGAAAAATAAAAGTTCTAGAAGAAATATTAAAATTCAAAGCATCAAAAGAGTGAAAGTGTCAAACACATCGAGCTCCAAAGCATCAACAAGATGAAAGTGTCAAACATACTGAAAGGCATTAAAGGCATGAGAAATCAAGAGAAAATGACCACCAAAGCAAAGGGGCATAAAAAGTTCAAAGATAGCTGCTAGCTTTGAAAACCCAAAAGAAAGTGAAATTTTTGAGCCAATTGTCCTTTCTTTGTTAAGCCCAAACCATGGCCCACATTACAACCCAAAAAGTCCTTTCAGATTGGAAAGCGCAACTTGATAGCAAGAACCCTAGGTGTTAAGAGGCATGATCGAAAATCAATACATGGAGAAAAGTCAAAGCATTGCCCAAAGCAAAAATCTCGACTTGGACATTTTTGATCCACGAGCCATCGTCAGCAACCTGGGGCATGGTTCATGATAAAAACTCTCGTGTTTTGACAAAACAAAGTCGAAAGATTTGAATGAAAATCAATTGATGGAGTAAAATAATTTCAAAATTCCAAAGGGAGAATTCCAAGAGTCTAGGCATGTCTGCCATTTCAAATAGTCAAACACTTCGTCCAATCAGGGGCCATTCGAAAGTCACTTCATCTTTCTTTCCCTCATTTGCGCCAATGTAGCCTTGTCAAAATCCACCCATTTTACCAAAAGTCAAAAGAGTCATCTCGGTTTGGTCAATTCTCAACTCGTGGAAGTCATTTCAACGCATGGAAGAATACCACCCTTGAGAGAAGATCGTTGGGCTGAAAGCCGCAACGGCAGGCAGACCCAAGCAAAAATTAGAGCA
Organism: Rhododendron molle; assembly: GCA_025413875.1. Lineage (NCBI taxonomy): Eukaryota > Viridiplantae > Streptophyta > Magnoliopsida > Ericales > Ericaceae > Rhododendron > Rhododendron molle. Next base: position 1,712,741 of record CM046398.1, on the reverse strand, counting down.
ACAGCCTGCTAGGTCGAAAACCCGCAAGGGCGGCCTAGGCAAAAGTTAAGGCAGTTAATCAAAAGAGCTCGCTAGATCGAAAACCCAAAAGGACAGTACTAGGCAAAATTTAGAGCACAAAAGGAGAGTGTTAATACCCGAGCGAAACCATAGCCTGGACTGCGCTTGGACAACTACTTGTCAAAACCATCAAGACTGGGGGTTGTTACTCACTGGGGCACATCGGCTCAATGCCGTCTACCGGGAAAAGCAAGTCCAAGACTCAAACCCTGGCCAAAGGCAAATCCTAACTCAAATCCGACATGGAATCCAACCCAAATTTGAAGCCCCTGCGAATACCGGTCCACTAGCCAAAGACAGTAAAGCAAATAGGGTGCTCAGACACGTCCCCTATTTTTCAAGGAATATCACCATCGTTGTCGTTCGGTGTCATAAGCGAATTTGGAATGATTGTTCAGGAGTCAATTCCAAGATCAATCCACGGTATTTTAAGGCTTTAGTTTCTCTCAAGCTATAGTCTAATCGACCTAAGGCCTTTAGTCTCTCGAGCAGTGGTTTGTCCTCTGGGACTGCACTTTGTTTAGCACTTCGTCCTCTGGGACTCGCACTCTATTTGCACTTCGTCCTCTGGGACTGCACTTTGTCCTCTGGGACTTCACTTTGTTTAGCACTTGTCCTCTGGGACTTCACTTTGTCTAGCACTCGTCCTCCGGGACTTACTTTTGTCATACTTGCATTGATTTTGCATGCTTACGTGACATTCATTGACATATCAACTTGCATCATCATTCATGTATTGTCTCAATCGAACGTCAAGCTCTTCAAGTTCAAACTACTTTCACAAAATCAAGCTCTTCAAAATTCAATTTCCGGTCTCTTTGAAAATTCAAGTTTCTTCCAAAATTCAAGTTATTCAAATTCAAGTCTTCCAAAAATCAAGTTTTTCAAAGCTCAAGTCTCTTTCAAAATTCGAGCTTTTCAAAATTCAAGTCTCTTTCAAAATTCAAGCCATTCAAACTCAAGTCTCTATTCAAATTCAAGCTTTTCAAATTCAAGTCCCTTTCAAAATTCAAGCCATTCAAACTCAAGGTCCCAATCGAACATCAAATTCAAGCTATTCAAATTCAAGTCTCTTTAGAAGTTCAAGCTCTTCAAAATTCAAATTATTCAATTTCAAGTCTCTTCGAAAATTCAAGCTCCCTTCAAATTTCAAGTCTCATTCAAAATTCAAGGTCTTCAAAATTCAAGTTATTCAAATTCAAGTCTCTTTCGAAGTTCAAGATCTTCAAAATTCAAACTATTCAAATTCAAATATCTTTCAAGTCTCTTTCAAAATTCAAATTCAAGTCTCTCCCAAAATTCAAGTCTCCCTCAAAATTCAAGCTATTCAAATTCAAATCTCTTTCAAAATTCAAGTCTCTTTCAAAATTCAAATTTAAGTTTCTTTCAAAATTAAAGCTTTTCAGTTTCCTTCAAAATTAAAGCTTTTCAAAATTCAAGCCCCCCTTTCAAACTCAAACTTCTTCCAAAACTCAAGTCCTTTTCAAAATTTAAGCCATCCAAATTCAAAGTCATCAAAATTCGAGCTATTCAAATTCAAGCTCTTTAAAATTCAAGTCTCTTTCAAAATTCAAGTAATTCAAACTCAAGTCTCTTTCAAAATTCAAGCTTCTTTCAAAGTTCAAAGTCTTCAAAATTCAGGCTATTCAAATTCAAGCTAAAGTTACTTCCAAAACTCAAAATTTAAGCTTATCAAAAAAATCAAGAAAGCCGTGCCGAGATTAAAAAGCTCATTTTAGTCCTCCGGGACTCGTAGCATTTTAGTCCTCCGGGACCCGTCTCGATTTAGTCCTCCAGGACCTGTCACGATTTAGTCCCCTGGGACTCGTCTCATTTTAGTCCTTCAGGGACTCATCTCATTTTAGTCCTTCAGGAGTTGTCTTGCTTTAGTCCTTCAGGGACTCGTCTCAAGGAATTTCACAACGCTCGGCATTTCAAGCACTCAATCTTCTCAAGTTTACTTTTGCACTTTGTCCTTCGAGACTCGTTTTACCTGCATTGTCCCAATTGAACTACGTTCGTCTGATCCCTACAATGGGGTACGTAGGCAGCTCCATGAGCGCGACCACCTTTATTGCATTCTTGCATTTAACTTAAAGACTTTGGAGTGATGGATTGAGATGTCTAATCTTTAATGTCACTTATACCAAGCAATGGTACCTAAGTTCCGTTAAAGAGGGACTACTGTAGACACCCCAATCTGAGCCTTCAAATAATTTTTAAGTTTCCCCAATGATGGAATAAGGAAAAATATACCTTCAAGGCTTGGATTGTTGCTCCTTTGCTACTCCTTCTCTAACCTCAAAAAAATCTCATTTTAAACATATAGGGAGGCTCTTGGTTCAATTGCAAAAGAAAAAGATGAGTTTGCTTTGTCAAAAACAATTTTTTCCTTGACACATTGAGGGTAAAATGGCCACACATTTCAATGTATAAAATGGCTTTGAGTGAAACCAATTGGGTTAGAAAGAAGACTCGACAAGCTTTCCAACGCTTTGAACCCCGCCCAAATCCGAGTTCGGGAGTGTCCGGGGCGCCCTCGCAAAGTTTGGTGTGCTCTGCTGATGCACAATACCGCGTAGCGTTTCAAAGTGTCACGCGGCATTTCAGAAACATAGCGCGGCATTTCAGAAAATTCAACAAATTACTCCACCGCGCGACCTTCAAGAGGAGCGTCTGACAGATTCCCATGCGCATCAGCTGATTGGCCAGAGACATTTTTCACGTTTTTTTTTCCTTCCGGTGCTCTCAAAGCATCTTTTTGCCTATAAATACACCACCCCTATAGTTGAGAAGCACCCCTTCAACTCCAAGTAAAGTCACTCTGCCATTTTTTTTGGCTCACTCTCTCTCTCTAAAAATACCTCATTTTGATTCTCTCTCTACAACTCCTTACACCCACCACCACTATATACACCTCTTTCTCTCTCCATATAAACCCACAAGTTAGGCTATTACAAAATCAATCTCAAATCGATTTCTCTTTTCCTTTCTCTCTTTCTCTCTCTCTCTTCACTCATTTGCTTACAAGTCTCTCAAAGCTCAATCCAAATCAACTTCCACTCTCCATCTTCAAGCACATCTAAGGTTAGATCAAAAGGTATAAATAAATTTCTTGGGCTAAATCACATTTAGCTTTGAGGGGAGCCGATTGAGGCCCTTCTTGGTCTTGCTACACCAAGTTTGGGTCTCAAACGAGTTTTATATTCTAAAAGCACAAAAAAAAAAAAAACAGTTTTTACACTAGATGCGCTACATCGTGCAGCGTTTTTCGACATCGCACGGCGTAGCGTATTATGCCGTGCATTATTTTATTTCTTGTACATATTCCTTCTTGTGTTGTTCTGTTTAGCTTGTTTATTACTTTTCTATGCGATTATATTCCATAATCAAGTTTCATGTTAAAAGTCGGCCTTGTTCGTTTACCATATTTACTTTGCTTTAACTTTGTTTTCCAATCATTACCCTACATCTTTCTCCAATCATTACCCTATTTTTTCAATTATTAATTTCATTTCTCTCTCTATCTCTCTCCACTCATTACCCCTCTCTCCAATCATTACCCTATTTCTCTCTCCACCCACTACCAAAACAAAAGTACCCAAATAACCCAAACGAACATGGCCATTTTTCTTGCAACGGTGGGAGATTATGTGTATCAGAATTATATTAAAAAAAATTAGCCTTTGATTGGTTCTAAGTTCAGAGAAATCATTTTGATGGACCTGTGGTTTGTTTTGTCATGTAAAAGCGAACTGATTCTGGAATGTGTTGACAAGTATGCCGCACGGTGCTTATAGTATGCGGCGCGACATTCCAGAAATGCGGTGCGGCATATTAAAACACTGTACGACATTCTGTTCATAGTAGCGGTCTCCTGTTTTTGTTTAGTACACCGCACGGTGCTTTTAGTATGCGGCGCGGCATTCCAGAAATGCGGTGCGGCATATTAAAATACTGTACTGCATTCTGTTCATAGTAGCAGTCTCCAGTTTTTGTTTAGTTTCATTCTTGTACATTGTTCATCCATTTCATACTGTACAGTGTGCACCCAAGCACGCCGATGTGTTATATTTAATCACATGTCCCTTTCCCGTACATGTTTTAAAGTTAAGTTTTTCAAATGGTATTAAATCCCCCATTTAAAATGTTTAGTAGAGATCGGTTTTTATCGGGCGAGCGGGGTGCTTTTCAACAAAACCTTCCGCGTTCGTAACATGGCTCCCGGATCCAAAATCTCAACGTTTTCGCTAGACCAAAAGCCTTTTTCAAACAAACTCTCGGTTTCTCGGATTATCCATCTCAAAAATCCGAGTGGTGACTCTTCGAGTAGTGCTTCGGGCGCGGGAGCCCACAATCATCTTTTGTAATTGACTTTCTTTTGTTAAAGATGAGTTTGTAACTATTCATTCTAGAAATTCTTTTTGACTATAAAGTTTGTAACATTCTAAACACGTTGTATTCGTATCTAAGCTGATTTGGGCTGTGGTGCCAATGTTGTAATTGTAAAAAAAAATGGGGACTTGATTTATAATATCAAGTAGGTGGGAAATCATTTTGGGTAATATTTATCTTATGCAAGGATCTTCTAATGAAATGGTTTAATAATTTATGTTGAAAATCGAGGGCGTAACAAATTGGTATCAGAGCAACTAGGTTTGAATACCTTGAGACCGTGGGGAGACTTCTAGTCTCATGGGTTCAAAATGTCACGCCTTTTCCATGGCATATGTGTGCTTGTGTGCATTCACATTACTTGGCTTATGTGGCATAGCTTTTCAATATAGTAGAGTGGGATAGTTGGAGGTCTTAACCTCATGAAATAATGTTGTTATTGATGAACCCTTCTTTTCTTATAACTTGATGCCTCCGAGAACGCGTGCTAGAGTTGGTGAAGTCGAAAGTCGGGGTGGTCATGGCCGAGGGGCACTAGTTGAGGATGAGGTTTGTCATCATGGGGAGAATCCGAATGGGAATCTGGGGGAAGGGGCCAAACACGGTCAAGGAGAGGAGACGCTGGTCATTCAGAATCCGTTTGCTAGGGATTTCGTTGCGGCTCTTGCGGTTGCAAATCTTCTGAATCCAGCTCCTAGAGAAAGTAACGATAGTGATGCGATGATAGCTATGAGGGAGTTTAGCCGTCGAAACCCACCAACCTTCGATGGGTCGAGGAATGACCCTCTTGTGGCCGACCATTGGTTAGCCTAAATCCGAAAACTCTTTAGGGCTCTTTAGATTATGGAGGATGACTTGCGAGTTAATATCGTAGCCGTTCAGCTTACCGAGGAAGCGAATGAATGGTGGGAGTCTGTGTTGGAATCGAGAAAGGATGCGAGGAGAGCGATGAGAACCGCGGCTCAAGCAAACGAGCTAGACGTTGAGAATATAACTTGGGTCGAATTTGAGGTGCTCTTCGAGGAGCAATATTTTCTGGAAACAAGTTTTGACCAATTGAGGGATGAGTTTGAGAAGTTAGAGCAAGGGCATATGACTGTGCCAGAGTACGCTTTAAAGTTTCAATTGTTGTACAGGGTTTGTCAAATTTCAAGCCTCCACCTTCTTCTTCATTTAGAACTCGAGGGGTTTCCAATAGACCACCAATTGTATGCCATGAGTGTGGTCAAGCAGGGCACATTTGTGCTCAGTGTCCGCGGCTTTTGGGGACATTCTTCACTTATGGGAAAATCGGTCACTTTGCTAGAAATTGTCCGCGTGGGGATGGGGCTCGTAGTGAGTAGGGATCGGTGCAGCAGCCGAGGGGTGGACAGGGTTCTAGCCGGCAGTCGTTTCGAGGCACTCAGAGACAGTAGCAGCCTCACTTCCGTCAGACCACTTCAGCTCAGGGATCTGAGGTTGAGAGAGGAGTGAGTTCGTCTACGCCTACTCAGGGTTCCGGTCATCGGGGTGGACACGTTTAGGGTCATACTACGTAGGGGAGGGCTTTTGCCATTACCTCAGCTATTCCACCTTCGCCTCCACCTGTTACTTCTCAGGCCCCAGAGACCTCGGTTGTGAGAGGTACATTTCTCTTGTTTAACTCCACTGCTAGAGTACTATTTGATTTTGGAGCTTCACATTCATTTATTGCTGCGTCTTTTGCTTGTGCTTTGGAATTGGAAATCGAAAGTATCAGTCCTCCATTGTTTGTTGACACACCTATTGGAGGTAGGTCATCATTAGATCGCATTTGCCGAGATTGTGAGCTCATTATACGAGATCGTCATTTTACTTTTGACTTTATCGTGCTAAATATGTTGGGGTTTGACCTTATTTTAGGAATGGATTGGCTATCGACGTTTCACGCCACCATAGATTGCTTCAAGTGTCGGGTCCGTGTTTGTCTGCCTGGGGGTGCTTGTTTTGAATTTTTTGGGGAGGTCGGGAGCCGTTAGAGCCTTATTTGTGTGAATCTCGGGAGAATGAGACGATGTATGCCTTATTAGTGAGCTTGGCCTTAGATGAAGATGTAACCATACGTGGGAGTTACCTCTTGTCGTTTGTGATTTTTCGGACGTGTTTCCAAAGGATTTACCTGGTTTACCACCCGAGAGAGAAATCAAATTTTCTATTGATTTACTTCCTGGTACCGCTCCTATGTCTGTACCTCCTTACCATTTTGCACCCGCCGAGTTGAGGGAATTGAAGATTCAGTTGCAAAAATTGGAGAGTTTGGGGTTTATTCATTTGAGTACGTCACCGTGGGGAGCACCGGTTTTGTTTGCTCGAAAGAAGGATGGGTCGCTTCGCCTATGTATCGATTACCGTAAGTTGAATCACGTCACCATTAAGAATAAGTACCCAATGCCTAGAATCGACGACTTGTTTGACCAATTACGAGGCGCTACTTGTTTCTCTAAATTTGATTTGAGGTCCGGTTACCACCAGTTGAGAGTTCGGAGGGAAGACATTCCAAACACCGCTTTTCGTACCCAATATGGCCACTACGAGTTTGTTGTTATGCCCTTTGGATTGACGAATGCACCGGCGACTTTCATGGATCTAATGAACTGTATCTTTCATGCCTATCTTCACCGTTTCGTGGTTGTCTTTGTGGACGATATTCTTATCTACTCGCCTTCGGAGGAAAAACACCAAACCCATCTTTCTAGAGTTCTTGAACTCTTGAGAGAACATCGATTGTATGCTAAGCTTAGCAAATGTGAGTTTTGGTTATCCGAAGTTAAGTTTTTGGGTCACATTGTGTCGAAAGATGGGGTGTCCGTTGATCCGGGAAAGATAGAGTCCGTAATGAATTGGCAACGACCGAAGAATGTGTTCGAGATTCATAGTTTATTGGGGTTAGCCGGGTACTATCATCGTTCTGTACTTGATTTCTCTCGCTTAGCGGCTCCATTGACCAAATTGACTCGCAAGGAGACTCGTTTCGTTTGGAGTGACGCGTGTGAGAAAGCCTTTGAGGAATTGAAGAGAAGATTAACTACCGCGCCGGTTTTGGTCCTACCTGAACGAGGAGTTGGTTATTCCGTGTATTGTGACGCTTCGAAAGCCTCTGCTTTTGTCTCCTCACTGTTTATGGGGTGTTCTATTTAATTTGTGGCTCTAAAGTCCCCTTTAAAACTATTTATAACTGTATATTACATGCTATATCAACTGCTTGGTGTGCACTGGTCATTTCTAGAGCCCAGAGGGTTGAAAATAAGAGTTGTGGGCTTAAGCTTACTGGAGTACACGAGTTCTTTAGTGGCGTACGCATGTGTGGTTAGCATGCAGTGACTTGATTAGTGCATGCTGATTTCTTCCACTGTACATCAATCTAGAATAGTGCCTTCCAGTTTGTTTAAAGCTCCCACAGGAGTCTGTTTTCATCCTATACTAACTGGTTTCAATAAAGCAAGCATGCCATCTATCACATCCTGGCAACAAGTTACAGTCCCTTTAAACTGTTTCCCTCGCCCTAACTGGCTAAAAAACAACTAATGAGAGAGAAATGCAAATGTTTTACAAATGCCCGAGTAGAGACCCATCTTTGGATTGAGTGAGAGGGGTGCCTTAAAACCCTTCCCCTCTCGTAACTTGGCTCCTGAACCTCAGATATCAAAGGTGGCGACGAACCAGCATACAAAAATCTTTCCAATAAAAAATGTAGCAGAACGTTTCAAGTTCGGTTCCTTGGGTGCACACCACTAAAAATCGAGTGGCGACCCTGAATTGTAGCATTTTCCTGCTCTTATCTGTAGGGAGGTAATTCCGAACAGGTACAAAAGTGGCCCGAACAGATGGTACGTGGGGCCAGAAGTAAATATAATCAGAGCATCCACCGTGCAATACGGTGAACAGCGATAAGGACTAGAGGCATGAGAAGTCCCAGGTCCAGGATACTCGAGCAAGACGCCTGGTAAATGATCCAGTGACATGAGAAGTCACTGGTCTAGGCAGTCTGTTCAGCAATGAGAAGGCCGAACATGAGCAGCATTCTGGAGGCAGCAGAAGACGCTCCAGAGGGATCCAGAAATGGTAATACCCAGTAAGGAAATGAGATTTGGAGAAGATACCCAACGGGAATGGGGTGAACGGCCAATTAAGGGAAGAATTCCTAAACGGTCTATAAGGTAATATACAGTTAAGGGAACGAGAATCCATGATATTCTGGGTTTCCAACACGAGAAAGGAAACTTAGGGCATCGAGATAGCTTGGACAACAAGCATGTGTGGATCTATAAATATAAGCTAAACCGAGAGGTTGAGGTATGACGCTTTATACCTCATGAGAATTAGGGTTTTACCACTAGTACGTGATACTAACTTTGGCATCGGAGGGCCTTTGCCACGAGAGGCAAAGGTGCGCTCACCCTTTGTTTGTTTTACAGGTTTATCTCCGGCGGCGTGTTAGGGTTCCGGCGAGGAGTCTGAAGTAGCTGTTAGGCCTTTGTGCTGCTCGAAGGCCCTTTTGTTTTCCTGCACTTACAATTGGCGCCGTCTATGGGAAACGAAAGAGATCCCTTTGAAAAAGCGATCATGGTGAAAAAAGATCCAAAAACCCCACTTGACCCAAATAATCAGCTGGGTGGGGGAGGCTACAACTCCCCAACGGATCCTCCGAGAAAACTCGATGGCGGGCATGCAAGGAGAACCACGAGTAAGGACCGGCCATTGGTTGTCCATGGCAATCCCAGAAACAAAGATGGAAGGACGGCCACGGAGTCCACGAGAAGAAGTAAGTCCCGCTGTGGGAGAGAGTTTGTTGCGCATTCGAAAAGTGTGCACAGCAAAGAAGATATCTTGGACAAGAAGAGACAAGAAATAGAGGACTACGCTCGTCTGATTAGGAGACGAGAATACGAGATTCAGCAACTGCAACAGATACGAGAACATCCAGAGGATTCTGGACTTTCACGAAGAAAGTCCGGAGGAGAAAAGCTGGTTGTGGTGAAGTACAAGAGAGCTTCTTCACGAAAAAGAAGAAGCAAGAGTCTCACTCCAAGGAGACTGAGGACTTCTTCACGAAAAAGGAGAAGCAGGAGCGAAAGTTCCACCCCCGAGGAAGGAGGGATCAGGAAGCACCACAGGGACAGGTATGAGAGACCTGATTCCGACTGGGAAAGGAACGATGCCAGGGCTGCAAAGGGGCAAGAGGAGGGAACCATGTCTGCACGAGAAGCAGCACAGAGAGCCCTTAGCAACATAGCAACCTCTCCCTTTGCAAAGAGATTGCAAGAGGCAAGGTTCTTTGGCGAAAGGTGGTGAAACACGGACGTTTATCTGCACGCAGACCAATGCAGAACCGGTGGCACACATACAAAGATTACCAAAGCGATGTTTATGCACGACGGCGATGACGCGATCATGTGCAAGATGTTCCCATCCAGTTTGGGAAAGGTGGCCCTGTCCTGGTTCCATAAGTTGGGGCCGAACACCATACGAGGATGGGGACAATTGGCTGAGAAATTCACTGCTCGGTTCCTGACGAGCAGGAAACCACCCAAAACATTCGAGAGTCTCTCACTTATGAAACAAGGAGAGAATGAGCTGATTAAGGACAACGCCAAAAATTATTGGGAGACTTTCAACGAGATTGAAAGTTGCAGTGAGGAGTACGCTATAGTTGAACATGAGTCTAGTGAGCACACTGGCAAAGCTGATAGAACGAATTTACTAGCATGCTAGGAACGAGGACGACATACTACGGGAAGATGGCAAGTTGGGTGCCAAGCAAGCCAAGGGCTCTGCAAAGAAGGCGGATAAGAAAGGAAGGAACATGGGCAGGGTAAGAAGGAATCCTACAGGGAGAAGCACGCCCCGGATCCCAAATCTTTCTTCTCGATAACAACGATTTGGAAAGAGCCAATTTATCGGATTCTTTATCAAATAAAGAATCGCCCATATTTCAAGTGGCCTCCAAGACTGGAAGGTGATAAAGATGCAAGGAGAGCTACGAGTTAGCACTGCAGCTACCACAAGGACTGGGGTCACATGACGGAGGATTGCGAGATGTTCAAGCAACACCTTGATGACCTGGTCTCACGTGGGTATTTGAAGGAGTTCATCCGAGAAGAACACAAGGCCGCCGAGAAAGCAATGGAGCTAGATTACGAGCAGAATCCAAGGGGCATGATCCATATGATACATGGATTGGCCACACCTTATACGAGAAATGAGGTGAGGTTGCTCCAAAGGCAGGTAAAACACAACCAGCATGTGATGCGATTGGGAAAGAAACGAGGACGTGAAGCGGAAGGATGCGACGAGGGCATAGTCTTCACGGATGAGGATCTGGGAGGAGTCCACGTGCCGCACAATGACGCTCTGGTCATAACCCTACGAATCGGGGATTATGACATGGAGAGGATCCTGGTGGATTCAAGAAGTTGCACCGAGGTGCTCTATTACGACGCATTCAAGAAATTGGGGTTGGCACAAGCAGACTTGGTACAGTCAGTAACTCCATTGGTCGGGTTTAGCGCAGGGGTAGTTTGGCCTTTGGCTAAAGTGACCCTCCTTGTTCGTGCAGGAACAGTGGTGCTAAGAACCGACTTTTTAGTGGTTGACGTGCCATCTTCCTATAACGCGATTATAGGAAGAACTTGGTTACACAAGATGAGGGCGGTTTCCTCCACCTACCATCAGATGGTGAAGTTCCCAGGGTCCAGTGGTATTGAGAAAATAAGAGGGAACCAAAAGATAGCCCAACAGTGCTTGGTTTCCATAATCAAGAAGGCGCCCAAGGCGCAGTTGGTACAGGTAGTCAAGATTACCAACCAGCCGACCATCGAGGATGTCGGAGGGAATCCAGCCGAGAAAGTAGTGGAAGGATTGAAGAAAGTATAGGTCAACGAGAGTGATCCTGAAAGGTATTTTCTGATTGGGGAAAATCTATGGAAAGAAGAAGAGGAAGAATTGGTAAAGTTTCTCAAAGAGCACGTTGATGTGTTTGCTTGGGTACCCGAAGAGATGCATGGGGTGGATGCAAACATGATTTGCCACCACTTGAACGTGGATCCACAACATAAACCCGTAATGCAGAAAAAGACGATCTGCCGTACAGCATGTGGACGCTGTTATCGAGGAAGTCGACCGTTTGCTCGACGCAAAGGCGATTCGAGAGGTGTACTACCCTGAGTGGCTGTCCAACATAGTGGTGGTGAAAAAGAAGAATGGGAAGTGGCGAGTTTGTGTCGACTTCACAGATCATCGGGGTTTCAATCCCTCGGCCGGTACATTGAGCCAGGAAGATCCCTCGGCCGTGACATCAATTCACCAGCCGCGGTATCCATTTCTTGGGACAGTTTGCTTTGCTTTCTGCTTTCTGATGCATGCTTCAATTACAGTCTTGGCTCACCCTTAACCACTTAAATGCTAAAAATAGACCACGTGTTAGAATTAAATAAAGCATGTATATGTCTTATGTTGAACAACTATGGGCCAGTCTCACGGCTAGGCAGAGAGGGGTGCCTAACACCTTCCCCTTATTGTACTTTTGGCTCTCATACCTAGAATCTTTACCTATTTTCCTAGTTAAATAAACTAGGTGGCGACTCTGCTTTGATGATGACCGCTATCGTGTGGCGATGTTCCTAGCCATGAGAATATCCACGATCTTGGTTTATGAAGCAAGCAACAAAATGAGCAAACAACGATCAATCTGTATGGCAATGCCCCGCTCCAAGGAGGTGTCTACAGCTCTAAAGTCAGCAGGGTTACAACGATCAATCTGTCCCGCGTTGGTCCTCTGATTTCCAATGGCTGCCCTTGGATGGGCAACTAGGGATTAGGCCCCTGTTTATTTACCCCCACTATTTAGGGGTTGTATTTCCAATTCATTTCTGTCTGTTTGTAACATTAATTATTTTCCAGTATATTTAAACTGCCTGGTTTGCCTCTGGGTGTGCACTGGTCCTTCCAGAGCCAAGAAGGGGATGAAATCCAACCTGTTGGTGAGATGTCAACACTCGCGCAAGTGTATGGGAGTGTCGCGCGATGGTGTACTTGCATGCACATAGATCCATGCATGCAAGTTGGCCACTGTTTGTGACAAACTCATACCAAGCATTGTTTTGATGTTTCGTCACTGTGTTGGACTTCATTTCATTTATTTTCCAACATCCCATCCATCCATGCTAAATTAGTCACATCTTGCAAATCCTGTTACAGTTTTAATCCCCGATTATCTGTTCCCCTGCCCAAATTGGCTAAAAATTGGTTAATAAAAGAAGAATCACAAAATTTTCACAAAATGCCTAAGTAGAGACTGATCTCCGAATTGGGCGAGAGCGGTGCCTTAAAACCTTTCCCCTCTCGTAACCTGGCTCCCAAACCCAGATATGGGTATGACGGACTGGTTCCTTCACTTTTTCAAATCAAATACCGCGGCAGGTGCTTCGAAGTACGGTTCCTAGGGTGTCGGACCTTCAAACCCGAGTGGCAACTCTGTATTCCGAGCGCTTGCCTCTTGCGCTCGCGCTCCCTCGATTTTTGGGTCGTTTTAGAAAGGAATGAAATCCTTCTCTAAGGGCATGCTGCCCATAGAATGATTAAGCCATTGTGAATTGGACAGGATTGACTGTCGTTGATTTGGACGAGTGAAACAGTTTTACGAATGATCAAGCCGTTGTAAATTGGACAGGAGTGGCTGTCATTGGTTTGGATGGGCGGATCATTATTAAGAATGATCAAGTTGTTTTGAATTGGACATAAATTGCTGTCGTTGATTTGGAAAGGTGGATCATTATTCAGAATGATCGAGTCGTTGTGAATTGGACACGACCGGCTATCGTTGATAAAGGCAGGCGGATTATTACTCAGAATGATCAAGCTGTTGTGAATTGGATAGGACCGGCTCTTAATGATTTGGTCGAGCGGATCATTATTTAGAATGATCGAGACGATGTGAATTGGACAGGATCGACTATAGTTGATTTGGATGGGCGGATCATAGTTCAGATTGATCGAGCGGTTGTGAATTGGACAGGACCGGTTGTCGTTGATTTGGATGGGCGGATCATTATTTAGAATAATCGAGCCATTTTGCATTGGGCAGGACTGGTTGTCATTGACTTGGGCAGGCAGACCATTACTCAAAATAATCGAGCCGTTGTGAATTAGGCAGGATCGGCTATCGATGATTTGGCCGGGCGGATCATTATTCAGAATGACAGAGCCGTTGTGAATTGGATAGGATTGGCTGTCGTTGATTTGGACGGGCGGATCATTTTCAGGATGATCGAGCCGTTGTGAATTGGATAAGACTAGCTGTTGCTGATTTGGGTGGGCAGATCATTATTAGGAATGATCGAGCAGCTGTTAATTGGACAGGACAAGCTGTCGTTGATTCGGATGGGCGGATCATTATTCAGAATGATCGAGCTGTTGTGAATTGGATAGGACTGGCTGTCAATGATTTGGACGGGCGGATCGTTATTCTGAATGAACGAGCCGTTGTTGAGGTTAATGGGACAAGCTATCGTTGAGTGGGACAGGACCGACTGTCGGTGAGTTGTACGGGTAGATCATTAATCAGAATGATCTAGCCGTTGTGAATGAGACAGGAATGTGTGGGCACACGCTTGTTTACATCCTAAAATACACCACCCAATGAGAAAATTACACGTGGCATCAAACAATGCTTTGGCCTATCAGAACATATCCCATTTTGGCCCGAGATACAGGGGATCATAGGGTTAATAGTGATATTATTTTAATACTAAACGGTATCGTTTTGATGGGAAACGGCGGCGTTTGAGCCTCAACTGAGGGTAATTAAAACGGTAATTGGGTTTAGCCGTTGATTACTTATTTAAAACCATCCAATGGTGATTAATCTCTTGTTTTATGCTGCAATTAAGCATGGGTGCAGGGGATCATTTACAAGCTCCAGTCGTGTTACATTAACCCACGATGCATAGAAGCAGGAAGCCCACGATCCAGAAGAATTCTCAAGAATCGACCCAAGTAACCGTTCGAAGGCTCCACTCAACCGTTTTTAAGAAATCATGGTTAGTTCAAAGTGGAACGTGGGAAGCAGTTGAGGACGTGGAATTCGAGGGCAGGCTCGACGTCTATAAATAGAAGAAGAAGTTGAAGAGAAGCCCCCCGACAAATCTTATCATCTGACAACTCATACTCAATATGATTGCTCAGAGATTTATCTTAGTTTAGGTCTTAGTTTAGTTTAATTTGTAAGTTGAAGGTTTGTTTGCATGTAAGACTACTTTTAATTAAATTCAAGTTTCTTATTTCTTTCAGTCTTCTTCTTACCAAAGATTAATCGTTTATAGGCTCTCTTTGATTAAATTCAGTGCGCTTATATTTCTGCATTAGTCTTAGAAAATCTCGAGAGTGTTTGTGCACAAATTGGCCTTCGATTAGATTCAGGTTTGTTTGTGTTCAATCATCTTAGCAGGTTATAAGCTCTCTTTGATTAAATTCAGTGTGCTTATATTTCTATATTGGTTTTAGTGATGTAACGACCCTAATTTTTGGTCAATAAAAATTTCGTTAAAAATTTGAATTTTAGTTTAATACTTGGATTTCATTTTTAACATCCAAAAATCGGTCGTTATCGACTTATAAAATTTTGTTATTTTATTTGAAAATTCTTTATCTATTTTATAAATCCCTTTTTGCGATTAATAATCCGTCATAAATAGGTTTATGACTTAGGAGATTGGAATTCATCGCCCGGGCATTAAGGTCATTTTCTAAAGACGAGTATGCCTATTTATACCTTGGTATAATTACTTAGTAATTGTAGAAAATCCTAGAATTTATTTTCTCGGCTGGAAATCCTGCATGGCAACCGATTAGTTAGCAAACCCTAACTACCATATGGCTTAGTTGCATTTCCCCTAACCTAGAACGTTGCATCGATGCCAAATGGTTAATGTTTAGTCTCTTTGCCTTGACCGTTAACTTGATCGCCTTGCCTTGGCGTCGGCTCACCGACAAGCCTGCCTGGCCTTGGCGCGTCGACTTGCCGACAAGCTTTGCCTTGCCTTGGCGTCGGCTCATTGTCGGGCCTGCCTGCCAAGGCGTCGGTTCACTGCCAGGTTGCTCGCCTCGGCCCCATCGGGCCGCTTTGGCCACCGCTTTGCTATAGCGGGCTACCTTGGCCATGCTCACGCCGCCTTGGCCGCCGCTTGCTTGCAGCCGCCTTGGCCATCGCTGGCCATCGGGTCGCTGGCCAGCCGCAGCATCGGGTCGCTGGCCACCACTTGCCATCGCTACCAGGTTGCCTTGGCCATCGTTATTACTAGGCGCTCTTGGCCACCGCTGCCTGGCCACTAGGTCGCTGGCCACCGCTGTACCAGTCGTTGCTGGCGCCGCTGGCTAATGCTGCCACCGGGTCGCTTTGCCATCGTTGGCCACCAGTCATTGTGGCTGCCACATCGCTGCCACAGCCGCTTGGCCATCAAGTTGGCTAACGGTCGCGGCCGCCGCCAGCATCGCTTACCAGGTCGCCGCTGGCCACACCGCTTTGCCACCAGGTCGCTTTGGCCACACTTCACGCTTGCCTTGGCGTTTGGCACCGTCAGGCTTTAGTATTCCGTTATTAGGCGATTTCCTACTAAATAAAACCGAAATACCACTCGAGCAATGAAAGCCTAGATTAAGTATCGTTAGTCTTTAATTAATTAGTTAGAATAGCTTAATGCCCATTTCACTTCTACCTAACCCTAGATGGACCATTTTACCCTTTTGTCTTTATCCATTGGACAATAGCGTTAGGGTTTCCCTTACCCATTGGTCAATAGGTAAACCTTGGTTAATCTTCCTAAGTACGAGATTAGATTAGTTTAGTGCTTAATTGCAAAGTATTATACTTTTGGTATTAACCGTTGGATAATAACCGTTAGGAGTTTTATTAACCATTGGACGATAGACTAGAATCCTAGCCATTATTACCCATTGGTTATTAACCATTAGAGAAACTATTATCCATTGGATAATAGTTAGTCTTGACAATCATGTACTTGTTTGATTTAAATATTAGACTTGGCCATGTGTGTTATTTGATTAAAATACAATTAGTACATTAGGTTAGTATTATTATACATAGTACTTTGAAAGTAGTAGAATACTATACTAGATATTAGCCTAGGTCATGTCTAGTATAGATATTGTGTAGTACATGTATATATATATATATATGTATGTACTTGTTGTATATATATATATATATTATATTGTATATAGCATGTGTGTTATTAAATATTTTATTTAGAAAATCTAATTTACTTGAAAACTTAGTTTTTATTAAAAACCCATAGTACACATATATATATTAGTATATAGGTAGTCTTTCATAGTACATACAAGTGGGAGAGAGAGAGAGAGGGAGAGAGAGAGAGAAAAGCCGAGAGAGAGAGAGAGAGAACCCGAGAGAGAGAGAGAGAGAGAGAGAAGGAAAGAGAGAGAGAGAGATGTGATGTATTGCTTGACTTTTGTCTATCAAACCCTAGATTCATGTATAGGTTAGTACTTGTACTAAGTGAAAGAAGGAGAAAGGAGAGGATGGGAGAGAGATTTGAGGTACAAATCTCTTACAAAGTCAAACCCTTCTTGTCCTTATATATATATATATATGGTTATATATATGTACATAGTACAATGTACCAAGAGGAGAGAGACAGAGGAGAGAGAGAGGCCGAGAGAGAGAGATTGAGAGAGGGAGAAATTCGGATGGAGAGAGAGGGAGAGAGTGATGTGTGTGCAAGTGGTTGACATGCTTTGGTCATCCTTGTCCTAGTTGTGTACACTTTCAAGTGAAAGCATAACCAATGCCATCCATTCTTGTCCTTCTTTGTACAAACCCTAATTTTATACTTGAAACAAATCCACTTGCTTGGCCAATCTTCCAAAATCCAATCCAAAGGACACATCCTAGCCTTGCATGCCTAGGTTTGTAGGTTATTTCTTGCAAGCAAACTTGATTTGCTTGAATAAAAAAATTGGAGGAAAGAGGGAGAGAGGGCAGCCGGCCAAAGAGGGGAGGGGAGAGCCCATTTGCTTATAAGTAGGACCTCACACTTCTCATTCAACTCACACCTCTTCATTCTCCAAGTTCTCTCCTTGAAAGCATAAGAATTCTTAGTGTTCTTGAGTAGTTCTAGCTTGTTCTTGAGCTTTCTTTCCATCTCCGCCACTAAACCACCATACGACCACCACCTCGATCCTAAAGTAGTAGTAGTATAGGTTACGATCTAGTTTCGAGAGAAACCTTTCTCTTTCAAAGCTATCGGAAGCTTATCATAAGCCGTTACTCCGTTCGTTTGCCAACTTTCTTTCCATCGATCTTTTCGTAGTCTTCCTACCGCCAAGAAGAAAGGTAGAATCTTCTTATACCCCTACCCTACGTATATCGTATGATATGAACGTGAGTAAGAATATGTAATACTTGGCTAGTTGATCACATGATGTTGTTTGACGTAGAATTCTTTGAAGTATATGAGCATGATAATGTAGTTGTGATATTTAGCTTGTAGAACTTCTTACTAAAAGTACGTAGTTTACTTTGATCTTGAGAATAGTTGAATGCATGGTTTATAGAATCTTCCCAACTTGATTAACTCGTCAATAAACATATGTTGTTACGATTTCATTTAAAAACAAAATGTTGTTTCAAAACGAAGTATTCGTATTTTGACCTTTTCAAGGATTGTGAACTTGATCGCATGATTGCTTACCTTACTTGTGGTTGTAAACAAGCATGATTAAATAGAGTTGGATGATCTTGCTAGATTACTTTAAAGTGATTCGTCCCGCCGCGGAGTCTATGCATGATTACGAGACACGAGAACCGAAAAGTAGAAACATGACACTTAAGGAGTGGTTGATATGGATAAAAAAGATTTTGAAGCTACATTGTGGCCGGACTTGGTAGCCCAATGGTAGTATGAAAACCCGCAAGGTGGCCGGACTTGGTAGCCCTTTGCGTGGACTTACGAAAACCGCAATGAGGCCGGACTTGGTAGCCCATTGTGTAGATTGCTAATGGAGCCGAACGTGGTAGCTTAATTGGTAATTGGGCTTGGTTATCCGCGGAGAGGAGCCAATGCAAGATTTTATAACATAGCCGGACTTGGTAGCCCGTTGAATGAGAAATGATTTTTGAAATGAAATGGTGACACAGTTTACGATCAGTCGCGTAGGAGAAACCAAGAAAGGCATGACACCAACGTAAGCAAGATAGTGAATGCGGATGTATCATTGTTAATTATGTTGTTTAATGAGCATGTGTAATTATTTATATGACTCTTTGTTGTAAGTTATGGGTTAGCGGGTTGGATTATTCTATTGAGCTTCTGTAGCTCACGGTGTTACCTTTTTGGTGACCATGACATATTATATTGGCGCTGGTATAATGTGTCCGATTTCATAGATGAGCAGCAGAAACAGTACACCTGGAGGCCTTTGGGGCCGAGGAGCTTGCAAGGATGGAGGAAGAGGCGGGGCAATAGTTAACCTTAGATTATCCCTCTTTTGAATAAAAGTACTCTTGTGAGACATATGTTGTAATAATGAGCTAGACTCTCCTTATTTTATTCAATAAAAATATTTATTTAACGTACCCAAAATTCGGGGCGTTACAAGTGAAGTCTCAAGAGTGTTTGTATACAAACTTACCTTTGATTATATTCTGGTTCGTTTGTGTTCAATCATCTTTTTTGATTTGAGGAAAGCCAGTCCTTTGTTTTGGTTGACACTTTAAGGAAAAATCCTCTTAGTTGAGGTAATTGAACAGATAACACAGTTGCCTGATATAATTTAGTTGTTTCGAATCACATTGAAAAGAATAATTTCTCTTGTGAAGTTAGTTCTTTTCTGGCACGCCCGCACACGATCATTTGCCATTTGATTGAGCTAATTCATCCCCAAACAACGCTGTAGAGACCCGTAAATTCTTAGAACTTATTTAAATGATTTACGAGTAATAAAAAGGATAAAAGTGATTTGAAATATTGAGATTTGGGGCCAATGTGTCAAAATGCTATATTGGAGGGGTGAGTGTGTGTAGTGTGTAGTGTGTATATGTGTTGGGTGTGTGTGTGCAGAGAATTAAAATTCTCATTCTCCACTCTCTCTCCCGTTCTCTTATCCCTCTTTCGGCTCCCTTTCTTACTCTCACTCTCACTCAAATTCCAACCAAACAACTTGTAACGCCCCCAAAATCGGGTACGTTAAATATTCATTTTATTAGATAAACTAGGTAGAGTCTGGCTCATTATTACATCACTAACCCCTAGAGGGTTCTTATATTACACAAAAGGGAAGGGCATCTAAGGTTATCTACAGCTCCTTTTCTTCTTCCATCCAAGCAAACTCCTCAGCTCCAAATGCCTCCAAGGTGTACAACTCTTCTAGCTTATCTATAACGTCTGACACATTATACCAGCGTTGCCACCAGCATAATATGTCAGGGTCACACAAGGTAACACCGTGAGCTTATAAAGCCCAATAGAATAACCCAAAACCCACTAACCCTTAATTTACACATAGCAAGTCATGCATATATTATAAAGGGTCATAAACAGCTCATACAATACAGGTTAGAAATATCAATAATGACACATCCGCATTCGCTATCTATTGTTAGTGTCCATGTCATCAAAGTTTCTCCTACGCAGCGTTTCGTAGAACGTGTCTCGTTTTTACTTTACCAAAACTTTCCAAAAATCAGTTTTAACACACACAACTTTGGTTCCGCCGCTCCAGGTTCCCGAGTGTACGCACAATGGTTCCACCGCTCCGGGTTCCCATTGGCACACATTTCAAAAATCAATTTTAACACACACAACCTCGGTTCCGCGCTCCGGTTCCCGAGTATACGCACAATGGTTCCGCCACCCGGGTTCCCATCGGCACACATTTCAAAAATCGGTTTTAACACACAACCTCGGTTCCGCGCTCGGGTTCCCGAGTATACGCCACAATGGTTCCGCCGCTCCGGTTCCCATTGGCACACATTTCAAAATCGGTTTTAACACACACAACCTCGGTTCCGCCGTTCCGTCTCGAGTATACGCACAATGGTTCCGCCGCTCGGGTTCCCATTGGCACACATTTCAAAAATCGGTTTTAACACACACAACCTCGGTTCCGCCGCGCCCGGTTCCCATTGGCACACATTTCAAAATCGGTTTTAACACACACAACCTCGGCTCCGCCCTCCGGGTTCCCGAGTATTCGCACAATGGTTCCGCTGCTTTGGGTTCCCATTGGCACACATTTCAAAAATCGGTTTTAACACACACAACCTCAGTTCCCGCTCCATGTTCCCATTGGCACACAATTAGCATTGGCTCCTCTCCGCGAATAACCAAGCCATACCTCACCATGGTTCCGCCGCTCCGGGTTCCCATTGGAGTACACACACTTCACAATGGTTCCGCCGCTCTGGGTTTCCATTGGACACACACACACCCTCATAATGGTTCCGCCGCTCCGGGTTCCCATTGGACACACACACACACACCACATAATGATTATCACACTTGATCATTATGTAGTTTCAAAAATATTTTATCCTTTGTAAACACTTCTCCACAATGGGGAAGTCCGGCCACATTACGGGTTTTCACATCCACACGATGGCTACCAAGTCCGGCCATTATGTAGTTTCAAAAGTATTTTTATCCATGTTAACCACACCCTAGTTGTCATGTTTCTACTTTCCAATTTCATGTGTCTCGTATCATGCATCGACTCCGCGGTGGGACTTATCACATAAATCATGCAATAACAATTAGCAAGATCATCCAACTCTATACTATCATGCTCAAATAACCACAAGTAATGCAAGCAACTTTCAAACAAACTTACGATCATCTAAAGGTCAAAATACGAAAACTTCGTTTATCTTTAGGTAAAAACTTATTTTCCTTGAGAAGTTCAAAACAACACATGTTTATTGACGAGTTCATAAAGTCCAGTAACAATCACGAGATCAAGTAATCAAGTAGCCATAAGAGCAAAGTAAACTACGTATTCTTTAGCAAAATAGATCGACAAGCTTAATACCACTTCTAACTTTAATACTTAGATATATTTAGGAAGAGTAGATCGGGGAATCTACAAGATCATGCAATCAACTATTCAAGTACTACATATACTTAGATATAGCGGGGTCGGAGTATTCTACCATTCTTCTTGGCGGTAGTAGGCTACGAAAAGTACGACAGAAAGAAAGTCGGAGGTCGGACGGAATAACGGCTTACGGTAGGCTTTCGATAGCTTCGAAAGAGAAAGACTTCTCTCGAAACTAGAACCTAACTACAACTACTACTACTTTTGGATCGAGGTGGTGGTTTAGTGGCGGCAAAGGAAAGTTTCTTGAAAAACCTCAAGAACAAGCTTAAACGACCCAAGAACAATAAGAACACTAAGCTTTTTCTAGAGATAAGTTGGAGCAAGAAGAGGTATGTGTTGAAATGAGAACATGAGGTGCTATTTATAGGCAAAGTCTTGGCTCTCTTTCTCCCTCATGGCCGGCTCTCTCTCTTCTCCATTGTCCAATGGATATTGCTCCATATCTTGTCATTTCAAGGCTTGAAAGACTACCAAAGATTTTACTTTCCTTGCTCTCCAAGAACTAGGACAATCCTAGGTTATTCTAATGGGTTTCTAGTTTAGTCTTAGTACTTGAAAGCATAGAAAACTAGAAATGGTTGTCCTAGGATGGGATTATGGAAGATTGAATGGGATAAACGAGATTTGATCAAGTAATAAAATGGGAAAATGTACAAGTTGTACATTGAAAGTATAGATTTTTGCTTGTAAAAGAGAATCCCATAGATTGCATACTTTCAAAGTACAATGGAAGCACAATGGAGATCTTCAAGGTACAATCTCTCTCTCCTTCCTCTTTCTCTCTCTCTCTCTCTCTCCCCCTCTCTCTCTCTCTCTTGTACTATGTACATTAATATATATATATACATGAAAGCAAACATATATAATATATAGATATGGGTACTTCACAATCCTATACTTTCAAGCAACTAAGATTTTTCAAATTAAATATTGAAATACACACATGGTACTTACCCATTATAATATATATAACCAAGTACTTGAAAATCCTACTAGATATGTCATATCTAATATCCTAATAAACTATGTTATACTTTCAAAGTACCAAGTACTTATAATATTTAACCTAATGTACTAACTTTATTTTAATCAATTAACACACATGGAAGATCTATTATTTTATTAACCTAATACTTGATTGGCAAGTATAGCTATTATCTAAGGGGTAATAATTCCCCTAACATTTATTATCCAATGGTCCAAGAGGAAAGTTGTTTGCTTTCATAATATATATATATATATATATATATATATATATATAAGTATTCAACACATGGTGAATCTATTAAACTAATGGATCTTGTACTTGATAGCAAGACTAATGCTATTGACCAATGGATCATGGTTCTCCTAATGGTTATTAACCAATGGGTAATGATGGTAAGTACTTTGGTCTATCGTCCAATGGGTAATAAATCTCCTAGCGGTTATTATCCAACGGTTAATACTAGAAAGTATAATACTTTGCAATTAAGCACTAAACTAATCTAATCTAGTACTTGGGAAGGTTAACTAGGGTTATCCTACTAACCAATGGATAAAGAAAACCCTAGTGCTATTGTCCAATGGTCGATAGCTAAAAGGTTCAAACGGTTCAAAGGGTTAATCTAGGGTTACCAAATTCAAGGGTTTCAAAAGGTTCACGAGGTTTAGGAACGATTGGTAATTAGGTCAAACGATTGCTAGGTTAACTCGTTGGTTAAAAAGCTAGCTAAGGTTGCTAGGTAGGATTTCCAGCCGAGATGTGGGATCTTAAGACTCAATTCTAGAAACGACGGAAAGATCGACAGTTAACGACGATTAAAAACTTAATTAAGAGTTTTCGAATAGACAATGAGATTTCTATTAGTCAGTAACGACCGATTTTTGGTTATGGAAATAAAAATCCAAGTAATAAAATAAAATTCAAATTTTTAATGAAATTTTTATTTACCAAAAATTAGGGTCGTTACACAACTCAAAACCCATGACGCCCAACCTCAAATCCTTCATCCCTTCACGTAGGGGAGCTTGCTTTTCGTTGGTTTGAGCTCGGTGGAGGTGCATTCCGTTTGAATCCGAAGATTGGAGCTAGGGCTTGAAAATCATCTAGGTTGTGATCTTCAATCCTTGAGGTAGGAGGTTCTAACTATCGATATATGTTTATGATTTGTTTCTTGAAGCTTGATTTGTGCCTTGGATCGTTGTTGTTGTTGTTGTTGGAAAACCCAGATTCGTCTGTCAAAAATCCGCTCGAAAGCCATTGTTATCGATAACATTTTCTTTGTTATCGATAACACTTTGCTCCAAAACCCAGAAATCCACTCGTTATCGATACCTTCTTGACTCTGTTATCGATACCCTCACGTCTGGAACAATTTTAACCCCATTAGTATCGATACCTTTCCCTTTGTTATCGATAACATCGTGCTTCTACTGACCATAATTTTGTAGTTATCGATACCATCCCTTCTCGTTATCGATAACGGTGCAATTTTCTTCTCCTCGTCCATGAGTTATCGATGACCATTTCTACTTGTTATCGATAACAACTAGTGGTTTGCATTGCTTATTCATCATTGATTTCATTTCATTGTTTTAAGTTCTGATCAACCTTAATTTAATCCTATTACTGACCGAGTGCTTCCTAATTTGACTCCTTGCTATGATTAAAACCATTGGACCTTTTCATGACTGTAAACTTTCGTATGGGCATGATTTCTTTTTACAAAAAATACTTTATGGTCTAAATTTGGTTTGAATGGTACGAGTTTGATGGATTAAAGGATTTTAGAACTTTACGGATGCAACGCGAACATTCAGGACTCATCGACGGGTGAGCACCTGGCACAGGACATCGGGGTCCTTTAATTGGCCCGGCAGGAGCTATATGCTCGTATTTGATATCTTATGACCTCCCTATGGGTAAGGTGCCTGACAGAGGACATCGGGGTCTTTTAATTGGGCCGGCAGGAGCTTTGGCTCATGACACTTGAACGAGACACGTTGTGGCATTTGGTGATTTTCAGAAATTGTTTATTAAAGCTTGTGACTGGTTTTAAAAAAAAAAAGAGATTATAAGATTGGATTGTTCTTATCGATCCCTCGGTGATTCTTGATACAGTTGCTCATCTATTCATCTTTCCTACATGTCATCTGCATACATTGTTAGATTAGAGTTTTCTACTGGGCTAGTGTAGCTCAAACTTTCCTTCATTTTCAGGTGCTAACTCGGGACAGTAGTGCATGCTTGGAGTGCTTGGATGTGAGCATTATTTTGAAAGCTAACACCGTGGAGTTATTAAATCATCTTTGTATTTTATTTGGGAAGATGAGTTAGTAACTCTTATTTGTAAATCTTTTGACGATGAAAGGTTGTAATTCGTTAAAGCTACTGACATTCTTATTTGTGATGATTTGGGCCTCGAAGCCAAAATTGTAATCTTTTGGAAACTTTTGACTGTTGAAGTGCAATTATGGAAAAGGAAATGCTAAACTAATTTGGGGTATTGTACGGAATATCGTGAGGTTTTATTTATAAAAATCTATTATATTTATGTTGAAAATCGAGTTCGTCCTTTTTAGATAATGTAAGTGCAGGAAAACGAAAGGGCCTTCGAGCAGCACAAAGGCCTAACGGCTACTTCAGACTCCTCGCCGGAACCCTAACACGCCGCCGGAGATAAACCTGTAAAACAAACAAAGGGTGAGCGCACCTTTGCCTCTCGTGGCAAAGGCCCTCCGATGCCAAAGTTAGTATCACGTACTAGTGGTAAAACCCTAATTCTCAGTAGGTATAAAGCGTACAGCCCAGAATTGCGTACCTCAACCTCTCGGTTTAGCTTATATTTATAGATCCACACATGCTTGCTGTCCAAGCTATCTCGATGCCCTAAGTTTCCTTTCTCGTGTTGGAAACCTGCATATCATGGATTCTCGCTCCTTTAATCAGATATTACCTTATAGACCATTTAAGAATTCTTCCCTTAATTGGCCGTTCAGCCGATTCCCGTTGGGTATCTTCTCCAAATCTCGTTTCCTTACTGGGTATTACCATTTCTAGATCCCTCTGGAGCGTCTTCTGCTGCCTCCAGAATGCTGCTCCTGTTCGGCTTTCTCATTGCCGAACAGACTGCCTGGACCAGTGACTTCTCATGTCACTGGATCATTTACCAGGCGTCTGGTCCAACAGCACCTCTTGCTTATTGGGCCATACTCCTGCTCGGGTATCCTGGACCTGGGACTTCTCATGCCTCTGGTCCTTATTGCCGTTCACCGTATTGCACGGTGGACGCTCTGATTATATTTACTTCCGGCCCCACGTACCATCTGTTCGAGCCACTTTTGTACCTGTTCGGAATTACCTCCCTACAATGGCTCCCCAGCTTTACTCGTTATTTTCTCTTAATATGACGAGCAAAGCTCTTCGACACTGAGCAAGGCTCTCGTCCTTTGCTCCTGCACCCTGTTTCTCATACTTGGTGCAGACTTCATCATTAGTCCAGGCCAAACATCTCATCATTTGGTCTGGGCAGGCTTTTCCAGCTCTCACCTTTACACGCGGCATACATTGTATCGCCCGCATTAAATGCGAGCAAACATCTTTGGGGAACGGAACGCCCAAACGGCGTCTGGGGCGACGTTTCCAGTACGCCACCCTACAAGTTAGGGTATATTTGGATTTTTGTCTAAATTCAAAACCATTCTCTCTCTGAAACTCCCTCTGCAGAAGAAGGTTTGCTCATACCCGCCATTGGAGCACTGTTCACCATCTCGTGGTTCCCCTTTTTCTGCACTAGAGTCTTCAATCGTCACCCTCGTAAGTCGTCGTTCCTCTTCTCATTCCATCTCCTTCATTGATTTTAGGTTTCCACAGTCGATCTAGGGCTGCTTCATTTCCCTTCCATTATCTGTAAAACACATACTTCATTTGAAGATGGGGAGATTCCGACGTTTCTGCAATACTCCCCAGACGATGGCGGATTTCAGATCTCGTTATGAGATCCCTGACAATATTGCCACTGAACTGGCACCTGTAGACCCTCTTCATGAGAGTCCAGACAATGACACCCTCTACATCCCCGTAGTGGCCGTTGTGGAAGGCGGCGTCAGGTTTCCCCTAGCGCCGTTACTCCGCCAAGTTCTGGCTTTTTATAAATTATCTCCAATGCAAGTATCTGCAAATTTTTTCCGCGTCGTGATGGGTATAAACACCCTTAACGAGATGCTAGGCACATCTCTTGGCCTACAAGACATTCACCACCTATACAGTATCTCCCGAACAAAAGATGCCTTGACCTACTATCTGAAAAGTAGGGATTCCAGAAAGAGGCTTGTGCTTGAACTACCTTATTCAGCTCGAGGAGACGATGACGACTTCCTCATCGTCACTGGGAACTTCGAGCCCAAGAACGAGAAGGGCCGAGTGATAGGATTTCATGCCCCACACAGATTTGGCACTCCATGTTAGTTCTTTTTCTCATAAAATTTATTTGTCAAGCAATATTCTGTATTGCACTGCATGTTTGTTCGATTCAATGACTGTTATCTTTCTTATGCTTCTGCAGTCACAAACGTCAACCAGGGGCACACCATCATCACCCCTCAAGTACACGTTACTGATATCAAACGTGCACTTGCCTTCAACAGGCAAGGCACAGTTGTGGCAGGCCGAGCAAGAGCTGCACAAGTGCTTCTCAGCTACCGAGCATCATACGGGGGCTTTATTGATCGGCGACTCCGTGCTACCCATAACCCGATAATTCCTGATCCTCCTCTCCTGCATCCCGAACAAGAAGAAGGAAGGCGCTCTCAGACCCCGCCTCAACCTGACGAACCGGTTCAGCTAGCCGAAGAAGCATCGACCTCCACATCCGATGGTTACACACCTTCTCCTCCAGACAATCAAACCATGAACCAACCGATCAATCTGGGAAGCCTGCTCACCATCCCTGGTGCTGACCGAGGAAGAGGTCGTGGCACTTCTAGTGGCCGTGGACACTCTCAGAGTTCGGCACCTTCTCATGGTCGCCGAGGATCAACCCAGCCTGACGCTCCTCCAGGCTTTTCTCATAAGGAGATCGAGGCCAGTCACAGGGACAAGCATCAACGGCTGGAAACGTCTGCGGGCGAACAGCCTCCATCCCAACTCTCTGCACCCCCAACCCCCATCTAGGCTCCTCAATTCACACACGGCGGGCGACCAGTCACCATCCGCGACAGTGTTGAGTCCGAGGGGACAGCTCTTGCCCTTTCTTAGACATTCATGCTCCTTGGGGATATGCAAAAGGTGATCGCCAGCTCCCCAGACAACCTCCTTGGCTCATTCATGAGCCACAGTGCTAAGGTAAACCTGTCATGTTCATTTTTGTGTGCTAAAGGTTCCAAATCGTTATTCCCGTTATCTGCCTGATGCTGCTTCGTGTTTAAAATTAACAGGCAATGCAGAAGATGGTAGCCATGGCACAAAAACTTGGCCAATCTGAGCCCCAGATTGGCAAGTGAGAATGCCAAGCTGCAAAACACCACCATCAGGCTGGAGAGAGAGAGGAACCAAGCTCGTGGGACTGTGGATGAGCTAAGAGGCAAGCTGGAGGGAGCCGAAGACAGTCTGAGCCAGACTCTCACGAAGCTAGAGGTGAGCAAGAACGAGACCAAGGCCGCCTACCAACAGGGCTACTACGAGGGAATTCGTGTGGCCACTGAGAGCTACACGAATCAAATTCCAGGAATCCAGGACCAAGTTTTTGAGGCTGGCTGGTTGGCCTGCCTCAAAAAGTCTGACACAGCAGAGTCTTCACCTCTCTGGACGGAGATTGACCTTCCAAGCCGCATGGTCGTTACCAACAGGAAGAGGTGGAAGAAGAAGACAGCGTGGAGGGTGAGCCAAACGCACAAGTCGCCCAGCAAACGGGGAATGACGCTGCCATCGGAGATGGTACCAGCCCTGGCCAGAAGGAAGCCAGTGGTGCGACTGCTCCCGCCTCTCCTCCAACTGCTCCCGCCTCCCCCATTATCCAAGACTTGACGATTGAAGAGTAAGTTCTATGACAGTCGAACCTTTTATTTTGAATCAACTTTTGCTGGCCCTGCGTGGCCATTTGGCATTGCCCTGCGTGGCACCTGATACATTTCTTCATACTTTATCATTGATGGTTTTAGCCCTTCGTGGCACTTTGGATGTTTTTGGCTGGCCCTTCGTGGCCTTTCTCTAATACAGGTGGCCGTCCTATGGCCAGTATTTTATATGCTAAGTGTCTTCGTACTTAGCTTCATGCATATTCACGTATGCTCCCCAGGTTTGTTCATACCCGAACATTCCATCCAGTATTTTCAAACTTAGATACTTCTGCATGTTCACGTATGCAACCCGAGCGTTTCGTGCTTGGAATTGTTTCCTACTATAGTCGTGCTTATGTTACCCAAAATGTATCCGTATTGGGCCATAGCAATCCTGAGTCTACTCGTACTCTGTATGCTTGCACTCGTATAAGTAAACAAGTTTATTCGTACTTAGAGACAACGTGCATAGTCTCGCATGCGTTCCGGGTGTATTCGTACCCGAGCAAATGGTTAAGTATATACGTACTTTAGGGTATCCCAAACATATTCGTGCTCAGGGATAGTGTGCATAATCTCGTATGCATTTTGGGTATATTCGTACCCGAGCAAACGGTCAAGTATATTCGTACTTGGCAAAATTCTGGGTATATTCGTACCCGAGCAAACGGTCAAGCATATTCGTACTTGGCAAAATTCTGGGTATATTCGTACCCGAGCAAACGGTCAAGTATATTCGTACTTGGCAAAATTTGAAACATTCGAAATTTCATTCAGTTACCATATACCTCTACACCCCAATACGAAGGGAGGACTAAGGACGTAGCCTGACTTCGTATTTAAAGCATAATAAAAGAAAAACTCGTAAAAAACAGCGTTGTGTCGCCAAAATCTGGGAACTTTATTCATAATTCAAAAAACTCAAGGGGGCGTTACGCGTACCCCTTGCAACTAACGAAAGCAAACACAAGGGAATTTTATTCGTAATTCCCACACAATCACGATGTGCATCTAAAACAGAAAAAGCGAAATCGAAGTTCTCTACACGTAGAACTTCCTTAAGTTGTGGACATTCCAGGGCCTTGGTACCGGGTTCCCGTCCAAATCTGCCAATCGATAAGCCCCAATGCCTACAATCTCAGTAACTCGATATGGGCCCTCCCAATTGGCCCCCAACTTGCCCTCGTTGGCCACCTTGGTGTTGCCGAGCACCTTTCGTAGCACAAGGTCTCCAACACCAAACTCTCGTGGGTGGACATGCTTGTTGTAACTTTTCATCAGCTGCTCCTGGTATGAGGCCAGGTGCACCAGAGCCCGTTCTCTCCTCTCCTCGGCGAGGTCCAGTTCAATTTCTAGGGCTCTGTCATTGCCCCCGTTCTCGACCAGAGTGGTCCTGTTGGTCGGCAAACCTACCTCCAATGGAATCACAGCCTCTGTTCCATATGCTAGCGAGTAGGGGGTCTCTCCCGTAGACCTCCTAGGAGTTGTTCGATGCGCCCACAGGACCAGTGGTAATTCGTCGGGCCACTTGCCCTTTGCTTTGTCCAACCTTTTCTTGATCCCGTCAAGTATAGTCTTGTTGGACGACTCTGCCTGTCCATTGCTCTGAGGGTACGCTGGGGTGGAATAATAGTTCCTTATTCCATACTGGGCACAAAAAGCCTTCAACTTTTTCTGGAACTACGACCCATTATTCGTGATGAAAGAATAAGGAACCCCAAATCGAGTGATGATGCTCTTCCACACGAACCTTTCTATCATAGTTTCTGTGATCTTGGCCAGTGGTTCTGCTTCAATCGACTTGGTAAAGTAATCCGTTGCCACCAACAAAAACTTCCTGTTCCCAGTTGCCTTGTGGAGTGGACCCACGATGTCCATTCCCCATTGCGCAAACAGCCACGGGCTTGTCAGGGGCACCAGATCTTCGACTGGTGTTCGGATCATGGGTGAGAACTTCTGACACTTCTCACAAATCTTCACGTACACCTTTGCATCTTCTTGCATGTGCGGCCACCAGTAACCCTGGGTGATTGCACGGTGAGCAATGGATCTTCCCCCAGCATGACTGCCACATGTTCCATCGTGAATCTCATGAAGGAACTTTTGCACCATCTCGGGATGCACGCAAAGCAGGTACGGTCCGGTGAAGGACTTTCTGTACAATTTCCCTTCTGGTGACAGCCAGAACCGTGCAGATTTTGTCTTTATCTTGTGAGCTTCCTTTTTATCTATGGGGAGTGTCCCATCTCGTAGGAACTCCACTATTGGATCCATCCAACTCGGTCCTTGGTTCACGTCCAAGACCAATTCCACACTCCTTCCGATGCTCAACTCAGCAAGATAGTCAACTGCCACCTTTCTCTTGAACTCTGTTGGCATGGCCGCTGCCAACCAAGCCAATGAGTCAGCAGGGCATTCTGCCCAGAGCTTATCTGCTGAATGTGCACCTTCTCAAAGGTATCAAGCAAATCCTTGGCTGCCTCCACGTAGGCTGCCATCTTCTCATTCCGGGCCTCGTACTCCCCGGATAATTGATTCACCACGAGTTGTGAATCACAGAATACTCGAATTCTCTGAACTTTCAAGGTCTTTGCGCTTCGTAACGCTGCCAAGAGTGCCTCGTACTCTACCACGTTGTTCGACGCACTGAAACCCAGGCGCATGGACAACTCAATCATTACTCCTTCAGGAGGGAAGAGCACCACCCCGATCCCAGAGCCTGTGTTGCATGCGGAACCATCGACGAACAACTTCCCTTCCAAAGGATCCTGATCGGCAGGTCCCCTTTGTTTCTCGGCTGATGGCTCAACCAACTGCTCCTTTCTCGTAGGAGGCAGTGGAGCCACTGTGGGAGAAAACTCTGCCACAAAGTCTGCCAAAACATGTCCTTTCACCGCCGTTCGCGGCTGGTAATCAATATCGTATTGGCTCAACTCTACCGACCAAGTTGATATTCATCCCGAGAAATTAGCCTTTTGTAGCAATGACTTCACTAGGAACTCTGTGTAAACCACAACTTTGTGACTCTGGAAGTAGTGGGGCAACTTCTTAGCTGCCGTCCTCAGGGACCAACTTCTCGAGAGGCGGATATCTCGTCTCTACGTCTAATAGCGTCTTACTCACGTAATAGACGGATTTGTTCGGATCCTGGTTTCTCAATAACACCGCACTAACAAAGCATGCTCGTGAGATCGCTAAGTACAAGGTCATGACCTCACCGGGCTTAGGAGTAGACTGAAGTGGGCTGCTGCCAAATACTCCTTCAGGTCTTGGAATGCCTCCTCACATTCCGCTCCCCATTCGTAACCTTCTCTTTTCTTCATTGAAAAAGGGTCTACACTTGTCATTTGACCGACTAATGAACCTGTTAAGGGCTGCAGCTATCCCCGTCAACCACTGGACCTCCTTCGTGGTCCTTGGACTCAGGATCTTCTGCAAGGCCGTTATTTGATCGGGATTCACCTTTATCCCTCTTATTTTGAGGCGTTGAGCTTCAATTTGTACTCCCTCAGTATCTCAAAAGCTTCCTTCAGATCAGCGATGTGGTCCCGTTTCTCCTTGCTCTTGACCACCATGTCGTCGATGTATACCTCCATAGCCCTGCCGAGCAACTTCTTTAGCATAATCGTTGCTAGTCACTAGTAAGTTGCTCTGGCATTCCTCAAACCAAAGGGCATAACACTGTAACAATACGACCCTCTTGGTGTGATAAAAGATGTCTTCTCTTGATCGGGACCGTACATGGCAATCTGGTGATATCCTCGATAAGCATCGAGAAAACTCATGCATCCATACCCAGCCGTTGCATCTACCAATTGATCTATCCTGGGTAGGGGAGAACTGTCCTTTGATGTTCTTCCTCACACCAGACTGAAAAGTTAGTAGGTAATAAAACACTACGGTTAAGCATGAAAACAGTAAATAAATTGAACCGGAGGCCCCTGGGCCTCACCATCTTGATCCCTCAGTAGCTTGATTGCTCCGGATTGAATAAGATTGACTGATTGCTTCTTGGGCCGGTCCTGTCACATTTCTCAATGGTTCGATCATTTATACTGATGATCCACCCATCCAGACTTCAACGACTTCAACGGTTTGATCATTTATACTGATGATCCTTCCATCCAGACTTCAACGGTTCGATCATTTATACTGATGATCTTTCCATCTTGTTTGCAATGGTTCGATCATTTATACTGATGATCCTCCCATCCAGACTTCAACGGTTCGATCATTTATACTGATGATCTTTCCATCTTGTCTACAACGGCTCAATCATTTATACTGATGAACTTCCCATCCAGACTTCAATGGCTCGATCATTTATACTGATGATCCTTCCATCCAGGCTGCAACGGTTTGATCATTCAGCACATTGATCTCCCCGTCCGCATTCATGATAGCCAGTCCTGTCAACATCCCTCAACGGTTTGATCAGTCAACACATTGCTCTCCCCGTCTGCCTTCATGATAGCCAGTCCTATCAAATCCATCAACGACGATCAACCATATCGTCCGATTCATCCTCAACAGCGATTAATCCTTCAACGGCAATCAGCCATGTCGCCCGATTAATCCTCAACAGCGATTAATCCTTCAATGGTGATTAGCCATATCGTCCGATTAATCCTCAACAGCGATTAAACCTTCAACGACGATCAGCCATATCGTCCGATAATTCTCAACAGTGATTAATCCTTCAAACGACAATCAGCCATATCGTCCATTCAGCCACAGCGACGATCAGATTATCGTCCGTTGGACCATTCATCCGTAACTAATTGTTCCCCAGGAGAGTCTGTCTTGGCCTGTCCCGAACGACAACCATCCTCAATCTAGCCGCAAGTGCATCTTCCAGCAGGCTTATTGCTCTGTCTCGGATGGTCTTTGATAAGGAGATTGGCTCTGATTCCCAATAGATGGAATTCAACCTGCCTGACACGACCTACCCGTGTTTGTTGGAATACTTTGTGCCGAGGATAGCTTAATCCCCAGCAACGACGGCCTGCCCTGTCCAAATCTGCAGCGATAGCCGATCCTATCCAAATTTGATCAACCAACGGCGATACACTCTTCCACTTCTACATTCATCCCCAGTGGTGGTCCATCCGTCCTTTCAACCACTCAGGTTCCTTAAGTTTTCAATTCTACTTTGCTAGTATGCTTTGTTCTGGATTGCCTTGAGGGGTGTCTAGAATTCTTTGATGTTACTTGTACAATTCAATGGTACTCCAAGTGCCGTCAAAGAGGGGCTATTGTGGACACCCCAATCTGGGCTTCCAGATTACTTTACTTACGGTTCTTGATTCCCCGATGATGAAACGGATCAAGAACACCTTGGGAATGTTGAGTGTTTGAGCTTTGAGTGTTTGCAAAACCCTTGAACCTAACCTAGCCTAGGCCACTTTCAAAAGCCAAAAACCCTATTGATGCGCGCCAGGGCACAACCGTCGCGAGCCAGGGCGCGACGACGATCTAACTCCATGGCGCGATAGTCAAACAGCCAGGTGGTCAAACTTTGACCATTGACCATCGCGTGACAGGGTGCACCCTCGCGTGACAGACTGGCTCCATTGCGCGACGGTCAAGCCTGTCCCCATCACCTTTATCAGCTGGGAAAACTTAGCCATGAAGTAACCCTCAGCCAGCACGTCTCTTTGCACCAGATCAACCTCTCTCTTCCCTCCCTTTCTTCGTATAAA
Organism: Rhododendron molle; assembly: GCA_025413875.1. Taxonomy (NCBI): domain Eukaryota; kingdom Viridiplantae; phylum Streptophyta; class Magnoliopsida; order Ericales; family Ericaceae; genus Rhododendron; species Rhododendron molle. The sequence goes on along the minus strand of CM046398.1, from coordinate 1,678,398 downwards.
TAAGCCCTCTTTGTTCTCTTTCAAAGGGTTACAAAATTTCATTTCAAAGGGTCATTACTTTGTACTCCTTTAAGCTAATAAAAGAGATACAAAGACACCCCAAGAACATAGTTTGTTCTTCTTCTTCCAGTCAAACACCTCAAACAATCTCAACCTCAATTCAAAGTTCAAACACTCTTCAAACCTCAAAAGATCAAAGATATAGCTTACCTTTGTTCTACTCTCTATTCTGATCCCCGAGGGGGGCTGGCTGGGCCAAGGTCGGTAATCAATACCAGTCCTGGCCCTAAAGCTAGCAAGGTTTCAAAAACCATCATGGCTAGAACCAGCGCATGATGGTCCCACTCTCGCACCCGACACTCTTTTGCTGCGTGCGCTGGACCGCGTGGGGATTGGTGTCTTGTTGTGTCTTTTTGTTTATATATATCACTGCGAGCACGCTAAAAACCAGTTTACTACTTTCTAAAATGTTAAAAACTGCTAGCTTGCGTTTCAAAACTTCATTCTGTTATGTGGAGTCCCCTTGGGATCTTTCTGAACATGGCTCAGAACCCAGAAACATATAAACCAGACATTGGAAAGTTGGCTCACTCCATCGCGCCAGACTCACTCCATCACACGATGGTCAGCCTATTTCCAGTGACTGATTTTGCATGGATAACTAGGCCTCGGCCTCTTTTTTTGTCCCCACACTATTTATGGGGTGTTTTAATCATTTTGTGGCTTTGTAGCCCATTCAAACTATCTTTAAACTATATATTATAACTGCTATAAACTACTTGGTTTGTCTTGGGTGTGCACTGGTCCTTCCAGAGCCCAGAAGAGGGTAAAATTCAAACTGTTGGTGGAGCACCAATCCTCGCGTGTGTGTGTGGGTGTGTCGCGCGATTGTGTGCTTGCATGCACGTAGATCCATGCATGCAAGTTGGCCATTGTTTGTGCCAAATCCATACAAGGCACTGTTTTGGTGTTTAATCACGGTGCTGGACTTTATCCCATTTCATTTTTCAGCATTCCATCCATCCATGCCATCTATCACATCTTGCAAACTGTTACAATTTTAATCCCGATTAACTGTTCCCCCGCCCTCATTGGCTAAAATTGATTAATAAAAGAAGAATCGCAATATTTTCAAAAATGCCTAAGTAGAGACCGATCTCCAGATTGGGCGAGAGGGGTGCCTTAAAACCCTTCCCCTCTAGTATCCTGGCTCCCGAACCTAGATATGGTTATGACAGACTAGTTCCTTCACTTTTTCAAATCAAATAGCGCGGCAGGTGCTTCGAAATACGGTTCCTTGGGTGTCAGACCTTCAAACCCGAGTGCCGACTCTGTATATCGAGCGCTTGCATCTCCGCTCGCGCTCCCTCGATTTTCAGGCCGCTTTGGCGAACGAGGAACGAAATCCTCTTTTCCAAGGACATGCTGCCCACATTCATTTGAAGCACCATGAGGCACATATTTCTAAATCAACATCAAGCAATGGCAGTAGCATAATCCGCCCCGTTGGCAATTGAACTAGGGATTGCTTTAGCAATCTTTGCCTTGTGAGGCTAAAGGAAAGAGGGAGTGTAAGGTAGTAGAGCAGGTTATGGATGATTGTATGCAAAGTCAAGGATATTATGGATAGAACTTGCAATACTTATTTCTCCATGGATAATTCAGCATGTCAAGTGTAGGACTTTGGTTCCTATTTCCAAATCGGCCTAGCAACCCATCTTTCAAAATTCAAAATTTTGAGCATGCTTACCGCAACGAGCCAGTAAGATTTAGAAGTTTGTCAATATGCTAGCAAATAATTAAGTGGATTTCAATTACCTCAATCACGTTTTGAGAAAGAATCTTCCCTAACCAAGAATTGAAAGAACTTTCAAAACTTTTTGCATTGCCTAGTCTAGTCCTCAAATGACAAGTGTTTCTGAAACATTCAAATAGCCGCTAGCACAGTGATGGACTCCGAGTCTACTTTCTGTTATAGTCATATGCTCAACCTTTTCGGTTTGTCTCATAATATGGATTGGCTTGGAAATGGGATCTTTAGTGGCAGCAACGAGTCTTAAGAATCATCCATATCAAAAATGGCTGGCTATCTATAGTATCCGATAAACTCATGCATACAAACAAATTGCAATGCATGACTCATCCATAATTTGTGTAAGTAGCTGTGGTGCTATATATATACATTTCATTTTGATTGCCTCTTTCTAACTATGCAAGGGCCAAACCAAAAGAGGAGTCCATCCCCCTCATTTCCTTTCTTTGTTCATCGCATGTCATTTGGTTGCACCACCACTAAGGGCAATTTGCATATTATAAAATGCGCCGCATGGACAATTAGTTTTGGATATCTTAACTTGAGCATGATTAGATTTCTCCTTCTCTTAGATTTGGAGTTTGATCTCAGACATGATGGTATTGGCTGACGAAAAAATTGAAGTTTTAATCCATCCAAGCTTTGAGCAATGGCAGCCATGTCCATCACGTCTTGGCTAAGATTTTAAAACAATATTTTCGTACCTAGCTAACTTTCACCGCCATTTTGGCCCATGTTTTGCTTCTCTTGAAAAAATTGATATCATTTTGCTCATCATGGTTTCTGGCCAATTGTCACACTCAGTGAAATGTGGGTCTTAAATTCAAGTCTCTTCAAATATGAATTACGAATGGCCTGATTCTCTATTGGGATACGTAGGCACCTTTTGGTCGGCCACAATTTTGAAAATGTTCCCTCATGTGCTAGTTTGCTGCTATATAATGCTCCTGATAACATTGAGTTTTGAAAACAATCCTTAGGGATTTCAAAGTAATCTTATGGCATCTTTTGGAACACATCATAATCACTTGAATTGTCAAAAGCGCAAAACGAGTTTTTCAAAACTATGACCCGCGTCATTTCTGTTGAGCTAAGAAGGAGTTGACACATCTCTACATCCTCATAGAGATCACTTGTAAGCAAAGCATGCCGTTGAAGATGAAGAAGGAGAAAGAAGAAAAGAGAGGAAAAATACAGAGAAAAAAATGATGAGCTCGCTAGATTGAAAACCCGTAAGGACAGTCTAGGCAAAAGTTAGAGCACAAACAAAGTGAGAAATTAGCCGTGTCCCCATGCATCTACTTTGTGTCTCAAAAGGTTGTCCTCAATCTTAGAAAATTCACTTGGTTAAACCTCGAAGCCCCTAATTTCTTGGTTAGGATCCTTGACACTTTGTCGTGTGTTTCAAGATGAAGAAAGGCATTCATTTCTCTATCCCAAACACTTATCCTTTGCTAGCCATGTTGAGCCTCTGGATAATTCCTTTTGAAAAGCCTGCTAGATAGCCATCCCCTACACTGAGGCATACAAAAAAACACAAGAAGAGATGAAAAAAAAATCAACGAAAGAATGAGCACCCTGTCATATAAGGGGCATTTTGAAGGAAACATTTCTTCCAATACGTACAAAGGACATTTTTGAAGAAACCAACTCTTTCACACAAAGTAAGGCAAGAGACAACAAGGGTTGGTAAAAATGTTGAAGATGGCTGTTAAATCCGCTTGTTTCTCAAGCCAAAACCCAAGCCTACATTATGGTCCATAACAAAGTCCTCTCAGATTGGGGAACACGACTTAGTAGCAAGGTCCTAAACACTAGGGGCATCACCAGTGTGGGACTTAACACGAGGGGCAAGAATCCTGAAATTTGCATCATCTTGGCAAATCACACAACATGGAGAGTTACGTGAGACAAGGGGCATGGCTATGTTCCCCTTTATGCATTTCTCTCAAAAGTATCCAACCTCTTATGTGGGTCTCAGTAGGCGCTTATTAATCCAACTCAAGTCAACCAAATCAAGCTTAAAGCAACAAACTCACCTAATTGATAGGGGCATAGGTTTGCAAAATAGTTCTATGTCTTTTGATGATTGAATGACGTGAGTGTGGAACATGGATGGAGTGATATGACTTTGAAATCCTCAAGGAAAAGCTTTCAAAGATGGTTTTATTCTAAGTATTCTTAACACAGCAAATACAAGTGCAGTCACTTTTTGCAAATTTCTGAGAAAATAACATGGGTCTCCCATTTCATGAAGAGTGCAGCAGTATGGTTCCTTGACGAAACAATGTTTTTCAGTGATGCCACTAGGGGATTGCGATCTTTCAAAACGCCTGGCTAGTATAAGCAATAAGCCATTGCCAAACACGCCAAAGTTGAGATGTCCAAAATGCATTGCGGATTCACATGCGTATCATTATCACCCTGTCTTTTGCATTAACCTCTTGATCCTTGTATTTCATGTGTATGTCATTATCGCTACTTAATGGAAGTAGTTGTCTTGGTTGCACAAGCTAACCCCAAGTATAAGGTGTTCTTATGCTCAAGTAAGGCATGTTCATCAAGGCTTCATGGCCATCATCTCTATACAAGGAATAAAGGGCAAGAAAATGGATGCACTGTAAAGTCTACCTCCCTGTCAACACACTTGAAGAAAGCTCAGCCTGAGAAGCATCATATCCTGGGGAACGCCTCAACTCTTTTGTGGAATGCTGTCACACAGCACTGTCAAGGGCACGCCAAGATCTCTGTCGAACAGAAACATTGCACTCACATTCATTGCTATTTACATTGCATGTTTCTATGCTAGGGGCAATTATATCATTGTAATCATGCACAATTGAGCTAGGATCAAGCCTTCATGGCCTAAACAGGGGGCTTGCGTTTCTTTTTAAATATTCAAATTAACATGCCTGTGTGTTGCATTGCAAACCATGTCACCCAAAATCGTTCAAGCTCTTGAACTAGGGTTCTTTAAGTGTGGTGGTCTTGCCCCCAACAGTCAGCATAAAAGGACTTCGACCCGTGGTCGATTCCAAGCTTGTTGCATGTTGTTTTCCTATCCATTACTGTTTTCTAAACTATTCAAATGTGGATTGCCGGATTCTCTTGGATTTCGGTCCTTGAACCGACCATACCCAGTTTGGTATTTGTAACCGACAAAGCCAAGTCAAAGAGGTTGAAAGATAGCCTCATAACTAGTCCTTAGCAAACTCTACAATTGGCACCATGTCAACAACATTAAAGTGACTTCGCACTTCACATCTCTATAGCTTTTTGTTTCGTACTATCATCAAGCAAATCGAGCAGCTCTATGCCAACCAGCTCAGCGGTTCTATGTCCACAATCATTTAATGGCCTCACTCACCTAGCAGCCTCAAGCTCATCACTCCAATAGTCAGGCTCATTCAGTAGCTCCAAGTAGCCACTTGGCAACACCATGTGCCCCTTGCTCGCCATCTCAGACAGCATCATAACTCAGCAACTCTCTGGTACTCAACTCAGCGGCTCAAACGCCCATGAAAACATCGTCTCTGCAAGCATCATTCCTCTTGCACCATCAGGTCACTCAGCAGCACCATGTGCTCACTTTTCAAGCCGTTCAACAGTTCTACGCTCATCCCCGTGCTCAAAAGCTCCATGCCTAAGTCACTCAGCAAGCTCCATCATCATTATCCCAACATCTCCATATCTAGCAGCTTCAAGAACTCCGAGCAACTCTACACTCAGGCCTTGCCATATGCACAGCCTCGCGCTCAGCAGGTCCTATCTCAACAGTGCAGTGCTCACATATTGAAGCTAAGCAGCCTCGCCACATCCAGGCCAACACAAGAACTCCGAGCAACTCTACACTCAGGCCTTGCCATATGCACAACCTATATAAAGCTTGCAAGACCCTAGTGCACACTTCAACCCTTCAGCCCTTTAGAAGGCATCTATGTGGCTAAAATCCTCCAAAAAGGGCATCCGTGTTGCTAAAGCCCATCAGAAGGCGTTTATGCTGCTAGCTTCTAGAAAACATTTGTATGGCTAGCTTCCAGAAAGCGTTCAACCTCCGGAAGGCACCCCGTTAATGGAGGCAATGGAAATCTCCCAAACAAGGTGTATCATCCCATCAGGCAAGGCGATGGAACCTCCCATGGCACCAAGTTGAAGAAGGCAATGAAAATCTCTGAAAGCAATAATGGGCGATAGGTTTCGCCCGAAAGCATTTAACGAGCCTTATGGCATTTTGGGTCAACAAGTTGACAAAGTCAACATGGGATTATGGTCAGATTAGCCTTGGGAGACATCCCAAGCATGTGGAAACTAACCTTAGGGGCACCCCAAGCACGTGGAATTGATCCTCTAACTCTTGGCATTCCCACGCCCGATAAATCAACCTCTCAGCTGCTGCATCCTTCTGCAAAATCTTCCCTTTCAAAGGCAATCGATGTGAATCCAGGCACCAACAACGCATTCACGGTATTCTGGGCCCGCAGCCAATAGAATTTATAATCAAATCCAGCCTTGGGAGCATCGCTAAGCGTGCATGATATCAAGCACCAGCGTTAAAAGCCATGCGTAGGTTGTCAAATATCTGCCAAAAGCACTCAGTCTAGCCTCACAATCATTCCGAGTATGAGGAAACTAGCCTTGGGAGCATTCCCAAGCTTGAGAAAGATCAAGTATCAATCAAAGCCTTGCAGGGGTTACCAAATGCATGCAATCTAACCTTGGAGATTTTCTTTAGCAAGTGAAATGTGGCTGAATCTAGCCTTGGGGGCAATCCCGAGCATATGGAATCTAGCCTTGGAGATGACTCCAAGCATATAGAATATACTAGCCTTGAGGACAATCTCGAGCATGTGGAAATTAACCTTGGGAACATGACCAAGCGCGAAGAATGATCAAACGCCGGTATTATAGCCGCATTAGGACTTTGCCAAAGCTCTCTCCATAGCAACAAGCTCACAATTACTTGTCGCTTGATCGTCGAGAATTGTTAATCACTGAGCTCTTGCTCGCAAAACCTAAGGATCCTCGGTACCTCAAGCATAGGCTCTAAGCCAGAGTACGATAGCCGTCACAGCCATAAATGACACTACACTCATGAGATCACTACTTCAAGCTCCAAGCTCACTAACTCCGTAATCGTAGCTCCAAACTCACCAACTCGGCAGCACCACGTGTTCGTTGCCTCAATAACTCCGCGCTCACCTCAATAGCCTCGGGCACACTATCTCAGTCATTGAGCAGCTCTACAACCAAGCCCCAAGCTCGTTGTCCCAATAGCCCTGCGCTTACTATCAACAGCACCATGCTCATTGCTTCAAGCTCCATATACACCATCTCAAATACCTCAGCAGCACCACGTGCTCACTATCGCCAGCAGCTCTACGCTTGCTACCTTAGCAGCCCTGTGCCCAAGTCACTCAACGGCCCTATGCCTGAAATCATCCAACGGCTTCTCATTCACTATCTCATCCGCTCCATGGCTCTACACCCACTACTCAGCGGCTCCAAGCCCATCATATCAACAGGCTCCACGCCAGTCAATTCTGCGGCTCCAAGCCGCCCGAATCTGATGCGCTGATGGAGTCTGCTTGCAGTTGGAGCTGTTCCTGTAACGCCCGAATTTTGGGTACGTTAAATAAACATTTTATTGAACAACAAAAGAGAGTCTGGCTCTTTATTACATTATAACTCCCAAAGGGTTCTTTTATTACACAAAAGGGATGGATATCTAAGGTTATCTACAGCTCCTTCTCTTCTTCCATCCTAGCAAGTTCCTCAGCTCCAAAGGCCTCCAAGGTGTACTGTTCATGCTGCTCATCTATAAAATCTGACACATTATACCAGCGTCGCCACCAGTATAATATGTCAGGGTCACATAAAGCAACACCATGAGCTTGAAAGCTTAATAGAATAATCCAAAAATCCACTAACTCTTAACATACAAATAGCAAGTCATGCATATATCATAAAGAGTCATAACAGCACATGCATTAATATAACAATAACAACAACAATGACACATCTGCATTCGCTATCTATCGTTGGTGTCATGTTTCCGTGTGTTTCTCCTACGCGACTCATCGTAAACTGTGTCACCATTTCATCTCGAAAATCATTTCTCATTCTTTGTTACCAACGGGCTACCAAGTCCGGCCACGTTATCAAATCTTGCATTGGCTCCTCTCCGCGGATAACCAAGCCCAATTACCAATGAAGCTACCACGTCCGGCTCCGTTAGCAATCTACACAATGGGCTACCAAGTCCGGCCTCATTGCGGTTTTCGCAAGTCCACACAAAGGGCTACCAAATCCGGCCACCTTGCGGGTTTTCATACTACCATTGGGGTACCAAGTCCGGCCACAATGTAGCTTCAAAAATCCTTTTTATCCATATCAACCACTCCCTAAGTGTCATGTTTCTACTTCTCGGTTGTCGTGTCCCGTAATCATGCATAGACTCCGCGGCGGGACAAATCACTTTAAAGAAATCTTGAAACCAACTAGCAAGATCATCCAATTCTATATTACCACAAGTAAGGCAAGCAATATGCTATCAAGCTTACAATCTTTGAAAAGGTCAAAATACGAATACTTCGTTTTAAAACAATACTTTATCTTTAAAAATGAAAACGTATAACCTTCTTTTTGGAAGTTCAAAACAACATATGTTTATTGACGAGTTCATAAAGTCATGTGATCTTTCATTCTCAAGGTCATGCTATCAAATATTCACAAGATCAAAGTAAACTACGTAAAGCAATCCTAATAACACATAGCCTTCGATCCTTAGGAAATCATGCTTATAACTTCTATTATACTTAGAATAGTAGGTTCGAAGAACTCTACAAGATCATGCAATCAACTAGTCTTACGAAGAAAGTATGCTACATATACTTAGAGATAGCGGGGTTGGAGTAGTCTACCTTAATCCGAAGCTAGTCGGGGCCGAATAAGCTAGTTGAAAAATTCTACGGGCGGTGAAACTCTCATATCTGGACCGAACTTTGGATGGCAGTAACTCGGTCAAAACTGGGCCGAATAGGATCGTTCTTGAGTCTAAAACGAAGATCTCGAAATTTTCTACAACTTCCGTGAAGGACGTTATTCCTAGAAACGACTTTCGCCCGGAGAAAAATGGGGATAAGAAAGTGGACAGTGAGCTGTCTGGAATGGAATTTCCAGATTTTTCACTGAACTTTGGAGGACGATATCTTGGTCATCTCTTGACCGTTTGGGGTGGTTCTTGGGTCTAAACTGAAGCTCTTGAAGTGTTCTACGACTTTCGTGGAGGTCGTTGTTCCTAGAAATGATTTTCGCCCGGGGAAAAATGGGGATAAGAAAGTGGACAGTGAGCTGTCTGGAATGGAATTTCCAGATTTTTCACTGAACTTTGGAGGTCGATATCTTGGTCATCTCTTGACCATTTGGGGTGGTTCTTGGGTCTAAACTGAAGCTCTCGAAGTGTTCTACGACTTTTGTGGAGGTTGTTGTGCCTAGAAATGACTTTCGCCCGGAAAAATGGAGTTTTTCAGAGGACAGTAGGCTGCCTGGGCAAAATAGAATGGGTTTTAGAGAGAAGTTTGGAGAATGAGGTGAAGGTGTGAGTTCAAAGCACCAAGAGCTTGGTATTTATAGGCAAGGTACCCTCTCTCTCTCTCCCTAGCCGGCCTCTCTCTCTCTCCTATATCTCATTTTTTTATTCAAGCAAATCTTGTTTGCTTGCAAGTTTAACCCTAGAACTAGGCATGCAAGGCTATGGATGTGTCCTTTGGATTGGATTTTGGAAGATTGATCAAGGAAGGTGGATTTGATTCAAGTATTCTAATGGGGTTTGTACAAGGAAGGACAAGATTGGATGGCATTGGTCATGCTTTCACTTGAAGTATACACAAACTAGGACAAGGATGACCAAGCAAGGTCAAACAACTTGCACATACATCACATTCTCCCTCTCTCTCTCCATCCGAATCTCTCTCTCTCTCTCAATCTCTCTCTCTCGGCCTCTCTCTCCTCTCTCTCTCTCTCTCCCACTTGTTTGTACTATGAAAGACTACATATATACTAATATATATATGTACTATGGGTCTTTCAAAATCTTGCATTTAAAACTAAATATAGATTTTTCTTATTATAAAATTCTATATACACACATGGGTACTTTCATTATATTATATATATCTATATATATATATATATATATATATATATACAAGTACATATATATAATATACAAGCTAGTACTTACACAATCTAGTCTAGGGTTCCATAGTCTAATAAACTAACCTAATGCTTTCAAAGTACAATGGAAGCACAAGAAGTCAATCCAAGGTACTATCTCTCTCTCCTCCTTTCTTTCTCTCTCTCTCTCTCTCTCTCTCGGCCCAATCTCTCTCTCCCCTCTCTCGGCTTTCTTTCTCTCTTTCTCTCTCATGTACTATATATATATATATATATATATATATATATACACAAACTAGAAAGCAAACATATATAAGAATGTATTAGTGTACTAGAATATCTAATAGATTTACAAGCAAAAGGATTTTTCCAATTAAAAAAAAATGTAATACACACATGCTATATACAATAAAATATATATATACAACAAGTACATACATATATATATATATATATATATATACATGTACTACACTACATCTATACTAGATATGACCTAGGACTAATATCTAATATAGTATTCTACTACTTTCAAAGTACCATGTATAATAATACTAACCTAATGTACTAATTGTATTTTAATGGATTATCACACATGGCCCAAATCTAATATTTAAATCAAACAAGTACATGATTGCCAAGACTAACTATTATCCAATGGATAATAGTTTCTCTAATGGTTAATAACCAATGGGTAATAATGGCTAGGATTCTAGTCTATCGTCCAATGGTTAATAAAACTCCTAACGGTTATTATCCAACGGTTAATGCTAGAAAGTCTAATACTTGAAATTAAGTACTAAACTAATCTAATCTCGTACTTAGGAAGATTAACCAAGTTTTACCTATTGACCAACGGGTAAAAGAAATCCTAATGCTATTGTCCAACGGATAAATATCACTCTAGCTTTTATCGTCCAATGTAAAAAGACAAAAAAAGTAGAATGGTCCATCTAGGGTTAGGGAGAAGCGATTAGGCTAAATGGGCATTAGGCTATTCTAACTAATTGGTTAAAGGCTAACGATACTTAATCTAGGCTTTCATTGCTCGAGTGGTATTTTGGTTTTATTTAGTAGGAAATCACCTAATAACGGAATATTAAAGCATGACGGTGCCAAACGCCAAGGCAAGGCGTGAGCGTGGCCAAGGCAGCTTTGCCAGCGGCCAAAAGCGTTGGCAAAGCGTGGCCAAGGCAGCCTGGTGGCCAAACAAAGGGCTGCCGGCCAAAGCAGCCCTGTAGCCAAACAAAGGCTGGCCAAGGCACCAGAGCTAGCTGCAGAGGCTGTTGCGGTAGCCAAGGCAGCCCGGTGGCCAAACAATGCCACAGCAGCCCGGTGGCCAAACAAAGGCTGCAAGGCAGCCCAGAGCTGCAGAGGCTAAGGTACCTGGCAACGCCAAGGCAAAAGCGAGGCGCGACCCGATGCCAAGGCAGAAGCCAACGGCAGCCAAGGCAGAGCAAGGCAGCCCAGCAACGCCAAGGCAAAAGCGAGGCACGAGCCGATGCCAAGGCAGAACCCAATGGCAGCCAAGGTAGAGCAAGGCAGCCCAGCAACGGCAAGGCAAAAGCAAGGCGTGACCCGACGCCAAGGCAGAACCCGATGGCAGCCAGGGCAGAGCAACCCGACAATGACCGACGCTTAGGCGAAAGGCAGACCAGCGACGCCGACGCTTAGGCGAAAGCGCCTCAATGAGCCGACGCCAAAGGCAAGGCAGGCCGTCAGACAGCCGACGAGGCGAGGCAGGCTCGACAGAGACCCGATGCCTGGCGAGGCAGGCTCTAACAATGACCCAATGCCTAGGCAAACTAGCCAAGCCAAAGCAAGCGGTCAAGCGACGGTTAAGGCAAAGACCAAAAATTTCTGCTAACTACTACGGCATCGATGCAACACTCTAGGTTAGGGAAAATGTAACTAAGCCAAACGGTAGTTAGGGTTGCTAGCTAATCGGTGGCCATGTAGGATTTCCAGCCGAGAAAATAAATTCTAGGATTTTACTACAATTACCAAGTTACTATACCAAGGTCTTAATAGGCATACTCGCCTTTAGAAAATGACCTTAATGCCCGGGCGATGAATTCCAATCTCCTTAAGTCATAAACGTAATTATGACGGATTATTAATCGCAAAAAGGGATTTATAAAATAAATAAAGAATTTTCAAATATAATAACAAAATTTTAAAAGTCGATAACGACCGATTTTTGGATGTTAAAATGAAATCCAAGTATTAAAATAAAATTCAAATTTTTAGCGAAATTTTTATTGACCAAAAATCAGGGTCGTTACAACCTATCCCCCTTAAAATAATTTCGTCCTCGAAATTGGTGCGTGTCTACTGATTTGACAAGGTTGCTATACTGGTCCTTGAATCATCGTCTATCCCCCTTAAAAGAAGCAAGTCACTCTTAAGTCGCAGGTTAGGCGTAGGTTGGCTATTTCTAGTCTGCACTCGCTACACACTTAGACTAATAACTATACTCTCTCGAGATGGTGGTGTTACTCGAACTTAGGGGTTTGTTACTGGTGCTAGCATGCAATGAACATGACAGATTGTGGTAGACAAGTAAATAAGATTTGAGTTAGAAAAGATCATTATATTACACGCCTAACGGCATCATCGGATACAAGAAAATGAAAGTAAAAGCAAAAAAATGGCTAGGGTGCCATTGCTACGCCTCGAGCCGCCATCGATCGTTGAAGGCTTGGAGTGCCCGACGTTCGTATTCTTTTCTGAATGCCACAAGTGCGACGGCCACGACGGGAACCCAGTACCAGAAGGTGGTGAGGCGGTTATTCCTGTCGAACCACCGCGGCATGGCTATGGTAATCACGGCACAAAAGAGGACGAAGGTGAAGGGTAGCAACTGTATTGCTCGGATCGTCGAGGTGAGCTTGATTCGCTCCATCTCTCGGAACTGGGCGTCCTCCGGGAATCCTCGTCGCCAGATCGCCGCCATGGCTCGGTTTGATTGGATAGTGGTTTGGAGGGGTTAAGATGGTGAAAGAGAGATGAAGAGATGGTGTGAAGAAAATGGGAAGAGAGGGGGGGTATTTATAGGGCCGGGTGAGGGGTGAGTGGAGGAGGAAAAATGTTTGAATTTGAATTTTTGGGGGAAGGTTGAGGGTGGTTTACCGGGGCCCCCTTTTTGGGTATGGCCGACGCGCGATTACCGGGGCCCCCCTTTTGGGTTATGGCCGACACTTGGCGCTCCCATCAACTAAAATAAAATGTCTAAATGTAGTGTGGTACAGTACCCATAACAGAGAAGATTTTATAGATAAGCAAAAAGATTACTATCATTTAGCAACTTGCGTCAACTAAAATAATTGTCCTTTGTAATAAGGGTTTTATTTACTAAAGTAAAATATTGTATAGCATACAACAGTACTCTTTATTTTAAGAAAATAAGCTTTTCATAGATAAGCAAAGGATTACAAACATAAGCATAGAATTTTACTATAATGGCAAAAGCGACCTAAGGTTCTTTCTAATACAAGTTGAAACGATCCTATGTACTCCTGCTACGATACTACTACGACTCGAGGTGTAAAGAGAAAATCGAATACGAATAGGTATAAAATACAAGTCTTTCATTAAATGGAAACAAGTACACATAGATGATCTTACAAGTCTTTATTGAAATAGAAATGCATACAACATAGATGGACTCTTAAACAGACAAGGGTGATCCTAATTTTCCAACTTCCTACATCCCGATGGATTACAATTATTACTTGACTTATCTAAGATACGCCTAATTGGCATCCTCTGCTTTTGGGGTCTCGTCCTCTTCGAGATTCCCTTCATTGACATCCTTACTTCCACTGACTTCTCCCTCCTCAGTCACCTTGTTGGCAACCTTCTCATCTCCGGTTTCTTCTTCAACTTCTTCAATTATAAACCCCTCGTCATCGGGAAATGCTATTTGGACTATGACGGGTATAGCTTCATTACCATCTTCCTCCTCATTTTCGGGAAGTGGAATGGCACCATGCTTCTGATAGAAGTCATGAATGTAGGGAAAAATATAGGGAAAATTGGGATCCTCCATTAGTTGGGTCGTCATGGTTTCTATGGTGTTTCTAAATCGGCGAGCTTCCGCTAGTAGGTTGACTTGGTAAAGGTTCGGTTGGCTCATCTACAAGGAAAGTTTAAATCTCAATTAGTCACGGTTTAAAGACAATTGTTCAATTAACACTAATGAAAAACTTGGATTTAGCTACGTTCCACATTCGATTCTTGATTTAAGTCATCATCCAATTGTTCGGGAATTCCCAGTTCGGTGGTACTGCCAATTTCCACACCTTACTTCAATCCGAAGATTGTTTTGTCAGAATTCCACCCAATTTGGGATGGTAAACTTAAACTCAAATTCACGTTTGTGCAACGGTCAAACTATCTTATGGTTCTACCCATTCTACCCATAGCCGAGTGTTGAGCCTAAAGCTTTGATACCAAGTTGTAACGCCCCGAATTTTGGGTACGTTAAATAAACATTTTATTGAACAACAAAAGAGAGTCTGGCTCTTCATTACATTATAAACTCCCAAAGGGTTCTTTTATTACACAAAAGGGATGGATATCTAAGGTTATCTACAGCTCCTTCTCTTCTTCCATCCTAGCAAGTTCCTCAGCTCCAAAAGCCTCCAAGGTGTACAGCTCCCCTTGTTCATCTAACAAGTCTGACACATCCGCATTCGCTATCTATCGTGGGTGTCATGTTTCCGTGTGTTTCTCCTACGCGACTCATCGTAAACTGTGTCACCATTTCATCTCGAAAATCATTTCTCATTCTTTGTTACCAACGGGCTACCAAGTCCGGCCACGTTATCAAATCTTGCATTGGCTCCTCTCCGCGGATAACCAAGCCCAATTACCAATGAAGCTACCACGTCCGGCTCCGTTAGCAAGCTACACAATGGGCTACCAAGTCCGGCCTCATTGCGGTTTTCGCAAGTCCACACAAAGGGCTACCAAATCCGGCCACCTTGCGGGTTTTCATACTACCATTGGGGTACCAAGTCCGGCCACAATGTAGCTTCAAAAATCCTTTTATCCATATCAACCACTCCTAAGTGTCATGTTTCTACTTCTCGGTTGTCGTGGTCCCGTAATCATGCATAGACTCAGCGGCGGGACAAATCACTTTAAAGAAATCTTGAAACCAACTAGCAAGATCATCCAATTCTATATTACCACAAGTAAGGCAAGCAATATGCTATCAAGCTTACAATCTTTGAAAAGGTCAAAATACGAATACTTCGTTTTAAAACAATACTTTATCTTTAAAAATGAAAACGTATAACCTTCTTTTTGGAAGTTCAAAACAACATATGTTTATTGACGAGTTCATAAAGTCATGTGATCTTTCATTCTCAAGGTCATGCTATCAAATATTCACAAGATCAAAGTAAACTACGTAAAGCAATCCTAATAACACATAGCCTTCGATATGCTTATAACTTCTATTATACTTAGAATAGTAGGTTCGAAGAACTCTACAAGATCATGCAATCAACTAGTCTTACGAAGAAAGTATGCTACATATACTTAGAGATAGCGGGGTTGGAGTAGTCTACCTTAATCCGAAGCTAGTCGGGGCCGAATAAGCTAGTTGAAAAATTCTACGGGCGGTGAAACTCTCAAATCTGGACCGAACTTTGGATGGCAGTAACTCGGTCAAAACTGGGCCGAATAGGATCGTTCTTGAGTCTAAAACGAAGATCTCGAAATTTTTTACAACTTCCGTGAAGGACGTTATTCCTAGAAACGACGTTCGCCCGGAGAAAAATGGGGATAAGAAAGTGGACAGTGAGCTGTCTGGAATGGAATTTCCAGATTTTTCACTGAACTTTGGAGGTCGATATCTTGGTCATCTCTTGACCGTTTGGGGTGGTTCTTGGGTCTAAACTGAAGCTCTCGAAGTGTTCTACGACTTTCGTGGAGGTCGTTGTTCCTAGAAACGACTTTCGCCCGGAGAAAAAATGGAGTTTTTCAGAGGACAGTAGGCTGCCTGGGCAAAACTGAATGGGTTTTAGAGAGAAGTTTGGAGAATGAGGTGAAGGTGTGAGTTCAAAGCACCAAGAGCTTGGTATTTATAGGCAAGTCACCCTCTCTCTCTCTCTCCCTAGCCGGCCTCTCTCTCTCTCTCCTATATCTCATTTTTTTATTCAAGCAAATCTTGTTTGCTTGCAAGTTTAACCCTAGAACTAGGCATGCAAGGCTATGGATGTGTCCTTTGGATTGGATTTTGGAAGATTGATCAAGGAAGGTGGATTTGATTCAAGTATTCTAATGGGGTTTGTACAAGGAAGGACAAGATTGGATTGCATTGGTCAAGCTTTCACTTGAAGTATACACAAACTAGGACAAGGATGACCAAGCAAGGTCAAACAACTTGCACATACATCACATTCTCCCTCTCTCTCTCCATCATAATCTCTCTCTCTCTCAATCTCTCTCTCTCGGCCTCTCTCTCCTCTCTCTCTCTCTCTCTCCCACTTGTTTGTACTATGAAAGACTACATATATACTAATATATATATGTACTATGGGTCTTTCAAAATCTTGCTTTTAAAACTAAATATAGATTTTTCTTATTATAAAATTCTATATACACACATGGGTACTTTCATTATAATATATATATCTATATATATATATACAAGTACATATATATAATATACAAGCTAGTACTTACACAATCTAGTCTAGGGTTTCATAGTCTAATAAACTAACCTAATGCTTTCAAAGTACAATGGAAGCACAAGAAGTCAATCCAAGGTACTATCTCTCTCTCCTCCTTTCTTTCTCTCTCTCTCTCTCTCTCTCTCTCTCGGCCCAATCTCTCTCTCCCCTCTCTCGGCTTTCTTTCTCTCTTTCTCTCTCATGTACTATATATATATATATATATATACATACTAGAAAGCAAACATATATAAGAATGTATTAGTGTACTAGAATATCTAATAGATTTACAAGCAAAAGGATTTTTCCAATTAAAAAAAAAATGTAATACACACATGCTATATACAATAAAATATATATATACAACAAGTACATACATATATATATACATATATATATATATACATGTACTACACTATATCTATACTAGATATGACCTAGGACTAATATCTAATATAGTATTCTACTACTTTCAAAGTACCACGTATAATAATACTAACATAATGTACTAATTGTATTTTAATGGATTATCACACATGGTCCAAATCTAATATTTAAATCAAACAAGTACATGATTGCCTAGACTAACTATTATCCAATGGATAATAGTTTCTCTAATGGTTAATAACCAATGGGTAATAATGGCTAGGATTCTAGTCTATCATCCAATGGTTAATAAAACTCCTAACGGTTATTATCCAACGGTTAATGGTAGAAAGTCTAATACTTGAAATTAAGTACTAAACTAATCTAATCTCGTACTTAGGAAGATTAACCAAGTTTTACCTATTGACCAATGGGTAAAAGAAATCCTAACGCTATTGTCCAACGGATAAATATCAATCTAGCTTTTATCGTCCAATGTAAAAAGACAAAAAAAGTAGAATGGTCCATCTAGGGTTAGGGAGAAGCGATTAGGCTAAATGGGCATTAGGCTATTTGTAACGCCCCGAATTTTGGGTACGTTAAATAAACATTTTCATTGAATAAATTAAGGAGAGTCTAGCTCATTATTACAACATATGTCTCACAAGAGTACTTTTATTCAAAAGAGGGGATAATCTAAGGTTAACTACTGCTCCGCCTCTTCCTCCATCCTTGCATGCTCCTCGGCTCCAAAGGCCTCCAAGGTGTACTGTTCTTGCTGCTCATCTATGAAATCTGACACATTATACCAGCGTCGCCCCCAGTATAATATGTCAGGGTCACCAAAAAGGTAACACGGTGAGCTACAGAAGCTCAATAGAATAATCCAACCCGCTAACCCATAACTTACAACAAAGAGTCATATAAATAATTACACATGCTCATTAAACAACATAATTAACAATGATACATTCGCATTCACTATCTTGCTTACGTTCGTGTCATGCCTTTCTTGGTTTCTCCTACGCGACTCATCGTAAAGTGTGTCACCATTTCATTTCAAAAATCATTTCTCATTCAACGGGCTACCAAGTCCGGCCACGTTATAAAATCTTGCATTGGCTCCTCTCCGCGGATAACCAAGCCCAATTACCAATGAAGCTACCACGTCCGGCTCCATTAGCAATCTACACAATGGGCTACCAAGTCCGGCCTCATTGCGGTTTTCGCAAGTCCACACAAAGGGCTACCAAGTCTGGCCACCTTGCGGGTTTTCACAACTCACATAAGGCTACCAAGTCCGGCCATTATGTAGTTTCAAAAATCCTTTTTATCCATATCAACCACTCCCTAAGTGTCATGTTTCTACTTTTTGGTTCTCGTGTCTCGTAATCATGCATAGACTCCGCGGCGGGACGAATCACTTTAAAGTAATCTAGCAAGATCATCCAACTCTATTTAATCATTCTTGTTTGCAACCACAAGTAAGGTAAGCCATCATGCGATCAAGTTCACAATCCTTGAAAAGGTCAAAATACAAATACTTTGTTTTGAAACAACATTTTGTTTTTAAACGAATCATAACCACATATGTTTATTGACGAGTTAATCAAGTTGGGGAGATTCTATAAACCATGCATTCAATTATTCTCAAGAGCAAAGTAAACTACGTTCTTTTAGTAAGAAAGTTCTACAAGCTAATTATCACAACTACATTATCATGCTCATATACTTCAAAGAATTCTACGTCAAACAACATCATGCGATCAACTAGCCAAGTATTACATATTCTTACTCACGCTCATATCATACGATATACGTAGGGTAGGGGTATAAGAAGATTCTACCTTCCTTCTTGGCGGTAGGAAGACTACGAAAAGATCGATGGAAAGAAAGTTGGCAAACGAACGGAGTAACGGCTTATGATAAGCTTCCGATAGCTTCGAAAGAGAAAGGTTTCTCTCGAAACTAGAACGTAACCTATACTACTACTACTTTAGGATCGAGGTGGTGGTCGTATGGTGGTTTAGTGGTGGAGATGGAAAGAAAGCTCAAGAACAAGCTAGAACTACTCAAGAACACTAAGAATTCTTATGCTTTCAAGGAGAGAACTTGGAGAATGAAGAGGTGTGAGTTGAGTGAGAAGTGTGAGGTCCTATTTATAGGCCAATGGGCTCTCCCTCCCTCTCTTTGGCCGGCTGCCCTCTCTCCCTCTTTCCTCCAATTTTTTTATTCAAGCAAATCAAGTTTGCTTGCAAGAAATAACCTACAAACCTAGGCATGCAAGGCTAGGATGTGTCCTTTGGATTGGATTTTGGAAGATTGGCCAAGCAAGTGGATTTGTTTCAAGTATAAAATTAGGGTTTGTACAAAGAAGGACAAGATTGGATGGCATTGGTCATGCTTTCACTTGAAAGTATACACAACTAGGACAAGGATGACCAAAGCATGTCAACCACTTGCACACACATCACTCTCTCCCTCTATCTCCATCCGAATCTCTCTCTCTCTCAATCTCTCTCTCTCGGCCTCTCTCTCCTCCTCCTCTCTCTCTCTCTCTCTCCTCTTGGTACATTGTACTATGTACATATATATATATATATATAACCATATATATGTATATAAAGACAAGAAGGGTTTGACTTTGTAAGAGATTTGTACCTCAAATCTCTCTCCCATCTTTTCCTTTCTACTTCTTTCACTTAGTACAAGTACTAACATATACATGTATCTATGATTTGATAGACAAATCAAGCAATACATCACATCTCTCTCTCTCTCTCTCTTTTCCTTCTCTCTCTCTCTCTCTCTCGAGTTCTCTCTCTCTCTCCCCCTCTCTCTCTCTCTCTCGCACTTGTATGTACTATGAAAGACTACCTATATACTAATATATATATATATATGTACTATGGGTTTTTAACAAAATCTAAGTTTTCAAGTAAATTAGATTTTCTAAATAAAATATTTAATAACACACATGCTATATACAATATAATATATATATACAACAAGTACATACATATATATATATATACATGTACTACACAATATCTATACTAGATATGACCTAGGCTAATATCTAATATAGTATTCTACTACTTTCAAAGTACTATGTATAATAATACTAACCTAATGTACTAATTGTATTTTAATCAAATAACACACATGGCCAAGTCTAATATTTAAATCAAACAAGTACATGATTGTCAAGACTACCTATTATCCAATGGATAATAGTTTCTCTAATGGTTAATAACCAATGGGTAATAATGGCTAGGATTCTAGTCTATCGTCCAATAGTTAATAAAACTCCTAACGGTTATTATCCAACGGTTAATACCAAAAGTATAATACTTTGCAATTAAGCACCAAACTAATCTAGTCTCGTACTTAGGAAGATTAACCAAGGTTTACCTATTGACCAATGGGTAAAGGAAACTCTAACGCTATTGTCCAATGGATAAAGACAAAAAGGGTAAAATGGTCCATCTAGGGTTAGGTAGAAGTGAAATGGACATTAAGCTATTCTAACTAATTAATTAAAGGCTAACGATACTTAATCTAGGCTTTCATTGCTCGAGTGATATTTTGGTTTTATTTAGTGGGAAATAGCCTAGAAACGGAATACTAAAGCCTGAAGGTGCCAAACGCCAAGGCAAGGCGTGAGCGTGGCCAAGGCAGCCTGGTGGCAAAGCGGTGGCCAAAGTAGCCTGGTGGCCAAGCAGTGGCCAAGCGGCAGCCAAAGCAGCCCGGGGGCCAAACAGTGGCCAAGGCAGCCCGGTGGCCAAGCAATGGCCAAGGCAGCCCGGTGGCTTGTTGCCGGCGCCACAAGAAACTGATGGCCAAATAGTGGCCAAAGCATGGCACAAGAAGGCTGGCACATGTAAGCCTGTGGCCAAACAAGGCTAAGGCACCGGCGCATGGCAAGGCTGGCGGTGGCCAGCGACTGGTGGCCAACAAGGCTGCGGTGGCAGCGACCTGGTGGCCAAATAGTGGCTGGCGGTGGCCAAAGCGACCTAAGTAACAAAGTGGCCAAAGCGGCTGCAAGAGCTGCCAGTGGTGGCCAGCACCGATGGCTAAGGCGGCCTGCAGCAAGGCAACGGCCAAGCGGCGTGAGCATGGCCGAGCGACCACAGCAAGCGGTGGCTAAAGCACCCGATGGCGCTGCAGGCTGGCAGTGCCAGCACCTGGCCAAACAAGGCCAAGACAGAACCCGATGGCGACCAAGGCGAGCAACTGGCAGGACCGACGCCTAAGCGAGGCACTGACAATGACGAGCCGACGCCAGTAAGCGCGACAGCGAGCCGACGCCAAGGCAAGGCAGGCTTGTCAGCGAGCCGACGCCAGGGCAAGGCAGGCGCGACAGCGAACCGACGCCAAGGGAAGGCAGGCTTGTCAGCGAGCCGACACCAAGGCAAGGCAAGCGCGACAGCGAGCCGACGCCAAGGAAAGGCAGGCTTGTCAACGAGCCGACGCCAAGGCAAGGCAGGCTTGTCTGTGTGCCGACGCCAAGGCAAGGCAGTCAAGTTAACGATCAAGGCAAGGACTAAACATTAACCATTTTGGCATCGATGCAACGATCTAGGTTAGGGGAAATGCAACTAAGCCACTTGGTAGTTAGGGTTTGCTAACTAATCGGTTGCCATGCAGGATTTCCAGCCGAGAAAATAAATTCTAGGATTTTCTACAATTACCAAGTAATTATACCAAGGTCTAAATAGGCATACTCGTCTTTAGAAAATGACCTTAATGCCCGGGCGATGAATTCCAATCTCCTAAGTCATAAACCTAATTATGACGGATTATTAATCGCAAAAAGGGATTTATAAAATAAATAAAGAATTTTCAAATAAAATAACAAAATTTTATATGTCGATAACGACCGATTTTTGGATGTTAAAAATGAAATCCAAGTATTAAACTAAAATTCAAATTTTTAGCAAAATTTTTACTGACCAAAAATCAGGGTCGTTACACTATTCTAACTAATCGGTTAAAGGGAACGATACTTAATCTAGGCTTTCATTGCTCGAGTGGTATTTTGGTTTTATTTAGTAGGAAATCTCCTAATAACGGAATATTAAAGCCTGACGGTGCCAAACGCCAAGGCAAGGCGTGAGCGTGGCCAAGGTAGCCTGGTGGCAAAGCGTTGGCCAAGAGGTGGCCAAAGCAGCCCGGTGTCAAAGCAATGGCCAAGCGGTGGCCAAGACAGCCTGGTGGCCAAACAGTGGCCAAGCGGTGGCCAAAGCAGCCCGGTGGCCAAACAGTGGCCAAGGCAGCCCGGTAACTGCCAGAGGCTGTTAGCCAAGGCAACTGGCACAAACAAGGCAAGCGTGGCCAAAGCACTGGTGGCCAAACAGGCTGGCAAAGCGGCCAATCGA
Source organism: Rhododendron molle (assembly GCA_025413875.1). Lineage (NCBI taxonomy): Eukaryota > Viridiplantae > Streptophyta > Magnoliopsida > Ericales > Ericaceae > Rhododendron > Rhododendron molle. The sequence goes on along the minus strand of CM046398.1, from coordinate 1,655,977 downwards.
GGCCAAGGCGCCCAAGAGCTGCTGCAGGCCAAGGCAGCCAAAGAACGCCAAGGCAAAAGCGGCGCGACCGATGCCAAGGCGTAACCCAATGGCGCCAAGGCAGCGAGCAAGGTATCCCAAAGAACGCCAAGGCAAAAGCGGCGCGACCGATGCCAAGCGTAACCCATTGGCGCCAAGCGAGCAAGGCGCCCAGAACGGCAAGGCAAAAGCAAAGGCGCGACCCGACGCCAAGGCGAACCCGATGGCGGCCAGGGCAGAGCAACTCGACGGCGACCCGACGCTCAGGCGAGGCATTGACAATGACCCGACGCTTAGAAGCGGCAGCGCGACAATGAGGCGCCAAGGCAAGGCAGGCGCGACAGCGAGCCGACGCCAAGGCAAGGCAGGCGCGACAGCGAGCCGACGCCAAGGCAAGGCAGGCGCGACAGCGAGCCGACGCCAAGGCAAGGCAGGCCCGTCAGCGAGCCGACGCCGAGGCGAGGCAGGCCCGACAGAGACCCGATGCCTGGGCGAGGCAGGCCTAACAGCGACCCGATGCCTAGGCAGCCTAGCCAAGCCAAAGCAAGGCGGTCAAGCCGACGGTTAAGGCAAAGACCAAAAATTTCTACTAACTACTACGGCATCGATGCAACACTCTAGGTTAGGGAAAATGTAACTAAGCCAAACGGTAGTTAGGGTTGCTAGCTAATCGGTGGCCATGTAGGATTTCCAGCCGAGAAAATAAATTCTAGGATTTTACTACAATTACCAAGTAACTATACCAAGGTCTTAATAGGCATACTCGCCTTTAGAAAATGACCTTAATGCCCGGGCGATGAATTCCAATCTCCTTAAGTCATAAACCTAATTATGACGGATTATTAATCGCAAAAAGGGATTTATAAAATAAATAAAGAATTTTCAAATATAATAACAAAATTTTATAAGTCGATAACGACCGATTTTTGGATGTTAAAATGAAATCCAAGTATTAAAATAAAATATAAATTTTTAGCGAAATTTTTATTGACCAAAAATCAGGGTCGTTACAGCTACCCAGCCGGCTTACGTCCGCTGTCTTATCAAATCTGCTACCCGGCGGCTTTACGTCCGCTACTATCAAGCAAACTCAGTAGCTCCAAGCTCACCGCTATCAAGCAAACTCAGCAGCTCTGAGCTCATCACCACCAAGCAACTCAGCGGCTCTACACCCATGCTCACCTCAGCGGCTCAGCGCCCGCACCCAACTATTTCAACGGCTCTACCTCAGCAGCTCCAAGCCCATTATCTCAGCAGCTTTAAGCCCACAATCTCAACTGGCTCGATGCTGTAACAATCTTCAAGTGGCTCCACGCTGCCCCAAACAAGATATCATCTATTCTCAAGCTCTACGTTTGAATGCTCAAAATCTAACACTTTGAATGCTCAAAGCTCTTCGAATGCCCAATCACTCTGTACTAGATGCTCAAGTTCTATACTTGAATGCTCAAGCTCTATGCTTGGATGCCCAACCACTGCGTACTTGATGCTCAAAGCCTGTACTTTGAATGCTCGGATTCTGCCGTCCGAATGCTCGAGCTCTACGCTCTAAATGCTCAAGTCCAGAACTTGATAGAAGCTCTAAGCTTAAAACAAACACGCACGGGCCCGTGCACATATTGCATCAATTGCATCACCACAATCACATGGAGTCTGCATAACTATCAACATCACCATATTCTATTCACATCTAACCAATCATCATCATACACACATATTTTGCATGTCTATCTCTTATGAAACAGGTCAACCCTGCAACCAACCGGCTCTACGGCTCGATTTGACTGATCAGTCCAGAACTTCGATCCTTTGGCTCTACGCCAAAAATTTATGATGAGAAAGCTCCGTGCACAGACCATCAGAATGCAACCCGCTCTACGCCTTGGTTCAAATCATGTCAAGCTCTAAGCTCCGACACCTCAGGCTTTTGCCTTATGATCAATACTAGCTTCGTGCTTTAGTTCTGTCAAGCTCAAAGCTCCAATCTCTTCAGGCCCTTACCTCATAACCATAGTAGGCTCTACGCCTCAATTCTGTCAAGCTCCTTAGGCTCTCGCCTTACCTCATAACCACAGTAGGCTCTACGACCTACCATTTTCAAGGCTCTCGCCATATGATCAATACTAGCTCCGCGCTTCGGTTCCATCTAAGCTCCAACACCTCAGGCTCTCGCCTTATGACCACGGCAGGCTCTACGCCTCAATTCTATCACCTCAAGACTGCAACCAATTCTGCGCCTCGGTTCCCTTATTCCAATACTCCATACTTAAATTACTGGCCCTGTGCCCCCATATCTAAAAAACTGGCATCCAATTCATCCCCAGCAGAGGGCTTGGATTCCACCCCATTACATCAATTCTTTCCAGCTCATTTGCAAGGATAGGCTACTCTACCGAGCCCCTCTCAGTCAAAGTAAGGATGATCAAGAAAAGCAAATGCATCTGCCGTGTACTGATCTACCCAAAAATACTAGGGAAGCTCCCCGCAAAAATTTCCCCGGCAGCCCTGTGCTCTTTCAACTACCTTTCGCCAAAACCCTGGCTTAACCCAGGTACGTTGCACTATGGCTATTAAAGCCTGAAGGTAAGTCTTCTGTTTCTAACCCTCAAAAACTTTTTACTTCTTATTGCCCCTCGAACCACGGTTGGTTTGAATTTCCTCTGTGGATTACGTAGGCAGCCTCCCGGCCCGACCATAACAAAAACCTTTTTCCTCCGAACTACGGTTGGTCTGAATTTCCTCTATGGAATACGTAGGCAGCCTCTCGGCCCGACCATAACAAAACCTTTTCAAAAAACCTTGGAATAGTGGTTGGACCAAATTGAGTTGCTTTTACAGCTTTGACTATTACTCAAACATGTCTCGTGATCCGTCTGAGCTCAGTCAAAGAGGGGCATCTGTAGACACCACAATTTGGCCTAACGATTATTTCAAGTCCCACCTTGGGACCATCCCGATGATGAAATGGATACAGTGATTGCTGATTGACTACTTGTGAACCCATGGACTTATGGTAAGAACTTTGGGCCACTTAGAGGACCTAATCCAGAGCCATATAGCCTTTCAGACAGAAATATAGAATCCCAGGAAAATCCATCTGTCAACCATAACATTGATCTCACGGCCATAATATCATTTCCTCACCCGAGCAACCTATTGCTTGAAAATCTCTCTGAGAGATCAAATCCACGGCTGCAAGATCTATCCTTCGGCTGCAACATCCATTCCTCGGCTGCCAAATCCATGTCTTGGCCGCCAGATAGTCTATTTTCAGACTCTGGAATGTTCTATTGATTGTTTGATCCAACTACGATACCTCTCCAATGCGTTCGGGCCACGTTCAGCGATTACCACGAAGAGTTTGCACTGCATTGAGATTGCAATTGCAATTGTGTGTTTTGATTGGCCGGAGTGAGTCACCAATTGCCTATATAAAGGGCCTTTGGGTTTCAAAAATAAACACATCAGATTCACCTACGAAATTACTCCTTCAAACCACGAAACTCTGCAGAATCATACTCTCAAACCCTCTCTTCAAAAACCCTAACCTCCCGAAGGCAGCCACTAATCCAACGATCAAACCCCAAAATTGCAAACCCTAGCTCTAGGGTTTTTCAAGAAGCAATCAGTCAATCACAATCAATCTGAAGCAATCAAGCAACTGAGGGATCAAGGTGGTGACGCCCAACGGCCTCTAGTTTGGTTTATTTATCGCTTTTATGTTTAATCATAGCGTTTTGATAATCTGCTAACTTTACTCTGGTGTGAGGAAGAACACCGACCGGGGCTTCGATCCCTCAGTCGGTACATCAAACTAGGAGGATCCCTCAGCCGTGACATCTATTCACCGGCCATGGGATCCATTCCCTTGGGACAGCTTCATTTTGTTCTGCTTTGTGATGCATGTTTCAATTACAGTCTTGATTCACCATTAACTGCTTAAAGGCTAAAAACAGACTACGTGTTGGGATTAAATGAAGCATGCATATGTCTTTATTGAACAACTATGGGCGGCCAGTCTTGCGGCTAGGTAGAGAGGGGTGCCTAGCACCTTCCCCTTGCTGTACTCTTGGCTTCTGTACCCAAAATCTCTATCTATTTTCCTAGTTTTAATAAACTAGGTGGCGACTCTGTATTGATGATAACCGCTATCATGTGACGATATTCCTAGCCATGGGAATGTCCACGATCTTGGTTTATGAAGCAAGCTAACAAACGAGCAAAATAACGATCAATCTGTATGGCGATGCCCCATTCCAGGGAGGTGTCTACATCGTCAGAGGAAGGAAAGGTAGGGAACTCCGAGACCCCTTATTGGTGAATCCCTAAGCCCAAGCCAGGGAAAAAGGACATCCTGCTCATAATATCCATCACGACAGAGCTTATGATGAAGTTCTCGTCCACGTTGATGGGCAAAACAAAACAAGAGGTGTCAAACGAGAATCTCCCGAGGTCAATGTCTTCTTCACCATGTAAGATCCCCAGAACTAGAGTTCCATCTTCCTTGAGCAGACGAATGTCTGAGTCCCCACAGATGGTAAGTGTGCCAGTATGAAGTCCCAGAATGACTTTTTGGTGGAGAGTAGACGGGACAGCCATGATGTCGGATCGATGGAGCCAAGGTCTACCCAGTAGCAGATTGAAGGTAGCGGGAATGTCGACGACATGGAACTCAACATTTATTTCGAAGCCCTCAGCATCGAGCTTGAGCACCAGAGTGCCCTCAACCATACGACGCGTGCCGTCATATGCTTTAACAGCCAAGTTGGAAGGTGCAAAGTCCTTCTTTGCCAATCCCAAATGATAAACCACCCTGATAGGGCATACATTGATTGCTGGACCGTTATCAATGAGGATGGTCGAAACCCAGAGTCCTCGGCATTTGACAGTAATGTGTAGAGGGCGGTTGTGATCAACCCCTTCGACGGGCAAATCCTTGTCAGTAAAGACCACAGTGTGCTTGGAGGTAAGAGGGAGGATGAGAGACACCATCGCCTCAGGAGTTCAGCCTGAACTTTGAGGCGGGAAAGAGGGTGGCACAACCTCTGACAGTGTTCCCGGGAGGAATAGATTAGTCCCCAGATTGATATAGCAGCGGGAATCCGCTCAAGTTGTCTTTGGACCAATTTAGCATTCGGCAAGCCTGCAGATACCTTAAGTGGTGTAGATTTTGGAAGAGCAGAGGGTTCATTCCTTTGGATAGAAGGGTTGGACGAAGTCCCAGCTTGCAAATCAGCAGGCTGGAAAATCCGTCCACTCCTTATAACATTATGAACGTTCCCTAAAGAAGGCACGACCTGAGGGTCTTCTTTCACATCCCAGAGATCAGCAGGGACTTCCCCCAGCTTGCACTTCCCTTTGTCAATGGCTATTGTAGAATTAGGTACTTCCATGTCCGATCCCAAGTCTTCAGCCAAATCCTTCATCAGTAGTGACTCCCAGAAATTCTAATCTGTGACCACCGCGACTTCGGTGATGGGCTCCGGGTTAGCCATAAAAGGAACATCCCAAAGCTCACCTTCTGTCGAAGAACGGTTCACTGCCCAGACTTGGGCCCCTACCTGAATATCAACTACCTCATCAACATCCCAAAGATTGGCTTGCGGAACAAGGTCCTTAACCATAACACTACAGTCCTTGTTATTGGGATAAGGCACCTCAAGGCGCGAGAACTCCTCGTTAACAATGTAAGAGCAGGGATCGTGATTAGCATCACAGACTGAATCGAAGACTGAGCTGAAGGTGGAAATGTGGTCTCCCAGAACCTGAGGATCTTCCTGAACAGATCGTCCTCCGCATAGTGTGTCATGTAATTTGGTGTGGCGTAGCCTTAGAGAGGATTAGAGTCCAAATCCATGGGATCCTGTCAAGTTGGCTCGGGGTCCCAATAATACTCTTCTTTGGGGACCAAAGGTTCAGCCTGCTGAAAAAGCATGTACAGGGAGGTGCCATCCAAGGGATCGAGTAATGCTGCTTCATGATCGGCCATCCAACCATCGTACCAAGCTTGATCAATGGGAGATACTCAGGCTGTTGTGGGAATCCGTCTAGTTTGAGCCCTGACCACTTGTTGATTACCGGGGTGGCATGGTCCATATTGTCAGCCATGGCCTAACCCACAGCTTGCATGTTGACCTCTGGAGGAAGCAAGGTGGATTGAAAGCGGTCCAGTAGACTGAGAGATGGGTTAGGGCCAGTTACATTAAAGTATGGGCTATCAACAGAAGAGGTAGAATTGAGTTGCACAGAGGGGATTGACTGATGGAAGAGGTCACTGATAGATGTACTGAGGACAAACGCCCCATTTTGCAACCGTCCCAGAGGTGCATCAGTGTCAGAAAGCTGGCCTTCCTCTGTACGTATGTTGGAAACTTCGGCACACGGCTCAAGTGGAGAAAATACAACCGGCTTGGGTTGATCTGTTGAGATTATATGGCTGGTGGGGTCAAATATGGCGGAGTTGGGATTGATTTTAGTGGAGCTGAGAGATATCTGGCTAATATGTGAGACAGCCTTATGATTAGGAATGGAGTTTGAGAGGATGTTTGGCTTTTGAGATGGTGGAGGCGGAGCTTGAAGAGTCCCCTCATCTATGAGATCCTGAATTGCATGCCGGAGACGGAAACAGGAATCTGTATGATGACCGGCACCCTGATGGTAAGCGCAGTACAGGTTGGCTTTGAAGTTTGCCGGAGGGTTTTTGGGTAGAGGAGTTGGATCAAGGGGCTTCAGATGCCCTGACTTGACTAGCTTCTCCAAGACCGAGGACAGAGGTGCCTCGAATGTGGAGAAGCTGCGGGGTTGATTGTGAGGCCGGTTGTTTTGCGGTGTTTGCACCTGGTTGACATCAGTGATGTGGTTGGTGGTGTTGGAGGAAGTAGCGTTGTTGCCACTGGCTGCCGTATTGGAGTAAGTTCCACCTCTGAATAGTGCATTGGTATTCCTAGAGTATGCCCAAGGGTTTGATTTCGGAGGGTTAGAAGATTCCCCCTTTGAAAGTATCCCACTTTGCAGTGCATCCTCGATGGCGAGACCAGAGTCGAAGAAGGTTTCAAAGTTAGCGGACGCTTAAGCAAGAATCAAGTGCCTAGTAATGCGGAGTTGATCTTTCTCACTGGGTCGCTCAGTCATTGAGCGGCCTTGGCTCTCCACCTTTTGACGAAGTCAACAAAGGACTCCTTTGCTTCCATTTTGGTTGTTTCCAATTCCCGAGTGGTCATCTTCAGTTGAGAATTATAGCTGTACTGCGAAATAAACGCAGTCCCAATGTCCTCCCAGGTCTTTCTTTTGGGAATGTCGAGTGATAAGAACCAATGAAAAGCAGGGCCTGAGAGAATCTGAGGGAAGAGCGGTGACATTGCCTCAGGCTCGACTGACAAAAGCTTCCTGGCAGCATGGTAACTGTAAAGGTGAGTCCTAGGGTCACCACTTCCATCGAATTTTGCCAAGTTTGGCATTTTGAACTTCTCGGGAAGCTTAGCATTGGGATATAGGCAAAGGCGATCCAAGTCGATTCCACCAGCCTTGACCTTTTCAGCTTGGGAGATAGATTCCTCAAGTTTGGCCATCTTAGCCACGAGAGTGGTTATATCCGGGTTTGCAATAGGCATGTCGCCTACCAGATTTGGATTTGCAGCAGGTGCGCAAACCACCCTAGGGTTGGGTTGCACAATGAGACGCCCCGGATTATTTGGATCTTCAACCATGATAGGTTGCGTATGAACATCCTCCTCAGCCTCACTCTCTTCTTGGACAACTAGAGGAAGACGAGTGTCAAAGAGGTCATTTAAGCGGGTGATGTTAGCATCTGTCTGAGCAGCCCTTTGTTGGATGGTAGTAATGCTAGCCTGGAGGTTCATGAGTATCTCTTCTAGAGAAAGTGGCTGTACGGGTGGCTATCCTGACATGATAGGGTTTTCATAACTGCTTGATGTAGAAGAAGGGGAGGCTGGCTGTCCGTCCCGTTGAATTGATGGTGAGCCTAACTGTTGAGCGGCCAATGGAGAAAGCGGAGAGTCTTCTGTGGTGACTGACTGGGATTCAAGTCTGACGAGCCTTTGAACAGGATTCAGTTGCAGACGTTCCCAAGCGGGTTTGCCCTTTTGCCTCAACACTTTCCTTAGCGGTGCAATGGCTCAGAACTTGCAGTAAAGCAAAAGAAGGCTTAATAAGGGCTCTGCAGCAACTTTAATATAAATAAAAGACTAAAGCATAGATGCAGCTAGCGTAGTCCGTGCCCCCTAGACTCTAGAACTAGAAGATGAGTCTATCTCAAGACATTCGAACACTGCCAGGATCCTCAGAATTCTTTTCGGATGTGTATCCTTACTTGAAGCAAATAAGGCTAAAGGATGCCAGAAGATTCCTAAACTTTCAACCATTGCACTGAATGGGGTCTCAACTTTTGAAGTCAGAACAACTCGGTATGAAAGTCATGATACTAAAACCAGAATGGCATGAGCGGCACAGCGCTGTTAGCCGGGCGGTGTAAGTGACGAGGCACTTGTTACCTTACTGGTGTAAGTATCATGGCATTCTCTCTATTGTTCTTTGTTTTCTGTTCGAAACCCCAAATAGGTGTATAGTCAAGGGTGTAGAAAGCTCTGATTTCCTAAAGTCCCATTGTTCTATGGATCTTTGAAAATTGAAAAACGTGCACCATCGAGATGCACGACTCCTCATCGAGGCATAGCAATGTCCTAATAAACTTTAAGATAGACTCGTCTAAACGAGAACCTAGAAGCCGCCCTAAACATGCTCCTACACAAGATGGAATGTATGAGCAGTACATGCGATAGGGAAAGCAGTAACATGTAGACAGTGTATGGGGTTAGATGCAGATAAACCTTACCATGTAGGAACCTGTCTTAGTTTGGAAAGTTCTAATGCTTTGTATATGCAAAGGCCGATTTTGGTTCGTAATAGGTTCCTCAGACTAGGGCCAAAGATATGCCTCCCGTTGCCCTCGTAACCGCAGAGCAATAGTCGAACGGTAGAATGACCCATCATTGTCAAGTGTTGTTGGTCATTCGGGGTCCCCGGGCTCTGGTAAACCCTGCCGGATTGCCAAAATGATCCAACAAGGCTATCCCACATCGATGCAAATGAGAATGCTAGAAATTGATTAAGAAGAAGAAGAATCACAAAATCGCAAAATGCCTTTTCAAATTTGGCTCACTTTATTTAGTCCATCTTTAGAGGAAACTACGCAAGTGAACAATTGAAAAAGTCTCAGATTAGATTGGCCGGACACAGGGTCCTGTTAAATCACCATTCCAACCTTCGGCAGCGCAAAGCTCACCGTTTTGACAGACTTTTAAGGAATTGTTCATAATCATATTAAACTCTAAGTATAGATCAATATTGGTTCGATTCTCCCCAGCAGAGATGCCACGGTGGGTAGCATGCCCTTAGATTTAGTAACTACCCTTTCAGTAGTTCCACCACCAATTGGAACCCCTCTTGCCATTCCTCTCACTTTTGACAGTCCTCTCCCTCTAGGCACTCCTCTTCCAGTACCTCCACTACCTCTTGTCACTCCCCTACCTCTTGTCATTTGCCTCCCACTTGGCACATCTCTTCATGAGTTCGAATCTATGGGCAAGGTGATGTTTCTCTTGTCACAACCTGTTTACACAAGATAGAAAAAATACAAAACAAACTCACATGAATATATGAAAAATGAAACCGCACAAAGTACAAGATATGGTATAAGACATAATGATACATGCGAGGTACTGCCCTCCCCAACCTCTGCACTTGTAGAAGAAACTTGAGCTTTGCATGTCCTAGCATTATGGCTAGGTTGGTTGCATTTTCTGCACTTGAAAACAGTGCCCCTCTTCATCATTTCTTCTAAAGCCTCTTCTACACCTTTCTTCCTTGCCTTTTTTGGTTTGCCAGATTTCCTTCTATAAGGTGGAGGCATAATATCTTCATATTCTATTCTCACCCACATGGATTTATCTGGGATAGGATTAATGAGGTAGGCAAAAGATTTCCTAAATGTTTCAGTGAGGATGTATGGGGAAATGGAATCCTCAGGTTTTCTTCTGTCCTGGATCATTGCTGCATAGGCATGCCTACATGGTACCCCAGTCACATCTCATTTTCTACAAGTGCATGTTTTCAACTCAATGTCTACAATAAAAGACTTGTAGGGTGAGCAAATTTCAAACTTGTGTGTTGCACAGTAAATGACAGAGAATTCCATTAGCCTTTTCCATCTCCAATTTTTTCACTATGTTAGGGCAGATGTTAGTCTTAAAAGTGCTATAGAATTTGGTCCTCTCAACATACTGCTACATAACATGCTTCCTAAGACTTTCCATCGTGGTGAGAATGGATTGGTCTCTCACCGTTTTAATTGCATTATTGAAGGACTCACTCAAGTTGTTAACCATCCTATTGGTCTTGGCCACTAGGCACATCATTAGGCACATCATTAGGCCTTCACGACATTCACCATCTGTACAGCATCTCTAGAACCAAGGATGCCTTGACCTACTATCTCAAAAGTAGGGATTCCAGAAAAAGGCTAATGCTCGAACTGCCTGACTCTGGCCGAGGAGACGACGACGACTTCCTCATCGTCACAGGGAATTTCGAGCCCAGGGACGAAGATGGTAGAGTCATCGGTTTTCACGCGCCCCACAGATTTGGCACCCCACGTTAGTCCTTTTTCTCGTAGAACCTCTTTACCGAGCAATATTTCGTATTGCACCTCCTATTGTTTGTTTTACTGACTGCTTGCTTCCTCTTATTATGCAACCACAAACGCCAACCAGGGGCACGCCATCATCACCCCTCAGGTGCACGCTGCTGACATCAACCGTGCACTTGCCTTCAACGGGCAAGGTACGTGCTTGGCTGGCCGAGCAAGAGCGGCGTAGGTCCTCCTCAGCTACCAAGCATCATACGGCGGATTCATTGACTAGCGAATCCGAGCAGCAGACGACCCTATCATCCCAGATCCTCTTGCTCAACAACCCGAGCAATAAGAGGAGAGGCGTTCTCGGACCCCTCCGCTTCCCAACGAGCCCATCCAACTCGCCGAAGAAGCATCCACTTCTTCGAGTGGATACTCTCCATCTCCCTCTCCTCTGGAAATGGACCAACCCATCAATCTCAGCAACTTGCTCACTATCTCTGGAGCCGGCCGTGGAAGAGGTCGCGGCACTGCTCATGGCCGTGGACGCTCTCAGAGCCCGGCACCATCTCATGGCCGCCGTGGCCCAGCTCAACTGGACGCTCCTCCAGGCTTCTTCCCCGAGGAGATTGAGGCAGGTCATCGTGACAAACGCCAATGGTTGGAAACCTCCACGATCGAACGGCCTTCATCACAACTTGCTGCAGCCCCAACCCCACTCTGGGCTCCTCAACTTACTCATGGCGGCCGGCCAGTCACCATCTGTGATATCGTGGAGTCCGAAGGGACTGCGCTTGCACTGTCCCAAGCATTCATGCTTCCTGGGGACATGCAAAAAGAGATTGCCAGCTCCCCAGACAACCTCCTTGGCTCATTCATGAGCCATAGTGCTAAGGTAAACCTGTCATGTTCATTTTTGTCTGCTATGGTTCCAGATCGTTATTCGTATTATCTGCTTGATGTTGCTTCATGTTTAAAATCTCCAGGCAATGCAGAAGATGGTAGCCATGGCACAAAAACTTGGCCAATCTGAGCCCCAGCGTGCCAGATTGGCAAGTGAGAATGCCAAGCTCTAAAATACCATCATCAGGCTAGAGAGGGAGAGGAACCAGGCTCGTGGGACTGTGGTGAGCTAAGGGGCAAGCTGGAGGGAGCCGAAGACAGTCTGAGCCAGACTCTCACGGAGCTAGAGGTGAGCAAGAACGAGACCAAGGCTGCCTATCAACAGGGCTACAACGGGGGAATCCGTGTGGCCGCTGAGAGCTACACGGATCAAATGCCAGGAATCCAGGACCAAGTTTTTGAGGCCGGCTGGTTGGCCTGCCTCAAAAAGTTTGGCACAGCAGAATCTTCACCTCTGTGGATGGAGATTGACCTCCCAAGCACCATGATTGTTACCGAGGAACAGGAAGAGGTGGAAGAAGAAGACAACGTGGAGGGTGAGCCAAACGCACAAGTCGCCGAGCAAACGGGGAATGATGCTGCTACTGAAGATGGTACCAAACCTGGCCAGAAGGAAGCCAGTGGTGGTGCTCCTGAATCGACCCCTGTGGTGGGAGACGCGACTACTCCAGCCTCTCCTCCAACTGCTCCTGCCTCCCCTATCATCCAAGACCTGACGATTGAAGAGTAAGCCCTATGACAGTTGCTCCTTTTATTTTGAATCAACTTCTGCTGGCCCTGCGTGGCCGTTTGGCATTGCCCTGCGTGGCACCTGATACATTTCCTCATACTTTATCACTGGCTGGTTTTGGCCCTTCGTGGCCTTCTATGTTTTTGGTGGCCTTGTTTGGCCTAAACTTTAGTTTTGCCTGGCCCTTCGTGGCATGAATATGTTTGGCTAGCCCTTCGCGGCCTTTGTTTAATACAGGTGGCCGTCCCATGGCCAGTATCTTTATGTGCTAAGTGTTTTCGTACTTAGCCTGATGCATATTCACGTATGCTTCCCAGGTCTCGTCATGCTTGCTTGGAACAATGTTGACTGCTCTTGTAGCTTGTCTACCACTACATATATTCGTACATATTCAGGATTTGCTCATACCCGAGCAAGCTGTTAACCATGTTCACGTACGTGCTCAAGGTTTGTTCATACCTGAGCAACCTTCAAGTTTTTTCGAACTTAGATATTGCTGCATGTTCACGCATGCAGCCCATGTGTTTCGTGCTTGGAGACTGTCCCCAGTATATTCGTACTTAGGTTACCCAAATGTGCTCGTATTTGGACTAGATAATCTTGAGTTTATTCATACCCTGATTATGTAACAAGTCTATTCGTACTTGAAATTATCCCAAACATATTCGTGTTTGAGAATGGTGTGCATAATCTCGTATGCATTCTGGGTGTATTCGTACCCAAGCAAATGGTCAAGTACATTCATACTTGGCAAAATTCTGGGTGTATTCGTACCCGAGCAAATAGTCAAGTATATTCGTACTTGGCAAAATTTGAAACATTCTAAATTTCATTTAGTTACCCTATACCTCTGCCCCCCAATACGAAGTGAGGACTAAGGACATAGCTTGACTTCATATTTAAAGCATAAAACAAAAACTCGTAAAAACAAAGATTTGTGTTACCAAAATCCGGGAATTTTATTCATAATTCGAAAAACTCAAGGGGCGTTACGCCCCTTGCAACTAATAGAAGTAAACACAAGGGAATTTTATTCGTAATTCCCACACAATCACGTTGGGCATCTAAAACATAATAAAACGAAATCGAAGTTCTTTACACGTAGAACTTCCTCAAGTTGTGAACATTCCAGGCCTTGGTACCGGGTTGCCGTCCAGGTCTGCCAATCGATATGCCCCTATGCCCACAACCTCTGAAGGAGAGGGCCCTCCTAATTGGCCCCCAACTTGCCCTCGTTGGCCACCATGGTGTTGCTGAGCACCTTTCGTAGCACAAGGTCTCCAACACCAAACTCTTGTGGGTGGACGTGCTTGTTGTAACTTTTCATCAACTGCTCCTGGTACGAGGCCAGGTGCACCAGAGCTCGTTCTCTCCACTCCTCGATGAGGTCCAGCTCAATTTCCAGGGCTCTGTCACTGCCCCCACTCTCCACCAATGTCGTCCTGTTGGTCGGCAATCCAACCTCCAGTGGAATCACAGCCTCTGTTCCATATGCTAGCGAATAGAGGGTCTCTCCCGTAGACCTCCTAGGAGTTGTTCGGTGTGCCCACAGGACCAATGGTAATTCGTCAGGCCACTTGCCTTTTGCTTTGTCCAACCTTTTCTCGATCCCGTCAAGTATAGTCTTGTTGGACGCCTCTGCCTGCCCATTGCTCTGAGGGTAGGCTGGTGTGGAATAGTAGTTCCTTATTCCATACTGGGCACAAAAAGCCTTGAACTTTTTCTGGAACTGCAACCCATTATCAGTGATCAAGGAATAAGGAACTCCAAATCAAGTGATGATGCTCTTCCACACGAACCTTTCGATCATAGGTTCTGTGATCTTTGCCAGTGGTTCTGCCTCTATCCACTTGGTAAAGTAATCCGTTGCCACCAACAGAAACTATTGGATCCATCCAACTTGGTCCTTGGTTCACGTCCAAGACCAATTCCACACTTCTCCCAATGCTCGGCTCAGCAAGATAATCCACTGCCACCTTCCTCTTGAACTCTGTTGGCACGGCCGCTGCTAACCAAGCCAATGAGTCAGCATGGGCGTTCGGCCCAGAGCTTATCTATTCAATGTGCACCTTCTCAAATGTATCAAGCAGATCCTTGGCTGCCTCCACGTGGGCTGCCATCTCATTCCGGGCCTTATACTCCTCGGACAGCTGATTCACCACGAGTTGTGAATCACAGAATACTCGAATTCTCTTAACTTTCAGGGTCTTCGCGCTTTGTAATCCTGCCAAGAGTGCCTCGTACTCCGCCATGTTGTTTGACGCACTGAAACCCAGGCACAGGGACAACTCGATCATAGCTCCTTCAGGAGGGAAAAGCACCACCCCAATTCCAGATCTGGCGTTGCATGCGGATCCATCAACAAAAAGCTTCCATTCCAAAGGGTCCTGCTCGGCAGATGCCTTTCGCTTCTCGGCTGATGGCTCGACCAACTGCTCCTTTCTCGTAGGAGGCAGTGGAGCCACTATGGGAGAGAACTCTGCCACGAAGTCTGCCAAAACTTGCCCTTTGACTGCCATACGCGGCTGATAATCAATATCATACTGGTTAAATTCCACCGACCATGTTGATATTCGTCTCGAGAAATCGGCCTTTTAAAGCAGCGACTTCAACCGGAACTCTGTGTAAACCACAACTTTGTGACTCTGGAAGTAATGGGGCAACTTCCTAGCCGGCCCTCACCGTGACCAATTTCTCAAGGCGGCGATATCTCATCTCTGTGTCCAATAGCGTCTTGCTTACATAATAGACAGGATTTGTTCGGATCCCTTGTTCCTCAATAAGACTGCACTAGCATGCTCAGAGACCGCTAAGTACAAGGTTAAGGTCTCACCAGGCTCAGACAGGAGTGGGGCCGCCGCCAAGTACTTCTTCAGTCTTGGAATGCCTGCTCACATTCTGCTCCCCATTCATAACCTTCTCTTTTCTTCAACAATTGAAAGAAAGGTCTACACTTGTCGCTTGAACGACTAATGAACCTCTTAAGGGCTGCCGCCATCCCCGTCAATCGTTAGACCTCCTTCGTGGTCCTTGGACTCTGTAGCTTCTACAAAGCTATTATTTGATCGGGATTTGCCTCTATCCCTTTAATGGTCACGAGGTGACCCAGGAACTTCCCAGAGCTTACTCCAAACGCACATTTCGAGGCGTTGAGTTTCAGCTTGTACTCCCTCAGTATCTCAAAAGCTTCTTTCAGATCAGCGTTGTGGTCCCGTTTCTCCTTGCTCTTCACCACCATATCGTCTATGTATACCTCCATGGTCTTGCCGAGCAATTTCTTTAGCATAATCCTTGCTAGTCTCCGGTAAGTTGCTCCCGCATTCCTCAGACCAAAGGGCGTAACACTGTAACAATACAGCCCTCGTGGTGTGATAAAGGACGTCTTCTCCTGATCGGGGCCGTACATGGCTATCTGGTGATATCCTCGATAACCATCGAGAAAACTCATACGCCCATACCCAGCTGTTGCATCCACCAACTGATCTATCCTGGGCAGGGGAAAACTGTCTTTCGGACAAGCCGTTTAGATCTGTGAAGTCGACGCAAACTCGCCATTTCCCATTCTTCTTTTTCACCACCACTGTGTTGGATAACCACTCGGGGAGTACACTCTCGTGACGCCTTTGCCTTAAGCAAATGGTCGACTTTCCTCGATAATCGCATCCACATGTCGCATTTACGATCTTCTTTTCTTCGCATTACTGACTTTGTGTTGTGGGTCCACATTCGTGGTGGCAAATCACGCTTGCATCCACTCCAGGCATCTCCTGTACCCAAGCAAACACATCAACGTGCTCTTTGAGAAACTTCACCAACTCTTCCTCTTCTTCTTTGCACAGGTTTTCTCCAATCGAAAATACCTTTTAGGATCACTCTCGTTGATGTATTTTCTTTAATCCTTCCACCACTTTCTCGGCTGAATTCCCTCCGACATCATCGATGGTCGGCTGGTTGGTAACCTCGATTGTTTGCACCAATTGTGCATTGGGTGCCTTCTTGATTATGGAAACCAAGCATTGTTGGGCCGTTTGGTTTCCCCTTATCCTCTCGATTCCATTGGACCTGGAAACTTCACCATCCGATGGTAGGTGGATGAAACTCTGCCTCATCTTATGCAACCAAGTCGTTCCTATAATCGCGTTATAGGAAGATGGCACGCCCACCACCAAAAAGCTCGCTCTCAGCACCACTGCTCTCGCCTCGGAATAGGAAGGGTCACCATGCCCAATGGCTAGACTACCCCTGCACTGAACCCAACTAACGGAGTTACTGATCGTACCAAGTCCGCTTGTATCAATCCCGCTTCTTGAATGCGTCATAATAGAGCACCTCAGTGCAACTTCCTGAATCCACCAGGATCCTCTCCATGTCGTATTCCCCAATTCGTAAGGTTATGACCAAAGCGTCATTGTGCAGCACCTGGACTCCTCCCAGGTCCTCATCCGTGAAGACTATGCCCTCGTCGCATCCTTCCGTTTCACATCCTGGTTTCTTTCCCAACCGCATCACGTGCTGGTCGTGTTTCACCTGCCTCTGGAGCAACCTCACCTCATTTCTCGTATAAGGTGTGGCTAATCCATGTATCATATGGATCACACCCCTTGGATTCTGCTCATAATCCAACTCCATTGCTTTCTCGGCACCCTTGTGCTCCTCTTGAATGAACTCCTTCAAATACCCACGTGAGACCAGGTCATCAAGGTGCTGCTTGAACATCTCGCAGTCCTCCGTCATGTGACCCCAGTCCTTATGGTAACTGCAGTGCTGACTCGTAGCCCTTCTTGCATCTTTATCACCCTCCAGCCTTGGAGGCCACTTAAAGTACGGACGATTCTTTATTTGATAAAGAATCCGATAAATCGGTTCTTTCCAAAGTGTTGCTATCGAGAAGAAAGACTTTGGGTCCGAGGCGTGCTTCTCCCTGTGGGACTCCTTCTTAGCCTGGCTGTGTTCCTTCCTCTCTTTGTACATCTTGGGCTCTGGCTTATCCGCCCTCTTTGCAGAGCCCTTGGCCCGCTCACCACCCAACTTGCCATCTTCTCACAGTATGTCATCCTCGTTCCTAGCGTGCTGCTCGTTCCTTACGTGTCGCTTCAATTCGTTCCATCAGCTTCGCCAGTGTGCTCACTAGGCTCATGTTCAGGGACTTTCGTAGCTCCCCCCGAACAGGCAACCCAGTCTTGAACGTTGCTATAGCATACTCCTTGCTACTACTTTCAATCTCGTTGAAAGTCTCCCAATACTTCTTGGCGTATTCCCTGATCGGCTCATTCTCCCCTTATTTCATAACGGAGACTTTCAAAAGTTTTGGGCGGCTTCCTGCTCGTCAGGAAACGAGCGGTGAATTCCTCGGCTAACTGTCTCCATCC
The DNA here is from genome assembly GCA_025413875.1 of Rhododendron molle. NCBI lineage: Eukaryota > Viridiplantae > Streptophyta > Magnoliopsida > Ericales > Ericaceae > Rhododendron > Rhododendron molle. The sequence goes on along the minus strand of CM046398.1, from coordinate 1,638,309 downwards.
TCGTTTGGTGTTCGGCCCCAACTAATGGAACCAAGACAGGGCCACCTTACCCAAACTAGATGGGAACATCTTGCACATGATTGCGTCATCGCCGTCGTGCATAAACATCGCCTGCTGGTAATGTTGTATGTGAGCCACTGGGTCTGCATTGGTCTCGTACAGGATAAACGTCTCGTGCTTCACCCTGCTCGATAATCTTGCCTTCTGCAATCTCTTTGCAAAAGGAGAAGTCGCTATGTTGCTAAGGGCCTTCCGTGCTGCTTCTCGTGCAGACGTTGTTCCCTCTTCTGGCACCTTTGCAGCCCGGGCGTCATTCCTCTCCCAATCGGAATCAAGTCTCTCGTACCTGTCCTTGTGGTGTTTTCTGGTCCCTCCTTCCTCGGGGGTAGAGCTTTTGCTCCTGCTTCTCCTCTTTCGTGAAGAAGCCCTCAGTCATTTTGGAGTGAGACTCCTGCTCCTTCTCTTTCGTGAAGAAGCTTTTTTGTACTCTGCCACAGCCAGCCTTTGTCCTCTGGTCTTTCTTTGTGAAAGTCTAGAATCCTCCGGATTTTCTCGTATCCATTGCAGTTGCTGAATCTCGTACTCTCGCCTCCTAATCAGACGAGTGTACTCCTCTATTTCTTGTCTCTTTTTGTCCAGGATGTCCTCCCTGCTGTGCACACTCTTCGAACGTGCAATTGACTCTCTCCCATGGCGGGACTTACTCCTCCTTGTGGACTCCGTGGCCGTCCTTCCATCTTTGTTTCTGGAATTGCCATGGACTGCCAATGGGCGGTCCTTACTCGTGGTTCTCCTTTCATGCCCGCCATCTGGTTTTCTCGGAGGATCTCGTGGGGAGTTGTCGCCTCCCCCACCCAGCTGATTATTTGGGTCAAGTGGGGTTTTTGGATCTTCTTCCACCATGGTCGCTTTTTCAAAGGGATCTCTTTCGTTTCCCACTGACGGCGCCAATTGTAAGTGCAGGAAAACGAAAGAGCCTTTGAACCACACCAAATCGTAACAGCTACCTCGAACCCCTCGCCGGAACCCTAGCACATTGTAGACACCCCAATCTGAATCTCCCGATCGTTTTGCGGTTTCTTGTTTCCCCGATGATGAACTAAATCAAAAAGCAGTCGTAAGGTTGGAAAGGATTGAGCTCGGTGTGTGCGGAACCCCCTTTGAACCCTTTAAACCATTTAAAAGAAAATAAAAAATCAATCAACCCTGGGTCTGGATTTGACCATCGCGCGAGTATGTGACTGTCTCGCGCGAGTGTGTTCCTTGTCCAGGTGTGGTCAAAGTCAAATGTTTGACTGTTGACCCACGCGCGACAGGTGGCACCCTCGCGCGATATTCTCAGTGTCTCGCGCGACGGTCCTCTCAGCCACTGTCACCTTTTTCAGCCAGTTGGTTGCTTGCCTGGGGGTCTACAAGGCTATTTGAACCCCGTTTTTCTCCACAGGACAGTGGCAGTGCAGGCTTTGGGCACTCCACCCTCACACAACCCTTCCCATCAACTTTTTGCCAAGCTTAGCCACCAAGTTTGGTCCTAAGGGGGTGTTTGCCACCATCTTTAGTCCTCCACTCCTCCTATAAATACCCCCCTTAGTCTTTCATTACAAGGGTCACCAAGTTATTAATTTTCAAGGTCTAGAAGGTTAAGAACTCTTGCAAGCACACTCAAGCTTTCAACCCTAGTTCTCTTCCTCATCCCTTCTTCATTCCATTTTCAATCACAAGCTTCACAACCTTGTTCAATCCTCTCCAAAACCTTTCAAGCAAAGGTATAAACTCCTTAAATTGCTCCTTTGTTTTGATCCTCGAGGGGCTGTCGGGGCGAGGATTGGTAATCAATACCGATTCCGGGTCTTAAAGTCAGCAGAGGTACAAGAAACTGGAAAAAGCATACCCTCGCGCGAGTGACTCGGACTCACGCGCGACAGTCCACTGTCTCACGCGACAGTCCTCGTGGGGTTTGGGGATGCTGGTTTTTCTTGTTTTGGCATGTTATTAATTGTTTTAAAATATGATAAGCTTTTAGCTCACTAACTTGCATGATAAAATACATAGATTAGCTTTCATTGCTCAGTTATTTGGTTGGAATGCTTCTGGGTTGCTTCTGGACATGTACCAGAGCCCAGAGCATGCAAAGCAATTCCTGGAAGTCCAGTCAGGACTCTCGCGCGAGGGATTCACTGTCTCGCGCGATGATCCTCCTGAGTCCAGTAACTGCCCTTGCATGAGCAACTTGGCCCTTGGCCTTTGTTTTAACACCCCCACTGTTTAGGGGTTGCCTTTCATTAATTTGGCTCCTGTTTGTAATAATTTGTAATTAACCATTTACTTTCAGTCCATATAAACTGCTTGGTTTGCCTCCTGGGTGTGCACTGGTCCTTCCAGAGCCCAGAAGAGGATTAAATTCAACCTGTGGTGAAACAGGACCCTCGCGCGAGTGAGTGAGTGTGTCGCGTGATGGTCGGCTTTGCATGCACGTTGATCCATGCATGCAAAGGTGGCCATGGTGTATGACACATTCATTCCCTGTGCAGCCTGGTTCATTCCTCATCAGGGGATTGGATTTTACCCTATTTCCATTATTTCATCCATCCATATCATGTTTATATCACATCTTGCAAAATGTTACAGTTTTAAATCCCTCATTAAACTGTTTCCCCGCCCTAATTGGCTTAAAATTGGTTAAAGAAGAAAACGAATCACAAATATTTTCACAAAATGTCTAAGTAGAGACCAATCTCCGGATTGGGCGAGAGGGGTGCCTTAAAACCCTTCACCTCTCGTAACCTGGCTCCCGAACCCAGATATGTTATGACGGACTCGTTCCTTCACTTTTTCAAATCAAATAGCGCGGCAGGTGCTTCGAAATACGGTTCCTTGGGTGACGGACCTTCAAACCCAGGTGGCGACTCTGTGTTTTTGCGAGCGCCTGCTTCTTTGCTCGCGCTCCCTCGATCTATCGGGCCGCTTTGGCGCAAAAGGAACGGAATCCTTTTCCGAAGGGCATGCTGTCCACACACACCGTCGGAGTTGAACCTGTAAAACAGATAAAGGGTGAGCGCACCTTTGCCTTCTCGTGGCAAAGGCCCTCCGATGCCAAAGTTAGTATCTCGTACTAGTGAAAACCCTAATTATCAGTAGGTAATGAGCAAATAGCCAAGAATTGCATACCTTTACCTCTAGGTTTACCTCATATTTATAGATCCACATATGCTTGCTGTCCAAGCCATCTCGTTGCCCTAAGTTTCCTTTCTCGTACAGGAAACCCAGAATATCAGGGATCCTCGTTCCCTTAACCGTGTATTACCTTATAGACCATTTAGGAACTCTTTCCTTAATTGGCCATTCACCCCATTCCTGTTGGGTATCTTCTCCAGATCTCTTTTCCTTACTGGGTATTTGCCATTTCTGGACTCTTCTGGAGCGTCTCCTCCAAAATGCTGCTCCTGCTCGGCCTTCTCGTTGCCGAACAGCCCATCTGGACCAATGATTTCTCATATCACTGGTCCCTCTACCATGCGACTGTTTGAACAACTTCCCTTACTCTTTGGACCATACCCCTGCTCGGGTATCTTGGACCTGGGACCTCTCATGTCTCTAGTACTTATTGCCGTTCACCGTACTGCACGGCAGATGCTCCGATTATATTTATTCTGGGCCCCACGTACCACGTGTTCGGGTCAGGTTTGTACCTGTTCGGGATTAGCTCCCTACAATATCTAGGGTTTAAACTATATGACCCACTTGATTTCGTACTGAAAATAAGAAGATTAGGACGCGAATAGGCTCGAATCAGGTACAACAGCCTTCAAATCAACTCAATAGGGACCGAGTTTCAGAAGCCACAAGCTTCAAAAATAGTGAAACCCTTGATTTCGAAAATAGCTTCAAAAATAGTGAAACCCTTGATTTCGAAAATAGCTTCAAAAATAGTTTAAGGCAGGTTAGTTGGGTTTGCTTCAATTATTCTTTGTATCTCCCATTTTCTCTGTTTGGGGTGTGAGGGGGGCAGGTTAGGGGGGTTTGTTTTGTATCTGCATATTTTCATGGTCTATAACATGTGAGTTTACATACGGGCTCACTTTATGTCCATTCTAAGTAGTTTTTTTTTTCCCCTTCTCCATGTAGCCCGTCAAAAGCCCTGTAACAATCTGTGGTGATATTCATGGGCAATTCCATGATCTTGCTTAGCTTTTTTGAATTGGAGGGAAGGTATTATTCTTGTACAAGCACTCTGTTGCCATACATGTTTCAACATAGTACTTTTGATAATGCTTAATCTTTGAGTGGTTTAATTAAGCTTGGAAATTTTGAAAATGGCGCTAATTCCATCTCCATTGTAACTCAAGAGGATGCATGTTAGGCCCAACATTATGAGGATATGAGACAGCCACATTCTTTGTTCTTGAGGAGAAAATTTGAGAAATGATAAAAAGAACATGTCGCTATCTCACATCGGCTCATCCTCATTTACTTCATTTGTTTTTTATCAAGCTTTTATGAACAAGTTTAGTATAATTGCATAAACACTTGATCAAGCTTTTTCTTTACTTTTATAAGGTATGTTTTGAGTAGTAAGGGTCTTAGGTAATGCTGTCTTATTGTCCCTTCATATGGTTGTAGAAGCATTTATGCATCTAGTTGTTCAAGTCATTATATTTCTGCTTTGCATCTGTTGTTGAAATGTTCATAAAATTCATTTATTTCTAATTTTTCTGATTGGTAATGTCCAAATACAAACTATTTGTTTATGGGGGATTATGTCGATCGTGGCTATTATTCAATTGAAACCGTAACGGTAAGTGCATAATTCTTTCTTTTCCTTACATATCGTGAGGATAGCAATTGTGATAGGCTAACTACCTGACCTGGGAAATTAATAGGCTGCGTTACAGATAAGAACAAATAATGATCTCTGTGTTTCTGAGCGAGAGTTACCGAGGAAACTTTTTCAATTGAATTCGCATCCTGCTGTTTAATGTGGTGTAACTGTTCTGATATTTGATCAGTTCATGTGTTCAGCTTCTAGTGGGCCTGAAAGTGCGCTATCCCCAACGAATTACTATTCTAAGAGGAAATCATGAGAGCCGACAGGTATACAATGCCGCTGTCTGGGTTGAATTAACTCAATCAAATGGCAAATGATTGTGTGCGGGCGTGCCAGAAAAGAATGAACTTCAAAAAAGAAATTATTCCTTTCAATTTGATTTAAAACAACTAATATCAATCAGGCAACTGTGTTATCCATTTGTTTACCTCAACTAGGAGGATTTTTCCTTAAAGCGTCAACCAAACAAAGAATTAACCCTTCCAAGTCAAAAAAGATGATTGAACACTAACGAACCTGAATTTAATCGAAGGTAAGCTTGTATACAAACACTCTTGAGACTCTATCAAGAATAATGCAGAATATAAACACACTGAATTTAATCGAAAGAGGGCTTATAAACGACTATTCTTTGGTAAGAAAAAGACTGAAAGAAATAAGAAACCTGAATTTAATCAAAAGTAGTCTTACATGCAAACTAGCCTTCTACTTACAAAGTAAACTAAGCTAAGTCCTAAACTACGATAGATCTCTGAGCAATGATATTGAGTATGAGTTGTCAGATGATAAGAAATTTTGTCGGGGGCTCTTTCTTTAACTTCTTCTTCTATTTATAGACGCCGAGCCTGCCTTCGAACTCCACGTTTACAATTGATACCCACGTTCTCGCTCGAACTGCTCTTGACTCCTTAAAAAACGGCTACGAGGGGCCTTCGAACGGTTATTGGAATCGATCTCCTCAGAATTCTTCTCTCTCCACGTTCGCTGATGTCTGTTTTCTAGATCGTGGAACTCGTATTTTTATGCAACATGGGTTAGTGTCAACACGACTGGCTCTTATAAATGATTCCCTGCATTCACGCTTAATTTCCTCATAAAACAAGGGATTAACCACCGTTCGACGGTTTTAATGAGCAATCAACGGCTAAACCTAATTACCATCTTAATTACCCTCAATTGACGCTCAAACGTTGCCATTTCCCATCAAAACGATACCGTTTAGTACTAAAATAATATCGCCATTAACCCTACGATCCCTTGTATCTTGGGTCCAAATGGGACATGTTCTGATAGGCCAAAGAATTGTTTGATGCCACGTGTAATTTTCTCATTGGATAGCATATTTTAGGATGTAAACACACCCCCCGCATTAACATCTTATTTAAAGTAACTAAATAAGTGTTAATGGTGCACGTATCTGCCCACGCCCCTTAAGAACACGGATGCATGGGGTCATGGGAGGAGTCTGTTTCCATGCACGTCCTTTGAGCTTCTCAAAGAAAGCTACATTATTTCTTCTATAAATGGCGATTAACGTTAGGGTTTAACGAATCACACAACTCCCTTAAACCTCTTCGAAGTAGAATCCCCTTCTGCTAAAAAAACCCTTCAGCCATGGACTCTCTCCCAGAAATTAATCTTGTTCTTGATAACCTCAATCACCAGACTCATTCACCTCACACATCTCCTCCAAACTCCCCTCAATTGTTGGCCGAAAAGATTCTTTCTGACCAAACCTTCCATACTCTTAACCCTTTGCCCATGGGTTGGGAATCTTCTCTAACCCATTCGAATTCGGTTAGTGGGTCTGACTGGGGTGCATGGGAGGAAAGGCCTGTCCATACCCGTATGGATACTATTCTGGTCAAGTTCGATCAACCCGACCCTACTCCCAACAAATTCCATCACTTTCGAACCCTATTTGCGAGTCAATACCTACCTTTGACTAGCAATGACACTATCCACATAGGAATGCTAGAGTCCATCTACTCTTCCCTCAAATTTGCTCCTTATTTGAAACAAGAGGACAACTATCTCGGGCCAGCCATTACTGCAACTTCAAACGTATGGCCCAATCTCAGAGAGCCCTCTGGCATACTGAGGTGAAAACCCCTCGCTACCCTGCTGGCCTTGAAGAGTCAAACACACTGACTCCTCTCCCAGAGGATCCCGACTGATTCAGTGAGGTGACCAATCTTGCTGTCAACCCTCCCCATTTTTCAGTGGCATTATGGCTATTCCATCCTTCCTTCCGACAAGAGCAAAGCTTTGCAATTTCTTGTTGCCTTCTCATTTCTGGATGTCTCCATCCTAGAAGAACAAGTCCCATTAACCAACTTTAAATGGGCTTGTGAAACGCTGGTCCTATGCACCATCCCTTCCACGGTTTCCTACCAAATTCATTGCTTTCTGGACTTCCTGCCAGTGATCAGTGTAGACACCTCCCGGACGGGGCATCGCCATACAGTTGTATCATCACTGTGTTTGCTCGATTGGTCGCTCGCTTCATAAACCAAGATCGTGGATACTTCCATGGCTAGAGGTATCGCCACACGATAGCAGTTATCATCAAAACAGAGTCACCACCTAGTTTGTTAAAGCTAGGAAAACAGATAGAGATTCTGGATACGGAAGCCAAAAGTACAGTAAGGGGAAGGTGTTAGGCACCCCTCTCTGCCTAGCCGTGAAGCTAGCCCATAATCATTCAACATAAGACATATAGATGCTTTATTCAATTCCATACACGTAGTCTGGTTTTATGCCTTAAACAGTTAATAAGGTGAGCTGAGACTGTAAATAAGCATGCATCAGAAAGCAAGAAACAAAACAAAGCTGTGCCAGCAAATCGATCACTCGGCCGGCGAATGGAAGTCGCGGCCGAGGGATCACTGATTCAATGTACCGTCGAGGCATCGAAGCCCGGTGGTGTTCTTCCTCACACCGCATGAAAACTAACAGATGATCAGAAAGCTACGATTAACGACACAAAACATTAAATAAACCAAACCAGAGGCGTTGGGCCTCACCACCTTGATCCTCGGTTGCTTGATTGCTTTGGATCGATGGGGATCGACTGATTGATTGCTACTAGGGACGAAACCCTAGAGCTAGGGTTTGGAACTCGGGGTTGGATCGTCGGATTGATGGCCGCCTTCGGGAGGTTAGGGCTTTTGTAGAGAGGGATTTTGGGAGTATATAGCCAGAGTTTCGTGGCTTGAATGTATATGGATCTCAGGAATTTCGTCTCTTTGGGTGTATCCGAGGGTCTCTTTATATAGGCAAGGGGGTGACTCACTCGGTCCAATCAAATCACGGGGTTGCAATTGCACTTGCATTGCAACTCAAACTCTTCATTGCAATCTCTGAATGTGGCCCGAATGCATCGGAGAGGCGGCGGAATTGGATCAAACAACCGACAGAAGTTTCGAGAGTCTGGAAAAAGGCCGGTCTGGCGGCCGAGCAAAGGATGCCGCAGCCTGGAAATGGATGTGGCGGCCGAGCCATTGATCTGGCGGCCGAGGCTTCGATCTCTCAGGGAGATTTTTGGTGCAACAGGTTGCTCGGGTGAGGAATGGATGTTGAGGCCGTGATATCGATGTTACGGCCGTCCGATGGATTTTCCTAACACACTATCTTTCTGTCTGAAAGGCTATTTGGCTCTGGATTGGGTCCTCTAAGTGGCTCAAAGTTCGAACCATAAGTCCAGGCGTTTCACAAGAAAGCAATCAGCAATCATCGAATCCATATCATCATCAGGATGGTCCTAAGGTGGGAGTTGAAATAATTTTTAGGCCAAATTGGGGTGTGTACAGATGCCCCTCTTTGACTGAGCTCAGACGGATCACGAGACATGTTTGAGTAATAGTCAAAGCTGTAAAAGCAACTCAATTTGGTTTAACCACTATTCCAAGGGTTTTTGAAAAAAGGTTTTGTTATGGTCGGGCCGGGAGGCTGCCTCCATATTCTGAGGAAATTCAGACCAATCGTAGTTCAGAGGGCAATAAAAAAGAAAAAGTTTGGAGAGTTAGAGACAGAGAGACGTGCCTTCGGGCTTTACTTGGTGTAGTGCAACGTGCACAGGTAATGCCGGGTTTTGGCGAAAGTAGTTGAAGGAGCGCGGGGCTGCGGGCAAGTTTTTGCGGAGAGTTACCTTTAGTATTTTGGGGTAGATCGATACAGGCCAGTGTGTTTGCTTTTCTTGATCATCCTTACTTTGACTGAGGGGAGCTCGGTAGAGTAGCCTATCCTTGCGAATGAGCTGGAAGGAATTGATGTAGTTGGGGCGGAATCCAAGCCATCTGCGGGGATGAATCGGATGCCAGTTTTGAGATAAGGGGCGGAACCCAAGTCATCGTCCCGAGATGAGTTGGATGCCGTTGTTCGAGATGCGGGAGTCGCGGGGCCAGTGACTGAAGCACGGAGTGTTGTAATGAAGGAACTGAGGCACGGAGCCGGTTTGTCAGGCGGGGAGCTTGAGGTATTGAAGCTTTGATTGGACCGAAGCGCGGAGCTGGTTTTGGTCATAAGGCGAGAGCTTAGGAGATGGAACCGAAGCGCGGAGCTGGTGTTGAAAAAATCTTTGCCTTCTAGAGGTAAGAACTTGAGAGGTTCGAGCTTTGGTGTGATTGAAGCGAGGCATAGAGCCAGTTGTATTCTGATGGTCTGTGCGCGGAGCTTTCTCATCATAAAGATTTGGCTTTGAGCCAAAGGATCGAGGTTCTGGACCGATCAATAAAACCGAGGCGTAAAGCCGGTTGATTGCAAGATAGACCTGCGAGTGAGTGACAGATGCAAAGCATAGCATGTATGTATGATAGTGTTTGTTAGATGTAACAGCTAAGGTGATAGTGATGATTATGCAGACTCGATGTGTTTGATGCAATATGTGCACGGGCCCGTGCGTGTGTGTTTGATATAAGCTTAGAGCTTCTTTCAAGTTCCGGACTTGAGCAATCAGAGCGTAGAGCTCGAGCATTTGGACGGCAGAATCCAAGCGTTCAAAGTACAGGCTTTGAGCATCCAGTATGCAGTGGTTGGGCATTCAAGCGTAGAGCTTGCGCATTCAAGTGTAGAACTTGAGCATCCAGTACACAGTGGTTGGGCTTAGTAATTGTTGCTGGCGGCGTAGAGCCTGTTTGTTACGGCTTTGAGCCAGTTGAATTGGTTACGGCTTGGAGCCAGCTAAGATAATGGGCTTTGAGCCGCTGAGTGGTAGGCTTCGAGCCGCTGAGTCGATAACAGGACTAAAGCCGTTGAGTAATGGGCTTCGAGCCGCATAAGTGGTGGGCTTCGAGCCACTGAGATAATTACAGCGTGGAGTTAGATAGTTACGGCTTCGAGCCAATTGAGAGATGGGCTTTGAGCCGTTGAGTTGATAACAGGCGTGGAGCCGTTGAAATAATGGGCTTGAAGCTGCCGAATTGATGATCGTTGATTGAGGTGGCGCAGAGCCTACTGAGATAGCTTGTTACGGCATAGAGCCAGTTGAAGTGGTTACGGCTCTGAGCCAGTTGGGATAGCGGAGTCTGTAGAGATAATGACGGCGTGGAGCCAGCTGAGCGAGCGTAGAGCTGTTATGATGATGGGCTTTGAGCCGCTGAATTGGTAGATATGGGCATAGAGCCGTTGATCCCTTTTAGTGAGCGTAGAGCTGCTGATAATGAGTATGGGCATTGAGCCGCTGAATTAATAGGCTTAGAGCCGCTGAATAGCTTGAGCACGGGCGTTGAGCCGTTGGGATAAGAGGCCTGTGTTGAAAATGGGTGTGAGGCCACTGAGATAATTAGTACGGGCGGAGAGCTGTTTGAGGTGCTAGATGAGGAACCGTTGCGATAATAGGCAAGGAGCCTGCTGATGATAAGTAGGGGTCTTGGATCCGTTAAGATAATGGGCTTGGAGCCGCTAAGTTGATAATTGGCATGAAGCCACTGATATAAAAGGCTTGATCGTGATGAGCTTTGGTCTGCAGTTTATGGAGAGTGAGCCTCTTTGTGCTTGGGCGTGCCCCCAAGGCCAGAATAATAGCTTGAGTTAGTGCAATGAGCAAGACCTGAAGTTGCTGAGAAGAATGGATTTGGGGGCCAGTGGATCGATCTCACGGCCGAAGGAATGATTTCTCGGCCGAGGAATAGATGTCTCGGCCGTGGGAACGCCAAAAGTCAGAAGATCGATTTTAAGTTCCGCTTAATCGATTTTGCGGCTCACTTTTCTTTTTTCTTTCTCCATTCCTCCGACCACCGTCGATCAGCCGCCGTCGTTACTGTTCACTGCCGGTCACCGTTGCCTCCGGCTGCCACGTCCTCTCTCTCTCTTGCTTCGAGTTGGGATGGCTACGCCATCTTTTTCAGACCCTGCGGGTTATTCCTCGCATCCTCCATGTAGGTGTGAGTATCCATCGTTTGACGAGGAGACGATTGAGGAGCCGGGTCCGTTCGACGCTGCTACTTATGTTTTTCCTTCACGTAGGCTGGGTTACGGCGATTTCTTGCAGTACCGTCCTCCTGTTGGCGGCCCAGAGGCCGAGGTAGTTCGCAGGGAGCCTGAGTTGCATTTGAGTGTCCTCAATGTACCGGTGAGTTTTTCCTGAAAAGTAAAAGATTTACTTTAGTTCAGAGTTTGATTTAACTATTGAGTCTCTTTTCGGGATGAAATCCCTTTTAGCCAGGGGCGGAGATGATAAGGACCCGTGCTCGAGTCGAATTGGTTTTGTTTAAAGAAATTAAAATAGCTGTGCCCCCTGTTTTAGGCAATGCGTGCTTTTAAGGTGTTTTTAATTTAATGCCCCTAGCCTTTCATTTGTTTATGCGACTATGAAGTTAACTCCCTTTTCATCTTTGGCAGAGAAATAGGAGGCTGGAGGCTCGCGGTGGAGGCAGGAGGCGCACAAATGGCTTTTGGTGCTGCTTGAGCAGGCTCGAGAACTAGTGCATGCTGCTGGTTTTGAGGCATTCGTCCTAGGCCTCAACCTTCCGAAGGTTGATTGGTCGTTGATGACCTCGCTGGTGGAGAGATGGTGGGATACCACCAACACATTCCACTTTCCTACGATTGGCGAGATGACTATCACTCCGGGTGATTTTTCCTTGCTGACTGGCCTGCGAGTTGGTGGTGTTCCTCTTCGAGTTGATCCTCAGATTTGGGAGCGAGCAGGAGCTCTGGAGTGGTTCTTGGGCAAGGTGGCCCCTCTTCATTCTCGAGGCCATATTGATCTTTCTTGGCTGATCAAGACATACATGAGGAATGATATCCTGACTAAGGTGAGCGTCGAGCAGCTAACGCGGGCTTTCCTCCTTTATGTCCTTGGGCAAACGTTGTTTGCCAACAAGGATAGCTTCGTGCATACACAGTTTTTAGTCCTTTTACAGCACTTGGGGGATGTTCGGGGGTTTGATTGGGGAGCAGCCGCCTTGGCTACTTTGTATGGCAATCTCGGAGCCTGTTCTCGGGACAAAAGCCCTATCCTTGGAGGTCACTACCGGGTGCTCGACGTACATACATTCTTCCTTCGCTTCCTTTCTCGTTTTGCTTTTCTGCTAGTACTGAACTTGCCTGCTAATTTGTCTTTCAGCTCTGGGCTTTTGAGTATCTCCTCCCGTTTCCTACCGGTACCAGGCATGGGAACGTGAACACCATTCCTCGTTATGGGCGATGGTTGGCGGGACAGCGGAAGCCACAGTCACCTGTTTTGAGTCTCTCTGAGTGGCGACGAATTTTGGACCGGTTGACGGTCGATCAGGTACTTTTCTCCTCCCTTTACATTCCTTGCCTTTAGATTTTTTATATCTTTATGCTATAGCTGATTTGTCCTTATTTTGTAGGTACGGTTCGACCCTTGGGGGTGTGTTCTTGAGGATGCCCCTCTTGCGCGTTCTAGAGTCTTGGATCGTACTCGCAGCTTGCTCGAGGGTCCATTCTGTCGAGCCTGGTACTTAGGTGATCGGGTAGCCAGCCAGTGGCTCCCGCGTGCTGAGGCATTGCAGTTCTTTCCTCCTCCTCCTCCAGCATCGATGAGGTCTACTTCTTTGATGCCTAGAGCTGATTTGAAGAACGCTCGGCTTAGAGATTGGGCGGGCTTGCTTCTCCTGGCAGGTGACTATACGGAGTACTGCCGCCTTTTCTTCACTCCTGCTGCTGCAGCTCCTCCTGTTGCCGCAGTTCCTCCTGCTGCTGCTGTCTGGCCACGGGCTCCTTCTTTCGTCTCCTTCCATTCTGATGATGGAGAGGAGGAGTGTTTGGAGCTTACTCCTTGCACGACCCAGCTTTACATGCTGCCAGCTGGGGCTTCTCAGGTACATCTTTTGAACTTGTTCCCTTGTTAATGCCTGCTATTTCAATGCTTTGAAATATTCAATTTGCCTTTGCGGGTGCCTGCGGAGGTGGTGCAGGAGTGGCTGCATGCCTATCAGAGTGTGGAGGCTTTGATCCGGAGACAGCGCCGTAGGATCCTCGAGGTATGATTTTCCTATGTTTTCCATTTGTTTTGCATATCTTCTTGATTCTGAACACTTATATCCTCTTTTGTTACAGCTTGAGGCTGAGCGAGTACCGGCTATTGATAGAGAGGATGTAGAGGCTAGCGGGCAGTCCTTGCCTTCTTCCCAGAGATCGCCTAGCTTTTAGGGCTTTTTCCTTTTCCTGCTCATAGTTAGTGGAGAATAGGCAGAAAGTATATCTGTATAGCGTAAGCAACCACATCAATGATTTTGATAAACAAGTTTTGGTTTATGAAATGCTTTTCGTGTTCCTGAATGCATGCGAAAGTCAGAGCATGGCTTTGAACAAGTGTTTACTAATAGATAGTAGTTTGAAATACTGGCCGAAGAATCAATTACTCGGCTAAAGAATTGTTGTTGCGGCTGAAGTATTGATTATTCGGCCGTTACTTCTATTTCCCCAAAGAAGCTAGGTTTTGCTTTAGCCAGGTGGCATTCTTGTTCCACATTCTTTCGTATGCTGAGTCTTTGATTCTTTATCTTTTGCCCTTGCCATGTTTCATGGTCTGTTTGCCAATCTCGAAAATTTTCGAGGTTTCTTGCTCATTGTATTGATGACCTTTAAGTTGGAGGAGATGAACAGCAATTCTCGTGTTCTTTTGGTCGTTTGTCAATTCCTTGAAAAAGGCATACTTATCTTTTGCGAATCCAATACGCAAGGTTAACCATGCCTATCACTGAGTACAAACACATTGATGTTTTTCCTTCTTTCCAAATGTTTGGGCCGCATCTCAATGTGAGATTGCCTACGTATCCCAATCAGGGAATCAGGTCGTAAACGTAGTTCCAAAGCTACTACCTTTGAGGTTGGGTTTCCACTCTTGGTTTTTCTTCTCACATGCTCTTGATTTTGCCTAGGTTACCTAATGGAGGTTGAGTCCCTAGCGAGCCTTTCTTTGAGTGCCTTAACTTTTGCCTAGGCTGCCGTTTTTGCATTTTCTTGCCCTAGCAGGCTTTGCTCTTACTTTTGCTTGGGCTACTTGGTCACCCAACGAGCATATTCTCTCAAGAAGTTTTGCCGCATCGAAGATTTTTTTTTTTTCTCGTTTTAGGAAAGGAATGGAGATGTTTTTCTGAATCTCCTTTTGTGTTTGTACCTTCATAATAGGCGACCTAACCTCAAGTGTTCTCACAGAGATAGCATTTTCTTTTCTGAGTTTTGACAAAAACCTAGTTTCCTAAGTAACTAAAGTTCATCCCCTCTTTCCCTCTTGTTATCGATATAAGGAACTTGATTCCTGGAAATTTTCCTCATTTGGCAAAGAGACCACGATGTACTGGCAACCGCAATTTAGGAACTCAAATCATTGAATAAGCATAGTTTAGAAGGTAAAGCAGAAGTTCACTCAGCAGAAAATAAAAAATGCCCAAACAAGGGCCCAAAATATATCCTAGCTTAATAAAAGCAATGTTTTAATGTTCTTTGTCATGTTGTGACCTGCAGCATTCAGGGGTCACCTTCCTTTGCTTTGACTTCCTCAATTTTATACTCTTTTCCACCCTCTCCTTTGCCAAACAGAGCCGTTGAACCGGATCCCTCTTTGATGCTTGCGCAGTGGCTACTTCTTTGGGACATAAGCAGTCCCCAAAGGGAAATGTCAGCTTGAACTTTCTCCTCTTCGTCTTCTTTGTTGATTGTGTAGTTATGGATGAAATCAGTTTTCTCCCCTTGGCTGAATAGCGATGCTAAGGAGATTTCATCAAGTAGGTCATCATATTCTCCTTCCATTTCATCGAAGTCACTCTCCCTTGTTTGATATGGGTCCATGCATGTGAAATCCAGATCCTCTTCTTCCTGTATCCACTTGCTGTAATTGCATTCATCGTAAGGATTGACCCATGGTTGCACTTGGAATTCCTCCATCCTTTCTACGAGATTGATTGTTTCCCAAACAATGGGAGGCGTCGGGATTTTAGGACGGTTAATGGGCACCACTATCTGGGCAAGCTCGAAGCGGGCATGTCTCCTCATCATAATTACCCTTTCTTTCTCCTTCTTTCTATTCTCAAACCAGATACGTAGCCATTCATCATCTTCTACAAACGGGATGTCAGGATCCTCTAGATTGTGCTTTGCCCAGGAATGCTCCTTCCATTTCTTTAGTTTTTCTTCCTTTGCTCGTTCTTCTTCATTATTCATATCGGGATCAATGACTTCTGATTGATCGGACTCAACATCTTCTTCCTCCTCCATCATGAAACACTCATCCTCCTCTGAGATTGTTAGGGTTGGTTTGGCTTGGTTGTTTTGGACAATGTACTGGCCAGGATTATACGCGGGGTTGTGAGATAGGTTGATGAGATTGATAGCTCAGGGTGGCTCAGTATTGGGTGTTTTGGTCTGTGTATGAGGTTGTGGGGGTTTTATGGTGCGGTTATCAATAAGATCTTGGATGTCATGGCGAAGACGTATGCAATTGTCTGTTTCGTGCCCAGCATGTTGATGGTAGGCACATTGCTTGTTTGGATCATGGTTTGGGCCATAGGGTGGCGGAGGAAGTGGTTTGTTCAAGGGTTTGAGATGCCCTTGATGGCTTAGAATGGTTAAGGCTTGGGAGGGGGTCATATAGAGAGGACTAAAATTACGGCGGGGCCGGTTTGGGTTTCGGGACGAGCTAGTTTGAAAAGGGTCTTGTGGTGAGGCCGAGTTAATATTGTTGACAGAGGCATGAGGTGTACGGGTTGAAAAGGTTTTCTTGGGTGGAGGGGTTTCTTCTTTCACAATGAGTCCCAGTTTGAGTCCTTCTTCAATTTGCAGCCCAGTAGCATGCAAGCGCTTGAAATCGGTGATAGCCTGCGTGTAAATGTGCTTGAGATACTTGGGTTGCAGATTCTTGACAACTATCCTTACTTAATCCTCCTCAGAGGGGCGGCTCTTCATCTTGGCAGCCTTTTCCCTCCACCTAGCCACGAAAGTGACAAAATCCTTGTTGGACTCCTGCTTGGTCATTTCCAAATCTCGAGTGGTTAGCTCAACTTGGACATTGTATGCATCGTGCCAAGTGTGGTAGTGTTCGAACTCCAAGGTGAGGAACCAGTCGAGAGCACTCCCAGTGAGAGTTCTTTGAAACAGTTGAGCGATGAGCTCATCGTTCAAACCCATTGGCTTCATGGTGTTGATAACATGGCGGACATGGCTGGTAGGGTTGCCGGTCCCATTGAACTTCTCAATGTTTGGCATTTTGAACTTTTCGGGTAGTTGAGAATCAGGGAAGAGACAAAGTCCCTCAAAGTCCAGGATTTGGTCTCCCTGTGAACAGGCCAAGGCGTGTTTAATTTCTTTGACTTGCTCGGCTAACTCAGGGTTTTCTGGTCTATTCTCATTCGCCATTGACCTTTCCTCATCTTCAGCATCTCTTGCTGCCTTTTCTGCTAGCAAAGTAGCGATTTGAGCCTGAAGTTCGGCAATAGTGGCGTCGTTATCTGCCATGGGAACAGGAGGATTGCTTGACGAAGCTTGGGATTTGGTAGATGGTCGATGTTGCTGAAAAGATGGCCGCAAAGTCCCAGGAAATGACTGGGACCGTTGCGGTGAAGGTGTTCGGACTGGTGAAGACGACAGGCGAGATGGCTGCAGCAGCCTCTGTTTGGCGTGGCTTCGGGTGTTATAAGAGTATAAAATTGGTTGTGGTTGCTTTCTTGGCCTACCTATTGTGCCTGCTTTAAAAGTAAAATACCTGCAAGTCAGTACTTGGTTGTTTGTTTTAGGGTTAGGATTTGGGCTGAAAATCCCAACCCTTCTGCACAGAAAGAGTTAATATAGTATGATACAAGGTGTGAGGAAGAACTTGGAAGCAAAGTGCAAGTAGGTTCTTAGCCTGTAGGTTCCTGCCTTAGTTTGATAGGTTCTATGGCTTTCTAACACATGTTAGGTCTTGGTAGTCCCAGGGTGCTCCGTTGTCAAAGGGCACCAATCCTTTCACCAGCCCATCATAGGCGGCAATTGGGTGATTCCCTTTTTGATATACCATAAGGTACAAGTGACTGTGGAGTTTGCTGGAACCCCTAACATAGCCCATGTCATGCTGGGATATTAGGTGAACTCAACGAGGCTTGCCTGCTCGATGCATATGATAAATGAATTAAATAAGGCATGTATTAGTCTTATGTTGAACTTTTTGGTTATGGCTCTCATGTCCCCAGCAGAGTCGCCAGAAAACTGTAGACACCTCCCGGACGGGGCATCGCCATACAGTTGTATCATCACTGTGTTTGCTCGATTGGTTGCTCGCTTCATAAACCAAGATCGTGGATACTTCCATGGCTAGAGGTATCGCCACACGATAGCGGTTATCATCAAAACAGAGTCGCCACCTAGTTTGTTAAAGCTAGGAAAACAGATAGAGATTCTGGATACGGAAGCCAAAAGTACAGTAAGGGGAAGGTGTTAGGCACCCCTCTCTGCCTAGCCGTGAAGCTAGCCCATAATCATTCAACATAAGACATATAGATGCTTTATTCAATTCCATACACGTAGTCTATTTTTATGCCTTAAACAGTTAATAAGGTGAGCCGAGACTGTAAATAAGCATGCATCAGAAAGCAAGAAACAAAACAAAGCTGTGCCAGCAAATCGATCACTCGGCCGGTGAATGGAAGTCGCGGCCGAGGGATCACACTGGGTCAATGTACCGGCCGAGGCATCGAAGCCCCGACTGGTGTTCTTCCTCACACCAGACAGAAAACTAACAGACGATCAGAAAGCTACGATTAACGACACAAAACATTAAATAAACCAAACCAGAGGCCGTTGGGCCTCACCACCTTGATCCCTCAGTTGCTCGATTGCTTCGGATCGATGGGGATCGACTGATTGATTGCTACTTGGACGAAACCCTAGGGCTAGGGTTTGGAACTCCGGGGTTGGATCGTCGGATTGATGGCCGCCTTCGGGAGGTTAGGGCTTTTGTAGAGATGGATTTTGGGAGTATATAGCCAGAGTTTCGTGGCTTGAATGTATATGGATCTCAGGAATTTCGTCTCTTTGGGTGTATCCGAGGGTCTCTTTATATAGGCAAGGGGGTGACTCACTCGGTCCAATCAAATCACGGGGTTGCAATTGCACTTGCATTGCAACTCAAACTCTTCATTGCAATCTCTGAACGTGGCCCGAATGCATCGGAGAGGCGGCGGAATTGGATCAAACAACCGACAGAAGGTTCGAAAGTCTGGAAAAAGGCCGATCTGGCGGCCGAGCAAAGGATGTCGCAGCCTGGAAATGGATGTGGCGGCCGAGCCATTGATCTAGCGGCCGAGGCTTCGATCTCTCAGGGAGATTTTTGGTGCAACAGGTTGCTTGGGTGAGGAATGGATGTTGAGGCCGTGATATCGATGTTATGGCCGTCCGATGGATTTTCCTAACACACTATCTTTCTGTCTGAAATGCTATTTGGCTCTGGATTGGGTCCTCTAAGTGGCTCAAAGTTCGAACCATAAGTCCAGGGGTTTCACAAGAAAGCAATCAGCAATCATCGAATCCGTATCATCATCGGGATGGTCCCAAGGTGGGAGTTGAAATAATCGTTACGCCAAATTGGGGTGTCTACAATCAGGACATGGCTCGAGGCCAATGCTACAGCCTACTACTTTGATCAAGACCTCCAAGATTACGCTTTGGTTAAAGATAGGATTGAGAAGCTAAACAATCAGATTCAAAGCTTCCAATCTGAGTCATTCGAAGTGGTGCCTGCCCATGCTGATAAGGGACTTCGAAGGTGCTACAAGAGAAAACAGATGAAGCGCCCCTCCAAGGAAGCTCGACTCCGAAGGAAGGCCAAGGCCTTGGTGCTCAGCTTCAGGCCTCTTTTGGAGAAAAAGCTGGAGTCAGATGTGAAGGAGGACATGAGGAAAATGGAGCTGAAATTCCACCAATTTGCATGGAACAAGTTCCACAGCCTTGTTACTTGGTCCTTCCCCCACTACTTTGAGAACAAAAAAGCTGCTGCTCAACACTCAGGCCCTTCGAAGGCCTAATTAATTCTCGTTGCATACTGTCAGTAGGAACTAGCATTTTCCTTTTTGCTTCTTTTTTTTTTTGTAAATATGCAAATTTCATTTATGTAATCCTGGCAGTTATAATGAAATTCCCCTTTTCATAACAATGCGCACTTGACTCTGGGCCCTTTCATAGCATTTTTGGGTCACGATAATAATAAACCCAAAACAAGACATCCCATGACTTGGGCTTACTGAAAGCTTGGCCCAACTGTGGGGGTATAAAAGCAAAAACGATTCAAACTTACCCCCTACGCCTAACATGTTCAAGCTACTCTAGTATTGAACCTTCCTCTCGCTTTTTTGCGAAACTGTTGAACCAGACTGAATTGATGGCTTCGTCTAGCCAACCAGCCATGGAACATCCAACTCCTTTGCTTGCTCTGAGACGGTTCATCAAAAGGAAAGATCAGGGATCAACTGAAGATTCCTGTTTCGACGATCGAGTTTTCGTCCCAAACCCTAAAGAAAAAGGTACATTTATTTTGGGCCCTCAATTCGTAGGGGAAATTCCTGCTTCCCTCTCTCTCTATTACCCTCGATTAGGGGATGCTGACGTTTGAGCCTGTTCAGCCACGAACTGGCAAAATTGCCCAAAGAAATCGTTTCCCTACTGGCCGACCCTCAACAGAGACTGGAAAATTTGGACTACTCGAATGCTGGCCGAAAAGTCAGACGATCTCGAGAAAGTGGGTTTGAAAAACATCATTACCCTTCTTCGAAGGGGAATTCCTCAAAATCCACCCCTAATTCAGGCTGACCTAGCCTTTGGGACCCTTCCTTTAACTTCTTCAGATTCAACTGCGGTATGATGGCACCTACCGTCTTAGATGTTACCCAAATGTTGGGACTCATACCTTATGGCTCCCAATTCGACCCCACTAATGAATACACTCACCCTGAGGGGTTCACTCGTTTGACTGCTACAAATGGGGCCTTTTCCCACTTCTACACCAGGGAAAGGAATTTGATTGGAGAGGTATCTGAGACGGAGTTTTTTGCTTATATACTCTATACCCTGTGCAAACACATCCTTTGCCATCAAGGAAAAAGAGTAATGAGTGAATTCATACCGCTGGCCCTAGCACTGTCTAGGGGTGAAGAATTCGATTTTGCATCTTATTTCCTGGGCCATGTGTATAAAGTTGGCTTTGACTTCTACCAGAAAGGCCCAAACAATTCTCAAGGAGGCCCCCAATGGTTTGTACAGCTATGGCTTCACGCCTACTTTCCTGAATTAGGCCCCTTCAAGACACCTGTGTCCCCAGCTGGTACCCCTGAAGCACCCAATGTTAATGGTGACAACTACATTCAACCAGTGGCCAGTGACACCCATACTTTGGTGTACTACCTCTGTTTCTTTTCTGGACTTGTTTCTAACAGAGAATTGCCCAGTCCTTTTTTAGCCCCAATTGGACTATCATGGGTCTTTGACATTCTGACAGACAAGCAAGGCAAATCCTCTCGAGCCCTTCAGGCATGGGGTAACATACTTATAGGCAGAGAGATCTTTATCTCCTCATCGAACCCCTCTAAGTCTGTAGCACACGCGGAGGTATACTACCCTGCTCAATTAGCTAGGCAGCTTGGTTTGGTTCAAGGCATACCCATCCCATATTGTGGTTCCGCCAACATTTTCATGTCTGAACGCTCATGCATTTCCATTGAGCACTTCAAAACATGGTTCACCCAATCCAGGGATCTACTAAGACGAACCGTTGCTCAAGACTTCCAAGAACCAGCAGTGCCTACCATTCCCGAATTCGATTATTTGTGGCACACCAATTGCTCCTTTCTACTGGGATGCCCTCCCTTCAAGAAATTTCTTGAATACATTGAGTTTGAGAAGTCTGAGTTTGGGCACAAAAACCACGATAATTCGTGTTCCTTTTCCTCGGACGGTGGGTTTGGAGTGGCTGGAGGCATCGAAGACATTCCCGAAGGTGAAGTTGACCAACAGGCAGTCCCCATTGAAGCCTCTCCTATATCAATGATTATTCCTTCCCCTCCTCCAAGGAGACAATCCTCAAGAGTACCCCAGAGAAGAGGTATCTCCTTCACCTATCTTCAATTTTGTCTTCAAGAAACACTCCTAATGGTAATCTAACGTATGAAGGTCCTGCTTCTCCCCCTCCAATGGCTTTGAAGAGGAGTAAGACGATCCCTCAGCCCAAGAAAATCGCCCCCACCAAGCATTACCTTGAGTCTTCGAGCCAACCACCAGGTCCGTCTCTCCTAAACAATTGTCTTTCATTTTGTGTCTCCTTGTTTACAGAAACCATGCATCGTACCCTTCTTATTTTGTAGTCCCAAAAAGAACTAGAGCCACCAGACAGCTCAAACTCACGCCTTCCCTCAGTGATGAGGAGACTGAATCTGATACAGAGGCTTTGGTTCCCAAAGGTACATTCTGCTCTTTCAATCTGACAATAAAACTCCCAAGATGGCTTTTACTGACCTGACTCCTAATTCGTCCAGAAAGAGCAAAAGAGACATCGAAGGCCCTCGTTTATGAGAGAAAAGAAAAGGTCGTTAGGAAGAGTAAGACACTGAATGAACTTACATCTCCCGATCAGGTATACAACATGTATTCCTTGCACATCTCAGGTTTCCGCATGTATGCCCATTTAACTTCTGCACTATCTACAGTCCCAGGGATTGTCACCCAATTTGCCTATCATTCCTCAACAAGAGGCCCCAAGCACCATGCCTGTTCAGGAGACCCTTACTCATCAAGACTCTGCCAGAGTGAGTCTTGATATAACAACTTTGCTGTTATCCCTTACTGAATCCATCTCACCCACTCTTTTCCAGGTAAGAATGGATTTCTTAGTGCTATCATACATTAATTGCTACATTAAGCCTAACACTTCTGTTCGATTCCCGCAGGAAATCCCAATTTCTGTTGAATTGCCTGCATTTAAGAGCATTGTGGACAACCGGTTGAAGGCTGCTGAACCATTGGGGGTTCGAAGAAGCGGTCCCTTTCCTTACCCCTTACAAGTTTCAGAACAGGACTCTTCTCCACATTCGTCCACCTCTGCTCTGCCAATCTCCTTCGTAAAAAGCTTCGAAAAATAGGATCTTGATACTCCTACGTCTTCGAAGAATCAGGTAATTTTTAAGTCCCAACACCCTCTTAAGTGTCTCTACCGTTGGTTTTATTTACCCCTTCTTCTTATCGTGCTTCAGGTGGATAACACTGCTATTGACATGGAAGTAATTCCATCTTTGGAACTCAGTTCATTATCACCTCCCAATGCACCTTCTTCCCCTTCGATTGACCTTCCCATAGTGGCCTTTGACATATATTTTTACAGATATCAGTTGGGATTATTTTGTGATAGGATTGCTGTCCCCATTTTTCCCATTTCCTCTAACCCACTGGAAAGCCTCAAACAACTTCTGAATTCATCCACACTTCCTAGTTCTCCCCCATTTAACTTCTGAATTCATCCACACTTCCTAGTTCTCCCTCATTTAGAATTAAACACTTCCCAAGGAAGACGAAGTCCTAATGCTAAAACATCATTTAAAAGCTTTACATTGCCTAGGGCTCCCTGCTCTCCTCGAACATGGTTTAATTCATCACTTCGAAGTGTGCCACCGAGCTTTGTTTCTCTCGAATGCGCTTCCTTCATCCACTACCTTCACTCTTCAAGAAAACCTTAATCAATTCGGTGAATTAGTTGCTCACAACCAATTCTTATCTGAAGGCTTTAGAAAAACCACTTTGAAAGTGGAAAAAATGGAAGCTACAGCCTCTAAGATTGCCTCTCAGCTCTCACTACAGCAAGCTCAAAAAGACAAGCTGGCAGAACTCAACAGGAAAAAGGCATGGTTAGAAGGAGAACTGCAAAAGGTCAAGGATGAGATTTGCAACGTTGTTGCTGAATCCCAATTGCTCGAAAATGAAGCTTCGAATGGTGAACTAACATTGCCACAGCTCATTCCTTCGCTTCGAGCTGTGCAGCAGAAAAAAGCTGTCCAAGCCTCACTATTAGACGCTAATATTCATTCCCTTCAAGAAATGATGTCTAATATGGGCCGTGTAATTAGTCTACCCTTGTAGTATATTTTTTTTTAATCCTCGTACAGTAACACTTCAATCCAATTACTGGATAGTTATCAATGCATTACTGGATAGGTGTCAAATGCATTAATTAGGGAAAACTCGATAAGACCTCCCATCTACTTCTCCTAAAAGCATTAAATGACCACCTCCCCATTTACCAATATAAATATAAATAGGGGCTTTGAGAGGAGAAACTCACCATTCCTTTTGATCTCTTGCATCCCAGAGTTCAAAGATTCCGAAACTCATCACAAAAGTGATTGCCATGATATGCCCTCCAGAGTTTATGAAGCACGGCTTCAAAATATAGCCACATCAGCTCTCATGATGCCTCCCTCTTGGGCTACGGCTCCCAGGTATAGACACATCAGCGCTCATGACGTATCACGTCAAGCTGTGACTTCGAAGACCAAAGAATCTAACGAGATGGTCTCGGAGTACGTCTACCTACCAATGGAGCTTAGATCAAGTTTTTGTATCTCAGTTGATGGAGACCCACATCTGGGACAACTGGGATACTTCTATGCTTAATTAGGTTTTCTTTTCCTTTTCTAGATGGGCACGTTGAATGTAATTTTCCTTATGAATGTAATGAAAAGATCCTTATTATTGTACCCTCATCTAGTTTCATGGCGTGACCAAAAGGTCAAATATGGATTTATTGTTGGTTTCGAAGCCTGTACGCTTTAAAACCAATTAATATCAATTGAGTTTATGATTGGTTGTAACATACGGAAATCGTCCTAAAAAGTATTCTTTCCGTTGGTATGTTTATTCTGATGCACCTGTTGGCATCCCTACCACAGACTCACCACCTTGGAAAGGAAAACCCCTTTAAATATAGAAAATACGTTTAGTAATTAGTCCTAAAAACCCAAACAAACGCTTCGAGATACGATAACTTTGGATTTTATGTACAGCTCATTTTCAGAGGATCGCCAACAGTCTCCTCGTTAGTTATATCATTTACTGCTATGACTGATGGCGGCTATCTCCCTTAGACGTTTCGTCCTTCGAGAGCCTTACGCCTGCCTTTTATTTAATACCTGTAATAATTGCCTTTTATTTAATACCTGTAATAATTACAGGGAAATATCCTGACGTTCGTGGGATTATAAATAAACAACCAAAGCTGTCAATATTCATCCCATTCTCTTTCCTCTATTCCCCTTACTATTGCACATGGCTGATAATCCCCAAGCTCCTCACCCTGTTGATCTCATGGAGGAGTTTGCCAGAAGAATGGCCAAACTCGTAGACGAGCTCAAGAAGGACCAGCAAGCCGAGATTCGAGCCCTTCGAAGCGAGATCCGCAAGCTCTGAGCTCAGTTGGTGGACGTGGAGACGTCTTCACATCTATGTTTGGCCAGGACCTTGGACGATCTCACGGACGTCCTCACGGCTCATGAGGCCAAAAATCCTCCGGAGGGCGGGTCTCCATAGAGACTCACCTTTGGGACTATGAGGGTCACCAAAAAACCCTCATTTTTGGTTTTTGAGCCATGGACTGGCCTTTTTTCCTTTTTTAGAGATCATAGCAGATATCTCTATTTTTTTATACTTCAGATCCACTTGGGCCAGCTCTTTTCTTTAAAACCCCCTTGGGTTTTATTTGTAATGGCACCCGCTAGGGTGCTTTATGAATAAAATTAAAACTTTTGTCATATGGGTTTGTGGCTTAATTACCATAACTGTGCTAACAATTGTCTCGAAGTAACTATGAGCCAAAATCAACCAGCAGCCATGAACGAAAAATTTCCTTCTTGCCACTAAAGCGCTCTAATCTCTAGGTGCATTCCCAGTAGTACTAGGATTCTACTCAGAGTGCTCAAATCTCTAGGTGCATTCCCAGTAATACTAGGATTTTACACAGAGTGCACCACGACTAACCCAATAAGAAAGGATTTCCCCGTTCATTACTACTTATCCCCCTTGGGACTTTTAATTGGCAAGGGTAACTAACTCTTGATGCACACCCCTTGGTTTTCTGAATAATCAACAATCTATTGGGAATCTAGACACCAGATTACCTCTCTGTCCCCCTGTCTTTCGAACCTCATGGCAGATAAAATGCCAATGGCTACAGGAAAGTAGACGTCTAGAGAAGAGCTAACCTCCGAGCAAGGTTCATTTCTTCGAAGATAGCTGTCTTCTATGAAATGACTCCCATATAGAAGGGACATAAGACTTTAAAGGTCTCTCGTTTATCTTTCTTCGATGGACATAACCATTTAAATTCCTTAAATGATAAGCTCCCCTTTTCAAAACCCTATGGATTTGAAAAGGTCCATTCCATGTTGGAGCCCATTTCCCTAATCCATCCATCCTGATCCTTCGATCTCTGACGGGCAGAATAACTTTCCATACAAGGTCACCCTCATCAAAGCTTCGATGGGTTACCCTTTTATTGTAGCTCCTAGCCACCCTTGCTTTTTGTAGCATGATTTGATTTAAAGCCTTCACTCTAGCTTCGTCAATATCTTCAAGTTCCATATGCATGGCTTGATGATATGATTGGGTATCTAAGTTATTTTGGGCTGCTACCCTTTGAGATTTCACAGTGATCTCCATGGGTAGAACTGCATCGTGCCCATAAGTTAAGGCAAATGGGGTAGTACCCGTGCTAGTTCTTTTTGTATTCCTATAAGCCTATAATGTGTCTAATAACAACTGATGCCAAGTCTCTGGGTTTTTATCCACCATTCTTTGGATTCCCTTTTTGATAATCTTGTTAGTCGATTTTGCTTGGCCATTTGATTGGGCATAGTACGTGCTAGTATATATCAAGGAAATTCCATGGTTATTGGCAAAAGCTTTAACCAACTTCCCTTCGAATATTGACCCGTTATCTATTGTTATTGTTTGAGGGCTTCCAAATCTATATATGATCCCTTTTATGAAATCAATAACGTGGGTTTACTTGACTTCTTCATAAGCTTGAGCTTCTACCCACTTAGTGAAATAATCAGTAGCTACCAAAATGAATTTGTGCTTTTCTAATGATGGGGGATGAATCATCCCAATCATGTCCATAGCCCATCCTCTAAAAGGCCACGGTTTTATGACATACTGTAAGTCTGTGATTGGTAAATGTTTAAGTGGCCCTGTTCGTTGGCATGCTTGACATCCCTTGGCATAATCAATACAGTCCTTGAGGATAGTGGGCCAATAATACCCATATCTCCTTATCAACCATCTCATTTTTATGCCGGCTTGATGTGCTCCACAAATTCCTTCATGGACCTTAGCCATTACCTTAAAAGCATTTACCTTGTTCAAACATTTCAAGAAGAGACCATCCATCCCTCTTTTGAACAACTCATTATTATACATAATGTAGTTCAGTGCTTTCAACCTAGTTGCTTTGTCTGATATAGCATCTGGTCTGGTTAAGTAATCAATCAGTACCTGCCTCCAATCCTCATTCTCATTAGGAGGCAGATCCACTTCCAATACTTCGAAATCAGCCAACCTAGTGCTCAACATGGGTAAAGATTTTCTTAGAGTTAACTGACAAAACTCCTTCTCATTTTCTGACAAAACTTTATACCCTGATGCTTTCTGAGCTATTTCGTCAGCTTCTTCATTGAAAAATCTAAGGATACACGTTAGAGTAATCATAAAAAATTGATCAATCAACTTTTTAGCATGTTGATAGTATAGTACTAACACTGGACTGGTGCATCAAAATTGCCCATTCAGTTGATTAATTACTAGTTAAGAATCTCCAAAGATTTTAGCAGCATCAACTCTTAACCTGAGCAAAATCTCCAACCCTATGATTAAGGCTTCATATTCTGCATGATTATTTGGACACTGACCCTCATTGAGTTGAAATCCATATTTGGTTTTCATACCTTGAGGGGACTCCAAAATTATGCCTACTCCAGCCATTTGAGCAGTTTTTGACCCATCAAACCATAACTTCCATGGTTTGATATCAGCCATGATGGCTTCTAGAGTTTTAGGCACTTCGATTTCAGTAGGGTGATTAGCCAAAAAATTGGCCAATGCTTGTCCCTTTACTAATTTTTGAGGAATGTACTCGAGACAAAACTCAATGAAAGATACTATCCATTTCCCAATCTTCCCACTAAGCACCGGCTTCGAAAGCATGTGCTTAATTACATCGGTTTGAGAAAGGACATAAGTCACTCTCGGCAACATATAATGCCTGAGTTTCTTGGAAGCATAAAATAAAGCTAAACATAGTTTTTCTACTGCAGCGTATTTACATTCACAGGAATTTAAAAATCTACTAAGATAATAGACTGCTCTTTCCCTGCCCTCCTCATTGTCTTGGGCTAACAATACTCCTATTGAGTCGTGAGTTGCTGCCAAGTACAGCTTCACTGGTTTTCCTTCAATAGGAGGCATCAACACTGGCGAATTGGCTAGGTACTTCTTGATGACTTCGAAGCCATCATCATGTTCTCCAAACCACTTGAATTCTTCTCCCTCCTTTAATTTCAACAAAGAAGAGAAAATTTTAGTCTTTCCTGCAGTATTGGATATAAATCTTCGAAGGAAATTTAATTGACCAAGAAACCTTTGTAATTCCTTCTTGTTCGAAGGTGGTTTGGCCTCAATGATGGCCCTTGCTTTGTTCTTATCAACCTATATTCCCTTCTTGTGGACTAAATAGCCTAGAAACTTACCAGCTGATACTCCGAAAGCACATTTTTCTGGATTTAACTTCAGTTGGTATCGTTTTAATTGTTGAAATGTCTTTTCCAGGTGTTGCAAATGATCATCATCAGAATATGACTTCACAATGATATCATCTATATAACACTTTAGAAAACCACCCTCCAAATCATGAAAAATGGTATTCATAGCTCTTTGGTATGTAGCACAAGCATTTTTTAACCCAAATGGCATTTTGACCCATTAAAAAATGCCAATATTACCAGGACAAGCAAATGTTGTTTTGTGTACATCCTCCTCTGCTATGCAGATTTGGTTATATCCTGAATGCCCATCAAGGATGGATAACATCTTGTGCCCTGCCGAACTGTCCACAAGCATGTCCACATTAGGCATGGGATATTCATCTTTAGGAGTTGTAGTATTTAGATTTCGAAAATCAACACAGATTCTAATACTTCCATTCTTTTTGGGAACTAGCACTACATTAGATAGCCATTCGACGTACCTGGCTGTTCTAATGAAACCCACATTTAGGAGTCTCTGCATTTCCTTCTTGACTCCTGCAATGGTTTCTGGACTCATCTTCCTGGTTGGTTGTTTCACAGGTTTAAATTGTGGCTTGATAGGCAACCTATGCTCCACCAATTTCCTGTCCAATCCAGGCAGTTCCTTGTAACTCCATGCAAAACATTCTTTATTTGCTTTCATCAATGCTATTAACTTGGCCCTCATATCTAGTTCGAGCTGTTTGTTAATAAACACTGGATTGGTATCTTCCTCATCTCCCAATTTTGCCTCCTCCAGAAGATCTTGGGCTTCGACGAACTGTTCTTGAGATGTTGGCCGGTCTTCCTCTTTATGAGGCATATTATCTTGCAGAACGTCTTCCCACATGTTGTCCTCATGGATCTTCTGCTCGATCCCCAAAGCAACATATCTTACTAAAGCCAATTTGTTGGCCTCTTCTTCCACCTCTCTCTTGGATTTACATCCAAGCAGCATCATCTTTTGGGGTGTCTGATTCGTAATCAACAGCTTGTTTCAACTTCGACTTCAGCTCTGACAATTCTCCCAATTCCATCTCGTTGGCTGGGTAGGTGGTTGCCTGGAGTAGTTCACTCAAGGGAACTACATCTGACTTGTACATTTCTGCTTCAGCAAAATTTGTTGTGGCATAACTGGATGTGGATCAGCTTTGACTCCTTCAACACCCACTTCTTTGCCTTTATCATACTTAACAATCATTAATTCCTGATGCATAGAAGAAGGAATACAACCATTAACATGAATCCAATCTCTTCCTAATAAAGCATTATATTTAGCATATGTGCCCACCACAAAGAAAGCAGTGTCTGTTTCTATTCCGCCTACTGCCAATCTAATGGAGATTATACCCTTGGCAGGTTGGCTTTCCCCTGTGAATCCTGCAATGGATGTGCTGGTTGGAATCAATTTTGCTTTTCCTTTTCCCAACTTTTTTAGGGTTTGGAAAGGCAAAATGTTCACTGCAGCCCCATTATCCACCAGAATTCTGTGAAGTGGGATTCCATCAAAGTATGCACTAATGTATAATGGACGTAAATGTTGTCACATAGCATTGGTAGGTAATTTAAATGGATTTGAAAGCTCAACATAATTTAAATATATTACCAATGGGTATTCGATGTCAGACATAGAATCTGGTACAAAACAAGCACTTTCTCTTAAGCTTACCTCCAAACTCGCTTGGTTCTGCTCAATTTCACATACCAGATTCTCGTACAAAACAAGCACTTTCTCTTAAGCTTACCCCCAACTTTTTTAGGGTCCAGCTCCTCATCACTACGTGTATCTTCAGAGGTGTCTGGCTTGCCCAAGTTCAATCGAGCATTACTTTGACCTTTGGAAACCTGGCCATTGTTGAAGAAGTCCATTGAACATGGATAAACCATGTTAACTTGAACCTCTGGCTGGCTTCCAAATTGGATGCTTGCCGCTTCCTTGGTTGGCTTAGCTGCTTCTTCTTTCACTACTTCTTTGGATTCGACCTCCTGTGCTGATACTTGCATGGGAGAAGCACTTCCTTCTACCCCTTCCTATTCCACCAACATGGCTTCTAGCAACACAGACTGGTAGCTAGCCAATGAGTTGGGGGAGGGTACATCGAAGTCTTCTTCAAGCATCGCCGTGGCTACTTTCTGCAAAGTCTCTCCTTCTCGATACTGAACTCGAAACTCTTCTGGGTCCCTTTGAGCCCTGTTGAACCTCGGATTAGGCCTTGCTCCCCTTCCAGACTCTTCCCCAGTTGAGGATTCTCCCGATTGAAAGAGTGAATACTTCCTTTGGAGCTTCCTTTTCTGTGTTCTTGAGAGCAAAGGAACCATCTGTGAGATTTTGGACTTGGGATCCCTTATCAACACCCAATTCCCAGAGCTTGAATTTGATGGTTTAAAGGTCTTGTTTCCACCTTTGGCCGAATTCTTATATCCTTGAAACAAATCAGGCTTGACCTGCTTCAAAAACCAATCAGGGACACCTTTTACCAAAGTAAACTCGTCTTGCTTAGCTTCTTCTTGTGTCTCTAAAGTCTGTCCAATATTGGTCTTCTTTAGAGGAGGTGCTTCCCTTTTCTGAGCATAAGGGACTGTATTCAAAGGCATATCCGTCTTCGAAACCAACCAAGGCTTACTCTCATTTGGTTTTGGTGGTGTTTGAGCAATTTGTTTCATCCCCTGCTCTTTAGGGAACAAGCTAACTCCTTTTCTGTCTAGATCCTTAAAAACCAAATAGTTGGCTCTCCATCCCACGCATAAGCACTCCAAGAATGAAGCTTCGAGCATGGGCAGATGATTTAGTCCTAAGAAGCCCTGTGAAGAAAAACCAACATTGGCTGGCTTGTAATGGTTTTGCCATAGCCCCATGCCTCGAGGATGACTGGCATATGGCTTCCACCTTGCAGGCTAGACCGAAGTCATATTCACTGGTGCTTCCTTGTCTTGCTAGTATTTCTTGACAGTTCGAGCCAATGAAGTTGGCACGTTAGTATTTACTTCTTCAATCTTTGGAAAAGGTGTGGCATCCATTCCCATAGCCTTTTCGGGGAACTTGATCCTTCCTTTCTTGATTTGTTCCTGAATTCTGTCACGAAAAACATTGCAAGACTTAGTTGAATGAGACCAAGAATCATGCCATTTACAATATGTTTTTCCTTGCTTTTCTTCTGCAGTTGGTAACTTAACTTCTGATGGCAGCTTAATGATCATCTTCCTTAAAAGGTAATCGAAGATTTCATCAGCCTTTGTTACATCAAAAGAATAGACTTTAGTGATTTCCTTCTGCTTGAATTTCTGTCCTATGGTAACATTTTTCTGGACTAAAGGCTCAAAAACACAAGGATCATGGTCTATGATTTCTGTAGCATCTATCTCATAGTTGGGATCTCTATAATACGTAGAGTAAGAAGAACTATGTCTATTTGTATCTTCTTCCAACAATGACTCATATCTAGTGACTTTGTAAGTTAGATCTGCAAAGTCTCTAAACTCAGTGGAATCGAACCTCTTTTGAAGTTCCCTTTCTAAACCATCTTGTGCTAACCTCACAAATTCTGCCTCTGGCAATTGGAGTTTGCACTTGGTCCTGGCTCTTTTGAACCTAGATATGAAGTCTGCTACCTTCTCATCTGGTTTTTGCCTTAACCTAGCCAAGTCTGCCATAGAGACTTCAGGTTCTGCATGGAAGAATTGTGCATGAAACACTTCTTCCATCTGAAACCAATTGGTTATTGATCCTGGTGGTATATTAGTATACCAAGCAAAAGCTGGCCCAGATAAGGAATTTGGGAACAGCTTCAACTTCATGAAGCCATTTTGAGCCAAGTTCTTACATTGGGCAGAATATCTAGCAATGTGTTCTACGGAAGACTGTCTCCCATCCCCATAAAACAAAGTAAAGTCAGGGATTTTAAATTCTCTAGGAATCTGAAAAGGTTGTGTCTATCAATTCTGGATATGGTTTCCTATAGATCTGAGGTTGTACCCCCCGAGTTCGAGGCCCACAAACTTCTTGTATGAGACCCATAACTTGGTCTCTTATCATTGGGTTGTCCACAAGGAGGTTCTGTCCTTGATTTGCTGCAGGCTGATCTTGGCCTACCAAATAATCTTCATAGACCCCAATGTGAGTGTTAAAATCCCCTTGGTTTTCCTTGGGGAGCCACCCACATGGTGGCTGCTGCATCCTCTCGAGCGCAATATAGGCCTGTGTGTACCTACGATTTTTCTCACGAGAGGTTGGGAAGGGATTCCTAGCAGTTGGCAACTATTGACGAGAGTCTTATGGATTAATATCCCTTCTCTCTGGTCTATATGCTTGCTCCAACTCTACGTCATCCTCCCATCTCCTCGGCGTGGGTTTGAAGAGAGGATTGACACTTTGCCTATTCCCAGCATTTCTTGGGACTCCAATAGTAATGCCATGAGACTGTTTTGGAATCTCCAATGTCTTTGTTGGTTTCACTGGCTCATACCAAGATTGTGGTATTTCCTCAGGGTACATTTTCTCTTTTCCTAGTCAAGATTTCACCTTACCCTGTCCAATATCCTCTCCAAGCCTTTCTTTGAAGGGACTTTGGTGAGTGCTGGAGTTAGCCTGACTGTTTAGTCCAATATTCACTGGACTGTTTTTTGCTAACTCTGGATTAGGTAACCTAGTTTTTATGCTTTTGACCATGGCTCTTTGAGTTTGAACCATCTCTCTAAAAGCTATCATCATTTCTCTAAACATCTCCTCCTTATCGTGGTCTTTTCCACTAGCTTGTCCCTCTTGGAAATTTGGAGGCATTTGATAAGGAGGCATTTCATAAGAAGGCTCCTGCAGAGGTTCTTCCATCCCTACAGCCAATGGCAAGTTGATAGGCATACCTGGTTCTGCAGCCTGTTCAGCTTGTTCTTCTGGCTCCAAAACACCGATGGGTGTCCCTATTTGTTTTCTAAGCCTTGCCATTTTGACACTTTCGAGTCCCATCGGGCGTGCCAAAAATTGTTTGGGCTGAATTAGCTCAATCAAATGGCAAATGATTGTGTGCGGGCGTGCCAAAAAAGAATTAACTTCAAAAAAGAAATTATTCCTTTCAATTTGATTTAAAACAACTAATATCAATCAGGCAACTGTGTTATCCATTTGTTTACCTCAACTAAGAGGATTTTTTCTTAAAGCGTCAACCAAACAAAGAATTAACCCTTCCAAGTCAAAAAAGATGATTGAACACAAACGAACCTGAATATAATCGAAGGTAAGCTTGTATACAAACACTCTTGAGACTCTGTCAAGAATAATGCAAAATATAAACACACTGAATTTAATCAAAAGAGGGCTTATAAACGACTATTCTATGGTAAGAAAAAGACTAAAAGAAATAAGAAACCTGAATTTAATCAAAAATAGTCTTACATGCAAACTAGCCTTCAACTTACAAATTAAACTAAGCTAAGTTCTAAACTACGATAGATCTCTGAGCAATCATATTGAGTATGAGTTATCAGATGATAAGAAATTTTGTCGGGGGCTCTTTCTTCAACTTCTTCTTCTATTTATAGACGCCGAGCCTGCCTTCGAACTCCACGTTTACAATTGATACCCACGTTCTCGCTCGAACTGCTCTTGACTCCTCAAAAAACGGCTATGAGGGGCCTTCGAACGGTTATTGGAGTCGATCTCCTCATAATTCTTCTCTCTCCACGTTCGTTGATGTCTGTTTTCAAGATCGTGGGACTCCTGTTTTTATGCAACATGGGTTAGTGTCAACACGACTGGCTCTTATAAATGATTCCCTGCATTCACGCTTAATTTCCTCATAAAACGAGGGATTAACCACAGTTCGACGGTTTTAATGAGCAATCAATGGCTAAACCTAATTACCGTCTTAATTACCCTCAATTGACGCTCAAACGTTGCCGTTTCCCATCAAAACGATACCGTTTAGTACTAAAATAATATCGCCATTAACCCTACGATCCCCTGTATCTTGGGTCGAAATGGGACATGTTCTGATAGGCCAAAGCATTGTTTGATGCCACGTGTAATTTTCTCATCGGGTAGCGTATTTTAGGATGTAAACACAAGCCTAACACCATGGCATTATGTTATTTTACCTTAAACTTGAGTGTGCCCTTGAGATATCCAGTAATTAGATCGTGGTTTGCATGCATCTTACTGATTTTTCTCAAGAATCATTCAGTAAATATTATTGTGGGGTGAGAATGTTGAATTCTCTCATCTTATCAACATACATGGCAACCATTGAAAAAAATATAAAACCCCCAAATTTGTGCCAATAAGAAAAAACCGCCAAATCTAGTGCTCCTTTCTCAAACCAGAGCAACTAGCCAGAAAAATGGCGATACTAAATCGGAAAAATGGTGTAGATTCTTCGGTGACGGCAGCGGGGAGGTGGAGAGGAGGAGGAGGTAGCGGTTGTGATGAAGGAAGGGATCGTTTTTGTGGGGCTGTTGGTGGAGAGATTGATAAGTTCAAGGCGCCATTTTTTTCCCCAATCGATTGGAATTTCAGAGGTTTTGGGATTTCCCACGGAGTGATTTTGGCATTCTATGTTTCGCACTAAATGAGACTGTGGGTGTATGTTGTAATTGAGTTATATGAAAACGCTATGAAAAGTCTTCCGTGTCACTACAGTACCAGACCACTATCTTAACTTCTAGACAGCAAGTATTTGAATCTCTAATATAGCATTTTTGGATAAACGCTATTAGATTATGCTACAAAAACCCATATTTGTTGTAGTGTAGTATTAAGCGAGAGGAGTGAAACACATATATTGACCACCAATCAGCATTGTACCCTCGTCATTTGTACATAATAGCAACATAATTGTCCTGCTACTTCCGGACCAGATTTGGCAACCATAACAGGCCAACAAAGTAGATACCTTTAGCTTTATATTTGTCAAAGAGAAAAACAAACAGAGGAGATACCTTTATTTCACAACTCAATCAACTAACTTCATTTCTCTACACCAAGAGGGATGCGACCAGCAGATATTACATCAGGAGGACTCCCCTGTATATTCCCACTGAAGAACCATTGCGGGAGTGTACTAATTTGATCATCTTCCCTTGAAACCATCTTAGTATCCCCATATGAACTTCACTCATTTTATGATGTTATTTGTCACTTGCCCAAAATTCTTACCTCATAGATTTTCTGCAAAGCTTTCAACTTTGCGTGCATCCACAGATTGCATAACTTGCACGAAACAATTGTTCTTGATTGAGCATACCTACTAGGTGTCATTTATCTAAAGTTCAAAGTTACGATTTTACAAGAGCACAAATTCTAGCTGATTATTTCCCCCTCTCACTAGTAAACTTCTTGTTTGCTGGGCATCAAAGTGGCATTTTAAATAAGGGCTAACAAAAGTTTATATTCTGAGAATTAGACTCTCTAACATCTATTTAACCTTTTTGGCTCAATAGGTAGGATAATCAACCTACAGCGCAAGAAAAAATGGGAATGCAAAGCAATTTTTTAACTATGCTAGATGGTCATTCTTCAGAAAATTTACTAATTTGTTATAGAGTGAGAGAACCCATTAGATATAGCCCGAAATATGAATCAATAAGAAAAAGCACCAAATTAGGAACCGGTGAGATAAAGCCCCAATTACTTATCAAAAACAAAAACGTAAAGCCCCAATTATCACCGCCATTCCTGAGGATACAAGACATAGTAGCTATCAGCAGCTCCATTCACTCACACTAATTCTACTCATAGGAACATCGAGGTTGTATAAACAAGAAAGAGAACAATAATAAACAGCTATAGCAGCTGTTTACATCCTAAAATATGCTACCCAATGAGAAAATTACATGGGGCATCAAACAATGCTTTGGCTTATCAGAACATGTCCCATTTGGACCCAAGATACAAGGGATCGTAGGGTTAATGGCGATATTATTTTAGTACTAAATGGTATCGTTTTGAAGGGAAACGGCAATGTTTGAGCGTCAATTGAGGGTAATTAAGACGGTAATTAGGTTTAGCCGTTGATTGCTCATTAAAACAGTCGAACGGTGGTTAATCCCTCGTTTTATGAGGAAACTAAGCGTGAATGCAGGGAATCATTTATAAGAGCCAGTCGTGTTGACACTAACCCATGTTGCATAAAAACAGGAGTCCCACGATCTTGAAAATAGACATCAGCGAACGTGGAGAGAGAAGAATTCTGAGGAGATCGATTCCAATAACAGTTCGAAGGCCCCTCATAGCTGTTTTTTAAGGAGTCAAGAGCAGTTCGAGCAAGAACGTGGGTATCAATTCTAAACGTGGAGTTCGAAGGCAGGCTCGGCATCTATAAATAGAAGAAGAAGTTGAAGAAAGAGCCCCCGACAAAATTTCTTATCATCTGACAATTCATACTCAATATGATTGCTCAGAGATCTATCGTAGTTTAGGACTTAGCTTAGTTTAATTTGTAAGTTGAAGGCTAGTTTGCACGTAAGACTACTTTTGATTAAATTCAGGTTCCTTATTTCTTTCAGTCTTTATCTTACCAAAGAATAGTCGTTTATAAGCCCTCTTTTGATTAAATTCAGTGTGTTTATATTCTGCATTATTCTTGATAGAGTCTCAAGAGTGTTTGTATACAGGCTTACCTTCGATTAAATTCAGGTTCGTTTGTGTTCAATCATCTTTTTTGACTTGGAAGGGTTAATTCTTTGTTTAGTTGACGCTTTAAGAAAAAATCCTCTTAGTTGAGGTAAACGAACGGATAACACAGTTGTCTGATTGATATTAGTTGTTTTAAATCATATTGAAAGGAATAATTTCTTTTTTGAAGTTAATTCTTTTTTGCCACGCCCGCACACAATCATTTGCCATTTGATTGAGCTAATTCAGCCCAAACAATTTTTGGCATGCCCGGTGGGACTCGAAAGTATCCAAATGCCAAGGATTAGAAAACAAATAGGGATACCCATCGGTGTTATGAAGCCAGAAGAACAAGCTGAACAGGCTGCAGAACCAGGTACGCCTATCAACTTGCCATTGGTTGTAGGGATGGAAGAACCTCTGCAGGAGGAGCCTTCTTATGAAATGCCTCCTTATCAAATGCCTCCAAATTTCCAAGAGGGACAAGCTAGTGGAAAAGTCCACGACAAGGAGGAGATGTTTAGAGAAATGATGATAGCTTTTAGAGAGATGGCTCAAACTCAAAGAGCCATGATAAAAAGCATACAAACTAGGTTACCTAATCCAGAGTTAGCAAAAAACAGTCCAGTGAATATTGGACTAAACAGAACTCCAGCTCTCACCAAAGTCCCTTCGAAGGAAGGCTTGGAGAGGATATTGGACAGGGTAAGGTGAAATCTAGACTAGGAAAAGAGAAAATGTACCCTGAGGAAAAACCACAATCTTGGTATGAGCCAGTGAAACCAACAAAGCCATTGGAGATTCCAAAACAGTCTCATGGCATTACTATTGGAGTCCCAAGAAATGCTGGGAATAGGCAAAGTGTCAATTCTCTCTTCAAACCCACGCCGAGGAGATGGGAGGATGACGTAGAGTTGGAGCAAGGATATAGACCAGAGAGAAGGGATATTAATCCACAAGACTCTCGCCAAAAGTTGCCAACTGCTAGGAATCCCTTCCCAACCTCTCGTGAGAAAAATCCTACGTACACACAGGCCTATATTGCGCTCGAGAGGATGCAGCAGCCACCATGTGGGAGGCTCCCCAAGGAAAACCAAGGGGATTTTAACACTCATAATGGGGTCTATGAAGATGATTTGGTAGGGCAAGATCAGCCTGTAGCAAATCAAGGACAGAACCTCCTTGTGGACAACCCAATGTTAAGAGACCAAGTTATGGGTCTCATACAAGAAGTTTGTGGACCTCGAACTCGAGGGGTACAACCTCAGATCTATAGAAAACCATACCCAGAATGGATAGACACAACATTTCATATTCCTAGAGAATTTAAAATCCCTGACTTTACTTTGTTTTTGGGGATGGGAGACAGTCTTCCGTAAAACACATTGCTAGATTTTCTGCCCAATGTAAGAACTTGGCTCAAAACGGCTTCAAGAAGTTGAAGTTGTTCCCAAATTCCTTGTCTGGGCCAGCTTTTGCTTGGTATACTAATCTACCACCAGGATCAATAACCAATTGGTTTCAGATGGAAGAAGTGTTTCATGCACAATTCTTCCATGCAGAACCTGAAGTCTCTATGGCAGACTTGGCTACATTAAGGCAGAAACCAGATGAGAAGGTACAGACTTCATATCTAGGTTCAAAAGAGCTAGGGTCAAGTGCAAACTCCAATTGCCAGAGGCTGAATTTGTGAGGTTAGCACAAGATGGTTTGGAAAGGGAACTTCAAAAGAGGTTCGATTCCACTGAGTTTAGAGACTTTGCAGATCTAACTTACAAAGTCACTAGATATGAGTCATTGTTGGAAGAAGATACAGATAGACATAATTCTTCTTACTCTACGTATTACAGAGATCCCGACTATGAGATAGATGCTGTAGAAATCATAGAACATGATCCTTGTGATTGTGAGCCTTTAGTCCAGAAAAATGTTACCATAGGACAGAAATTCAAGCAGAAGGAAATCACTAAAGTCTATTCTTTTGATGTAACAAAGGCTTATGAAATCTTCGATTATCTGTTAAGGAAGAAGATCATTAAGCTGCCATCAGAAGTTAAGTTACCAACTGCAGAAGAAAAGCTTGGAAAATCATATTGTAAATGGCATGATTCTTGGTCTCATTCAACTAAGTCTTGTAATGTTTTTTGTGACAAAATTCAGGAACAAATCAAGAAAGGAAGGATCAAGTTCCCCAAAAAGGCTATGGGAATGGATTCCACACCTTTTCTAAAGATTGAAGAAGTAAATACTAACGTGCCAACTTCATTGGCT
Organism: Rhododendron molle; assembly: GCA_025413875.1. Lineage (NCBI taxonomy): Eukaryota > Viridiplantae > Streptophyta > Magnoliopsida > Ericales > Ericaceae > Rhododendron > Rhododendron molle. Next base: position 1,599,356 of record CM046398.1, on the reverse strand, counting down.
CAAACTGTCAAGAAATACTGGCAAGACAAGGAAGCACCAGTGATTATGACTTCGGTCCAGCTTGCAAGGTGGAAGACATATGCTAGTCATCCTCAAGGCATGGGGCTAAGGCAAAACCATTACAGGCCAGCCAATGTTGGTTTTTCTTCACAGGGCTTCTCAGGAATAAATCATCTGCCCATGCTCAAAGCCTCATTCTTGGAGTGCTTATGCGTGGGATGTAGAGCCAACTATTTGGTTTTTAAAGATCTGGACAGAAAAGGAGTTAGCCTGTTCCCTAAAGAGCAGGGGATGAAACGAATTGCTCTAACACCACTAAAACGAAATGAGAGTAAGCCTTGGTTGGTTTCGAAGATGGATATGGCTTCGAATATAGTCCCTTATGCTCAGAAAAGGGAAGCACCTCCCCTAAAGAAGGCCAATATTGGCCAGACTTCAGAGACACAAGAAGAAGCTAAGCAAGACGAGTTTACTTTGGTAAAAGGTGTCCCTGATTGGTTTTTTAAGCAGGTCAGGCCTGATTTGTTTCAAGGATATAAGAATCGGCCAAAGGTGGAAACAAGACCTTTAAGCCATCAAATTCAAGCTCTGGGAATTGGGTGTTGATAAGGGATCCCAATTCCAAAATCCCACAGATGGTTCCTTTGCTCTCAAGAACACAGAAAAGGAAGCTCCAAAGGAAGTATTCACACTTTCAATCGGGAGAATCCTAAACTGGGGAAGAGTCTGGAAGGGGAGCAAGGCCTAATCCAAGGTTCAATAGGGCTCAAAGGGACCCAGAAGAGTTTCAAATTCAGTATCGAGAAGGAGAGACTTTGCAGAAAGTAGCCACGGCGATGCTTGAAGAAGACTTCGATGTACCCTCCCCCAACTCATTGGCTAGCTACCAGTCTGGGTTGCTAGAAGCCATGTTGGTGGAACAGGAAGGGGTAGAAGGAAGTGCTTCTCCCATGCAAGTGTCAGCACAGGAGGTCGAATCCAAAGAAGTAGTGACAGAGGAAGTAATGAAAGAAGAAGCAGCTAAGCCAGCCAAGGAAGCGGCAAGCATCCAATTTGGAAGCCAGCTAGAGGTTTAAGTTAACATGGTTTATCCATGTTCAATGGACTTCTTCAACAATGGCCAGGTTTCCAAAGGTCAAAGTAATGCTCGATTGAACCTGAGCAAGCCAGACACCTCTGAAGATACACGTAGTGATGAGGAGCTGCATATCATATGCAATGACTGTGATCTAGAGGAACTGGCCCAGATCGAGATGGACGAGAATCTGGAATGTGAAATTGAGCAGAACCAAGAGAGTTTGGAGGTAAGCTTAAAAGAAAGTGCTTGTTTTGTACCAGATTCTATGTCTGACATCGAATACCCATTGGTAATAGATTTAAATTATGTTGAGTTTTCATATCCAATTAAATTACCTACCCATGCTATGCGACCGCATTTCCGTCCCCTCTATCGGACGGCACACGTCGATGGAAGCCCACTTAACAGAATTCTGGTGGATAATAGGGCTGCAGTGAACATATTGCCTTTCCAAACCCTGAAAAAGTTCGGAAAAGGAAAAGCAAAATTGATTCCAACTAGCACGTCCATTGCAGGATTCACAGGGGAGAGCCAACATGCCAGGGGTATAATCTCCATTAGATTGGCAATAGGCGGAATAGAGACAGACACTGCTTTCTTTGTGGTGGACACGTATGCTAAATATAATGCTTTATTAGGAAGAGATTGGATTCATGTTAATGGTTGTATTCCTTCTTCTATGCATCAGGAATTAATGATTGTTAAGTATGATAAAGGCAAAGAAGTGGGTGTTGAAGGAGTCGAAGCTGATCCACATCCATTTAGTGCCACAACAAATTTTGCTGAAGCAGAAATGTACAAGTCAGATGTAGTTCCTTGAGTGAACTATCTGTGCAGCCACCTACCCACCACCGAGATGGAATTGGGAGAATTGGCAGAGTTGAAGTCAAAGGAAACAAGCTGTTGATTATGAATTAGACACCCCAAAAGATGATGCCGCTTGGATGTAAATCCAAGAGAGAGGTGGAAGAAGAGGCCAACTCATTGGCTTTAGTAAGATATGTTGCTTTGGGGATCGAACAGAAGATTCAAGAGGACAACATGTGGGAAGACGTCCTGCAGGATAGTAAGCCTCATGAGGAGGAATACCAGCTAACGTCTCAAGAGCAATTCGAAGCCCAAGATCTTTTGAAGGAAGTAAAATTGGGAGATGGGGAGCATCCCAATCCAGTGGTGAATTAACAAAACAAATTTCAAAATATATCGAATTTGTTAATAGCACTGCTGAAAGCAAATAAAGAATGTTTTGCATGGAGTTACAAGGAATTGCCTGTTGGACAAGAAATTGGTGGAGCATAGGTTGCCTATCAAGCCACAATTTAAACCTGTGAAACAACCAACCAAGAAGATGAGTCCAGAAACCATTGCAGGAGTCAAGAAGGAAATGCAGAGACTCCTAGATGCGGGTTTCATTAGAACAACCAGGTACGTCGAATGGCTATCTAATGTAGTGCTAGTTCCCAAAAAGAATGGAAGTATTAGAATCTGTGTTGATTTTCGAAATCTAAATACTGCAACTCCTAAGGATGAATATACCATGCCAAATGTGGACATGCTTGTGGACAATTCGGCTGGGCACAAGATGTTATCCATCCTTGATGGGCATTCAGGATATAACCAAATCTGCATAGCAGAGGAGGATGTACACAAAACAGCATTTGCTTGTCCTGGTAATATTGGCATTTTTGAATGGGTCAAAATGCCATTTGGGTTAAAAAATGCTGGTGCTACATACCAAAGAGCTATGAATACCATTTTTCATGATTTGGTGGGTGGTTTTCTAGAGTGTTATATAGATGATATCATCGTGAAGTCAGATTCTAATGATGATCATTTGCAACACCTGGAAAAGACATTTCAACAATTAAAACACTAAACGATTTCGATTTTTGGTAAATAAAAATTTCGTTAAAAATTTGAATTTTATTTTAATACTTGCATTTCATTTTTAACATCCAAAAATCGGTCCTTATTGACTTATAAAAATTTTGTTGAAAATTCTTTATTTGTTTTATAAATCCCTTTTAGCGATTAATAATCCGTCATAATTAGATTTGAAACTTGTAAAATTGAATCATTTTACTCCGGACAATTTAGTCCTTCTCCCATGACTAGTATACTTGTGAACGTACTCATATATTTTTCCTAATAAGTAAATAATATCTTTAAATTATATTTCTCGGCTGGAAATCCTACTTAACAAGTATAGTCAGTTTTAACCGATTAGTTAGCAAACCCTAACTATCGTTTGGCTTAGTTACATTTCCCTAACCTAGAGTGTTGCATCGATGCCGAAGTGGTTAGTAGAAATTTTTGGCCTTTGCCTTGGCCGTTGGCTTGACTGCCTTGCCTTGGCGTTGGCTCGTCGTCGCGCTTCCGCCTCGCTTAGGCGCCGTCGCCATTGTTTGGTTGCCTTGCCTCGCTGCCTCGGTTCTCGCTTTGGCGCCAAGTCGCGCTTGCTTTTGCCTTGGCGTTGTCGGGTCGCTTTGCTCGCCTTGCCTTGGCGCTGCTCGCCGCTTTGCTCGCCTTGCCTTGGCGTTGCCGGGTCGCTTTGCTCGCCTTGCCTTTGGCGTTGTCTGGTCAGCTTTGCTCGCTCGTTGCCTTGGCTACGCTTGCTCGCCTTGCCACCGCTGCCATCGGCTAATGGGCCACCTTGGCCACCGCTGACCATTGCTTGGCTAGCGGTCGCTTTGGCCACCGCTGCTAAAGTGGTCGCTGCCACCGCTATTACCGCTGGCTACCGGTCGCTTGGCCATCGCTTGGCCACCGGTCGCTTTGGCCACCGCTGCCATCGCTATTACCGGGTCGCTTTTGGCCACTGCTTTGGCCACCACACCGTCGCTGCTTGGCCACCGCCTTTGGCCACCGCTATTATCGGTCGCTTTGGCTTGGCCATCGTCGCCGGCCACCGCTGGCTAACGCTTGACTCTGGCCGCTTTGGCCACTGCTTGGCCACCGGGTTGTTTTGGCCACCGCTTTACCAGTCGCTTTGGCCACGCCATGCCTTGCCTTGGCTTGGCACCGTCGGTCTTTATTATTCTGTTATTAGGCGATTTCCTACTAAATAAAACCAAAATACCACTTGAGCAATGAAAGCCTAGATTAAGTATCGTTAGTCTTTAACCAATTAGTTAGAATAACCTAATACCCATTTAGCCTAATCACTTCTTCCTAACCCTAGATGGACCATTTTACCCTTTTTGATCTTTATCCATTGGACGATAAGTTCTAGGGAAACCTTTACCCATTGGTTATTACATGCTAGAGAAATCTTTGCCCATTGGACCAAAGATTGTTAGGTAATTGGTTGACCACTGGGCAATGGAAGGGTAGAAGACCAAGTTTGGCTAGTAGTTGGAATAGTCCAGTCAAAAGCAAACATTGTACTTCATGATGACCTTCCTTGGACCATTGGTTATTACATGCTAGGAAGATCTTTGGCCATTGGACAATAGTTGTTAGGGAGAAGACCAAGTTTGACTAGTAGTTGGAATAGTCTAGCATTGTACTTCATGATGACTTTCCTTGGACCATTGGTTATTACATGCTAGGAAAAGCTTTACCCATTGGACAATAGATGTTAGGATTGCCAAATAGGATGACAAGACAAGTCATGTGTTCCTTCATCATTACTTCTTTGGACCATTGGTTATTACATGCTAGGTAATTGTTAGACCCTTGGACAATAACCATTAGGGAAATCATTATCCCTTGGATAATAGCATTGTCCAATATTCCCATGGGATTCTTGGTGAAAGATATGATAGTACTTTCTCCTACAAAAAGAATAATCATAAGCCATGTGTGCATTTAAGTAGTCTTGTCCTTACCTTCCTTGTTCTTCCCATAAATGTGTATATATATATATATACATAGAAGTACTTTGACCAAGAGAGAGAGACAGGGACGGATGAGAGGAGAGAATGAGGTGCATGCATTGTACTTTGACAACTATTGAACAAGTTGCACTTGTTGTTGTACTTTGGCTTGACAAGACAAGACTATGAAACAAAACTATGGGAGAGGAGAGAGAGAGAGTGGCCGAATAGGGAGAGGGAGAGTGAGGTGTATGTGAGTTGTATTTTGACATGTGGGTGTACTTGGAACACTATTAACCTAGTTGGCAATTGGTTGGAGTACTATAGCATGACAAGACTAGTCCATGGAGCAAATCCATGGGGGAGAGAGAGAGAGAGATATGGGCCGGCCAAGTGGAGTGAGGGAGAGAGCTTCATTTGCCTATAAATAGCACCCCATACTTTCATTCAACTCACACCTCCAAGTATAGCTCTCACTTCTCTCTAAAATCTCTAAGAAACCAGTTTCTGGACAGCCTACTGTCCTCCGAAAAACTCCATTTTTCTCCGGGCGAAAGTCATTTCTAGGAACAACGACCTCCACGAAAGTCGTAGAACACTTCGAGAGCTTCAGTTTAGACCCAAGAATCACCCCAAACGGTCAAGAGATGACCAAGATATCGACCTCCAAAGTTCAGTGAAAAATCTGGAAATTCCATTCCAGACAGCTCACTGTCCACTTTCTTATCCCCATTTTTCTCCGGGCGAAAGTCGTTTCTAGGAATAACGTCCTTCACGGAAGTTGTAGAAAATTTCGAGATCTTCGTTTTAGACTCAAGAACGATCCTATTTGGCCCAGTTTTGACCAAGTTACTGCCATCCAAAGTTCGGTCCAGATTTGAGAGTTTCACCGCCCGTAGAATTTTTCAACTAACTTAGCTTGTTCGGCCTCGACTAGTTTCGGATCAAGGTAGACTACTCCAACCCCGCTATCTCTAAGTATATGTAGTATACTTTCTTCGTAAGACTAGTTGATTGCATGATCTTGTAGAGTGTCCTTACTCTCTACCCCTAAGTATAGATAAGATGTGTGTTGAGCTTTTCAAACTACTTTCGTTAAAAATAAAGTTAAGTCGTGTTAGTTAGCTTGTAGAACTTTCTTGCTAAAAGTACGTAGTTTACTTTGATCTTGCGGCTACTTGATTGTTTGATTGCCTAATTGCTAAGTGTTTGTATGAACTCGTCAATAAACATACGTTGCCTTGAAAAGAGGATTAAACGTTTTCGCTTAAGGATAAAGTTGTTTCAAAACCAAGTATTTGTATTTTGACCTTTCAAAGGATATAAGCTTGATGGCATGTTGATTGCTTTACTTGCGGAATGAACAAGCATGACTAAATAGAGTTGGATGATCTTACTAGTTTGGTTTCAAGATTACTTTAAAGTGATTTGTCCCGCCGCGGAGTCTATGCATGATTACGAGACACGAAAATCGAGAAAGTATAAACATGACACCTAGGGTGTGGATAAAGGAAATAATTGGACTTGGTAAAAGATTTTTGAAGCTACATTGTGGCCGGACTTGGTAGCCCAATGGTAGTGATGAAAACCCGCAAGGTGGCCGAACTTGGTAGCCCTTTGTGTGGACTTGCGAAAACCGCAATGAGGCCGGACTTGGTAGCCCATTGTGTAGATTGCTAACGGAGCCGGACGTGGTAGCTTCATTGGTAATTGGGCTTGGTTATCCGCGGAGAGGAGCCAATGCAAGAGTTGATGTGATAACGTGGCCGGACTTGGTAGCCATTGTGGCCAATAAGCCGGACTTGGTAGCTTATGGATTGTGTGCGTTCATAATGTGCCGGACTTGGTAGCCCATTGTGTAGATTGTTAACGGAGCCGGACGTGGTAGCTTCATTGATTGATTGGGCTTGGTTATCCGCGGAGAGGAGCCAATGCAAGATTTGATAACGTGGCCGGACTTGGTGGCCATAAGCCGAACTTGGTAGCTCATTGGTTATGTGCGTTCACAATGTGCCGGACTTGGTAGCCTTTGTGGCCAATGAGCCGGACTTGGTAGCTCATTGGTGTGTACGTGTGATTTTTGGAAATGATAGATGAGACACAAAACGATGAGTCACGTAGGAGAAACACACGGAAACATGACACCAACGATAGATAGCAAATGCGGATGTGTCATTGTTATTGTTATTGTTATATTAATGCATGTGTGCGTTATGACTCTTTATGATATATGCATGACTTGCTATTTGTAAGTTAAGGGTTAGTGGGTTTTGAATTATTCTATTGAGCTTTCAAGCTCATGGTGTTACTTTATGTGACCCTGACATATTATAGTGGCGACGCTGGTATAATGTGTTAGACTTGTTAGATGAACAAGGGGAGCTGTATACCTTGGAGGCCTTTGGAGCTGAGGAACTTGCTATGATGGAAGAAGAGAAGGAGCTGTAGATAACCTTAGATATCCATCCCTTTTGTGTAATATAAGACCCCTTTGGGAGTTTATGATGTAATAAAGAGCCAGACTCTCTTTTGTTATTTAATAAAATGTTTATTTAACGTACCCAAAATTCGGGGCGTTACAACTTGGTATCAGAGCTTTAGGCTCAACACTCGGCCATGGGTAGAATGGGTAGCCTATGAGATAAGTTTGACTGTTGCACAAACGAGACTTGAGTTTAAGTTTACCGTCCCAAATTGGGTGGAATTCTGACAAAACAATCTTCGGATTGAAGCAAGGTGTGGAAATTGGCAGTACCACCGAGCAGGGAATTCCCGAACAATTGGATGATGACTTAAATCAAGAATCGAATGTGGACCGTAGCTAAATCCAAGTTTTTCATTAGTGTTAATTGAACCCTTGTCTTTAAACCGTGACTAATTGAGGTTTAAACTTTCCTTGTAGATGAGCCAACCGAACCTTTACCAAGTCAACCTACTAGCGGAAGCTCGCCGATTTAGAAACACCATAGAAACCATGACAACCCAACTAATGGAGGATCCCAATTTTCCCTATACTTTTCCCTACATTCATGACTTCTATTAGAAGCATGGTGCCATTCCACTTCCCGAAAATGAGGAGGAAGATGGTGATGAAGCTATACCCGTCGTAGTCCAAATAGCATTTCCCGATGATGAGGGGTTTATAATTGAAGAAGTTGAAGAAGAAACCGGAGATGAGAAGGTTGCCAACAAGGTGACTAAGGAGGGAGGAGTCAGTGGAAGTAAGGATGTCAATGAAGGGAATCTCGAAGAGGACGAGACCCCAAAAGCAGAGGATGCCAATTAGGCGTATCTTAGATAAGTCGAGTAATAATTGTAATCCTTCGGGATGTAGGAAGTTGGAAAATTAGGATCACCCTTGTCTGTTTAAGAGTCCATCTATGTTGTATGCAGTTCTATTTCAGTAAAGACTTGTAAGATCATCTATGTGTACTTGTTTCCATTTAATGAAAGACTTGTATTTTATACCTATTCGTATACGATTTTCTCTCTACACCTCGAGTCGTAGTAGTATCATAGCAGGAGTACATAGAATCGTTTCAACTTGTATTAGAAAGAACCTTAGGTCGCTTTTTGCCATTTTAGTAGAATTCTATGCTTATGATTGTATCTCTCTGTTATCTATAAAAAAAAAAAAAAAAGCTTGTTTCCTTCAAAAGAGTACTGTTGCGTACTATTCTTTAGGAGATGAAACCCTTATTACAAAGGACAATTATTTTAGTTGACGCAAGTTGCTAAATGATAGTAATCTTCTTGCTTATCTATAAAATCTTCTTTGTTATGGGTACTGTAGCACACTACCATTAGACATTTTATTTTAGTTTGATGAGAGCGCCAAGTGTCGGCCATAACCCAAAAGGGGGGCCCGGTAATCGTGCGTCGGTCATACCCAAAAAGGGGGGCCCGGTAACCCATCCTCTTAATCCTCCAAATTTTCAAACTCAAATTCAAACCTTTCCCTCCATCACACCCCTCACCCGGCCCTATATATACTCCATTCTTTTTCCCATTTCTTCACCCCTCTTCTTATCTTCATCTCTCCTATCATTTTAACCCCTCCAAACCACTATCCAATCAAACTGAGCCATGGCGATCTACCGACGAGGATTCCCGGAGGACGCCCAGTTTCGAGAGATCGAGCGAATCGAGCTCACCTCGACGATCCGAGCACTACAGTTGCTGCCCTTCACCTTCGTCCTGTTCTGTGCCGTGCTTACTTTAGGCATGTCACGGTGGTTCGATAGGAACGACCGCCTCACCACCTTCTAGTACTGGGTTCCCGTTGTGGCCGTCGCACTCGCGGCGTTCGCACCGGAATACGAACGCCGTGCGCTCCAAGCTTTCGACGATCGATGGCGGCTCGAGGCGTAGCAATGGCACCCTAGCCATTATTTTTTTTTTTGCTCTTACTTTCATTTTCTTGTATCTAATGATGTCGTTAGGTGTGTAATATAACGATCTTATTTTATCTCAAAAGTTATTTGCTTGTCTGCAACAATCTGTCGTGTTCATTATACATTTGCACCCAGTAACAAAACCCCTAAGTTCGAGTAATAGAGGATCATCACCATTTCGGGAGAGTGCAGCTGTTAGTCTAAAGTGAGTAGCGAGTGCGGACTAGAAATAGCTAACCTATGCCTAACCTGCGACTTAAGTGTGACTTGCTTCTTTCAAGGGGGATAGACGATTATTCCGAGACCTGTATAGTAATTAAGCCTAACCCGTAGTCACGTGCGAATTTCGAGGACGAAATTATTTTAAGGGGGATAGGTTGTAACGACCCTGATTTTTGGTAAATAAAAATTTCGTTAAAAATTTGAATTTTATTTTAATACTTGGATTTCATTTTTAACATCCAAAAATCGGTCGTTATTGACTTATAAAAATTTTGTTGAAAATTCTTTATTTGTTTTATAAATCCCTTTTAGCGATTAATAATCCGTCATAATTAGATTTGAAACTTGGAAAATTGAATCATTTTACTCCGGACAATTTAGTCCTTCTCCCATGACTAGTATACTTGTGAACGTACTCATACATTTTTCCTAATAAGTAAATAATATCTTTAAATTATATTTCTCGGCTGGAAATCCTACTTAACAAGTATAGTCAGTTTTAACCGATTAATTAGCAAACCCTAACTACCGTTTGGCTTAGTTACATTTCCCTAACCTAGAGTGTTGCATCGATGCCGAAGTGGTTAGTAGAAATTTTTGGCCTTTGCCTTGGCCGTTGGCTTGACTGCCTTGCCTTGGCGTTGGCTCGCTGTCGCGCCTGCCTCGCCTAGGCGTTGGGTTGCTATCGGGTTGCCCTGCCCTGGCTGCCCTCGGGTTCTGCCTTGGCGTCAAGTCGCTCCTTGATTTTGCCTTGGCGTTGCTGGGCTGCCTTGCTCTGGCCTTGCCTTGGAGTTCTTTGGGTCGCCTTGCTCGCCTTGCCTTGGCGTTCTTTGGGCTGCCATGCTCGCCTTGCCTTGGAGTTCTTTGGGCTGCCTTGCTCGCCTTGCCTTGGCGTTCTTGGTCGCTTTGCTCGCCTTGCCTTGGCTTTTGCCGGGTCGCTTGCTCGCCTTGCCTTGGCTACGCCTTGCCAGCTATTAACGGACACCTTGGCCGCCACTTAGCCATCGCTACACCGCTTGCTAAAGGGTCGCTGGCCACCGCCACATCGCTATTACCGGCCGCTTGGCCACCGCTGTGCCAGCTACTTTTGGCCAGCTACGGTCGCTTTGGCTAAGCCGCTTTAACGGTCGTTTTTGGCCACCGCCAGCATCGCTATTATCGGGCGCTTTGGCCATCGCTTGCCACCGAAATGCTGGCCACCGCCATCGCTATGGCCGCTTTGGCCAACCTTTGGCCACCGGATCGCTTTTGGCCACCGCTTTGCCACCAGCCTGCCTTGGCCACGCTCACGCCTTGCCTTGGCATTTGGCACCGTCGGGCTTTAATATTCTGTTATTAGGCGATTTCCTACTAAATAAAACCAAAAAACCACTCGAGCAATGAAAGCCTAGATTAAGTATCGTTAGTCTTTAACCAATTAGTTAGAATAACCTAATGCTCATTTAGCCTAATCACTTCTTCCTAACCCTAGATGGACCATTTTACCCTTTTTGATCTTTATCCATTGGACGATAAGTTCTAGGGAAACCTTTACCCATTGGTTATTACATGCTAGAGAAATCTTTGCCCATTGGACAAAAGATTGTTAGGTAATTGGTTGACCACTGGGCAATGGAAGGGTAGAAGACCAAGTTTGGCTAGTAGTTGGAATAGTCCAGTCAAAAGCAAACATTGTACTTCATGATGACCTTCCTTGGACCATTGGTTATTATATGCTAGGAAGATCTTTGACCATTGGACAATAGTTGTTAGGGAGAAGACCAAGTTTGACTAGTAGTTGGAATAGTCTAGCATTGTACTTCGTGATGACTTTCCTTGGACCATTGGTTATTACATGCTAGGAAAAGCTTTATCCATTGGACAATAGATGTTAGGATTGCCAAATAGGATGACAAGACAAGTCATGTGTTCCTTCATCATTACTTCTTTGGACCATTGGTTATTACATGCTAGGGTAATTGTTAGACCCTTGGACAATAACCATTAGGGAAATCATTATCCCTTGGATAATAGCATTGTCCAATATTCCCATGGGATTCTTGGTGAAAGATATGATAGTACTTTCTCCTACAAAAAGAATAATCATAAGCCATGTGTGCATTTAAGTAGTCTTGTCCTTACCTTCCTTGTTCTTTCCATAAATGTGTATATATATATATATACATAGAAGTACTTTGACCAAGAGAGAGAGAGAGGGACGGATGAGAGGAGAGAATGAGGTGCATGCATTGTACTTTGACAACTATTGAACAAGTTGCACTTGTTGTTGTACTTTGGCTTGACAAGACAAGATTATGAAACAAAACTATGGGAGAGGAGAGAGAGAGAGAGTGGCCGAATAGGGAGAGGGAAAGTGAGGTGTATATGAGTTGTATTTTGACATGTGGGTGTACTTGGAACACTATTAACCTAGTTGGCAATTTGTTAGAGTACTATAGCATGACAAGACTAGTCCATGGAGCAAATCCATGGGAAAGAGAGAGAGAGATATGGGCCGGCCAAGTGGAGTGAGGGAGAGAGCTTCATTTGCCTATAAATAGCACCTCATACTTTCATTCAACTCACACCTCCAAGCATAGCTCTCACTTCTCTCTAAAATCTCTAAGAAACCAGTTTCTGGACAGCCTACTGTCCTCCGAAAAACTCCATTTTTCTCCGGGCGAAAGTCATTTCTAGGAACAACGACCTCCACGAAAGTCGTAGAACACTTCGAGAGCTTTAGTTTAGACCCAAGAACCACCCCAAACGGTCAAGAGATGACCAAGATATCGACCTCCAAAGTTCAGTGAAAAATCTGGAAATTCCATTCCAGACAGCTCACTGTCCACTTTCTTATCCCCATTTTTCTCCGGGCGAAAGTCGTTTCTAGGAATAACGTCCTTCACGGAAGTTGTAGAAAATTTTGAGATCTTCGTTTTAGACTCAAGAACGATCCTATTTGGCCCAGTTTTGACCAAGTTACTGCCATCCAAAGTTCGGTCCAGATTTGAGAGTTTCACCGCCCGTAGAATTTTTCAACTAGCTTATTCGGCCCCGACTAGTTTCGGATTAAGGTAGACTACTCCAACCCCGCTATCTCTAAGTATATGTAGTATACTTTCTTCGTAAGACTAGTTGATTGCATGATCTTGTAGAGTGTCCTTACTCTCTACCCCTAAGTATAGATAAGATGTGTGTTGAGCTTTTCAAACTACTTTCGTTAAAAATAAAGTTAAGTCGTGTTAGTTAGCTTGTAGAACTTTCTTGCTAAAAGTACGTAGTTTACTTTGATCTTGCGGCTACTTGATTGTTTGATTGCCTAATTGCTAAGTGTTTGTATGAACTCGTCAATAAACATACGTTGCCTTGAAAAGAGGATTAAACGTTTTCGCTTAAGGATAAAGTTGTTTCAAAACCAAGTATTTGTATTTTGAGCTTTCAAAGGATATAAGCTTGATGGCATGTTGATTGCTTTACTTGCGGAATGAACAAGCATGACTAAATAGAGTTGGATAATCTTACTAGTTTGGTTTCAAGATTACTTTAAAGTGATTTGTCCCGCCGCGGAGTCTATGCATGATTACGAGACACGAAAATCGAGAAAGTAGAAACATGACACCTAGGGTGTGGATAAAGGAAATAATTGGACTTGGTAAAAGATTTTTGAAGCTACATTGTGGCCGGACTTGGTAGCCCAATGGTAGTGATGAAAACCCGCAAGGTGGCCGGACTTGGTAGCCGTTTGTGTGGACTTGCGAAAACCGCAATGAGGCCGGACTTGGTAGCCCATTGTGTAGATTGCTAATGGAGCCGGACGTGGTAGCTTCATTGGTAATTGGGCTTGGTTATCTGCGGAGAAGAGCCAATGCAAGAGTTGATGTGATAACGTGGCCGGACTTGGTAGCCATTGTGGCCAATAAGCCGGACTTGGTAGCTTATGGATTGTGTGCGTTCATAATGTGCCGGACTTGGTAGCCCATTGTGTAGATTGTTAACGGAGCCGGACGTGGTAGCTTCATTGATTGATTGGGCTTGGTTATCCGCGGAGAGGAGCCAATGCAAGATTTGATAACGTGGCCGGACTTGGTAGCCCATTGTGTAGATTGGTAGCTCATTGGTTATGTGCGTTCACAATGTGCCGGACTTGGTAGCCATTGTGGCCAATGAGCCGGACTTGGTAGCTCATTGGTGTGTACGTGTGATTTTTGGAAATGATAGATGAGACACAAAACGATGAGTCACGTAGGAGAAACACACGGAAACATGACACCAACGATAGATAGTGAATGCGGATGTGTCATTGTTATTGTTATTGTTGTATTAATGCATGTGCTGTTATGACTCTTTATGATATATGCATGACTTGCTATTTGTAAGTTAAGGGTTAGTGGGTTTTGGATTATTCTATTGAGCTTTCAAGCTCATGGTGTTGCTTTATGTGACCCTGACATATTATACTGGTGGCGACGCTGGTATAATGTGTTAGACTTGTTAGATGAACAAGGGGAGCTGTATACCTTGGAGGCCTTTGGAGCTGAGGAACTTGCTATGATGGAAGAAGAGAAAGAGCTGTAGATAACCTTAGATATCCATCCCTTTTGTGTAATATAAGACCCCTTTGGGAGTTTATGATGTAATAAAGAGCCAGACTCTCTTTTGTTGTTTAATAAAATGTTTATTTAACATACCCAAAATTCGGGGCATTACAAAAACGATACCAACTGAAGTTAAATCCAGAAAAATGTGCTTTTAAAGTATCAGCTGGTAAGTTTCTAGGCTATTTAGTCCACAAGAAGGGAATACAGGTTGATAAGAACAAAGCAAGGGCCATCATTGAGGCCAAACCACCTTCGAACAAGAAGGAATTGCAACGGTTTCTTGGTCAATTAAATTTCCTTCGAAGATTTATATCCAATACTGCAGGAAAGACTAAAATTTTCTCTTCTTTGTTGAAATTAAAGGAGGGAGAAGAATTCAAGTGGTCTGGAGAACATGATGATGCCTTCGAAGCCATCAAGAAGTACCTAGCCAATCCGCCAGTGTTGATGCCTCCTATTGAAGGAAAACCAGTGAAGCTGTACTTGGCAGCAACTCACGACTCAATAGGAGTATTGTTAGCCCAAGACAATGAGGAGGCCAAGGAAAGAGCAGTCTATTATCTTAGTAGATTTTTAAATTCCTGTGAATGTAAATACGCTGCAGTAGAAAAACTATGTTTAGCTTTATTTTAGGCTTCCAAGAAACTCAGGCATTATATGTTGCCTAGAGTGACTTATATCATTTCTCAAACCAATGTAATTAAGCACATGCTTTCGAAACCGATGCTTAGTGGAAAGATTGGGAAATGGATAGTATCATTGATTGAGTTTTGTCTCGAGTACATTCCTCAAAAATTAGAAAAGGGACAGGCATTGGCCAATTTTTTGGCTGATCACCCTAGTGAAATCGAAGTGCCTGAAACTTTAGAAGCCATCATGGCTGATATCAAGCCATGGAAGTTATGGTTTGATGGGTCAAAAACTGCTCAAATGGTTGGAGTAGGCATAATTTTGGAGTCCCCTCAAGGTATGAAAACCAAATATGGATTTCGACTCTTGAGGGACAGTGTTCAAATAATCAAGTAGAATATGAAGCCTTCATCATAGGGTTGGAGATTTTGCATAGGTTAAGAGTTGATGCTGCTGAAATCTATGGAGATTCTCAGTTAGTAATTAATCAGCTGAATGGGCAATTTCGATGCACCAGTCCAGTGTTAGTACTGTACTATCAACATGCTAAAAAGCTGATTGATCAACTTTTTATGATTACTCTAACGTATATCCCTAGATTCTTCAATGAAGAAGCTGACGAAATAGCTCAGAAAGCATCAGGGTATAAAGTTTTGTTAGAAAATGAGAAGGAGTTTTGTCAGTTAACTCTAATAAAATCTTTACCCATGTTGAGCACTAGGTTGGCTGATTTCGAATTATTGGAAGTGGATGTGCCTCCTAATCAGAATGAGGATTGGAGGCAGGTACTGATTGATTACTTAACCAGACCAGATGCTATATCAGACAAAGCAACTAGGTTGAAAGCACTGAACTACATTATGTATAATATGGGTGAGGTATCTCCTTGAGTTGTTCAAAAGAGGGATGGATGGTCTCTTCTTGAAATGTTTGAACAAGGTAAATGCTTTTAAGGTAATGGCTGAGGTCCATGAAGGAATTTGTGGAGCACATCAAGCCGGCATAAAAATGAGATGGTTGATGAGGAGATATGGGTATTATTGGCCCACTATCCTCAAGGACTGTATTGATTATGCCAAGGGATGTCAAGCATGCCAACGAACAGGGCCACTTAAACATTTACCAATCACAGACTTACAGTATGTCATAAAACCGTGGCCTTTTAGAGGATGGGCTATGGACATGATTGGGATGATTCATCCCCCATCATTAGAAAAGCACAAATTCATTTTGGTAGCTACTGATTATTTCACTAAGTGGGTAGAAGCTCAAGCTTATGAAGAAGTCAAGCAAACCCACGTTATTGATTTCATAAAAGGGATCATATATAGATTTGGAAGCCCTCAAACAATAACAGTAGATAACGGGTCAATATTCGAAGGGAAGTTGGTTAAAGCTTTTGCCAATAACCATGGAATTTCCTTGATATATACTAGCACGTACTATGCCCAATCAAATGGCCAAGCAGAATCGACTAACAAGATTATCAAAAAGGGAATCCAAAGAATGGTGGATAAAAACCCAGAGACTTGGCATCAGTTGTTATTAGACACATTATGGGCTTATAGGAATACAAAAAGAACTAGCACGGGTACTACCCCATTTGCCTTAACTTATGGGCACGATGTAGTTCTACCCATGGAGATCACTGTGAAATCTCAAAGGGTAGCAGCCCAAAATAACTTAGATACCCAATCATATCATCAAGCCATGCATATGGAACTTGAAGATATTGACGAACCTAGAGTGAAGGCTTTAAATCAAATCATGCTACAAAAAGCAAGGGTGGCTAGGAGCTACAATAAAAGGGTAGCCCTTCGAAGCTTCGATGAGGGTGACCTTCTATGGAAAGTTATTCTGCTCGTCAGAGATCGAAGGATCAGGATGGATGGATTAGGGAAATGGGCTCCAACATGGAATGGACCTTTTCAAATCCATAGGGTTTTGAAAGGGGGAGCTTATCATTTAAGGAATTTCTATGGTTATGTCCATCGAAGAATGATAAACGGGAGACATTTAAAGTCTTATGTCCCTTCTATATGAGTGTCATTTCATAGAAGACAGCTGTCTTCGAAGAAATGAACCTTGCTCGGAGGTTAGCTCTTCTCCAGACGTCTACTTTGTTGTAGCCATTGGCGTTTCATCTACCATGATGTTCGAAAGACAGGGGGATAGAGAGGTAATCAGGTGTCTAGATTCCTAATAGATTGTTGATTATTCAGAAAACCAAGGGGTGTGCATCAAGAGTTAGTTACCCTTGCCAATTAAAAGTCCCAAAGGGGATAAGTAGTAATGAACGGGGAAATCCTTTCTTATTGGGTCAGTCGTGGTGCACTCTGGGTAGAATCCTAGTATTACTGGGAATGCACCTAGAGATTTGAGCACTCTAAGTAGAATCCTAGTATTACTGGGAATGCACCTAGAGATTTGAGCGCTTTAGTGGCAAGAAGGAAAATTTTCGTTCATGGCTGCTGGTTGATTTTGGCTCATAGTTACTTCGAGACAATTGTTAGCACAGTTATGGTAATTAAGCCACAAACCCTGATGACAAAAGTTTTTATTTTATTCATAAAGCACCCTAGCGGGTGCCATTACAAATAAAACCCAAGGGGGTTTTAAAGAAAAGAGCAGACCCAAGTGGATCTGAAGTAAAAAAAAAAGAGAGATATGCTATGTTCTCTAAAAAAGGAAAAATGGCCAGTCCATGGCTCAGAAACCAAAATGAGGGTTTTTTGGTGACCCTCATAGTCCCAAAGGCGAGTCTCTATGGAGACCCGCCCTCCGGAGGACTTTTGGCCTCATGAGCCGTGAGGACGTCCATGAGTCGTCCCAGGTCTTGGCCAAACATAGACGTGAAGACGTCTCCACGTCCACCAACTGAGCTCGGAGCTGACAGATCTCGCTAAGGGCTCGAAGCTGGCTTGTTGGTCCTTCTTGAGCTCGTCTACGAGTTTGGCCATTCTTCTGGCAAACTCCTCCATGAGATCAATAGGCTGAGGAGCTTGGGGGTTATCAGCCATGTGCAGTAGTAAGGGGAATAGAGGAAAGAGAATGGGATGAATATTGACAGCTTTGGTTGTTTATTTATAATCGCACGAACGTCAGGATATTTCCCTGTAATTATTACGGGTATTAAATAAAAGGCAAGCGTAATGCTCTCGAAGAACGAAACGTCTAAGGGAGATAGCCGCCATCAGTCATAGCAGTAAGTGATATAACTAACAAGGAGACTGTTGGGGATCCTCTGAAAATGAGCTGTATATAAAATCCAAAGTTATTGTATCTCGAAGCGTTTGTTTGGGTTTTTAGGACTAATTACTAAACGTATTTTCTATATTTAAAGGGGTTTTCCTTTCCAAGGTGGTGAGTCTGTGGTAGGGATGCCAACAGGTGCATCAGAATAAACATAACAATGGAAAGAATACTTTTTAGGAAGATTTCCGTTTGTTACAACCAATCATAAACTCAGTTGATATTAATTGGTTTTAAAGCATACAGGCTTCGGAACCAACAATAAATCCATATTTGACCTTTTGGTCACGCCATGAAACTAGATGAGGGTACAATAATAAGGATCTTTTCATTACATTCGTAAGGAAAATTACATTCAACGTGCCCATCTAGAAAAGGAAAAGAAAACCTAATTAAACATAGAAGTATCCCAGTTGTCCTAGATGTGGGTCTCCATCAACTGAGATACAAAAACTTGATCTAAGCTCCATTAGTAGGTAGAAGTACTCCGATACCATCTCGTTAGATTCTTTGGTCTTTGAAGCCACAACTTGACGTGAATACGTCATGAGAGCTGATGTGTCTATACCTATGAGCCATAGCCCAAGAGGAATGCATCATGAGAGCTGATGGGGCTATTTCGAAGCTGTGCTTCATAAACTCTGGAGGGCGTATCATGGCAATCACTTTTGTGATGAGTTTCGGAATCTTTGAACTTTGGGATGCAAGAGATCAAAAGGAATGGTGAGTTAGATCTCCTCTCAAAGCCCCTATTTATATTTATATTGGTAAGTGGGGAGGTGGTCATTTAATGCTTTTAGGAGAAGTAGATGGGAGGTCTTATCGAGTTTTCCCTAATTAATGCATTTGACACCTATCCAGTAATGCATTGATAACTATCCAGTAATTGCATTGAAGTGTTACTGTACGAGGATTAAAACAAAAAAATACTACAAGTGCGGAGTAATTACACGGCCCATATTAGACATCATTTCTTGAAGGGAATGAATATTAGCGTCTAATAAAGAGGCTTGGACAGCTTTTTTCTGCTGCACGGCTCGAAGCGAAGGAATGAGCTGTGGCAATGTTTGTTCACCCTTCGAAGTCTTCATTTTCGAGCAATTGGGATTCAGCAACAACGTTGCAAATCTCATCCTTGACCTTTTGCAGTTCTCCTTCTAACCATGCCTTTTTCCTATTGAGTTCTGCCAGCTTGTCTTTTCGAGCTTGCTGCAGTGAGAGCTGAGAGGCAATCTTAGAGGCTATAGCTTCCATTTTTTCCACTTTCAAAGTGGTTTCTCTAAAGCCGTCAGATAAGAATTGGTTGTGAGCAACCAATTCACCAAATTGATTAAGGTTTTCTTGAAGAGTGAAGCTAGTGGATGAAGGAAGCTCATTCGAGAGAAGCAAAGCTCGGTGACACACTTCGAAATGATGAATCAAACCATGTTCGAGGAGAGCAGGGAGCCCTAGGCAATGTAAAGCTTTTAAGTGATGTTTTAGCATCAGAACATCGTCTCCTGTGGGAACATGTTTAATTCTGAAAGATGGAGAACTAGGAAGTGTGGATGAATTCAGAAGTTGCTTGAGGCTTTCCAGTGGGTTAGAGGAAATGGGAGAAATGGGGACAGCAATCCTATCACAAAATAATCCCAACTGATATCTGTAAAAAGATATGTCAAAGGCCACTATGGGAAGGTCAATCGAAGGGGAAGAAGGTGCATTGGGAGGTGGTAATGAACTGAGTTCCAAAGATGGAATTACTTCCATATCAATAGCAGTGTCATCCACCTGAAGCACGATAAGAAGAAGGGGTAAATAAAACGAACGGTAGAGACACTTAAGAGGGTGTTGGGACTTAAAAATTACCTGATCCTTCGAAGACGTAGGAGTATCAAGATCCTATTTTTCGAAGCTTTTTACGATGGAGATTGGCAAAGCAGAGGTGGACGAATGTGGAGAAGAGTCCTGTTTTGAAACTTGTAAGCGGTAAGGAAAGGGACATCTTCTTCGAACCCCCAATGGTTCAGCAGCCTTCAACTGGTTAGCCACAATGCTCTTAAATGCAGGCAATTCAACAGAAATTGGGATTTCCTGCAGGATCCAACAGAAGTGTTAGGCTTAATGTAGCAATTAATGTATGACAGCAC
This sequence comes from Rhododendron molle, assembly GCA_025413875.1. Lineage (NCBI taxonomy): Eukaryota > Viridiplantae > Streptophyta > Magnoliopsida > Ericales > Ericaceae > Rhododendron > Rhododendron molle. The sequence goes on along the minus strand of CM046398.1, from coordinate 1,579,256 downwards.
TGAGAAATCCATTCTTACCTGGAAAGGAGTGGGTGAGATGGATTCAGCAAGGGATAACAGCAAAGTTGTTATATCAAGACTCACTTTGGCAGAGTTTTGATGAGTGTAGGTCTCTTGAGCAGGCATGGTGCTTGGGGCCTCTTGTTGAGGAATGATAGGCAAATTGGGTGACGATCCCTGGGACTGTAGATAATGCAGAAGTTAAATGGGCATACATGCGGAAACCTGAGATATGCAAGGAATACATGTTGTATACCTGATCGGGAGATGTAAGTTCATTCAATGTCTTACTCTTCCTAACAACCTTTTCTTTTATCTCATAAACGAGGGCCTTCGATGTCTCTTTTGCTCTTTCTGGATGAATTAGGAGTCAGGTCAGTAAAAGCCGTCTTAGGAGTTTTATTGTCAGATTGAAAGAGCAGAATGTACCTCTGGGAACCAAAGCCTCTGTATCAGATTCAGTCTCCTCATCACTGAGGGAAGGCGTGAGTTTGAGCTGTCTGGTGGCTCTAGTTCTTTTTGGGACTACAAAACAAGAAGGATACGATGCATGGTTTCTGTAAACAAGGAGACACGAAATGAAAGACAATTATTTAGGAGAAACAGACCTGGTGGTTAGCTCGAAGACTCAAGGTAATGCTTGGTGGGGGCGATTTTCTTGGGCTGAGGGATCGTCTTACTCCTCTTCGAAGCCATTGGAGGGGGAGAAGCAAGACCTTCATACGTTCGATTACCATTAGGAGTGTTTCTTGAAGACAAAATTGAAGATAGGTGAAGGAGACACCTCTTCTCTGGGGTACTCTTAAGGACTGTCTCCTCGGAGGAGGGGAAGGAATAATCATTGATATAGGAGAGGCTTCAATGGGGACTGCCTGTTGGTCAACTTTAGCTTCGGGAACGTCTTCGATGCCTCCAGCCACTCCAAACCCACCTTCTGAGGAAAAGGAAGAAGAATCATCGTGGTTTTTGTGCCCAAACTTAGACTTCTCAAACTCAATGTGTTCAAGAAAATTCTTGAACGGAGGGCATCCCAGTAGAAAGGAGCAGTTGGTGTGCCACCAATAATCGAATTCGGGAGTGGTAGGCACTGCTGGTTCTTGGAAGTCTTGAGCAACGGTTCGTCTTAGTAGATCCCTGGATTGGGTGAACCATGTTTTGAAGTGCTCAATGGAAATGCATAAGCGTTCAGACATGAAAATGTTGGCGGAACCACAATAGGGGATGGGTATGCCTTGAACCAAACCAAGCTGCCTAGCAAATTGAGCAGGGCAGTATACCTCCATGTGTGCTACAGACGTAGAGGGGTTCGATGAGGAGATAAAGATCTCTCTGCCTGTAAGTATGTTACCCCATGCCTGAAGGGCTCGAGAGGATTTGCCTTGCTTGTCTGTTAGAATGTCAAAGACCCATTATGGTCCAATTGGAGCTAAAAAAGGACTGGGCAATTCTCTGTCAGAAGCAAGTCCAGAAAAGAAACAGAGGTAGTACACCAAAGTATGGGTGTCACTGGCCACTGGTTGAATGTAGTTGTCACCATTAACATTGGGTGCTTCAGGGGTACCAGCAGGTGACACAGGTGTCTTGAAGGGGCCTAATTCAGGAAAGTAGGCGTGAAGCCATAGCTGTACAAACCATTGGGGGCCTCCTTGAGAATAGTTTGGGCCTTTCTGGTAGAAGTCAGAGCCAACTTTATACACATGGCCCAGGAAATAAGACGCAAAATCGAATTCTTCACCCCTAGACAGTGCTAGGGCCAGCGGTATGAATTCACTCATTACTCTTTTTCCTGAATGGCAAAGGATGTGTTTGCACAAGGTATAGAGTATATAAACAAAAAAACTCCGTCTCAGATACCTCTCCAGTCAAATTCCTTTCCCTGGTGTAGAAGTGGGAAAAGGCCCCATTTGTAGCAGTCAAACGAGTGAACCCCTCAGGGTGAGTGTATTCTTTAGTGGGGTCGAATTGGGAGCCATAAGCTATGAGTCCCAACATTTGGGTAACATCCAAGACGGGAGGTGCCATCATACCGCAATTGAATCTGAAGAAGTTAAAGGAAGGGTCCCAAAAGGCTAGGGCAACCTGAATTAGGGGTGGATTTTGAGGAGTTCCCCTTCGAAGAAGGGTAATGATGTTTTTCAAACCCACTTTCTCGAGATCGTCTGACTTTTCGGCCAGCATTCGAGTACTCCAAATTTTCCAGTCTCTGTCGAGGGTCGGCCAGCAGGGAAACGATTTCTTTTGGAAATTTTGCCAGTTCGTGGCTTAACAGGCTCGAATGTCAGCATCCCCTTATGGAGGGTAATAGAGAGAGAGGGAAGCAGGAATTTCCCCTACGAATTGAGGGCCCAAAATAAATGTACCTTTTTCTTTAGGGTTTGGGACGAAAACTCAATCGTCGAAACAGGAATCTTCAGTTGATCCCTGATCTTTCCTTTTGATGAACCGTCTCAAAGGAAGCGAAGGAGTTGGATGTTCCATGGCTGGTTGGCTAGACGAAGCCATCAATTCGGTATGGTTCAACGGTTTCACAAAGAGGCGAGAGGAAGGTTCAATTCTGGAGTAGCTTGAACGTGTTAGGTGTAGGGGTAAGTTTAAATCGTTTTTGCTTTTATACCCCCACAGTTGGGCCAAACTTTTAGAAAGCCCAAGTCATGGGATGTCTTGTTTTGGGTTTATTATTATCGTGACCTAAAAATGCTATGAAAGGGCCCAAAGTCAAGTGCGCATTGTTATGAAAAGGGGAATTTCATTGCAACTGCCAGGATTACATAAATGAAATTTGCATATTTACGAAAAAAAGAAGCAAAAAGGAAAATGCTAGTTCCTACTAATAGTAAGCAACGAGAACAAATTAGGCCTTCGAAGGGCCTAAGTGTTGAGCAGCAGCTTTTTTATTCTCAAAGTAGTGGGGGAAGGACCAAGTAACAAGGCTGTGGAACTTGTTCCAAGCAAATTGGAGGAATTTCAGCTCCATTTTCATCATGTCCTCCTTCACATCTGACTCCAGCTTTTTCTCCAAAAGAGGCCTGAAGCTGAGCACCAAGGCCTTGGCCTTCCTTCGGAGTTGAGCTTCCATGGAGGGGCGCTTCATCTGTTTTCTCTTGTAGCACCTTCGAAGTCCTTTGTCAGCATGGGCAGGCACCACTTCGAATGTCTCAGATTGGAAGCTTTGAATCTGATTGTTTAGCTTCTCAATCCTATCTTTAACCAAAGTGTAATCTTGGAGGTCTTGATCAAAGCAGTAGGTTGCAGCATTGGCCTCGAGCCATGTCCTGATCACTAGCAGGAAGTCCAAAAAGCAATGAATTTGGTAGGAAACCGTGGAAGGGATTGTGCATAGGACCAGCGTTTCACAAGCCCATTTAAAGTTGGTTAATGGGACTTGTTCTTCTAGGATGGAGACATCCAGAAATGAGAAGGCAGCAAGAAGTTGCAAAGCTTTGCTCTTGTCGGAAAGAAGGATGGAATAGCCATAATGCCACTGAAAATGGGGAGGGTTGACAGCAAGATTGGTCACCTCACTGAACCAGTCGGGATCCTCTGGGAGAGGAGTCAGTGTGTTTGACTCTTCGAGGCTAGCAGGGTAGCAAGGGGTTTTCACCTCAGTAAGCCAGAGGGCTCTCTGAGATTGGGCCATACGTTTGAAGTCGCAATAGGGGGCTGGCCCAAGATAGTTCTCCTCTTGTTTCAAATAAGGAGCAAATTTGAGGGAAGAGTAGATGGACTCTAGCATTCCCATGTGGATAGTGTCGTTGCTAGTCAAAGGCAGGTATTGACTTGCAAATAGGGTTCGAAAGTGATGGAATTTGTTGGGAGTAGGGTCGGGTTGATCGAACTTGACCAGAATAGTATCTGTACGGGTATGGACAGGCTTTTCCTCCCATGCACCCCAGTCGGACCCACTAACCAAATTAGAGCGGGTTAGATAAGATTCCCAACCCATGGGCAAGGGGTTAGGAGTATGGAAGGTTCGGTCAGAAAGAATCTTTCCGGCCAACAATTGAGGGGAGTTTGGAGGAGATGTGTGAGATGAATGAGTCTGGTGATTGAGGTTATCAAGAACAAGATTAATTTCTGGGAGAGAGTCCATGGCTGAAGGGTTTTTTTAGCACAAGGGGATTCTACTTCGAAGAGGTTTAAGGGAGTTGTGTGATTCGTTAAACCCTAACGTTAATCGCCATTTATAGAAGAATTAATGCAGCTTTCTTTGAGAAGCTCAAAGGACGTGCATGGAAACAAACTCGTCCCATGACCCGATGCATCCGTGTTCTTACGGGGCGTGGGCAGATACGTGCACCGTTAACACTTATTTAATTACTTTAAATAAGATGTTAATGCGGGGGGTGTGTTTACATCTTAAAATACGCTACCCAATGAGAAAATTACACATGGCATCAAACAATGCTTTGGCCTATCAGAACATGTCCCATTTGGACCCAAGATACAGGGGATTGTAGGGTTAATGGCGATATTATTTTAGTAGTAAACGGCATCGTTTTAATGGGAAACGGCAACGTTTGAGTGTCAATTGAGGGTAATTAAGATGGTAATTAGGTTTAGCCATTGATTGCTCATTAAAATCGTCAAACAGTGGTTAATCCCTCGTTTTATGAGGAAATTAAGCGTGAATGCAGGGAATCATTTATAAGAGCCAGTCGTGTTGACACTAACCCATGTTGCATAAAAACAGGATTCCCACGATCTAGAAAACAGACATCGGCGAACGTGGAGAGAGAAGAATTCTGAGGAGATCGATTCCAATAACCGTTCGAAGGCCCCTCGTAGCCGTTTTTTGAGGAGTCAAGAGCAGTTCGAGCAAGAACGTGGGTATCAATTGTAAACGTGGAGTTCGAAGGCAAGCTCGGCGTCTATAAATAGAAGAAGAAGTTGAAGAAAGAGCCCCGACAAAATTTCTTATCATCTGACAACTCATACTCAATATGATTGCTCAGAGGTCTATCGTAGATTAGGACTTAGCTTAGTTTAATTTGTAAGTTGAAGGCTAGTTTGCATGTAAGACTACTTTTGATTAAATTCAGGTTTCTTATTTCTTTCAGTCTTTTTCTTACCGAAGAATAGTCGTTTATAATCCCTCTTTTGATTAAATTCAGTGTGTTTATATTCTGCATTATTCTTGATAGAGTCTCAAGAGTGTTTGTATACAAACTTACCTTCGATTAAATTCAAGTTCATTTGTGTTCAATCATCTTTTTTGACTTGGAAGGGTTAATTCTTTGTTTGGTTGACGCTTTGAGGAAAAATCCTCTTAGTTGAGGTAAACGAACGGATAACACAGTTGCCTGATTGATATTAGTTGTTTTAAATCAAATTGAAAGGAATAATTTCTTTTTGGAAGTTAATTCTTTTCTGGCACGCCCGCACACAATCATTTGCCATTTGATTGAGCTAATTCATCCCAAACAGCTTGGTTTATTTACCCTTTGTGCAGTTATGTTAGTAATTCCGTAGAGGAGATATGGTGCTTAGACTGTTGAAACTGAACTTGTCCATTTCTATGGATCCTTGTGTTAACAGACCAGTAGACATGTAACTCTAATGGTTTGATTTGACAACTTAACATGCATTTGGAGAAGGCTTAGAAGATATACTGAAGATCAATTTTATGATGATATATTGCCATTGATATATTGCTTTAATGTATGTTGATCTATTTTATTTTTGTGTAGACACCCCAATTTGGCCTAACGATTATTTCAACTCCCACCTTGGGACCATCCCGATGATAATATGGATTCGATGATTGCTGATTGCTTTTTGATGAAACCCATGGACTTATGGTACGAACTTTGAGCCACTTAGAGGACCCAATCCAGAGCCAAATTGCCTTTCAGAACAAAAATATAGTGTGTTAGGAAAATCCATCGACCGCCGCAACATCGATTTCACGGCCTTAACATCCATTCCTCACCCGAGCAACTTTGTTGCACCCAAAATCTCCCTGAGAGATTGAAGCCTCGGCCGCCAGATCAATGGCTCGCCCGCCACATCCATTTCCAGGCCGTGACATCCTTTGCTCGGCCGCAGATCGACCTTTTTCCGGACTCTCGAACCTTACAGCCGGTTGATCGATCCTGCCTCTCCGATGCGTTCGGGCTACGTTCAGGGATTACGTTGAAGAGTTCGAGTTACAATGCAAATGCAATTGTAACCCCGTGATTTGATTGGACGAAGTGTGTCATCCCTTTGCCTATATAAAGAGGCCTTTGGCCTCCGAAAAGAGACCACGAGATACAACGAAAATCCTCAGATCTATACACATTCAAGCCACAAAATTCTGGCTATACACTCCCAAAAACCCTCTCTGCAAAAGCCCCAACCTTCCATAGGCGGCCATCAATCAGACGATCCAACCCCGGAGTTCAAACCCTAGCCCTAGGGTTTCGTCCAAGAAGCAATCAATCAGTCAATCTCCATCGATCCAAAGCAATCAAGCAACTGAGGGATCAAGGTGGTGAGGCCCAACGGCCTCTGGTTTGGTTTATTTTATGCTTAATTTACTAATCGTAGCCTTCTGATAGTCTGTTAAACTTTCTGTCTGGTGTGAGGAAGAACACCAGCCGGGGCTTCGATGCCTCGGCCGGTACATTAAACCAGCCCAATTCCTCGGCCGTGACATCCATTCACCGGCCGAGTAATCGATCTGCTGGCACAACTTTGATTTGTTTACTGCTTTCTGACGCATGATTTATTTACAGTCTCGGCTCACCTTATTAACTGTTTAAAGGATAAAAACAGAATACGTGTATGGATAGATAAAGCATCTATATGTCTTATGTTGAATGATTATGGGCTAGACTCGCGGCTAGGCAGAGAGGGGTGCCTAACACCTTCCCCTTACTGTACTTTTGGCTTCCGTACCCAGAATCTCTACTTATTTCCTAGTTTTAATAAACTGGGTGGCGACTCTGTTTTGATGATAACCGCTATCGTGTGGTGATACCTCTAGCCATGGAAGTATCCACGATCTTGGTTTATGAAGCAAGCAACCAATCGAGCAAACAACGTGATGAGCCAACTGTATGGCGATGCCCCGTTTGGGAGGTGTCTACAGTTTTCTGGCGACTCTGATGGGATATGAGAGCCATAACTAGAAAGTTCAACATAAGACTAATACATGCCTTATTTAATTCATTTATCATATGCATCGAGCAGGCAAGCCTCGTTGAGTTCATCTAATATCCCGGCATGACACGGGCTATGTTAGGGGTTCCAGCAAACTCCACAGTCACTTGTACCTTTTGGTATATCAAAAAGGGAATCACCCAATTACCGCCTATGATGGGCTGGTGAAAGGATTGGTGCCCTTTGACAACGGAGCACCCTGAGACTACCGAAAACCTTTCATGTGATAGAAAGCCATAGAACTTATCAAACTAAGACAGGAACCTACAGGATAGGAACCTACCTGCATTTTGCTTCCAAGTTCTTCCTCACACCTTGTATATGTTGTTTTAATAGCTCTTTCTGCAGAAAGGTTGGGGCATGAACTAAGAGCCCTAACTCTTAAGTCTTTATAACTAAGCACTGAGGCATGCCATTGCCTCAAGGTATGTTTTTGGCATCTTGAAAGCATCATTGCTTACTTAACATTCCCGCTTTACTTAAAGCACCACGAAGCATGGATTTCTAGAACGAAATCAAACACTGGCTGTCTCGCCGACAATTGAACTAGGGGTTGCTCTAGCAATCTTTGCCTTGAGACTAAAGGAAAGAGGGGGTGTAAAGTAGTAGAGCAGATTATGGATGATTATATGCAAAGTCGAGGATATTATGGATAGAACTTGCAATACTTATTTCTCCATGAATGATTCAAGCATGACAAGTGTAGGACTTTAAGTCCTACTTTCAAATCAACCTAGCAACCCATCTTTTAAAATTCAAAATTTTGAGCATCCTTATTGCAACGAGTTGGTAAGATTTAGGAGTTTGTCAATGTGCGCTGACAGGTAATCATAGGAATCCCAATTACCTCGATCATGTTTTGAGAAAGAAGAAAAAACTTGTTGAATGAGTTTCTCAAAGACCAACCTCAATGTGTTTTGGTGAAAATAAGTTTTGATAAGCACTTACTAAAAAAAAATAATAATCCAAAACTGGTAAAAGGTCGTGTTAGCATTATGTGGAATGAAGGAATCTTCCCTAATTAAGAATTGAAAGAACTTTCAAAATTTTTTGCAAAACCTGATCTAATCCTCAAATGACAAGAATTGTGGAACATTCAAATAGCCGTCAGCACTGCGATAAAACTCTAAGTCTATTTTCTGTTGTGGGCATCTGCTCAACTTTTTCGGTCTGTCTTATAGTAGGATCTTCTTAAGTGACATGCAGTATTTGTAAACAACGAGTCTTAAGAATCATCCATATCAAAAATTGCTGGCTATCTATGGTATCCAATAAACTCATGCATAGAAACAAAATGTTGTACATGACTCATCCATAATCTGTGAAAGTAGCTATGGTGCTATATATATCATTTTGTTTGTCTTTCTCTAACCATGCAGGGGACGAAACCAAAAGAGGAGTTCATCACCCTTATTTCTTCTCATAGCACATTGCATGACCCTGTGCTAACATCGAGTATCAATTGGTTAAATCACCCCATCATGCTAGATTTACATTTTAAGGGCAATAAGTGTGTTTAATGTGTGCACTGCATAGACACTTGATTTTAGACATCTCAACCTGAACGTAATTAAGTTCTTGCTTTTCTTAAATTTTGGGTTTTGTCTAAGACGTGACAACAATGGCTGACGAGAAGATTGAAGCTCTGGCTGCTAAGGTTAATGTATTGGTTGAATCAATGGCTGCCCTGACCACCATTGTTCACAGTTTGTGAAGAAGCTCTCCACAAGCTCCACGTCCATCTCCCCCTGCTAGATGGACCGAGAAAACAGTTCAAAAGGAAATTCATTTTGCCAAGAAAAGACAAGAACAATGATGAACCTGCAGGCTCAACATATGGAACAAGTCGAGGGAGAAATCACCAAATCCAAGAGAAACCGTCCCAACCATACCATTGTCACCAATACCAACAGTGCTATGTTTCCACTAAATTCATCCCAAAGCACCCCTACTCACCAGAACCCCACTTCCAGAAATCCTAAACGTCGTGCACTCCGCCACCGCCAAAATCTTAACTCATCCCCATCTCAAGCCCTGGCTACTCTGGTCGAACAAGGACTCCTTGAACCTTTAAAAACTCAATCACCTCACCCACCATTTGGCCCAAACTATGATCCTACCAAGCACTGTGCCTACCATCAGATTTCTGGGCATGAAACTGATCATTGCATCCAATTGCAACATGATATCCAAGAACTCATTGATCAATGGGTGTTCCAACCAAATTGAATGTTTGAGCGGCAACAGCCAAGTCTGTCACGTCTTAGTCTGAATGTTGAGTCAATGTTTGAGCACAATCTGAGTCTTGGGTTTATTTTCTTTTAGAAGTTTGAGTCTTGAGTTTATTTTCTCTTAAAATTAAAGTCATTTTGTTCATCATGGTTTTTGACTAGCTTTTTGCACTCGATATGAAATGTGAATCTCTTCCAAAATGAGAAATCTCCTTACACTTGAACTACGAATGGCCTGATTCTCTTTTTGGGATACGTAGGCACCTTATGGTCGGCCACAATTTTCAAACTATTTTCCCATGTGCTGAGTTGCTGCTATAGAATGTTCATGATAACGTCAGAAGTTGAAAAACGATCCTTAGGGATTTCAAAGTGATCTCATGATATCTTTTTGAAACATATTATAAATCACTCAAGTTGTCAAATGCTAAGAACGAGTTTTGAAATCTATGATCCATGTCATTTTTGTTGGGCTAAGAAGGAGTCAAAACGTTTCTGCACCCTCGCGGAATTCATTTGCAAGAAAATCATGCTGTATGAAGAGTAGTAAAAAGGAGGAAGAAGAGGAAGAATGAAAAACAAAGAAAAAAAAAAGGGAGTGAGCTCGCTAGATTGAAAACCCGCAAGGGCGGTCTAGGCAAAAGTTAGAGCACAAACAAAGTGAGAAATTCGTCGTGTTTCCATACATCTGCTATGTGTCTCAAAGGATTCGCTTGGTCAAACATCGAAGCTCTTAAATCTCTTGGCTAGGATTCCTGTCACTTTGTCGTATGTTTCAAGATGAAGAAAGGCATTCATTTCTCTATCCCAAACACTTATCCCTTGCTAACCACGTCGAGCCTCTGGATAATCTCTTTGAAAAGCCTGCTAGGCAGCCATCCCATACACTGGGGCAAATACAAAAAAAAAAAAAAAATACAAGGAGAGATGAAAGAAAAATCAAATGAAAGAATGAGCACCCTGTCATACAAGGGGCATTTTTAAGGAAACATCTCTTCCAGTCCATGCAAAGGCCATTGTTGAAGAAATTAACTCTTTCACACAAAGTGATGGCAAGAGACAGCAAGAGTTGATAAAAATGTTGAAGATGGCTGCTAGCTTTTAAAACCCAAGCATAAGTAGAAATTAGGTTTGAGCCTTTACATCCGCTTCTTTCTCAAGCCAAAACCCAAGCCTACATTATGGTCCATAACAAAGTCCTTTCAGATTGAGAAATATGACTTAGTAGCAAGGTCCTAGACACTAGGGGCATCACCAATGTGGAACTTAGCACAAGAATCCTGAAATTTGCATCATCTTGGCAAATCAAACAACATGGAGAGTTACGTGAGACAAGGGGGTATGCCTATGTTTCCCTTTAAGCACCTCTCTCAAAAGTATCCAACCTCTTATATGGGTCTCAGTGGGCGCTTATCAATCCAACTCAAGTCAACCAAGTCAAAGTTCAAAGCAACAAACTCACCTAATTGACTAGGGGCATAGGTTTGCAAAATAGTTCTATATCTTTTGATGATTGAATGACGTAAGTGTGGAGCATGGATGGAATGATATGACCTTGAAGTCCTCGAGGAAAAGCTTTCAAAGTTAATTTTATCCTAAACATTCTTGACACAGCAATACAAGCACAATTGCTTTTACAAATTTTCGAGGAGATAAAATGAGTTTCTCATTTCATGATGAGTGTAGCTATATGGGCCCTTGGTCAAACAATATTTTCAGCAGTGTCACCAGAGTATTGTAGTCTATCTTGTTGTAGTCACTTAACTAGTTTAAAGTCATTCTTGGTCTCCTTAAATCAAAGAGAAGCATTAGCTTAAATGCTCGAAAGTTGAGATGTCCAGAATACATTGTGGAATTGTTTGCATATCATTATCACCCTGTCCTTTGCATCCTAGTATTTCATGCGCATGTCATTATGGCTACTTAATGGAAGTAGTTGTCTTGGTTGCACGAGCTAACCCCAAGTGTGAGTTGTTCTTATGCTCAAGCAAGGCAGGTTCATCAAGGCATCATGGCCATCGTCTCTATACAAGAAATAAAGGGCAACCAAGGGATGCACTGTAACGTCTACCTTCCTGCCAACACACTTAAAGAAAGCTCAGCTTGAGAAGCATCATATCCTGGGGAACACCTCAACTCTTTTGTGGAATGCTGTCACACAGCACAGCACTGTCAAGGGCATGCCAAGATCTCCGCCAAATAGAAACATTTCACTCACATTCATTGTTATTTACACCGCATGCTAGAGGCAATAAGATCATTGTCATCATGCACGATTGAGCTAGGGTCAAGCATTCATGGCCTAAACAGGGTGCGTTTGTTTTTAAATACTCCAAATTAACATGCCTATGTGTTGCATTGCAATCTATGTCACCCAAAATCGTTCAAGCTTTTGAACTAGGGTTCTTCAAGTGTAGTGGTTCTGCCCCTAGCAGTCAGCATAAAAGGACTTCGGCCCGTGGTCGACTCCAAGCCTGTTGCATGATATTTTCCTATCCATTGCTGTTTTCTAAACTATTCAAATGTGGATTGCAGGATTCTCTTGGATTTCCGTCCTTGAAGCGATCAGGATCAACCACATCAAGCTGTGTGTCTATGGTGACAAAGCCAAGTCAAAGAAGCTGGAAGATAGCTTCATAACTAGTCTGAGCCAACTCTACAATTGGCACCATATCAGCAACATTAAAGTGGCTTCGCACTTTGCATCTCCAAAGCTCCTTGCTTCATGCTTTCCATCTCCATATCAGCAACTCTACACTCAGACAGCCTCGCGCTCAGCAATTCTAAGCCAACAGCCAACAAGAAAAAGCACCTGCATGAAGCTCAACCTAGTACACACTTCAGCTCTTCAAAAGGCATTCGTGTTACTGAAGCTCTCCAGAAGGCATTTGTGTAACCAGCTTCCAGAAAGCATTCAACCTCCGGAAGGTACCCCATTAATGGAGGCGATGGGAATCTCTCAAAACAAGTCGAATTTGCCAAAGGAGGCGATGGAAATCTCCTAGAGCGTATGTGTGAATCACCCGTCAGTCAAGGCGATGAAAATCTGTGAATGCCATAATAGCCAAAGCATTTCACAAGCCTTATGGCATTTTGGGTCAACAAGTCGGCAGAATCGAAGTGGAATAGGGTCAAGATCTAGCCTTGGGAGTCTCGAGCATACTAAGAACTAGCCTTGGGGGAGTCCCGAGCACACTCAGATCTGGCCTTGGGAGGAGTCAGGGCATACTCGAGAACTAGCCTTGAGGGAGTCCAGGAGCATACCCAGACCTTGGGGGAGTCAGGGCATACTACTAGAACTAGCCTTGGGAGGAGTCCCGAGCATACTCAATAGGGGGAGTCCCGAACATACTAAGAACTAGCCTTGGGAGGAGTCCCGAGCATACTCAGATCTAGCCTTGGGGGAGTCCCGAGCATACTCGAAACTGGCCTTGGAAGCATTCCAAGCAAGAAGAACAAATTAAACCCCGTGGAAGCTGGAAGATGGAATATTCAACAACTCAACAGTTCTACAAACTCACTACTCAACAACGCCATATCACCTGCTCTCAAAGCCTGTACTTTGAATGCTCAAGCTTGTACTTGAACGCACAAGCTCTACGTTTGGATGCCCAACCACTGTGTACTGGACGCTCGAACTCGACGTTCGAATGCTTAAGGTTTATACCTTGAATGCACAAGCTCTACGTTTGGATGCCCAACCACTGCGTCTTTGGGCGCTCAATACCTGTACTTTGAATGCCGGATTCGCCATCCCGAATGCTTTCGAGCTCTAGTGCTCAAGTCCGGAACTTGAAAGAAGCTTTATGCTTAAATCAAACACACACGCACGGGCCCGTGCACATTAGCATTAATTGCATCACCATTGTTATCATCGAATTTGCATCATCATGTTTGCTCATATCTAACCACTATCATCATATACGCACTTTGCATCTCTCTCTTATTTATGAAACAGGTCAATCCTGTAAATCAACCAGCTCTAAGCCTCGGTTTTATTGATCAGCCCGGTGCCTCGATCCTTTGGCTCGAAGCCAAAATTTATGGCGAGAAAGCTCCAGACCATCAGAATGCAACCGGTTCTACACCTCGGTTCAAATCACGTCAAGCTCTAAGTGCCGACTCTTCAGGCTCTCACCTTACCGGCTCCGCGCCTCGGTTTCTTCACTCAAATGCCAAGATAGGCTATTCTACCGAGCTCCCCTTAGTCAAAGTAAGGATGATCAAGAAAAGCAAACGCACCTGCCGTGTATTGATCTACCCAAAAATACTAAAAGAAGCTCCCGCCGGCATCCAATTCATCTCCAGTAGATGGTTTGGACTCCACCCAATTACATCAGTTCCATCAAGTTAATTCGAAAGGATGAACTACTCTACCAAGCTCCCCTCAGTCAAAGTAAGGATGATCAAGAAGAGCCAACGCACTCGCTGTGTACTGATCTACCCCCAAATACTAAGGGCGCTCTCTGCAACAATTTCCCCGGTAGCCCCGCGCTCCTTCAACTACTCTCTGCCAAAATCCTGGCACTATCCAGGTACGTCGCACTACGGCTTTTAAAGCCCGAAGGTACGTCTTCTGTCTCTAACCCTAAACCTTTTTCTTCCGAACTACGATTGGTCTGAATTTCCCCTGTGGAATACGTAGGCAGCCTCCCGGCCCGACCATAACAAAACCTTTTTTTCAAAAACCCTTAGAATAGTGGTTGGACCAAATTGAGTTGCTTTTACAGCTTTGAGTATTACTCAAACATGTCTCGCGATCCGTCTGAGCACAGTCAAAGAGGGCATCTGTAGACACCCCAATTTGGCCTAACGATTATTTCAACTCCCACCTTGGGACCATCCCGATGATGATAAGCATGGATTCGATGATTGCTGATTGCTTTTGATGAAACCCATGGACTTATGATACGAACTTTGAGCCACTCAGAGGACCCAATCCAGAGCCAAATAGCCTTTCGAATATAGTGTGTTAGGAAAATCCATCGGCCGGCGCAACATCGATTTCACGGCCTTAACATCCATTCCTCACCCGAGCAACTGTTGCACCCAAAATCTCCCTGAGAGATCGAAGCCTCGGCCGCAGATCAATGGCTCGGCCGCTACATCCATTTCCAGGCCGTGACATCCTTTGCTCGGCCGCCGGATCGGCCTTTTTCCAGCTCTCGAACCTTCTGTCGGTTGATCGATCCACCGCCTCTCCGATGCGTTCGGGCTACGTTCGGGGATTACGTTGAAGAGTTCGAGTTACAATGCAAATGCAATTGTAACCCGTGATTTGATTGGACGAAGTGTGTCATCCCTTTGCCTATATAAAGAGGCCTTTGGCCTCCGAAAATAGACCACGAGATACAACGAAAATCCTCAGATCTATACACATTCAAGCCACGAAATTCTGGCTATACACTCCCAAAAACCCTCTCTGCAAAAGCCCCGACCTTCCATAGGCGGCCATCAATTAGACGATCCAACCGGAGTTCAAACCCTAGCCCTAGGGTTTTCGAGAAAGAATCAATCAATCAATCTCCATCGATCCAAAGCAATCAAGCAACTGAGGATCAAGGTGGTGAGGCCAACGGCCTCTGGTTTGGTTTATTTTATGCTTAATTTACTAATCGTAGCCTTACGATGAGTACATTAAGCTTTACATGCGGTGTGAGGAAGAACACCACGGGCTTCATGCCTCGCCGACACATTAAACCCCAATTCCTCGTGACATCCATTCACCGCCGAGTAATCGATCTGGCACGCTTTGATTTGTATATCTTTGCTTTTGACGCATGATTTATTTACGGTCTCGGCTCACCTTATTAAGCTGTTTAAAGGATAAAAAGCAGACTACGTGTATGGATAGATAAAGCATCTATATGTCTTATGTTGAATGATTATGGGCTAGCCTCGCGGCTAGGCAAAGAGGGGTGCCTAACACCTTCCCCTTACTGTACTTTTGGCTTCCGTAGCCAGAATCTCTACTTATTTCCTAGTTTTAATAAACTGGGTGGCGACTCTTTTTTGATGATAACCGCTATCGTGTGGTGATACCTCTAGCCATGGAAGTATCCACGATCTTGGTTTAGAAAGCGAGCAACCAATCGAGCAAACACAGTAATGAGCCAACTGTATGGCGATGCCCCGTTTTGGAGGTGTCTACATTTTGTCATGTTCCAAAATGTGTGGTTTGACCTCAAATTGTGTTTGAATGCTTATATTGTAGTTTCTATGGCATCAAAGTGAACATTCTTTACCTGAAGCAGGCGATTAAGGCAAATAAGGGCTTTACCACTTTACCCAAATTAGTCGTAGGTTATCATTGTATGTCTTGTTGAAAAAGCTAACATTGCTGTGAGATGGCTTGCACTTGAATGTTTCTAGGCAGATATTGAAATTAAAACTATGTAAAATATGGTGCGTGATCTATAGACGTAGTAGGTATGTTATTCAACAAATCCAAAGGTAAAAGAAAGATATAGGTAATAGCAGAAGCTGTTACTTTTAATGTATCTTAATCTGATACTAATCACCTTTCATTCTATCGCCTATACCTCAGGCTACGCTGCATATACCGGAAGTTTGTCATGGTTACTGCAGTGCTTAATCATTCGGCTGGAATGTCAGGGTTTTGTTATCTCCGATAGGCTTACCACTCCATGGCATTCAAACTACACCAAGTCTATCCAGGCTGCTATTTTAGCTGGCATCGATATGGTTAGTTCCTCTTATTTGCATTGAAAATGTCTGCCTATTACATAGCAACTGTTGTATGGCGTCTCTAGTTTAGTTCATAGAGACAACTTTGATCTTGGTTTTGTTCTAGGCTTGGTTTTGGTTTGTTTCTGTTTTCTAATTGGCATAGTGGGGTCCTAGCTGCTGCTTTACTCCATCTGTTAGGATGCTAAATTGATGTCCATTCTACACATAGAGCTCCTCTAAACTAGAGTAGTAGAATTCTAAAATAGATCCATCTCTATTCTCTTGCTAGACCTTTAAGCCTATTATCAAGCCGTTTTACTTACTACGGGAGGCATTAAGTTGGATGTGTCATACAAAATGCTTTATTTCAACCAATATTTGTGAAGTAAATGAAATGATGTTACCTTTTTCTAGTTACTGATTAGTAGCTTGAGAATCCACTTCCATGCCCCATGGTTCCGACAAATCAGGAAATAGACACATCGACTCAAATGCTCATACCATGACATAACTGCTGATCCAAATGACAATGGTGGCCATATTGACAACATTGGAATTGGCCAACATTTCATGAAGCCAAAAGGAAACGGGACAGGAAAAAAGAGCTAAAGATACTTTTGTGGGTTTGCAATGGATCTTTTAATGGTGGAGTTGACATTGATGAGTGTGAAAGTTTTCCTTCAGTGTGTTGTTTGCGTTGTTTGCGAACAGACAAATGAGTGTTGTCTATCAACATGGATAATTGGCTCCGGACAGAGATTATCTTGTCCAAAAAATTCTTCATAGATACGTGCTATGTTTCCATAACCTTAGAATTTATTGCATCACACGTCGCTAGTTGGGACTATTACGATGCTAAATAAATAGGTAAAAGCTACAGGAT